>CM035173.1:28974925-30174925 GCA_020205615.1 Panax quinquefolius
TTGAATGAGTCACTTAATGACATTCTTTTAGAATGAATGTCATGTAGAATTACTTGTGATTCTTGCACTTGAGTGATGACTGCTTTAGAATCTACCATTTTATAGTCAAGAAATCTACCAACAATGAATTTTTTCATGCCAGCATCTTCAGTTTTATATTTCTTGTCCAAAGATTCCCAAAGTTCCTTTACAGTTTGAATTGTACAATACACATTATATAGTGTATTGTCTAATCCATTCATTACATAATTTCTACAAAAGGAAATCTGCATGTTTCCATGCATCAACTACAGCCACCTTTTCCTTGTCAGTTTCTCCTTCAACAAGAGTAGGACAGTCCTCTTGTAGAAATCTTGCCAAATTCAATGTTGTGAGATAGAAGAGCATTTTTTGTTGCCAATGCTTGAAATCGCCCATTGAACTTTTCAGGCTTTTCTCCATGAGACATACTCACTACAGCGAATGGTGCTAGTAGATGTCATTTCTGTTATACAAAGAAGACAATTATCAATAAACAGAAATAAATTTCTGTTGTACAAAATTTAACAAAATTCAAACAACAAATTTTTATTTGCAGAAATCAAACAACAAATTTTGTTTATAAAATTTCTGTTGTAAAAAATTTGTTTACAAAATATGTTAACAATTTATTTCGCAGAAAATTCTATTTATAGAATTTCTATTTTTCAAATATTGTTTAAAACTAAATTTACAAATTTCTGTTTAACAAATTTGTATTCTAAAGCTGGACAAGTTTTTGTTAAATTCAAATATAATGATTGTCCTTGTCTGTCATATGTATTAAAGGATATAAATCATTACTATTAAATCAAGTGACTATAATGTATGTTTAGGTGAATATCCATAGTAACATGTAACAAACAGCCCTAAGACTCATAAATCAAGTGACAATCCATGCAATATTTACATGCTTGAATAAGGAATCATGTGGATGATTACAGGAATTGTGTACTTGATTTAAGTAATTCAATATCCACTTCAAATTCAAGATGGCTGTGTTGAAAACTGTTATTTCCATAATATATATATTAACATGCAATATATATAAACATATTATATATATATACACATATATATATATATATTTAAACGATATTGGAAATAACAAAATATAATATATTAACACGCATCAAAATAAACTCATTATACTAAAATGCAAATAATAATGAAATATTATGTATGTTAACATGTAATATATATAATATTTACGTAATATATATAATAATGTAATACTTTATATTAACATGTAATAACATGCAATAATATTACGAGAATACTATGTATATTAAATAAAACTATAATTACGAACAATAAATTTGCTTTAAGATTGTTATCCGTAATATATAGTATTATTTAATATATATATATATATATATATATATATATATATATACATGTAAAAAAATATAAAGATAAATCCGAGTCCTTTGATTTCACAAAAGTCTCCTTAAAGCAAATTTATTCCCTCACCGTGCAAGGATTAATTGAATAATTGCTTCCCAAGATAAAATCGGATTTCCAGCCTTAATTGAAGCACTTCAAAATTAAGAACACCACGAACACAACTTTATGTTATATATCGAACTTAATGGATAATAATGATGCAATGCATGTGAAGAAAAGAAGAAAACTTATTGCACAATTAACTTTTACAGAAGAACAGGATTTTGGTAAAAAGCGGGCGGAAAACTACTTTGTAAGCGAACGGAATATTTATATTAAAGAAGGGAAAAAAGCAGAACGGGAAGAAAAACTTTGCAGAACGGAGGGAAGGAACGGGAAAAATTATACTCTGTTTGACGCCCAGACTGATTAATTTATAGAATCAGTAGGCAGTTTATTACCGTTGGGTGTCAAAACTACGTAGTATTGATAATAACCTTAAACAAAATCTGATAATTTATTAAACAAATTTTGTCCAAAAAATTATATATCCCGACCCGCCACGACCACGACCCGACCCGACCGTCCGAATCGGATGATGCATGGCACACACACAGTGGGTTCGAACCAAGCCTCACAGGTCCTCTCCCTTCCATAAAAGTGGGATGTCCCTTGGGGCCCTGCCCATTGAGCAAACATCCCATATATAAATTCTTCACATTTCCTTCACACATCCTATGTGGGACTATGTAATTTACAACATATCAAGTAGGTGACTTTGGAGTCAATTTTCTTATTCAATTCCTAATGGATTTGAACAAATAAGTATACCACGTTATACTTCTCGCGGAGGAGAACGCATTGGTGCATTGGCCCGGCATTTACGGAATGTGGGTCCCTCATTAAATTGAGCCTCAAAATGCTCTAATATTTAATGTTTCAAATCCCGTTTCCAACAATTTTTTGGATGGTACGTACCATGCATTTATCCAACATGAAATGTAGATCCTGTACATTGTCTCATACAACACATTATTTTCCAAGTTGCAATACAACTTGCCCTTTGGACTAAAAAAATAAAATAAAATAAAAATAAATTTATATATATATATATATATATATATATATACGATCCGGCTCTAAAGCGAACCTTAAAGAGTGAATCAAAGATTTAATCGTCTTTCAATGTATACTATGGCGACAGTTCGATCCGTCACCATAGCCATGTAGTCTTTGGCGATGGGTCGAGCACTGTCTCATAGACACCAAAAGACGGTTTCTGTCTTTTTTGTTAACTTTAAGCCTCTCCATATATATATATATATATATATATATATATATATATATATACATTATATGCATCCTATAATCCCACTTTGACTTCCAAGTCTTTGTTTTGTTAGTAACACTTAAAAGCCGACCCACAGTTTTGGGTACATACATGAGAAATTAATGGTTTCCTTCGTTGCAATTCTATAGCAAGATTGGTCTCTCAATCTGTTACGTAATTCTTACTTTGAAAACAGGAAGGCAATCACTTAATCAGTGCCGGAGATTGGTTACATCATATCCAAATTCATATAGAGGAAACAAGTTGCATCCAAATTTATATACCATGCATACTACCTAGCTTACATGCATAATCATGTATACATATAGACTAATTAAACTTGGCTGCTCATTTGATTACTTTATTATGGGACATGGATATATATATATATATATATATATAAAGATTTGATCCTTGTTTTCAAAATAAAATAAGAGCTTATTTTATTTTGTAATATATAATTTGATTTGTCCTGATTCAGTTTCCCAAATATATATATATTATGGAATCAAATATTCTATTTCTAAATAGAAATGATTTGATTTTGTTTCCAAAATAATATGAATGATTTGATTTGATTTTATTGTCCAAAATAAAAGAAGATTTTATTTATTTAGTAATATATATATATATATATATATATATATATATTATCAAGGAAATAAAGATTGAGCAGGATTTGGGGAGGATTTTTAAAATGTCTTGGGAGAGCTCTCCTAGGGGTCCCCTTTCCAAAGATTTTCTATTTTCAGGACTTGCAAGATCGAGCTCCGCGGATTTTTTCAAAAATTTGAAACAAAATAAGCTCAAATTAGGGCAAATGTGAACTCAAGTGCAAATTAGGGTTCACTTGACCTAATTGAATTAAATGCACAAATTAAGGTTCGCATTATGATTAAATGAAAAGACGGAAGAGCTAGAAATAAAGAAGCAAGACATGAGAGAATCTTTCACGTGTCCCAAGGCAGAAGACACGTGGAGGCGACTCATTTTAGGAATTAATTGAGGGTTTGGATTGGTGGCTAAAAGGACAGGACAATCTAGGCATTACTCTGATGATTAATGGTAAATTTGGAATTTCCTTGAGGTCGTGTGCCTAGCACATGACCACTCTCCAGAAAAACCTTATAAATATCTCTTCCACTCCATTGGGAAGGGGACCTCATTTGAGACTCTTAGACCTTTTAGAAGACTTGGAGATTCTCTCTCAACCCGAAGCACTCAAGAAGGCTCTCTGAATCCTTACTACCCTAACAAGGTTCTCGGATTCTAGGAGTTCTGCCATGTGTCGTTGGAGTAATTGCTCACCTATTCTTCTTCCCTCTTCAATCAATCAATCAATTCCGTACTTTTCGTGGATTTCTCTCCTCCTCAGCCAACACGAAACCCTAACCCTAGTAAGGTACGATTTCCTTGCCCACAGATAAGATTTCTTAATTAATGATTTTTATAATTAATTATTGATTCTTAGTCGATTGTGTTATCAATGCCACTGCAACTAACTTTCTGTAAAACTTTCCCATTAAATGAGAAAATGGGATCTGATTCTTTTTTTATTCTATAGTTGTCTTGCTTACTATTGTCTAACCAAAGTCTAGGCTGTCTAGCTCAACCATAAACTTTCTCAGATTATTAGTAGAAGGAGAAATTGAGAATCAAGTAGAGCAATAAGTATGGGAAAATAATTTTTTTTTAAAGTCTGTTATTTTTTAAAAATGTATGGCTAATCTTGAGAAGGAATAACTAATTGAAAAAGATGTATATTGTGTGTTTGTTATAAGTTAATGTAACTTTTTGTCCTAATTATAAACATCATGATTTCCTCGTATTTCAAATGGTACGATCAATTTCTACAGTTGATGAGACAAATTATTCTTCCATTACAAGAAAACAGCCTAATTCCGATGAAATTATTTTCGACGGAATGAATTCTCTCGGAATTAAATTATTTTTGATGAAATATTTTATCGGACATAATTTACATAAAAATAACTTAATTCTAACGAAATTTCATCAGAAATGTTGAAGCCCCCTTGGCGCCATAGTTCCCATAAGCGCCAAACTTAATTTTGACAAAATGACTATAATTTTAACAAAATTTTTGTTGAAAATAACTTAATTCTCTAAATTGAAGTTGATTATCTACTAATTTGACTCTAAATTGAAATTGATTCTCCACTAATTTGGCTTTCAATCAAAGTTAAGTTGAATTTGTATGTGCCCAATGCAATTTTCTATACAAAAAATTTTAAATATTAGGAAGTTAATTAAATTATTTTCAATAACTAAGATGTAGATAATAAATTACATGACCGATTTTAGGATCTTCAAAATCATCATATAGCTGAGTTATGGGCTGCTTGGAGAGATCCTGAATCGTTAGATTTCACCGTCCTTTCGCCTAAAATTAGGTTATCTCGAAATAATGAGATGACTCTTTGGATCGCGTCTCAGAATTTTCCCAACAACACTACCCATTAGCAAGCATCTGTAGGATTGCGGAAACAATATCAAAGCATACAATCTAATTGTAAACGCACGGATGTAAGATGTGACACCCCCAAAACAGGTATACATCACCCATCTTGAGTAGCCAAAAACATGGTACAAAATTCAAATACAGCTTAATAATACAGTTGTCGTGTAAACAATACGATAAAACATAATCTGATAATTTTAATAAGAATATTGTCATCTAGACAATATCCACACTCAAAGGAGTCCTCATTACATTTATTGTCACACTATTTAACAGAATGTGAGGACTACTAATGCTATCATCTGGATCGTCACTCCGTTCCCCGACTCATCCCAGCTATATTCTCATTTCCTGAAGAGAACAGTGAAAGAAAGGGTGAGCTCAACTAGCCCAGTAAGAAATATTATGACTAAGATAATGCAGAATAAATTATCATTAGTCTTCAACAATGTTAAACTGATAAAATATAACAAACATCAACTTTAACTGCAGCGGAACAAGTAATCCATTAGAAGAGTCAAATAGAGAATAAAGTCTACTAACTTTTATGATTTAAAAAGTTTTTCATCACTTTTATCGTTGAGACTTAGCTTAATAAATAATCCACATCATCAAATCATCCCTGCACTACAGGCCAAGGATATTATTTAGTATCACGACCACGAATTATCCATGCACTACAGGCCAAAGATAATCGTGTTTTCATCAACGGTCCTGATCATGCCATAAAACAATTCATCTTTGCTCCCTTGGCCGAAGAAAATCCATAGCCATAATCATACTAAAAATTGTCCATTAATGCACTACGGGCCAATGAGAACTTTTTTCACATCATTTGTAACATTACGGTCATGATTATACCGAATAATCCCTGGTCATAATCATACCAAGTCTATCTATGCACTACAGGCCACAGATGACTTTTAACATAATATAAACATGAGGATGATGACAATGACATAAGAATTCAATAAAACAAGTTCAGTAATTAAATTATCCAGGAACTAATAACGTCCAAATTGTCAACATGATACTTCTTTGTAGAATAAAATTCAAGAATGCTTAAAAGAATATTTCCATGAAAAGATACTGGATGAAGCGCAAATATCAAGGATATTCCACTAATTTCATGGAGTATAGAAGTCAAAATTTTAACCAACCGAGTATAATAAAGAATGGAATAACAAAAAAATCACCATGCACGCGGTATTGCATGCGTAGGTTTATTCTAATAATAGAATAATAAATAACGGAACCGTGTCAAAGCGTAATACGACACCGGCGGATATTCCAACGAATAATAAAGAAATGGAATAACAACAGAAATCACCATGCATGCGGTGATTGAATGAGCAGATATATTCCAACGGAATAATAAATAACGGAACCAAGTCAAAGTAAATTGCACCGACGGGATGTTCCAATGAATAAGAAAGAATGGAATAACAACAAAATCACCATGTATGCGATTTCTTGGCAGGATAAAGTTATTCCAACAAAATAATAAATAACGGAACCCGGTCCCACAGAAAGCATGTGATATATTCCAATGTAATAATAAAGAATGGAATAATGTAAGAATTTCACCAAGTATAGGGTAGCAGGTGTATACGAGTTATTCCAATAGAATAATAAATAATGGAATAACAGAATAATTTCACCAAGTATAGGGTAGACCGCGTATATAGGTTATTCCAACAGAATAATAAAGAATGGAATAACAGAGGAATTTCACCAAGTATAGGGTAGATCGCGTATATAGGTTATTCCAACAGAATAATAAAGAATGGAAAAACAGAAGTTCTCTTCATGAATATGAAAAAAAAAATACCCTTTACCTTATAAAGAAGAGTACTCAACCGGTAGAAATTTGGGATATACTTGAAGAAACTTGCAGACTACGCCAAAAAGCTTTCTTAAACTCTAAAGAAATACTTCGAGATTACAAAAAAGAACTCTCTCTATAGTTTCTCTCTCTAGATTTTCAGTGAATTCGTAAGAAATAATGAAGGAATGAGCTTCTATTTATAGAAGAATGGTTTGAATAGTAACTAATCTATGAACGGTCCAGATTGATTTACTTTTAAACGGACGATCCAGATTGGTTTACAATAAAATTTAATAAATTCTATTTATAATCTAATAAAACAAATAAATTTATAAAAGTATTCTGTTTTATATAAAAAGATTTTACTATGCAAAACACTATGCAGGCACTATGCAACACTATGCATAATAAAATATAATATATTCTAATTATTGTCTAATAAAACTAATAACTTTATAAAAGTATTTTGTTTTATATAAAAAGCTTTTCTGTTTTATTACACTAATAATACTAATAAAACAAAACTTATATATATAATATAACAATCGAATTCATAATTGAATCAAATAACGTGAGATACTACGCAAAGAACTATTGTAGCAATAATTGAACAAAACTCGAAAGTGTTTTCTCACGTAAGCATCAATACCGTATGTTTCTACTACGCAACCACGCCAGACATCGTATTTTTACTACCGAGTAGTTCAACAGTATTAATGGTAAAACTTCCGCCGTTATTTTCATAAATATATTTTTGTCATTTTCTCATTCCGACAATAATTCTGTTGTGGGGTCCACCAATGATTGCGCCATTGTACAAATATTCTCTGCTAAAACGAATATTCCCCGGCCAATCGAATATAATACAACAACTTGCATACTTTACAAAATTTATAAATACTACCCACAACTATAACATTATTTCAAATCCATACTATAATATTAAAAAAATATTTCGAGAAAATTAAATCTTTATTCGTAAAATTTGAGATTTTACAATCTCCACTCCTTATGAAATTTCGGCCTCAAAATTTACGCCGCGCACTGTATGCCAATGAAACGGATGAGGACACTTCGTCAGATTCTAACTCTTGAGGTATAACCTTTAAGCGTATAATATATTCCAGGATTTTAACAGGTACATCTTCATACGTTAAATTATCCGCTATCTCGTCCGGTTCTAAATCAATAATGTGGTTCGGGTTGTCCACATATTTACGTAACATCGATACGTGAAAAACATTATGAACACGCGACATACTTGGCGGTAAAACGAGTTTATAGGCCACAGTTCCTACTCGATCAAGGATTTCAAATGAGTCAATAAAATCGAGGGTTGAGATTTCCTCTCTTCGTTGATTCTTGCTTCTAGAATAACGCCCTCTTGAACCTTCTTTTTCACATTCATCAGCTCTGATTATTTAGCTTGAGCGGCTTTAACTTTATCGATTAAAGTCGATTCTACTCGTATATTCGTTATCTTCACGTAGGTTCGTATATTCACACTCATAAACGCATACGATCTTCTACTCAACGCGTCAGCTACCACGTTCGCTTTTCCCACGATGGTATTGAATGGTACGATCGTAATCTTCAACAGCTCAAGTCAACGTCTTTGGCGCATATTACGTTCGTTTTGGTTGAAGAAATATTTGAGGGTTTAAGAAATGGGTTTTGTACTGAGGTCAATACAAAATTTGATTTCACGCTCTAGGGGTAGGCTAAAAAGTCTTCAAGAATACGTCAGGAAAATTATTAACAATAGAAATATCATTCAAAATGGTGACTCTCGTCCAAGACTTGGATAGCACGTCACATTGATACCTATCAATTTGCCATCGTTATTCACGACGTCCCCTTCAGAAAGTCTGGCTTCGGTGTATTCCACACAAGGAAGTCAACAACGAAAGGATCGGGGATCTTTACTTATGGCTTGGTATGACAGTGATTGACTTTATGGTTTAGTTGCTTGAATTCGCATAACAGGTTGGTTAGGAATATGAAAGCTAACAACCTTACAAAAATAATCAATTTTGGCATGATGAGTAATTAACCAATCGATTCCTAAAATCACATCAAAGACAAGTATTTTTAAAGAGATAAGATCGACAGGTAACGTGAAAGTGTCGATTTGAATCAAATAAGATTTATAAACAGTGGAGGTAACAAAGGTTTCTCCTAACGGAGTTTCAACCAATAAGTCAAAGTCTAACTTCTCCAGAGTTAAATTCAAACATTGAACACAACTAAGTGAATGAAAGAGTGAGTAGAACCAGTATCTAACACGGTATAGACTTCGCAAGAGTTTATGATTAACTTACCTGTGATAATTTTATTCAGGTTCCTCGTCACGAAAAAAGAAAACGCTCTCTCTTAAATTACCGGCTTTGGCTTGTCTGGGACATCCTTTGGCATCACCATCCCAGTTGGACTTGACTTTACCATACGACAAAATCGAGCTAGGTGACCTTCTCTTCTGCAATTAAAACACGCTTTGGATTGTTGCGTACAGTTTGGACAGATGTGTCCCTCCTGTCCGCATTTGAAATATACGACCGGTGGTCGGTCTTCTTCCTTTGAAACGGGTGCTGATGCTGCTGTCTTTCCATCATTATTGAACCTTCTTTTCTTGAAATTTCCACTTCTATTATCTTGGCCATGATTACCACCGAAGTGGTTACCATTCATGGCATGATAATTTCCCCCACGATGGTTATTATTGTTCCGATGACCGTTGCCACCGGTACGATTATTATCGTGTTGTTGGTCGTTGCCTTTTGGTTGTGCTGACTCATTATCGCGCTCCAATAACTGAGCCTTATTCACAACATCTGAATATAAAAAAAGTTTGTGAGAAATGAGGTATTGACGTATATTGGGTTTTAAACCTCTTAGAAACATTCGCGTCATTCGTTCAATTATCAACTAAATGGGACGCAAACTGGGACAACTCGGCAAACTTGGCTTCTTACTGTGACACGGTCATGTTGTTTTGCTCCAGCTTGATGAACTCTACCTCTTTCATGTGACGAATACTTTCAGGAAAGTACTTGTCGTTGAACAATTCTTGGAACTTCTCCCAAGTCATCTTCAATGCGTCAGGCTGGGTACGTTTTACAGATTCCCACCAATGATCTGCTTCTTCACACAACATAAAGGTGGTGAATGGAACTTTTTGCTCCTCTGAGCATTCCAAGACATCAAATATCTTGGTGATCTGCTTAATCCACGTTTCTCCCTTAAGTGGGTCTGGCTTTCCCAAAAACACTGGTGGTCCCAGCTCTCCTTGAATCGCTAGCGGTGACCCGACCAAATGGGGTTGCCATTGCTTCCACTGCATTATGAGCAGGAGTCTCTCTCTCGTTTGGTGTTGCATGAATTCTAAAAAGCTCCTAAACGTACCATCGTTCGTCATTTGATCAGTGTTGTTGTTTACAGGAGGATTATCGCCATCTTGTTGCACATTATCCTGATTATTGATCTGTGGAGACTCAACGGTCACCTGTACTCCATTGCTATTCTCAACATTTTTGGATGTCATTTTCAAATACTGCAACAAAACAAGGGTTAAATAACATATAACATATTATCCCTATACTCTGACCGACCAATTAAATACCAAATAAACTTAGGTAGGTCATACTAGCGAAGGAATTCCCCGTCTCTCCCCTCCTAGTTCTTGTCTCACATCTCAGTCAGGGATCATATCCCTAAGCTTTGATACCAACTGTGACGCCCCCAAAATAGGTATACATCACCCATCTTGAGTCGCCAAAAACATGGTACAAAATTCAAATACAACTTAATAATACAGTTGTCGTGTAAACAATACGACAAAACATAAACTGATAGTTTTAATAAGAATATTGTCATCTAGACAATATCCACACTCAAAGGAGTCCTCATTATATTTATTGTCACACTATTTAACAGAATAGTGAGGACTACTAATGTTATCATCTGGACCGTCACTTTTTTCCTCGACTTATCCCAACTATATTCTCATTTCCTGAAGAGAACAGTGAAAGAAAGGGTGAGCTCAACTAGCCCAGTAAGAAATATTATGACTAAGATAATGCATAATAAATTATCATTAGTCTTCAACAATGTTAAACTGATAAAATATAACAAACATTAAGTTTAACTGCAGCGGAACAAGCAGTCCATTAGAAAAGTCAAGTAGAGAATAAAGTCTACTATCTTTTATGATTTAAAAAGTTTTTCATCACTTTTATTGCTGAGACTCGGCTTAATAAATAATCCACATCATCAAATCATCCCTGTGCTACAAGCCAAGGATATTATTTAGTATCACGACCACGAATTATCCATGCACTACGGGCCAAAGAAATCGTGTTTTCATCAACGGTCCTGATCATGCCATAAAACAATTCATCTTTGCTCCCTTGGTCAAGAGAATCCATAGCCATAATCATACCAAAACTCGTCCATCAATGCACTACGCAGACAATGAGGACTTTTTTCACATCATTTGTAACATTACGGTTATGATTATACCGAATAATCCCTGGTCATAATCATACCAAGTCCATCTATTTACTACAGGCCACATATGACTTTCAACATAATATAAACATGAGGATGATGACAATGACATAAGAATTCAATAAAACAAGTTCAAGAATTAAATTATCCAGGAACTAATAACGTCCAAATTGTCAACATGATACTTCTTTGTAGAGTAAAATTCAAGAATGCTCAGAAGAATATTTCCATGAAAAGATACTGGATGAAGCGCAAATATCAAGGATATTTCACTAATTTCATAGAGTATAGAAGTCAAAACTTTAACCAACTGAGTATAATAAAGAATGGAATAACAAAAGAAATCACCATGCATGCGATTGTGACATGTATGAGTTATTTTAATAGAATAATAAATAACGGAACCAGGTCAGGCGTAATACGCACCGACAGGATATTCCAACAGAATAATAAAGAATGGAATAACAACAGAAATCACCATGCATGCGGTATTGCGCATATGGCGAAAGTTATTCAAATGAATAATAAATAACGGAACCGGTCGGTGAAATTACATGCGAGCGATGTTCCAACGAATAATAAAGAATGGAATAACAATGAAATCACCATGCATACTAGATTTGCATGGCAGGTTATTCCAACAAAATAATAAATAACGGAACCAAAGTCCCAAGCGTAAAATGCATGAGATAGGATATTCCAATAGAATAATAAAGAATGGAATAATGTAAGAATTTTACCAAGTATAGGGTAGCTCACAGATATTATCTGAGTTATTCCATAGAATAATAAATAATGGAATAACAGAAGAATTTCACCAAGTATAGGGTAGACCGCGTATACAGGTTATTCCAACAGAATAATAAAGAATGGAATAACAGAGGAATTTCACCAAGTATAGGGTAGACCGCGTATACAGGTTATTCCAATAAAATAATAAAGAATGGAATAACAGAAGTTCTCTTCATGAATATGAAAAAATAATACCCCTTACCTTATAAAGAAAGAGTACTCAAGCGGTAGAGGCGGGGATATACTTGAAGAAACTTGCACTACGCTCAAAGCTTTCTTAAACTCTAAAGAAATACGCTCGAGATTACAGAAGAAGAACTCTCTGTGACGTCCCCAAAATAGGTATACATCACCCATTCTGAGTTGTCAATACATGGTACAGAAACAACTACAACTTTATTATTACAACAGTAAAAGCTGTGAGTTTGAATACAAATATTATCTTCAGACAATATCTATACTCAAATAAATCCTCATCACATTTATTGATACATTATTTTACAAAAATGGTGAGTACTACTAAACAACTCTCTCTAGAACCTTCATTCCATACCCCAGGCTGCACTTCGCTATATTCTCGCCTCCGAGAAGAAAATGGAACAAAAAGGAAAAGGGTGAGCTCAACTAGCCTAGTAAAAATATTATGACTAAGATAATATACAACAAATTATCGTTAGTCTTCAACAGAAAAAAATCTAATAAAATACAATAGACAACAAATTTTAAATAAATATTCGCAATGGAAAATAATAATTCATTAGAAGAGTTAAGTAGAGAATGCAAACCACTATCTTCTATGTATGAATTTAAAAGTTCATCGCTCATCTTTTATCCCCTCAGTAACATCAATCAATATATATCTGAATCAAATATTCATCTTTGCACTACTGAGCCAAAAGATATTCATCACCGTCATGTTCATCTAAACACTGCTCATCTTTTGCACTACGGGCCAAAGATATTCATCGAAATCATTCATCTTTTGCACTACAAGCCAAAGATATTCAATAATATCATCATTTAAGACTGAGGATGATGAAAAATATTTTTAAAGAAACGAATCCAGTGAAACAAAATGACAAAGATTAAGGATTAAGGATTCGTACTTTATTTTATCCATGTCCTAAAATACCTCAAAAATAATCATAGTGGTGTAAAATTCAAGAATGATCAAAACATGGATACAATCAAAGCTAGTATCCACAATAGATATTTTTGACGAAAAGGAAAATTTTCATTTTTCGATGAATAATGTCGATTCGTGAATAATTAACGTAGATATCGTGAATAAAGTCTTGATATCGTGAATAAGAATCTCGACACCAAAAGTTCTTGTCGTTATTTTAATAGTATTAACGGTAACAACTACGCCGTTATTTTTAAACAACTTATTCTTGTCGTTTTCTTCCTCCAATCGCTTTCCGTTATGGGGCCCTACATTATCGGTCATAACTGGTTAATACGAATATTCCCTTGACAATCACGAATATTCCTCGACCAAACGAATATTCCCTAATAATAATGAATATTTTACAACCACTTGCTTATTTTGAAATATTTGCGTATTTTACCCATAACTATCCACATTAATCAAATCAACCCTTACTATTTCCAAATAATAAATAGAGAAAATTAAATTTCATTAATAATAAGTTGGGGTCTTACACTCTTTCTATAGTTTCTCTCTCTAGAGTTTCAAAGAAATTAAGTGAAATAATGAAGGAATAAGCTTCTATTTATGAAGAATGGATGAATAAGAACTAATCCATGAACGGTCCGATTGATTTACTTTTAAACGAATCGGTCCAGTTGGTTTACAATAAAATATAATATATTCTATTTATAATCTAATAAAACAAATAACTTTATAAAAGTATTCATTTTTATATAAAAAGATTTTACTATACAAAACACTATGAAGGCACTATGCAAACACTATGCATAATAAAATATAATATATTCTAATTATTGTCTAATAAAACGAATAACTTTATAAAAGTATTCTGTTTTATATAAAAAGCTTTTCTGTTTTATTACACTAATAATACTAATAAAACAAAACTTATATATATAATATAACAATCGACCATAATTGAATCAAATAACGTGAGATACTATGCAGTAACTATTGTAGCAATAATTGAACAAAACTGAGTGTTTTCTCACGTAAGCATCAATACCGTGTGCTACTATGCAACCACGCGTATTACTGTACTTTTACTACCGAGTAGTTCAACAGTATTAACGGTAAAACTTTCGCCGTTATTTTCATAAATATATTTTTGTCGTTTTCTCATTCCAACAATAATTCCGTTGTGGGGTCCACCAATGATTGCGCCGTTGTACGAATATTCTCTGCTAAAACGAATATTCCCCGGCCAATCGAATATAATACAACAACTTGCATACTTTGTAAAATTTATAAATACTACCCACAACTATAACATTATTTCAAATCCATACCATAATATTAAAAAAAATATTTCGAGAAAATTAAATCTTTATTCGTAAAATTTGGGATTTTACATAAGAACCCAAATTTTATGAAATAAAAGTATTCAATTTTTCTTATAATTATTATTCTATGGTTAAATTGATAAAAGGTTAAAGTTAAGGGTGATATGTGTAAATTATAAAAGAATGTCGGGGAATATTCGTTTTGTCGTAGAATATTAGCTTACGTAGAAATATTCGCTACATCGAATATTAGGTAAAAAGTGTGATGTTGGCAAAATAACCAATCATTGGTAGGCCCCACAATGAAATATTTTCAGATGCAGAAAACGACATAAATAACCTTTTTAATAAAAAAGTATAGTCAATAGTACTATCATTTTTACTGTTTAAATACTCGGTGATAAAAGTACAATAGCACGTGATAATCTACAGTGACATACGATATTCTATAGTATCACATGGTATTGCACATTACTTCATATTATTGATTCAATAATTATTACAGTAACAACTGCATAATATTTCATATTATTGAACTCAATAATTATCACAGTAGCAAATGCACAGTATTTTATATTATTATAATTGACACGACATAGTAACTCATTTTATCTGATTGATATTATTAGGCTAATAAATATTATTGACAATGTTTAGAAAGATTTATTAACGTAAAGGGTTATTTAATTGCATGTCATTTATACGGAAGGTCCCCTCTTTTCTGGGAATGATCTGGTTGTCAATATTGTAAGTCAATAATAATATACTCAGAAGAAATTAGTGAGCACCAATCAACTATAGCAAGCACATGGATTTAGGGATGTCACAATATCTTATATTATTGAACCAATAACTAACATCGTAGCAAGAGTAGTAATGGATAGTTGCATAAATGGAAGCTTGTCAAGGGTTTTAAATAGTTAAGTCGACTCATTATTTGAAGAACAAAAATATCTGTGATATTAATATATACATTAAGTCAATAATGTAGAAGACGGATAATATAATTAAAATGGAATAATCTTTTTGATAATAGATTTATCTTTTTGAATAAATAATTATAATGGAATATTCTTTTTGATAATGGATTTATCTTTTGAATAAATATTGATAATGGATTATTCTTTTTGAATAAAGTAAATATAATGGATGAAAATGGGTAATCATTATGTTTAAAGATAATGATAATGGATAAATAATATATTTATAAAATGTGAGATATTTTGGCTATAAATAGGAAGGATTAACATAACGAAATTCATAAATTCCTTGTTTATACTTCCTTCCACTCTCTAAAAATTTCTTAGTGTAAGTTCTCTCTAAGTGTGTTAACTTATATTGAGTGTTTTGTGAAGATCAGTAAGAGTACGAGTATTGTTCACGTAAGTATTTTCTATAAAAGTTGGTCAAACACTCACACACATCACACGGTGTTCAATTCTTCCTTTAGAAGAGTTATTTTGAAAAACTTCATTTAGAAGATTTTATTTTGAAATGTTCTTTTGAAGCTTATTCTGTACACTGTGCAAATTTATACTATATAGTCACTTTTGATAATTTCATAATATACGAGTTAGTGTACACCATATGTGATAGTTACTAATTAAAGTATAAATTAATATATTTAGATTGATAAACTTTATAAAAAGCAACATCCAATCACTTGTTAATTGAGGTAAGAGATGTCATTTTCTTTTATACTCCATATTATGGTAAGAAATTGTTATTTGTTTTGATAACTTTTTTATTAAACGGTGAAAAATCTTAAACTATTTAGAACTTCCTTAATAGTTTGTTCTTCATCTAATATCTTTTCACCTGAATCTTCATATTTCATATTACACGAGATAGTTGAATTATGAATCTTATTAATCATATTCTTGAACTCTAATTAAATTTCTGGAAATCATTATTGAATTCTCGATAAATTAAACGTCAAATTTCGGATGTTGATTCTTTTATTTTATAATTCCTACAACTTCCGTTCATTCTTTATATCACTGTTATTTGTACTAAGAATCAAGTTATGGTGAATGTCTTTTGCATGGGTGCAAAGACGATATGATCGTTGAATGTCTTTGGTCGGTATGGCAATAACACGTGGTGAAAAGTTCTCTTTGACCCCTAGTACAAAGATGGACTGTTGATTGGCATGATCATAACCATTGGTGTTACAATTGAATATCTTTGGCCCGTAGTGCAAAGATGAACTGTTGATTTGCATGATTATGATCAGGAAATATTGATTGGTGTTACAGGGATAAAATATTAATGGTGAACTTTTAATTTGGAGAAGATTGTGAACATCATAATCTATTTTACTCTCCTAATTAATTGATTGATATTTTTGTTGCAGTTGTAGATTTAAAACTTGTTGTCTATTATATTCTATCAGATTTTTCACTATTAATGAAGGCTAATGATAATATATTTTTCATTATCTTAGTTATGATATTCTTTATTGGGCTATTTGAGCTCACCCTTTTCTTTTTTGTTCCATTGTTCTTCTCAATAAATGAGAGTGTAGCAGGGACTAGCCGGGGAGTGGAGTGATGATCCGAGATAATTTCTATAGTTGTCTTCACCATGTTGTTAAATAGTGTGGCAATAGTCATGTTGAAGACTTGTAATATGTGTTATCGTATCTTTTACGGCATTGTATTTTGAGTGTGGATATTGTCGTATTATCGATGACACTGTATTAAGAGAACGTATGGTTATGGTATGTATTTTGGCGATCCAAATTGGGTTGTGTGGACCCTATTTTGGGGCGTCACAACAGAAGCATGTAAAATAACAATTTAAATTTTTTTGCAATCGCAATGAATAACCTTATGAAACATCATTAATTGAGGAAGGCTAAAAATATACCTTTGAAGAGAATCAAAGCTTTTATGTAAACTTTAAATTCCAATCCTTGCTCATTCGCGATCTCTCAAATCCACGAATCGCACGTTTGTTACAAAAGTATATATGCAACGCCCAAGAGATATCCACCAAGAGAAAATAGATTGAAGATGTGATTTTAGACTCAACAAGGTCTTGGATGGCTAGTCCTAATTCTCTCTATTCTAACAAGTTAGGATTTTGAGAATCCTTGCAAGAGAGATGCAAGTTGCATAAGTATTAGTCTATCCCACAATAAGACTCCTCTTATTTATAGACTAACCCTAATTCTAAACCTTTTTAGAAGTTAGGATTTTTATTTAATTCTCAACCTAATTAGGAACTAAATAAAATAATAATAATAATAATAATAATAATAATAATAATAATAATAATAATAATAATAATAATAATAATAATAATAATAAGAAGAAGAAGAAGACTCTCTCTTATTTATTCATAATTTAGTATTTCTCCAAATACTCAATTATAAATATTAGTATTTATCCAAATACCATATTATTATTATTTAGTCAATTTAATAATAATAATAATAATAATAATAATAATAATAATAATAATAATAAGATGACTAATGATCTTATTAATTTATAATATTAGTATTTCTCCAAATACTTAATTATAAATCTTAAGCTATTTAATTTATTCCACTAATAAATTAAATATACTTACTTTATTATTATTAAGTCAATCACTTCTAAAATCATATTTCTCCCTTTTGTCAGGTGTGACCATCTATGTTCAATATTAAGCCGAATAAATAAATTAGAATCATTCTAATATTATATATAATGAATTAAACTCCTTTAATTAAAATATAAATAAATAATATTTATTCTACACATCATGAGTGACGTCTTATATATAGTATATCATAACTATCCAGATAATATGAATTCAACGTTAATCACAAAGATTATCACAAAGAATACAAAGAACATATTCCATAAATAGTTACCGTATAATTCAATCCTTCTAACATACAATGTTCCAATCAAATATAAAATAAAATTACTGTCAAATTTTATTTATTTGATTATATGTATTTCGATTCTAAAATGCACAACTGTAATTAATGTAAATTAGAAACTCTTTTTTAATTTCATTCAACCCTGACCAGGGATTTCCAAGTCGTCACTTTATCGAATCACATAGGACATTCTCTCACTTTACTGGAAGTGGTAGATTATTTGTTGATCATTCACCTATCTCCATCTATACTTTATTATATCCAAACATACCCTACAACATATCCAAGAGTATTAAGAAATATGTCAAAATATAATTCAGTATATACAAGATACTATGATGATCTCAAGTTCAAGGACCACTTGTACTACTATTACATTAGAAATTTCTATTGACAGACAAGTAAAACTCTATTAGGGTTCCTTTATTAGTCACGTTCAGTGAACTTATTCTCCAATAAATACCTACATATTTTATTTTAGTGTCTCCACACAAATGATCATAAGATCAATCATCCTCTTCAAAAGAGTAAGCATAGTATGTACTAATCTATCCGGAATTAGTAACCTTACATTAATGATCCATATATACGATTAGGAACATTTTAGTTTTGAGTTATCAATAATTTAGATCTCATTAGCATGATCAACATCATGATTCAAAAAGTATTACTTAATAATTTTGGGTTTCTCACATTTATTAATTCAACTAATTAACATGGATAAAGAATGTCTTTTATAAAATAAATTCTCTTATTAATAAATGAATAAGATTACAAAGTAAAAGTTTATTACATGAAATGTAATTGACTTGAGAGCATATTACTTTCAATATCTAGTATTGGGTCAGCCTATGATACAGGCATATACATTCCCTGAAGGTATTTATTCTATTATGTTTCTTGTTTTTTGTAATTTATATCGCTTCGTAAATACTTTTTAAAGTTGTTTTCTATTTTTGTATGCTCTAGCAAGCATCAGCGCCACCGTCTCATACGGGCGCTAGCTTTAACAAGTTATTCTAGAGGGTTATGATGCCAGTGCTAGAGACGTACGTTTAAAATGGATCCGATATTCAATCACAGTATACATTGCCTACCCATGCTCGCTTGTATCAGTTTGCTCAGAACATTGCAACAAAGGCAATCGTCGAGAGTACAAGTATCTCGTCGGAGCAGTTTGTCGCGATAAGCGATGATGTGGTACGAATGGTGGTTATTTTACTATTGGGGGTTCTGGGGTTGCTACTGAGATAACCCCCAACTACTTCTCAAGTCTTTTATTTTTATTAAGTTTTATATTATGCTTGTTACTTAATTATCATCTAGCTATTTCTTTAATTCTCATTTATGTTTACTAATAGATTATTTTTTTTATGGTATCAATAGGGTGGCGATTCCGAGTGGGTGGCGATGACGAGCGAAGGATGATGATGATGATTTTCAAATACCAGAATAGTATTGTCGACCCCAGCTCAATGATTTTCCTCATAGTGATGATAATATTAGTCGTCATTTATAGATAGTTGTATATGTTCTTAGTTTATATTGTAAATTATATTCTTACTTGGATCTAAATTGCAGTTAAGCTTATTCTACACTGTAAATCATTGTTGATTACAATTTTTAGTTTAACTTATGTGTATTACTGTTAGCTATCGTAATTCAATTTATGTTGTTATTGGGATATGTATTTGTGTTGTTTGGATGAGTTGTCATTTTGATGTGCATGTTGATTAAAATTAAATACATTTTAGTGAATTGTCAATTTCACTAGTGAATTAAGAATGACAATTCATATATAAAGAAGTGATTAATAACCAGTGGCGGAACCAGAACATAATTCAAGGGGAGGTAAAATACATCAATAAAAAAAATTATTTATTGACACTTGAAGAACTTCTTTCGGTTTGTCACGAAGTGAGAAGCAGTAATCAGTATCCTCATGAAGTCTGCATAGTTTGAAAACGTCTCAAAATTTGCTCGTTTTCAATTGTTGAAAAAATATCCTTCTCAATATAAACTACTAGACTGTCATTCATCCACTCGTCTCCCATTTTCTTACGCAAGTCGGCCTTTAACAATTTTCATCGCAGAAATACTCTTTCAACAATGAAGCGATTGCAATCGGTAAAACCAAAGCCAACTCGATCAATCGATATACCAATGTAAAAGTCATATGTCTTCTTGTTTCAATCAGCTTCTTAGCAAGACTTCCCAAACCCAAATTTTCGATCCCAAAAAATTGACTATCGCATCGCATATCATAAATGTAATTTTCAAGTTGATCCCCAAGTATCATGCGATCAGTCAATGAGAAGTCTTCTGGATAAAGCTCAGCAAGACGGAGTAATTTATTTTTGTCAAATTGAGAGAACGAATCCCTTGGATCAAGGCATGATATGCATTAAGTAACTCTGTGCTTGCTTCTGAAAAACGATTGTTCATCTCTTGAACAATTGAATCAACAACCTACAATGTAATAATGAAAAATAAAAAACTGAAGAAGAGTACTCTGCAGTTTGCTCGCTTCGTCTGCTTTCACGCCTCGCCAACATCACCGTCTCCAGGCTCACGCCACGGCCACTCCACCGCCCTCCCCGCCTGCTCCCTCCCCACTGCCCCACTCCTACCGAGGCAGCAACCCCTCCCTCACTTTGGTTCCGCCACTTGTTGATAACAAATATTTCTTATGACACTATTCAGATAAAGATAAATATGTATACGGACAGTCATAAGAGAAATTGACAGTTTATGTTAAAAAAAATTGTGATATCCACAGCTAGTAATAGTTAAAGTGTTGAATAATTTAAATCAGAATCGTATGTTCTCTTACAAACGAACAGATGATTATAAATGTGTTTAATCGCGAAGTAACATAACAAATAATTACTATAAATCACTCTCTCTATACACAAAAATCAAGTTAGTTTTTCAAATTAGGAAAAAAAATTCCCCTCTTAAATTAGGAAACTTATTATAAATATTTTCAAAATATAATAACTTAAATGGATTTCTCATTGGTATTTTAATTTTGTGTTAATTTCCGTCATAAATGTCCAAAAAAACTTCCTTTTTTTAATGGGTCATATAATTTGTCCTTTTATTTATGGGCTTGGGTGTTGAGTTGATGGATTCCTGAGTTGATGGTGTGGTACTACGCCCACCGTATGACCCATGGAAACGGGTCCGTTTCCATTTGACTTCTCCGTGTCTCTCCATATGTACGTGCGAAGCTGCTCTCTCTCTCTCTCTCTCTCTCTCTCTCTCTCTCTTTGTTTCTCTCTTCTTTGTCATTTAATAAGCTGCCTATAGATAGAGATAGGCACGAATGTTTCTCAAAAAGCCAATTCCAAAACACCACAAAGATATATACTACTACTCTTGAGTTCAACTTTTTCTTTCTGAAATCGAACCTTTTTTTTCATAGCTATTATTATGCTAATAACCCAAGAACAAAGGCAAGTATATAATCGAATTCAACCCCCCTTTAATTGATTCTCTGCTTTTTCTTCAATTTTGGTTACTGGTTAGAATCCCAATTAGTTTGACATGGAACCTTTGGCTCTTGACGATATAATCAAGCGATTGCTTGAAGTTAGAGGCAGACCAGGGAAGCAAGTGCAGCTATCCGAGTCCGAGATTAGACAGCTTTGTCTTCAGTCCAAGGATGTGCTCTTGCAGCAGCCCAATCTCTTGGAGCTTGAGGCACCCATTAAGATCTGTGGTATATAGTCCTGAAATTTCTTATGCTTACTGTTTATATGAAATGGGTTTGTTTGAATTGTTTTTTATTATGGTTAATTTGGTTGGTTTGATTATTTTTGTGGGTTTTATTTAGTCTGTTATTGTAGTGGGTTTTCTTTAACCTGTTAGTGTAGTGCGGTTGTGAAATTTGAAGTGGGGTTTTGTTTGATTGTTGGTGACTTGAACTGGGTTGAAACTTTATTTTGCCCATGTATTGCGACTCCTTGTTTTCGGGAACTGTTACTGTATGGTAGGGGTACTAATTGTAGTTGATATGATAAGAATTCAACACGAGTAAATGAAATTGACACGTGGAAAATCATGGGATGGATATCGGTTTAATTGATTGCCTGAAAGGAATTCTATTATTACTTAAATTTAAAATTTAAAACAATATAATAAGTTGTTGGCTGAAGTTAGAATTTACATAGTTTGACTTGCTCTGTGTGCCTGTATTATTTCCATTTATGGGTTGCAATTGCATTTTATGAAATAATTGTGTTCAACTTTAAACTTTTTTTTCATGTGTGTTATGACATTGTAATGTTGTGTGGTTGAATTTGCACCTGCTACTTTTCTTGTAGATAGCCTGTTCTTTACATGATCTATGTAAGAATGGGTATGTTCTGAATTATTTTCATAATGCCTGGTAGATAGAAGATGTTTGAATTATGTCATGTTCATCTATTTCTTGATAGGTTTTCTTGGTCATGTTCAACTACTTTTTTATTGAATTATTTTGGGTGGGATAAGTAATTAATGCATATTATGGTATCAAAGGATGGAATTGCTGGATACAATATCTACAGTGTGTGAAAAAGCAGGTACTGTTAACAAAATGTGTAGTTCTCTGGAAAAATCTAGCGTTTTGCATGGCTAAAGAACAAGCTCCTATTGTCTTAAAAAAATACAGTATACTCTACATAGGGTCTGCCCCCAAAAGGCTTCTTCCTAAAGCTTTGTGTGCACTCACTCCAATAGAATATCAAATCGTTGACTGCCCTCCTCTATAGCTCCCTAAACTAGAAAAATGATTTACAAAATGATTTCTTGTTTTCACTTTTTTTTCATATCCTTGGTAATCAGTAGTGAGTTACTACTCTGATTGTTAACGAATTATGGGTCAAAAGTTTTCTAGGGTGGGTGTCCATTAAAAGTGACCACTTTAAAGTGTGCCACTGGTTCTTACCTATACAACAAAGAAGTTCTATTGTCCCCAAGCTTGTTGTAAAAGGACCTCGACCATTCTGAACTAACTATTTCTGGAGAACCTTTACCTCTTTTTATTCTCCACCGCACCTTGCATTATTATAGTAACATACATCGTGTAAAAGGTATAATTGTTCGTGGACAGTAATTCCTGATCTTGTACTTCTCTGAAAAGAGGGGTGTGCCACTAGATCAATAGGGTACAAACATTACCTGATGCTTCAAGTTGATGTCCATCTTATAAATAAATTCTATCAAATTTTTACCTGTTTGTTGGATTAGCAGTTCTAGTTAGTGGATATACTGTTGTGAATTATATATTGAAGTCTGCTCCAAGAGAATAAGATACCTCCAATAAACTTCAATACCTCCAAGGCGAAGGATCAATATTTAGGCGTTCCTGTTTGATCTTATTTGACTTAAACTTTTGGATGTGGTTTTTTGAGTTATTACATAAATGATAAATCTATAGGAATCTCTCTGATGTAAAAGTGGTTTCGTTTATACCATAGGCTGATAATAAAAGTCTTGTACCCTTATCTTTAGTGTAACTTGTTTTTTACAACGTAGATAATACCAGCATAAGGTTTTTCTCCAGTGACAGTTTGGGTTAGTAGTACATAAATCGATAGGGATCTCGCTTGATGTAAAAGTGGGTTTGTTTATACCATAGGCTGAAAATAAAAGTCTTGTACTCTTATCTTTAGTGTAACTTCTTTGTTACAAAGTACATTATACCAGCAATAGCTTTTTCCCCGGTGACAGTTTTGGATTTGTGGACTGAACAAAGCCACACTTTTCTACCAGGAAATAAGTTTTTGGTATCATGTTACATTAAAAAATTTATGCCATTCTTTGAATATAATTTATCAATATACCTGAACATTAGTCAAATATGTCTAAAGCCCCATTTTTATGGTCTAAATGGTTGGATTTTTACTTTGCCAGTCCATAAAATGGTTTGTTGGAAGGAAGAAAGACCTTTGTACAATGATTTTTGGACTTTAAGAAGACACCATACATGTGATAGAGTCTTATGGAGTATAGTGATGGTAAGGAAGGTATCCAAAAACATTGTGGTGTGATGTAGTACTTGTAACAGATAACTCAGCATTAGAATGTTTTGAGTTGGGAACGTAGTTTATTTGGGTTGGAATTGAGCTGATTTCTTTCGCTTTTGTCCTGGAAGATGTATTTAATCTATATTCAAGAGGTTGCATTTTTGATGTATGCTAGTTTATGTTACTGTTTAATTGATGAAGATGGACGTATAATTTTAATGGTATAACCTTGAGATACATTAAAAAGTAGTATCAAATGGCTATTGGTAAGTTTAAGAGTTGAAATGGGATAATTGGTACTTGCTAGTGAATGATTTGATTCGGATTCGGGATTTGACCCGAGTTTTTACTATTTTCCCTCCCAATGCTCCCTATAGTACACTATTTGAGTTGATCCCAAACCCATCTATTTGGGGGTGGGGCAGGTCAGATTTTGTGTTACAGCAATCCATCATGTGTACGGGATCTTGTGTATGGTATAAATCTGTGCACAGTCAATAACTTTTGTAGTTCATGAAGTGGAAAATGTCAAAATGCACAATACTATTTGACCATGCCAGGAATGGATTTATTATTACATCTATCTGAATCAACCTAACACCCCATTTTGCCTACTTTTTTCAATATCATAAAATTGTTGTGGTTTGCATCTCTGTGTAGATGTTATATTTTTCCTTAGATTACAGCATCAAAGTTATTAAGATGATGAAATTTCTAGTCACCAATTAAATATATATGATTGCTCAAATTTACTTTTGCTAGCACCTCTTAGTGTCACCGCTACAAAATATCTAATGTATGGGAACTTAAGTTTCTTCCTTTACTTTTAATTGTATTTTTCTCTGTTGAATTGTTCAAACCACAACTTTTTGGCGTTTTGAACTGAAAGCACTTTTTAAAACGCAGGCTGCATTTATTTTATTCATTTATTCTTTCAGACAAGTTCTGCGGTTATTGAACTATTGAAAATATATGTCAGTGACATCCATTTTAAATTGAACAAGATATATTTTCGTAATTTCCCAATGAACAACCAGCTTGTTTTGTATTTTCTTTTGATTGTTTGAGATTTAAACTTTGTTGCTCAACTGCTTCCATAAGCTGTTTAGTCATTCTCTCTCTCTCCCCTACCCCCACCTCCCCTCCCCCATACATTCCCCCCTCTTCCTCCCTTCTCAAAAGTATGAAATTATTCTGAAATCATTTTAATATATTTTTCTTTTCAATTCAGGAGATATTCATGGTCAGTATTCTGATCTACTGAGGCTTTTTGAATATGGAGGCTTACCTCCTAAATCCAATTACTTATTTTTGGGGGATTATGTAGATCGTGGGAAGCAAAGTCTGGAAACAATATGCCTTCTCCTTGCATTTAAGATAAAGCATCCAGAGAATTTTTTCCTTTTAAGGGGCAACCATGAATGTGCTTCTGTTAACCGCATATATGGATTCTATGATGAGTGTAAGCGAAGGTTCAATGTGAGGCTCTGGAAAGTATTTACAGATTGTTTTAACTGCCTACCTGTGGCAGCTCTCATCGATGAAAAGATATTATGCATGCATGGGGGTCTTTCTCCTGACTTGAATGATTTGGATCAAATCAGGAATTTAAAACGCCCAACTGATGTTCCGGAAACAGGTCTACTTTGTGATCTACTGTGGTCAGATCCTAGTAAAGATATTAAAGGGTGGGGAATGAATGATAGGGGAGTTTCCTATACCTTTGGCGCCGATAAGGTGACTGAGTTTCTTCAGAAACTGGATCTTGACCTGATTTGTCGTGCCCACCAGGTCAAAATGTCCTCTTTTTTATTATTATATTTTTTTTCAGAATGTCAATGCCTCACAAGTTAATTCATTATTTGCAGGTTGTGGAAGATGGATATGAGTTTTTTGCTGATAGACAACTTGTAACCATATTTTCAGCTCCTAATTATTGTGGAGAATTTGATAATGCTGGTGCCATGATGAGTGTGGATGAGACATTGATGTGCTCCTTCCAAATATTAAAGCCTGCAGAAAAGAAGCCAAAGTTTGGGTTCGGGATCACAACTACAGCTAAGCAAGGAAGCCCTTTCACAAAAAACAAGGTATTCTATTCTCCAAAGTAACTGTTTCTGAAAAGGTTAACTGGATGTTAAACTGGAATGTCTTTGCTTTTTGTGCTTCATCTAAAATCTCAGGAAGAAGAGATACGAAATTAGAGTTTTTTTACAGGAAAAGTTAAACCTGGAGCTTTTTGAACGCAAGGAGAGGCTTGAAATAGCTAATGCAGAAATAACATCTATGCATCTCGTATGATTATTCATTAAAGGAGGACTTGCCAACCTCTGAATCTAGATAAAAACCTATGTGAAATATGGACTGTGATGCAAATAGAATGGAGAATTTTAGACGAGTATAGCAAACTTACACATTAGCTTGAGAAGCACATATTTAATCTTTATCAAGGACAAATGTCCCTTGCAGAATATCTTCGAACTTGATTGTGACACAGTTTCAGAATTTGTTTAGTTTCAAACCAGTCATGTTTCTGCTCTATGTTACATGAACTCGGTTGCATGTATTACACCATTTGTCTTGGAGTCACGTGCAATGTTAATTATTCCTACCCTACTGTACAAATACAGTTGTTTTATACTGTAGGCATCAACTCACTTATTTTAGAATGCACGCTGTCTTAAATTCCAACTTCTTACGGAATCACAACTCTCTTTTCTCTACATGCTTCAGCATTCTAACAGAAGGCATGTTTAACCCATGTCTTCCTTGCCCAGTGGCAATGGGTGGTTAATGATAATTGATATCAATGTTTTGTTTAAGAAAATAAATTGTATAATCTTGATGGCTTTTCAGTGGTAGCACTTGCACTTATTTCCAGTCGTTCCTCGGAGCCAAGATAGGATGAATGTGTTCCATTTATTTCGAGACCTGTGTGGAAGATGTTGTCTTGAATCTGTGGTACATAGAGAAGAAGGTACATGGCAAAGGATTCGAGGCCTCTTTGTACGAGAGGGTCAAATCATTGGAAGCACTCTTCAGCAAAATAGAAAATATAGCACAGACCTCCTTATGATAGAGTAGGAGGGTTGTAATAACATTTTCCTTTTGCAATGGATCCTACTTGGACAAGAAAATTGCTGGGTTTTTTTATAGAACAAAAAAAAACATGGAACGATGTTGGAGCAGGTCAAGACATCATTGGGATATTTTAAGCTGTTCGAGGTTGCCTTGCATTTGAGATGAGTTTTATGGGAATTAATTTAACATAAAATTTATCCTTTACGTTAATTTGCAATTATCTGTTATTTTGTTTGAAAGAATTACTATTTCAGTTATTTTAATATATTAATATATTTCAGTTTCTTGGATTGTTTATCAAAAAAGATTTTTGTTTGACAGAATTACTATTTCAATCATTTTAATATATTAATATTTGTCAATTTTTTGGATTGTTTGATAAAAATTTGACTTGGAATTATTTACTGGTAGGATAAAATAATATTCCAAAATATGCTATCTAATAGCACCCCCCTCCTCCCCTCCTGGCATTTTAACGTCTAAATTTTGTTTGGAATTATATAGTCTAATACCTCCCCTCCTTATATATTATATAATATTTATTAAAGGAAATTTAGGGATTATATATATATATATATATATATATATAGAGAGAGAGAGAGAGCAGGGAGATCGAGATCAAATATTGATTCTAAATTTTTAATATTTAACACATAATTAGGACTGATAATTCGGTTATAATCGAACCGAATAGACTATTCGGTTATAACCGAAAATTAAAATTTATACAATTTTATTACGAATTATCTAGTAACTGAATTACCGAATTTACTATTCGGTTGTTCGGGTAATAACCAAAATTTTCTCAAACAAAACCAAACGGTGCAAGCAACATACATGCTATGGCACCTCCTTTGCTCTCCACCAGATACATCTTCAACCCAGACAAGAGCACATAGTGCACAATTATTCAGACGACAAGGACCACCAAAAGAGTGAGGTAATCTAAAGAGAAGCAAATACATAAGAGGAAAAAATAAGCGATCGCAAGATAAAATCTGTGCAGAGTTCTCTGAAGCAAATTAAATACTTGTAAACGAATATAAGTAAGATAAGAGTTTGAGGAGTCAACCGAATACAACCCGTGAGTACAAAAATGTTCAATTTAAAAATTCAAAACAAAAACCCAGTAGCCTCAAGCCAATCACTAACCATGTCATATTTTATTTTTTTCCTGAAAAAATATCGATAAGCAACCAAACAGGAGAGAGAAATAAAATAGATACTTCGGAGTCGATAAATACCATCGAAGGCTTGGAGATGAGGTTCCGTCCAAATTTTGGTCCGTCGTTCGGAGGCCGAGCAGAGTCGCAAGTTGCGATTTGGGGACTGACAGACTTTTTGGTTTGGGGCTTAGGGGCATAGGGTTAGGAAAGATCGAGATGAGAGACTGATGAGTGGTCGATATTTGAGAGATTAGATATGAGAGATGGAGAAATTAGAGATGAGAGACTGATAACGGTGATGACCGTTGAGAGTGAAGAGTTCATATTTGTTTATTATGACTTATGAGAGTGAGAGTGAACTTTAAGCTTCATTTTTTTAAAGGTCATATTCGGTTAATCGAATAACACAAAATCGAAATTCAAACTTGAACCCGTAAATCGAACAAAGATTCGGATATAACCAAATTGTATCAAGAAATTTCGGTTCCATTCGGTTATTCGATTATATCCGTTTTTTGCTCAGTCCTACACGTAATACTTAGAACTTCAATTTCTTAAATTATGATGGAAGTTTCTAAATTTTAGAAAGTAAAAGGAAATAGAAAAATTTGTGAGTAAAGGTGATATTATATTAACAAAAATTCTATTGGACACGAGTTCTTTATAATTTTACTTATTTGTATTTTAATCCCCCATAATTATATTAGATACTTTTTGTTCTCTTCTTTCTTTTTTCCCAATGCAAAAAGAAAAGAAACAAAAAAATAAAAATTAAAAGGCAAAACAATACGAACTTTACATTCTCTCTTGTTTTCTCTATTTTTTTAATTATATGTAAAATTATAATCTTTTAAAAGGTAATTATTAGATTTGTGATGTGTTTCATCCAAATAATAATAATAATAATAATAATAATAATAATAATATATGATATTCTGTTCCAATGCCACGTGGAAGAATCAGAACCGTCGGATGGGGATCCAAGCTTTTACTAAACAGAAAAGAGAGAGGAAAGATGAGAATGAGGAGTTAAATACGTAACCAATTCCCTCCAATCCCATTATATTATTAGTATATATATCACTCTTCTCTCGTCAAAAACTATCCGACTAATGTTGAACAACTTTTGAGGTGTGATATTTTGATCTATAACTCTTCATTACTCTACTTTTGTTTATATATATATATATATATATATATATATATATATATATATATATATACACGGGCCGGTTCACAAGCATTCTCTTTAAAGAGTAATACTCCCTTAAGTAGCATTCTGTTTTAAAAATATGTGTTTTTTATAACATCTCTCTCTCTCCTCGCTCACCTCACTCCTCCTTACTGCTAAATCGCGTCCCCTTGAAATCCTCCTTACTGCTAAATCGACCGAGGGAACGAGACTGAGGGGAACGACAGATTTCACTGCCCTTGATTCCCAAATCTTATGCAAATCGAAGAGAGATCGTGCTCTCACAAGCCCTAGGTTCAGAAATTCGAAGCAGAGATCGTGGCCTTTAAAAATCGAGTTCAGAAATTCGAAGCAGAGTTCGTGGCCCTTGAAAATCGGATTCTTCATAAATTGGGGAAGCTCTCAGAGTAATGCCTCACTTTTCTTTTACCTTCTTCTTCATTCCTATTTTTTTTTTAAATTTAGGTTCTTTAGTTGTTAATAGAAGGTAACAGGATTTGATATTTTCAACTTAGTGTGCATTACCTGAATACATGTATAATTTGTGAAAATGTTTGACAACTCTGTTGATATTCCTTTTTTTGTTTTGGCATGTGTCTGTGAAAAGAATCAAGCTTTATTTTGTAAGTCTAACTCTGTTTCTGTAAATTTCTATTTGTCCAGGTGTAAATATAATGGATGACATATACCATGAAATAGGGAGTTGCGGGGATAATGTAGATATGAATTTGGAAATAGAAATGGATGGGGATGACTCGAGTGGAGAGGGGTTGAATGTGAATAATACTAATACTGTTGTCTACTATCCTCAAGTAACAGATGAGTTTACACCTAAGCCTGGTCAAGAATTTCAAACATTAGATGATATTCACATCGCTTTTACAATACATATGCAATGCATCTTTGGATTTAGTGTACGAAAGTTTAATGAGAAAAAAAGGTCGGGTAGCGCTGAGATTTATAGGAAGGAGTATGTGTGTTCTAAGCAAGGAAAGGGCAAACTATTAGCCGATGTAGTTGTAAAGAGAAAACGTGGCTCTACAAAAGAAGGTTGTGGTGCAAAAATTATAGTAGTAAAGAGAAATGACTTGTACATAATTACTAAAATTGAAGAGGGTCATTGTCATCCATTGTCGACTCCACATAAGAGGCATTTGTTACGATCGCATCGTAATGTGTCAAGTGCCCAAAAATCGTTGTCTCAGCAACTTGGCACAGTGAATATACCACAATACCAACAATACAATTTTCTTTGCGGTCTAAAGTGTTGGTTTTGAAAATATGGGTTGCACGAAACGAGATTTATATAACTTTGAAAGAGACAAGCGCAATGACTTGAAGGGACATGATGGGGATATGTTGAATGAGTACTTATAGTTAGAACAACAAAAGAATCCTTCATTCACTTTCACAATTGACACAGATGATGAAAATCGGATCACTCGTTGTTTTTGGGCTGATGCCACTTCTAGACGGGCTTATGGATTTTATGGTGATGTTGTCATTTTTGATACCACATACAATACTAATCGTTACGGAATGATATTTGCACCACTAATGGGGGTTAATAATCATGGTCAATCTACGGTATTTAGTTGTGCTTTCTTAAGTGATGAGACCATAGCTAGTTTTGAATGGCTTTTCAAGTGTTTTTTGGAAGCAATGCCAGGCGATGAACCTAAGATTATTATCACCGATCAAGATCCCATATGACAAATGCCATTGCACGATTCTTCCCAATACATTTCATAGGTATCAGAGTTGGCACATATCGACCAAATTCTCGAGAGAAGATCGACTCGACCAAATCAAAGGCTTATTATAAAGAGTTTTCAGATTGCATTTGGAATTCGGAGATCGTGGAAGATTTTGACTCTCACAGGTAGCGTTAATGGAGAAAAGTGGGTTGAATGCTAATAAATGGCTACAATCAATGTATGACATCCGTTGTAGATGGGTACCCGCATACGTGAATCATGTTTTCTCAAATTTATATCAAGTAGCCAACAAGTTTTAGAGTTGTCATTCTTTTTTTAAAAAGTTTGTTTCTAAAAGGAATTCCTTAGTGGATTTTATGATTCAATTTGGTGGGGCCTTCAAGGATCAACGACACAATGAGTTGGTTTCGGATAACAAAGATTTGGTTGAGAGGCCGAGAATGAAATATCGTCATGACTTCTTAGTTCAAATGGTTGACATTTATACACACTCTATATATTATAAATTTGAAGAAGAGTTGTGTGAGAGCTTGAATTATAGGTTTGAACTTATGACGGAGGATGTCAATCACCGTGTATATAAGATTTACCGAAGGAATGTCAGCAAGTTTAAAGTAAGAGAAATTCAGTATGACAACTCTTTGGATTATGCAACATGTACTTGCAAAAAGTTTGAGAGCTTGGGAATCCTATGTCGGCATGTGATAGCTTATTTGCATAAGTATCATGATCTTGACAAATTGCCTACAAAATATATTTTGAAAAGGTGGACAAAAGGAGCAAAATCAAGTGGTGTAGTTGACGAGAATGGTGTGGAGATAAAAGATGACAAACCATACTTACTCTTGCGGAGTCAGTTGATTCAGGAATCTCTAGAGATGATTGATAGTGCTCTCACAAATGAAGAAGCCACACAGTTTTTAAAGGAATATTTCGATAGAGATTATGAAAAGATCAAGCAAATACTTGGGAATAGTGGTTCCAAACGAACCATAGAAATGGAGTCTGGTGGAATGAGTGCATCCAAGTCAGTTAACATGACTAGGACTTATGAACACAATTACATTGAGCCGAACCAAGTGCGTGCAAAAGGGTGTGGCAAAAGACTGAAGGGTGGCAAAGAAACGTTGTCATGGATGTAGCCAAGTTGGTGTCACACACGACAAAAGAAACTATCCGGTGCTTAACAATCGGTAAACATTCTTACTTGTTACTACTTTGATATTTGTTTACAATTGACTTTGCTATTACTGTAAATCTGACTTTGCTATTTGTGCAAAATGTAGAATTGGAGAATCAAATGTTGATGTTACGCAGGATCCAAGTGTAGATGATGAATCTGATTCACCCACAGGTGGAACTCAAATTGTTATAACAACACTTGTATAACTGACTTTGCTATTAATCAAGTGGATTTTTTTTTATTCAGAGGGTCCTTCAGAATTGCAGTAATCAGGACTTTGCTATTTCATGGTGACTTTGCTCATCTGCAGCCTGACTAGGTAATTGCTGCTAGAATCAACTCTTACATATGTTTATCTACAACCTCACTAGGTTCTATATTGAGTGTTTTGATCCCAGGTTTTTAAATTCTTTTCAAAGACCTCTTATATAGTTTTATGCTTGGCAATTTCTCCTTATATCAGGTGTGCTAGTCTGCTTTGCAATTGCTGCTAGTCACTTGGCAATTTCTGCTAGTTAGGCGTGATGTTTCATCGCTTATTTGTGTTGTTCTCACCGCTATTTGTCTGTTAGGCAATTGTCAGGTGTTGTCTTTGCGTTTTGTGTTGTTCTTTGCTTCTTTAGTGATGAGGTTCTCACCAGTGCTATTTATGTTCTTTGTTATTTGTTGTTATTGCTGCTATTATCTCATTATGCTCTTCACGACCGCTCTCTTCCGCTATTTGTGTTCTTTGCTTCATTTGCTAGTCCGGGTCTGCTTTAAGTCGAGCAAATAGTTAAGTATCTTGTTGCCTTTGTTGAGGGGAGCTGTTAGTAGTTGTGGGGCATGTGTTATAAATTCTAACTCATGTTTATTTTGGTCAACATAACAGGGTTTTGGCTTCTGTATTGGAGCTTCAAATTGAAATTCTAATGTTTGAGCTTTTTGTCTAATTGGGCTATGTGTCTATTTTGCATTTTGAGACAGAGTTTTAGTACCATATGTTTTAGTACTATATGTTTAATGTTTTAGTACTATATGATTCCAAATTTATCTGTAATGTTTCAGTACTATATACACAATTTTGATGTAACAATGATTCCAAATAATCAAAAGAGACATGGAACAACACAAGTTGTCAACATTTCATTCATGTACACACTCTGAACAAAATCATCAATGACAAAATCATACCACAGAACAATATCGTTGCCTGAGTTAGAAAAATCATATGCCTGAGTCAAAAACATAACTCAAAATAGACATTACAAATTATTTTCCTAATATCTTTGCTTCATTACAATCAATTCATTACATCTCCCAAATTATAATTACAAATTTTTCCTATTTAAGCATCTTCTTGGACAGAGATGGGTCCAAAGAAATTCCAAAGTAGCAAAATCAAGGAAACCCACATGATTATCAAGTAAATCCTTTGTTTGCGTCTAACATTTTAAACTTCATTTTCAAGAGTCCTCAACTTCCTCAACAAACCAGGAATCACTTGAACGGCTCTCTACCGCGTGAGGAGGATCATACCACATGAAATACCATGAACTACGAAGGTCACAAAAAAAGAAATTTTTTGAGAACAAACTTCATATCAAAGGAAATTGAATATAAATTACTTACTCTTGCAGTTTGACATCCATAGAATCGACGACCAGGATTCAAATCAGTCCAAGAAGTAATCAACAAAGCCAAAGTGATGATAATGACAAAGGGTTAATCATGGCCATTTAAGTTGACGCTTTTCCTATGTTGGGATGTGGTGCATGCAACATAATCAAAATAAATCAAACGAACAAACAAAAGAATACACACTTGAAATATACATTACAATTAAATAGCAGCAGTTGTCATGTTTAGACTACATTACAATTACTCTGGTAATTCAATTTAGGTATAAAATTTTCAGTTGTTAAGCAAATGAATTCAGTTGCACACTTCCAGAGTAACTTGTCTTTTTACTCCCTCCAAAGCTTCAAAACAGAATAGCCAACATATCCCCCACCAACTTGGGAAACCTAAACAACACACTAAATATAGAGTTCCACAGTCCCAAGCAACAGTAAAATGTAAAGTTAATGGGTGTCTCATTATTATGCTTCCACATAACACAATTGCCCAGAGACAGAGACTTGTATGGCCTACTTTACTACTTTACTGATACTTCATGAATATCAACAGAGTTGTCAAACATTTTCACAAATTATACATGTATTCAGGTAATGCACACTAAGTTGAAAATATCAAATCCTTTTACCTTCTATTAACAACAAAAGAACCTAAATAAAAAAAACAGGAATGAAGAAGAAGGTAAAAGGAAAGTGAGGCATTACTCTGAGAGCTTCCCCAATTTGTGAAGAATACAATTTTCAAGGGCCACGAACTCTCCATTCGAATTTCTGAACTCAATTTTCAAGGGCCACGATCTCTGCTTCGAATTTCTGGACCTGGGGCTTGTGAGAGCACGATCTCTCTTTGATTTGCATAAGATTTGGGAATCAAAGGCAGTGAAATCTGTCGTTCCAGAAATGTTTCGTTCCCTCAGTCTCGTTCCCTCGGTCGATTTAGCAGTAAGGAAGATTTCAAGGGAACCGATTTAGCAGTAAGGAGGAGTGAAGTGAGGGAGGAGAGATTCCCTCGGCCGAACTTGTTACCTCAGTCGATTTCAATGGAGGAGGAAGTCGAGTGAAGTGAAGTGCAGTGAGAGGAAGTCTGTGAAGTGAAGTGAAGGCCGAACTCTGTTGCTTCTATTTTGAGAGCAAACGAGGAGAGAGATATAAAATTGTCGTGTTTTTAAAACAGAATGCTATTTAAGAGAGTATTACTCTTTAAGAAGAATGCTTGTGAACCGCCCCGTATATATATATATATATATATATATATATATATATATATATATAGTAGGGATCAGGTGCTTACCTTTAAAGAACTTACCCAGTATACTTATAAAAAACGCGTCTCTTACTCATTTCTCTCTCCTCTCCTCGCTCAAACAACAAAGCGCTTATTTTCAATATCCGAATTTATTTAAAAAAAAAAATCCAAGTACCGATATAAGCAATCAAGTACCGATATAGATAAAATCCACCGTCATAACATACACCATATTTTCAATGATCCGAATTTGATTTAAAAAATTCCTCATTATAATCGGAAAATTGAGTCAATTTCAACTGCTTCAAATTCTCTCGTTAGTAGTGGAAAATTGAGTCAATTTCAAAGAAATGGGAAAAAGTAGCTTTTGGCCTGAGAATCATCAGAAGACACAAAAACTAATAGAATTGTTGCACTTGTTTTGGAAGCGAAAGAGAATCGGTACTAGAGAAGAGGGTCACTCTTCAGTGCTTCTCTGAGAATCGGATAAGAGAAGAGGGTCAGAATTAGGGCTTGTTTTGGTCGCACGTGAGGAAAGGGCTTCTCTTTGAAATACACGAATCAGTCAATCGAGCTTCAGATTTGGAATCGATTCGGGCTGGATTTTCGGATGAAGATGAATCCTAATTCGGGTCCTTTCAGATAGATAAATAGAAGGGGAGAAAAAATAGACGACGCTTTTTTATAGGTAAGCTGGATAAGCTCTTTAAGGGTAAGCACCTGATCTCTACTATATATATATATATATATATTAATTTTCTGTGAAGAGAAGTACGTATGTGTATTTTTAATGTTAATTTAGAATTTTGGGAGAAGTGAAATGGCAAAGCTTTATTATTTTAAAGTATGATGTAGATGAAAGGGTGCCTATTCTCTTGAAGTAAACAAAAAAAAAAAAAACAAAAGTTTAGGTAAAAACATGGATTAAAATTAAAGTATTCTTGAAATTGAATATGGAGTATCTTGATATAAATTCAGCTATTTATTTCTTTCGATAGTCTTTGAAGAAAAAACTTTGCAAATTCACAAAGTAGGGTAAAGACTGAAAAAATAGCAGAAAGTTAATTATAAAATAATCCGAAACAGTTTTTAAATATTAAATAATAAACTGAAAACCCTTAATTACGAAATACAATGTCAAAATTATGAAAAAACCAAATATGTTAAAAACTTTGAAAGGCTTGAAACATGTCATGACCAAAGGCAACAAGTCTTGTAATTTTTGTAAGGAATTCAATTACAATGGGTCTCATAATTTGTTACAAACTATGGGAAAGTTACACTTAATTAAAAGTTAACTATTAAGGTTGGAGAGCCTAAATTTAGAAATATCTCACATCAAAGTCTCATACCATCGATATGGGACACAAGTCTCATACCTTGCAATAAGGATCATAACATTCCACTACATCCCGGTGCCCACGAGAGCTGGCTTTGCTCTAGACGAATCTAACTCTGGACGAACACTGCAATACCGACGTCACCACCCTCGCTGCACGATTGCAACCGGGAGGTAGTGGACGGCTTTAATACCAATTGTGATTTGTAACATAACTCCCCATGGATCAAAGATTATACTCCAAACAAGATTAGTTCTTTTTGGGCTAGGGTTAGAGTTTTCTCTCTTTTCTTTTCTGCTTTTGTGTCAAAAAAAAAGAAGAAAGAAAAAAAAGAGGGAAAGAAATTAGTTCTTGAAATGATTTCTCGACTTTATTCAGCTTGTGGCTTTCTGTGCTTGTTGAAATATCTTCCCTTTTGTTTGCTGATATTTTTTCTTGCTTTTATGGAGCTTTTAGCTTTGTTACCATCTTTTGTACTTTCGATGAATTTACGAGCTGTTATTCGACGTACTTGATAATTGGACATGAACTCTTTATAATTTTATCTATTTGTATTTTAATTCCCTATTATATTATCATGTCCGCATAGAATTTTTGTTTCACTAAAGAATTACGAGCAGAAAGCAATTTGATGCCATAGCTTAGCTTTAATAACATTTGTTACTTTTAGTTTTTTTTATACCATGTGGTCCTGTACCATGTATTGTCCAAGAAACATACCTATTAAATCTCTGGAATAACTGGCATCCTTTTCTCTTATTTCAATTTCCAATGTTTCTTACTTCCTAGCACCTTAAAAATCATTGCATATTCCTCCAATATATTTGCATTTTTTTACATATAAATATTTAATGATTTTGACTTCCGTTTTAAACAAAAATAAAATTTGGGATTTTAGTAGCCAACAATTATGTGCTTTTGTACTATGTTTCCAGGAGTGAAAAGGTTTTGAGTAGAGTTGGTCATGGCCAAAGAACAACTCCAAGTGCTTAATGCACTTGATGTGGCCAAAACACAATGGTATCACTTCACTGCAATAGTTATTGCTGGAATGGGATTCTTCACAGATGCATATGATTTGTTCTGCATTTCTCTCAACACTAAATTGCTCGGCCGCATATATTACCACCAAGATGGCTATCCAAAACCAGGAACTCTGCCTCCAAATGTCTCGGCCGCAGTGAATGGCGTAGCGTTTTGTGGGACACTAGCCGGTCAGCTCTTCTTCGGGTGGCTTGGTGACAAAATGGGGCGAAAACGAGTCTATGGCATGACACTTATGCTCATGGTCATTTGCTCAATAGAGCCTATCCTTTGGCAAAAACCTAAAATCTGTCATGGCCACACTTTGCTTCTTTCGCTTCTGGCTAGGTTTTGGGATAGGCGGCGACTACCCTCTTTCAGCCACCATTATGTCCGAATACGCCAACAAAAAGACTCGTGGAGCCTTCATAGTAGCGGTCTTTGCTATGCAGGGATTTGGAATTATGGCTGGTGGGGTGTTTGCAATCATTGTTTCCGCGGCCTTTAAGGCCAAGTATCCTGCACCAGCATATGAAGATAATGCTTTGGGCTCTGTTGTCCCACAAGCTGATTACCTTTGGCGCATAATTCTCATGTTTGGTGCTATTCCTGCTGCCTTGACTAACTACTGGCGCATGAAAATGCCAGAAACTGTAAGGTACACTGCCTTAGTGGCCAAAAATGCCAAACAAGCCGCTGCAGATATGTCCAAAGTCTTACAAGTGGATATAGAAGCAGAACAAGCAATTGACAAGATAGCTCATGAGCCAAAGAATGAATTTGGTTTGTTTTCTAAGCAGTTTCTTCGTCGCCATGGTTTACATTTATTCGGAACTACTAGTACATGGTTCTTGTTGGACATCGCGTTTTATAGCCAGAACCTTTTCCAAAAGGACATTTTTAGTACGATCGGATGGCTTCCTCCAGCCAAAAGTATGAATGCAATACAAGAAGTTCACAAAATTGCAAGAGCTCAAACACTTATTGCACTATGCAGTACAGTTCCTGGCTACTGCTTTACCGTGGCGTTTATTGATAAAATGGGAAGATTTGCAATTCAAATAATGGGATTCTTCTTCATGACTGTATTCCTGTTTGCTTTGGCTATTCCATATGATCACTGGACTCATAAGGAGAACAGAATCGGTTTTGTGGTAATGTACACGCTAACTTTTTTCTTTTCGAATTTTGGTCCAAATGCCACCACATGTGTTGTTCCGGCTGAGATTTTCCCAGCAAGGCTACGTTCAACGTGTCATGGTATATCTGCTGCAGCCGGGGAAGGCTGGAGCAATGGTAGGGGCATTCGGGTTTTTATATGCAGCTCAGAGCCAGGACAGGACAAAGACAGATAAAGGGTATCCACCCGGTATTGGGGTGAAGAATTCACTGATAGTTCTTGGTGTTATCAGTTTGCTTGGTATGCTGTTTACATTCTTTGTGCCCGAATCGAATGGAAAATCATTGGAGGAAATGTCACAGGAAAATGTGGGAGATATGGGAATGGAAACAAGGCCTCAGGATAATATACGTAATGACATTAGGACGGTTCCAGTTTAATTAGGTTGTATATATTTATGTTACTGCGGTACTTGAGTCGAGTCCCTATAGGTTCTTGAGCTTACTTTTTAAGATGAAATAAGCACTTGTGCTTTGTGATTAATAGTGTAGTCTTTTGGATAGTAATATAAGCTGTGTTTTTGAACTTTTTGAGAAATCAGAAGTTAAACAGATATTTCCATATATACATATATATATATATATATATATATATATATTGGAAAAATGTATGTAATATAAGCTATGTTGACGGTTTTTTGGCTATATAATGACGATTGAAACTGTCGCTTTTGATCTTGACGGGTGAACCATCATCATAAATTTCAAAAAACCGTCATCATAATCTCAATCACAGAATATACAATATATATATAATCCTATATATATATATATATATATATATATATATATATATATATATATATATATATATACAAATTGATCACTAGGTTCTCCAACATAGAAAATAGTTGGTTTATTGAATTGTTGTAAATTGTGCATTAAACAAATCATAATATACATAAAGAATAAGTAAAAGTCAAATTCGAAATTAATATTCTTATGACCCATCACAAATGGACGGGACACTGCTAATCCAAATAAAACTTATCCATCGAGTATTTTCTAGTCATGAACAGGAAAATAATCACTTTTAAATCTGAATCCCTCATTTCATGAAAGAATTACATTAACTGAAACAGAAACATCCCATATTTTACCCTAATCGACATATTAAAAGTCTGTCATTTGTCAAGGGAGACAAGAAACAACAAATTACAAGTTGTAAGCAAGAGTACAGATTTACAAGAATACATATCTAAGTTACAAAAGCATGGTAGCATAACTATACAGCATTTATTTACCGGATGGTCCTTTTCTCTTTCTAAATACACGATAGCAAGGGAGTTCATAGACAATACACCATCATGCTCCCGTATATCCTGCACATCACCAAAAAAAAAAAGAAAGAAAGAAAGAAAAAGAGACAGAGATCATTGTCCCAGAAATCTGAAATAGAGGTACACAGCTAAAGGAGATCATAAGGAACAGGAAAATTTTAAAGGAGCAAATACAACTCATTATTAGCACTTGCACAATTCATATTAATTGTTAGTGCACATTAAACGACCAATAGAAGCTAAAGATTCTATAACAGAAAACCTACTGAGCAAGTTTTAGATAATTATAGTCCGAGAAATTATGAGCTCTAATGGCACATCACTTACCCTCCTTGGTTGAACTTTTCTCTATATCTATCTCTACGTGGCATGGCTGCTTCAGGTCAGAAGATGCAAAACATAATTGGGGAACAGAAAAAGAACTCATGCTGCTAGTGTTCTGCTTTTTCGCGGAAGAGGATACAGCCGTAGAGCACAAGTCGTCGTCCACTTTTGATGTCTCACCTTCACTGTTGTCATTATGCAAGTTCTTTTGAAATCGTCCTTCCTCTTTGACAGACATTAATCTCTTCTGATTAGACAAGCCATTCTTGAAATTTTGAATTGAGGGCACCTGCTGGTCATGAGATGAAGTAGCAGGGCAAGGAGCCTTCTCCTTTAGAATAACCTTTGGAATGGCTGAATTATCAATATATTCAGAGTTATCACAAACAACTTCATCTGTCCCATTGGATTTCTCTGCTCTTGCAGCTGCTTCTCTTCCCCGCATAATTATTATTGCTTCAGTTAAGCGATCCCTTGCCAAATCAATGTCAAGAATAGGTTTTGGATAGTTAACTCCCAATTCCACCCCTGCAGCTTTGAGCATAGCAAGAGGTGCATCCCAAGGATGATGGATCCACTCGGTGGGCATTCTTGCTAGCTCAGGCAGCCATTGCATCACATATTCACCCTCTGGGTCAAAGTTAAATCCCTGAACCTGAATCATAATTGGGGGATACAAAATCAGAGGTATCAACTGAAAGTGCCCTATGATCAGTCAAATAGTAAGGTATAACAAAGTCATCATGAAGCAACTTTTTTTTATTCAAATTCTCGTTTTGCTATTTTCAGTAAGCTTATTTACTTAAAGTTTGTCACTGAAAGAAAAAAGGAGAAAAAGAAATCAACAGGAAAGTACTTGCAGAAAGTTTCACCAAACAGTAAGTTACAAAGATCAATTTTGTTAGCATGTGGTTAGATCTCCTTATGTTTCTTAAGGGCATGAGCCTCACATCCACATACATGCCGAGTTTGAGGTGATGTTACCATATTCAAAGCATACACGTAATTAAATATATATACTATAAAATGTCAAAACATGTCAGTTTACAATTATTTTGTTCTAAACATAAATTTAGTATGGAAGAAAACACAACGGTTACAACTTCACAAATCAAAATATGTGTCAACACTGTTTTTCTTGGGTTATATTGGCCTTGAAGATTGATCAATAACAAATTGAAAACTTTTATTTCTTAGTAGCTACATAATTGCAAAACTTCGTCTGGTATATTTTGATACTTTCCAATTTGAAAATATTCAGGTTTTAAGGATATAAAAATTTCATTTCTTTCAGCAATAGGGTACTATGTAAATTATTTTACAATAGATACTGCAAAAAGTTTAAAAAACATGGAACCACGACATACCTGTGGATTATCTAGACGCTCAAGCTCGTGTCCATCTGGTAAGCTACCTGATATGTACTGCCAACCAAGGATATCACTTTCCAAATCTGCATCCAGAAGTGTATCCCAAAAGTACTTCATCCCCCATTGCCACGGAAGAAGCAGAACTTTCACAAAGAAACTAGAAACAATCACTCTAATCCTATTGTGCATCCACCCAGTTGCCCAAAGCTCTCTCATTCCTGCATCAACCAATGGATAACCAGTACGACCTTGTCTCCAAGCCTTAAAATAGGCCTCATCCGCATGCCAGGGGAAAAACTTCAGGTTGCTCAACAATGATCTTTCATGAGTAAATGGGAAGTTAAAACAAATGTATCGCGAATATTCTCTAAACCCAATAGCCCTAAGAAACAGTGTGCTACTCTCTTCTCCAACAGAGTTTCCTTCTTTTGCCCACACTATCTGCTTCATACGCACACAGTGGAATACTCTCCTCACACTTAATTCCCCAAAATGAAGATATGGGGACAAGAACGATGTCGAGTTCCCTGCAACCCTTAGCCTATCCTTCGAGTAGTCAATCAGATGCTGCTCCGCAAATGCAGTTAGAACCTTATCGGCGTTGCTCCAACCTGGAGACCATCCTCTTCCTAATAAGGCATTACTAGGTTTTTCTAGTTCATCTTCAAGACCTAGTTCCTCAATCGAGCAATTTTTAACTAATCCTGTCATTTGCAAATTTAAAAATACGATTAGTTTTCATGTTTATTTCATTTCTTTTCTGTTTTCCTCTTTGACTTTTCCTCTGATGTTTATATCAATAAAATCATTCAAAGCCATAATTTTGCCGCTCAGAATGGTCCAGCCAGGATTGGACTTTCCTTACTAGTTTCATACTGAGAAATTCATCAGATGATCTTAATGCCCAATTACAGTTAAAGTAAGACTGCAATAAACAGTTGTTTGTACTATAATTGAAGAAGAAAGCTAAAAAGGGTACCTGAAGCTGGAACTAATAGCCATGGAGGAAGATGTGAAACAGTTTCATTTTGCATTTGCAAGCACCTCGTCCAGTATGCATCAAAGGTTGTAAAGGCATGACCTTCATCATCATATATGTCCCATGGTTCATACAATAAATCTCCATTATAGCTTTGCACTGAAATGTCAAGCTCCCCAAGCTTTTGTTTGATATTGTGATCGCGAACAAGTGAAACAGGATCTGTATACAAATAATTAAATATAAAACTAAAGACAGGAAGTACATTATAAATCAAAAACAAGAGACAGAAATAATATGATTTCTCCTACCCTATAGACTGGTTTGAAAGGGAGGAGATGGCAACTTCACAAAGGATGCCATTTCTCCCAATTCTAGTCACTTCTCTTTCATATTCTTTTCAAAATCAGAAATATTAAAGTTATCTTCCATTTAGTGGAAGACGATGTTCAATCGAGTTTTCTATTAAGAATAAGTATAGTCAGGTTCATATTTAACTATCTGAGAGCACATAAACATTTCATACACTGACCAACCAATCTCGAGGATTGGTTGTTGAACTTACTGATCTAATTATAAAAGCTGTGAGTCCCATGAGGAATTTTTATCAAATATTTACTATCTAAATATTTCCCCTGGTTTGTGTTTCCAGATTACTATGCACTTTGATGAGAAAAGAAAATTTTAGAATCCTTGGTTTGCAATTTAAATTTCTGTTGGTTTTGCGGTTGAAATTATTGCTCTTTCAATAGTTTGCACCCCAAAGTTGCTTCTTTCCTATATTGAGATACGTATTTAATTTATCATAGTTTAGAAGGGGAAAAAAAGTAGTAGTGAAATCATCCTCCAAGGATCCAGCGGACACTAACTATATAATATGACAGAATACAAAGAAGGATCATGCATGCATCAAGCCATCAAATATTCAATAATATTTAGAAAATTAGTATTTAAGAAGTGAAATATCATTTTGCCACTAGAAAGACAATTGAAAAGGAAAACAAAACAGGACAAGAAGAAGCAAAAACATACCATAAAGATGGTTATATACTACTTTTGTCGCCCCAACAGCATTTATGCATTCCAAAAGAGCAGCAAGAGTAGTCTGAGCTTTGATTAGAACAAGTGAAGCACCAAGTGAACTCAAAGATCTCTCCAAATGTATGAGAGACTGCTTCAACCACCACCTTGAAACTCGTCCCGGGTAAAATAGCCCTTCTTCTTTGGGACACCATATAAACACAGGAAGAATAGAGCCATCCCTTGCGGCGGCAGCCAACGCAGGATTGTCATCAATCCTGAGATCCCTCCTAAACCAAACAATGGTCTTACAATAGGTATCCATCTTGAAGAATTCAGATCCTTTAGTTCAAATCAAAGACTTAAATCTCAAAATGCCTTCTTTTCAACCCAAACTTCCCTTTGATCCAAGATCAGTCAAATCTACCATGTTCCAAATCCAAGAAAACCCATATAAGCAAATTTAAAGATGAACCCACTGAATACCAGATACAACCAACTTGCAAAGAAGCAATTCAATTTCAGCTACCACTTACACAAGCTCAAAATCACCCCCACATAAAGTCAAAGCTAATGGCCAGCCCAATTCTTCTGTTCATAAACCAAATCAGATCTTAAACCCAACCATTAACCATCAATCAAGCTCCGGAAAACACTAAAATATCTTCAAACCCACCAAACAAAAGGCAAACCTTAACCAAAAACCAAAAAGCAAAGTGAAAATTACCACATAAAGAGGGCAACCCAATCAGGATAAAAAAAACACCTTTTTGTAACCTTAATTCTTCAAGAACTGTTAGATTTGTGGCCAAACAGTAAGGATTTTATAAGCATAAGATCAAAACATCATGTGACCAAGTGGTACAAATCCCAGACAAACTACCACGATTTTTTTCACAGTTTTACTAAACAATATTTTTTTCCCCGGGACCACCAACAAACAAGTTGAACAGAAAGAAACAAATAAAGTAATCTCTATTTCTCCATGTATATCAATACATTATAGAGAAAGTGATACAGTGACTGAAGAGAAGGGGTTGAATAATACCCTGATCTGGCGTGAGCCCCTCATTGGGAATCTGTCAAAACGCCCATTTCATTCTTCTTCTGTTCTACAATCTTCTTGATAAAGTGTCTAACCCAACTGTGCTTGGACACTAGCGTGACAGTACGAGTATAAATAAGGAAATAATACTCACTTTTCATGTAGTTTTGCAATGTGAAATCTATTATTTTATGTATTAAAATTTTAATATATTTTCATTGATAACATATTAATGCTTTTCTTAATTAATTTTGAATACGAAGGTATTTAAAAAAATCAACAGTCCCTCTAATTTTTTTTTTCACATCCTTATCATCTTTACAATTCAATTTTTTAAAAACATTTTATAAATACTACATGAGCTAATATTAGTCGATATTATTTTTAAAGTGATTATAGTTAATATTTAAATTTTATTTCTTATATATATTCGATATTTTCAACACAAAAATGATATAATACAGAATTGTATGACATATATTACACCTTATACACATGGCTGGTCCAATAGTTAAGTTATTTAAGCAATAGCTTGAGGCTCCAAAATTGAGAAGACTCCTAAATTTTAATAATTTATATATGTTAGAATCTATTAAAAAAAATCATATTTTTTTTTTCCAAACAAATCAGTAACTATAAATACAATCATATAAGTATTAAATGATTAAAAAAATTCTAATTTAAAATTTAATTTGAGTCCCCCAAAAATTTGGACCGTCCTGATTATACATGCATGTCAAATAAGATAAAAAAAAATCAATGTCCGTACATGTGTATCATTAATTAAATCATGACCAACGACTGTGAACAAGAGTCATAAAACAATTTAAGGAAATGTCCTGTCATTAATAAAGAAAATTCTAATAACCAGTAGTTTCCTCCCAACTGTTGCTGGTTAGTGGTTATACTTATATTATTATCCATATTCATTGTATAACCCAAACAATTATGGTAGTGTGGGACACAGTCCATACATCTAGTCATCTAGATTTTATTTAATCACTTAGATATTTCTTTTATGACAACTTTCTCTTCTAACTTAGATTCTATACTACATGCAAATAATAATCTACTTATCCTATTTAAAGTAAGTTTTTTTTCTTTATGTATAGAGTAGTTTTTGTCCATCACAAATTCACAATTCATTCTTTTAACCATGGTTTTAAAAATCCGATCATATTGACGGTTAGACCGATAAAAATCAATCGAAATCAGTCCTATTTTATTTAATTTGAATCACTTAATCGATTTGGTAAAAAATCAGTTGATTCGGTAGATCATGTTGGAATTTGAGCCTAAATTAATATATGTGTTATTAATTATTTTAATAATTCCATATATTAATGTGTTTTACTCCATGAGTAAATTAAATTACGATTTTGAAAGTTTCAAATCCACGAAGAATGAATGAGATATTAACTCCCAAAGATCACGATAAAAGATAATAAATACGTATGGAAAAAACCAAAAGTCACATGGGATAGGAATTAAATATTTTATATGTTTATATATAAGAAAGTCTTTCTTGGGTTTTGGTAGAAAGGCACCTTACTTTAATGGAAGGAGAGAGAGGACCTATCCAAGGCTTAAGTTCGAACACGCTACATTTCATCGTTTCTACTTTGGCCGCATAAACACGAGGTTGTGTGTCTGGGTCCTGTATATAACTTTTAGACAAAATTTATTTAAATTTTATTTATTTAATTCTATTATCAAAACTCATATCGTTTTGAGAGTTGTATTATTATATTATCAAAAGCGTATGCGTTTTGAGAAGCGGTATAATCAAAAGCGTATCGTTTGAGGAAGTCAGACATGTAAGTTTGAGCAGGCGGCCCAAAACTATGTCGTTTTGGTCGCGCCTTTTCTACTAAAAAGTAAAACTATGTAGTTTTAGTTCGGTTAATATTAAAACTACGCTGCTTTTACATATCCGAATGGGCGCTTTATATTGCGTATGATTAAAACTACGTCGTTTTGACGAACGAATGTCATATATGCCTTTTCAAAGGTGGCATCTCATGCCTTTCAAAGGGCTAGACACCTTCTTCCAAAGGGTCACCAACCCTCCTATAAATAGGTAGGAGGGGGCAACCTTTATATTCACTCATTTTCACAAGCATTTAGTATTCATTACTTATTTAAGTTATGTTGTCTCATTATTTTCATAGTCCTAAAAGAGAGAGAGAGAGAGAGTTAGAGCATTCAGTTTGGTTCGTTGTGTATATACATTTTGTGTAGTCTGCTTTAAGGTATAATGAAGTCATTGTATCCCTGAGACAAGTCTTTATCAACTCTGAGCATCATACGGAGGGCATAATTGTCTTAAGGACATAGTACCAAGTACTAGCCTTGACAGATTATTTTCTACGAGATAAGTTCATATAAATATATATAATTTCCTTTTTAGAGTTTCATACAATCTTAAGACAATTAATATTTATATATATATTTGTAACAAATATGGATACCAATTCTGTTACTATAATTGGTTCTTATTCTATACCTTCTATACCAAATGTTCCTGTGAACCATGGTGAAAAACCAGAAAAGTTCAATGGAACGGAATTTAAAAGATGGCAACAAAAGATGTTATTTTATCTCACAACTTTGAACTTGGCGAGGTTTCTTCACGAAGATCCCCCTGTGCTCAAAGAAGATGAAATAGACCAAGCAAGTTGTTCTTCTTGATAGATGCACGTGAAAACATGCATTTTTTTTGTCTTAGAAATTATATCCTTAATGGATTGGATAACACATTATACAATGTGTATAGTTCTCTCAAAACAAGAAGAAAATTATGGGATTCCTTGGATAAAAAGTATAAAACAGAAGATGCTGGCACGAAGAAATTCGTAGTTGGCAGGTTTTTGGAATACAAGATGGTGGATTCCAAGGCAGTCATCAACCAAGTCCAAGAATTACAGGTAATCGTGCATAAAATACATGTAGAAGGTATGTCTCTAAGTGAATCTTTCCAAGTTGCTGCTATTATAGAAAAACTACCACCTATGTGGAAAGATTTTAAAAATTATCTCAAGCATAAACGCAGAGAGATGAAACTTGAAGACTTAATCGTAAGATTAAGGATAAAAGAGGACAACCGTGCCTCTGAAAAGAAAATAGGAAGGGCCTTTGTAGAATATAAAGCAAACGTGGTGGAATAAGGTCCGAAATCCAAAAAGAGGAAATTATCAGGGAATGGGCCTCAGCAGGGAACAAATAAAAAGTTCCAAGGCAAATGCTACATCTGTGACAAGCCCAGACATAGGGCAAAAGATTGTCGAAAAAGCAAAGACCAGAACAAGAAGTCTGCACAAGCCAATGTAACAGAAGTGGATAGTCTTCTTCAAGATGTTTCTGAAATGAACCTCTCAGCAGTTGTTTCAGAAATAAATATGGTTGAGAATCCAAGAGAATGGTGGGTGGATACTGGAGCAACCCGCCACGTGTGTTCCGACAGGCAAGATGTTCTCCACATATCAAGAAATTGAGAATGGAGAACATCTATACATGGGAAATTCTTCTTCATCAAAGATAGCTGGACAAGGAAAGGTGATTCTAAAGATGACATGTAAGACCCCAATTTATTATAAATAAAATTTAATTTCTTCTATTTATTCTTTTGAAATAGTAAGGGTTGATTTGATTAATGTAGTTAGTTATGGGTACAAATGCGCAAATATCTTAAATAAGCAAGTGGTTATAAAATATTCATTGTTGTCGGGGAATATTCGTTTGGTTGTGGAATATTCTTCTTTGTCGAAGAATATTAAATGCGATGCCAGCGAGCCTTATTGTGGGGCCCATAACTGAAAGCGATTGGATGAAGAAAAATGACAAATATAAGTTGTTTATAAATAACGACGTAGTTATTCAAGTTATCTTGTTGGAATACCCGGTGGTTAAAACACGAGAAGTACCGACGGTATTGCACCAATTATTGATTCTTACGTGAAGAAGGCACTACTCAATAATTATTACGATAATTCTTGCTCAATATTATATTTTATTGATTCAATAATTGCTACGTTGATATTTTATATTATTGTTGTTTTAATAATTGTCACTGCATAATATTTTTATTATCAGATCAATAATTCATATTATTTGAATAATATTATTAGATAACATTATTGGCAATGTCTAGAAAGTTCTGTCTAAGGAGAGGTTTGGTCATCTAATTGCGCGCCAGTAAGGAGAAATCCTTATTGGAAAGCCCCCTCTTTCCTGGGAACAGCCTGGTTTCCAGTATTGTGATTCTGTAATATTATTTGTGAACAATTAATTATTGATTTATATGATAAGGAAAATATTCATTTTATGTGGATATAGATGGAGAAAATTTTTAATGTGACAATTGTAAAAAATTGATATTTTATCTTTTCTGATAAAATAATTCATTTAAATATATTATTATATTTTAATAATATAATAATGGTGATATTTTTACAATGAATGTGGGATATATGAATAAATGAGGAGGAAGAGTATTTTTGTTACAAAAAAATGTTTAAAATATGTTAAACATGTTTGTGGGCCCCACTTTGTGATTGAAATTGGATTATAGCCCGTAAAATCGTCAATTTGTGGATTTCGGTCAACTTCTGCTTGAAATTTGGAAAAACTTACACTTATTCAGTTGGTCTAAGGTGGGCTTGAATTTGTTTAATAATATTATTATTTTATTAAATTTTTTACTTTGGTGTTCTAAGCATTTTCCTATAAATAAGGTGCTTAGGTTAGAATTAAAAATCACACCAGAAACTGAAGTTTTCTCTCTCTTTCTCTCTCTATATTATCGAGTGTATTCTTGTGAGCATTTTGATACTTTGAGTGTTGCTATACGGTGCAAGTTCCTTCAAAGACTATATCCTAGATTCCAAATTTGTAGTACAGTCTTTTCAAGGTAAGGGATGTTATTTTTTTTTAAATGATATTATTTCTTCTAATATCATTATGCCGGAATATTGGTAAGATTTTTCTTGTGAAATTCTTGTCTTTTAGTGTCGGGGTTACCATTCACGTATACGACACTATTCACGTATAAGACACTATTCACGTATACGGCACTATTCACGAATACGACACTATTCACAGAAAAATTAAATTTTCGTTTTTTATCCAAAATATCTATTATGGATACTAGCTTTGATTGTATCCATGTTTTGATCATTCTTGAATTTTACTTCACTATGATTATTAATGAAGTATTTTTGAACTTGGACTGTTTAAAGTATGAATCCTTAATATTTGCTCTTTTGTTTCACTAGATTCATTTTTTTTAAAATATTTTTCATCATCTTCAGTCCTAAATGATGATATTACTGAATATCTTTGGCCTGTAGTGCAAAGATGGTTGATTTTCTTATGAATATCTTTGGCCCGTAGTGCAAAGATGTACAGTGTTGAGATGAACATGACCAACTAATGAATATCTTTTGGCCTGTAGTGCAAAGATGAATATTTGATTCAAGATGAATATTGATTGATGTTGCAAGGATAAAATATTGATGATGGACTTTTAAATTCATAGATTATAGTAGATTTCATTCTCTACGTAACTCTTCTATGAATTATTATTTCAATGCGAATATTGATCCAAACTTGTTGTCTATTGTATTTTATCAGATTTTTTTTCCTGTTGAAGACTAACGATAATTTGTTCTATATTATCTTAGTCATAATATTCTTTACTGGGCTAGTTGAGCTCACCCTTTTCCTTTTTGTTCCATTTTTCTTCTTAGGAGGCGAGAATGTAAATGAGTTAGTTCTAGTCGGGGTATGGAATGATGGTTCTAGAGAGTTGTTTTAGTAGTCCTCACTATTTTTATAAAATAATGTATCAATAATTGTAATGAGGACTATTTGGGTGTGAATATTGTCTAAATGACAATATTTGTATTTAAACTCACAGTTTATATGTTGTATTAATAAAGTTGTAGTTGTTTTACATGCACCACGTTATTGACGACTCAAAATGGGTGATGTATACCTATTTTGGGGGCGCCATACGACATCCGGCAAGAACTCACTCTCAACAACGTGTCTCCGTGTGCTGATATTCATTGTTGTTTGGGAATATTCGTTTGGTCGTGGAATATTCTTTGTTTGTCGTGAATATTCGTATGACAATGGCCTTGATCTTTATGGGCCCCATAACTTGAAGCGATTGGATGAAGAAAACGACAAATATAAGTTGTTTAAAAATAACAAATGTAGTTAGTTATTCAAGATTAATGTAAGACCCCAACTTATTATTAATGAAATTTAATTTTCTCTATTATTTTGAAATAGTAAGGGTTGATTTGATTAATGTGGATAGTTATGGGTAAAATACGCAAATATTTCAAAATAAGCAAGTGGTTATAAAATATTCGTATTGTCGGGGAATATTCGTTTGGTCGTGGAATATTCAATCTTTTCGAATATCCGTGCGACGAAGCGCAAACCATGTGTGGGCCCCATAACTTGAAAGCGATTGGATGAAGAAAACCACAAATATAAGTTGGTTAAAAATAACAGGCGTAGTTATTACTGATTAATCTTTGTTAAAATACTAAATTGGTTAAAACACGAAGATACCGATATTGCACCAATTATTGATTCTTACGTAGAAAGGCACTACTCAATAATGGTTACGATAATTCTTTATTCATATTTTATTGAGTTAATAATTGCTTGCGTTGATATTTTATATTCTTTGTTGTTTCAATAATTGTCATTACACAATATTTTTCATTATCGAAGCAATAATTCATATTATCTCGAATAATATTATTAGATAACATTATTGGCAATGTCTAGAAAGTTCTGCAAGGAGAGGTTTGGTCACTAATAATTGCGCCAAAGAAGGAGAAAAATTCTTATTGGAAAGCCCTCTTCCCTGGAACCGCCTGGTTTATCAATATTGTGATTCAATAATATTATTTGTGAATAATTAATTATTGATTCATATGATGAGGAAAATATTAATTTTATGTGGATATAGATGGAGAAAATTTTAATGTGACAATTGTTGAAAATTAAAATTTTATCTTTTTTTACGATAAAATAATTATTTAAATATATTATTATATTTTAATAATATAATAATGGTGATATTTTTACAACGAATGTGGGATATATGAGTATACGAGGAGGAAGAGTATTTTTTTGTTGCAATAAATGTTTAAAACATGTTAAACATGTCGGCGGACCCCATTTATTGGTCGAAATTTGATTATAACTTGTAAAATTGCCCGTTTGTGATTTCTTTGTCCAATTTCTACATTTTGAATTCGGAAAAACTTTCTTCTCAGTAAAGTTGTAGAGAATTGAATTTCCTATAAAAAATCGCGAGATTCAAATTTTCTGATAAAAGGGCTATTTATTGTGAATTATTGAAGTTAGAAGTTCAAAAATAATTGATTTTGGAAGTTTTATTATTATTTTAAAGAAAAACGTTTTTTGCATTTAAGTGGGCTAACATGTGATATTAATTGCTAAAATTAGATCTTCAAAGATGGGCTAAGGAAATTTATAATATATATTAATATTTTATTAAATTTTCTCGCTTTGGTGTTCTAGCGTTTTCCTATAAATAGGGTGCTTAGGTTAAATTGAAAATCACACCGAAAACTGAAGTTTTCTCTCTATATATTATCGAGCGTATTCTTGTGAGTATTTTGAGTATACTTTGAGTATTGTTAGAGCGGTCAAGTTCCTTGACCTATACCCGGTATTCCAAATTAGAAATCTTAATCTTTCGAGGTACGGGATGTTATTTTCTTCTCAAATGATATTATTTCTTCAATATCATTATCTTTGAAATATTGGTTGGAACTTTTTATCAAATTTGGAACTTTTTCATGTCGGGTTACTATTCATGAGATTCTTATTCACGATTACTATTCATGAGTTACTATTCACGAGTTACTATTCACGAGTACTATTCATGAAGCGTGAAGATGTTTTTTGTGGAATTTCTATCTTTTGGTGTCGGAGTTACTATTCACGTATACTGCACTATTCACGTATACGGCACTATTCACCGAAAAATAAAATTTCTTCTTTTTTTCCAAAATATCTATTCTGGATACTAGCTTTGATTGTATCCATGTTTTGATCATTCTTGAATTTTACACCACTATGATTATTTTTGAGGTATTTTTGAACATGGATAAAACAAAGTACGAATCCTTAATCCTTAATCCTTGTCGTTTTGTTTCACTGGATTCGTTTCTTTAAAAAATATTTTTCATCATCCTCAATCTTAAATGATGATATTATTGAATATCTTTGGCTTCAGTAGTCAAAGATGAATGATTTCTGAAGAATATCTTTGGGTCAGTAGTGCAAAGATGAGCAGTGTTTAGATGAACATGACCAATCGATGAATATCTTTGGCTCAGTAGTGCAAAAGATGAATATTTGATTCCGGATATATATTGATTGATATTACGGGGATAAAAGATAAAGCGATGAACTTTTAAATTCATACATAGAAGATAGTAGTTTGCATTCTCTACTTAACTCTTCTAATGAATTATTATTTCATTGCGAATATTGATTTAAAAACTTGTTGTCTATTGTATTCTATTAGATTTTTCCTGTTGAAGACTAACGATAATTTGTTGTACATTATCTTAGTCATAATATTCTTTCTTGGGCTAGTTGAGCTCACCCTTTTCCTTGTTGTTCCATTTTTCTTCTCAGGAGGCGAGAATGTAGCGAGTAATAGTCGGGGTATGGAATGAAGGTTCTAGAGAGAGTTGTTTAGTAGTCCTCACCATTTTTGTAAAATAATGTATCAATAATTATGATGGGGATTTATTTGCGTGTGGATTTTGTCTAGATGGCAATATCTGTATTTAAACTCACAGTTTATATGTTGTAATAATAAAGTTGGAGTTGTTTCTGTACCATGTATTGACAACTCAGAATGGGTGATGTATACCTATTTTGGGGATGTCACAGTTGGTATCAGAGCCTAGGGATATGATCTCCGGCGGAGATCGGGAATAGAACTAGGAGGGAGAGAGAGTAAATCCTTTCGCTAGTGTATCCTACCTAAGCTTATTTGTTAGTTGGTCAAGATATAGGGATATTATGTGATATATTGATTTCCTTAATTAACCCTTATTTTATGACGGATTTTTGAGAATGTCAACTGAGAATATTAACAATGGAAATGAGACCGTGGAGACGCATGTACTCACCAACGAGGAGAGAACGTGCAACAGTCGGGCAATGTTCCTCCCATGAACAACACCACCGAAAGCGATGATGATGACGAGGGGATGTTTAGAAGCTTTTTGCGATTCATGCAAAATCGAATTTAGGAGACTCGTGTTCAAAATACGAGGAGGAAATGATAGCAATTCACGGGTTGTCACAAACAAGTAGTTCAAAGAGTTGGGACCACGAATTTAAGGGGAAGCCGATCCGATCATGGCGGAAACATGGGTCAAAACAAATTACCAAGATATTCGATGTCTTGGGATGCACGGAGGAACGAGAAGTTCCATTCGCCACCTTTATGTTCCGTGGCGAAGCGGCATTCATCGTGGAAGTCGTGAGGCGTACCCATCCAAATTGCATACTCAAAGATGTCTTGGGAGACGCTTGAGAACTATTTAATGACAAATACTTTCACGAAAGTGTTAAATGTCATATGAAGGAAGTGGAGTTTATTAGACTAGAGCGGTAACAACATGACGGTGTCTCAATGACGAGGCAAAGTTTGCGAGTTATCGAGTTTGCACCTCATTTGGTGCGAGAATGAGAAACGTATGACGCGGATGTTTCTTAGAGGTTTGAAACCCGGCATACGTCAGTATCTCATTTCTCATAAATTTTCTCTCTATTCCGATGTTGTAAACAGGGATAAATTATTAGAGCGAGATAACAAGTAAGGTCAACTGAGGGACCACAACCAGGATCATACCGGAGATGGTAGTCAACAAAACAACGATAACCAGCGGAGAAAGAAGCAGACGGACAAAAATGGTAACCACTCTGGTGGTAATCATGGCCATGAAAATAGAAGAAGCGAGTCAGGAGGAGATTTTAAAAAGAGAGATTTAACAACGACCGTGTGAAGACGACAAAATCTTAAGCAAAGAATCGGTTCTAAGGAGGAGAACGATCACCCATTATATCTTTATAAATGCGGAAAGAGGGACATATCACCCAAACCGTCCACAACAACATTCAGGTATGCTATAATTGTGGAAAGGAAGGACATATCGCTTCGAGATTGTCTTATAGGAAACCTAGTTCGATGGGGACGGTGACTCAAAAGACCATCCCGGAAAAGTCAAAGTAAATGGTTCCGGAAGAAGCGTTTGTTGTGCGTGGTCAAAATGCGAGGAACCCAAACGAGGTGATCACGGGTAAGCTATTTATAAATTCTTGCGAAGTTTATACCTTACTTGATACCGATGCTACTCATTCATTTATCTCTCCCGCTTGTGCTCAACGTTTAAACTTGACTCGGAGAAATTAGACTTTGACCTATCTGTGGAAACTCCGTTAGAGAAACTTTCATCACATCCATTGTTTATAAATCTTGTTTGATTCAAGTTGGCACCATCACCTTACACGTTGACCTTTATCTCTTTAAAGATACTTGCTTTTGATGTGATTTTAGGGATTGATTGGTTAACTACACATCATGCCAAAATTGATTGTTTTCGTAAGTTTGTTAGCTTTCATATTCCTAAACAACTTTGTTATGCAATTGAGCAACTAAACCATTAAAATCAATCACCGTCATATCTAATCATAAAGTTATTCGTTTATTGAAAAACGGATGTCAAGCTTTCTTAGCCCATGTTATGAATTTGAATAATGACACGTCAAATTTGAATAATATTCCCGTTGTTATTGACTTTCCGACGTATTTCTGAAGAACTTCCGGTCTACCCCCGTAACGTGAAGTTGAATTCTTTATTGATCTTGAACACGGTATAAAGCCCATTTCTAAAACCCCATATCGAATGGCTCCTATTGAACTTCAGAGTTAAAGGTCCAACTACGAAATTGTTGGACATCGATTTTATTCGGCCCCAAGTACATCTCCTTGGGGTGCTCTGCTTTATTCGTAAAGAAGAAAGACGGGAGTATGTGACTTTGTATTGACTATCTGGAATTGAACCATGTCACCATCAAGAATAGGTATCCTCTACTTCAGATTGATGACTTGTTTGACCCGATTCTGAGAGCACAATTCTTTTCAAAAATTGATCTTCATTCGGATATCATCAATTTGAAGATTAGAATCGAGGATATTCCAAAGACCGCCTTGAAACTCAGATGGGCATTATGAATTCTTAGTCATGTCTTTGGATGATTAATGCTCTATGGCTTTCATGGATATGATGAACCGAGTATTCAAGGAATATTTGGATCAGTTTGTTGTTGTCTTTATTGATGACATCCTCATATATTCCAAAAGTCGTGAAGATCATGAGCACTATTTGAAGTTGGTACTCCAAAGGCTTCATGAAAACAAACTATATGCCAAATTGAAGAAATGTGAGTTCTGGGTTGAGGAAGTAGCATTTCTTGGGCACGTGGTGTCAAAACATGGAGTATCCGTGGACCCGGCGAAGATTGTAGCAATACAAATTTGGGAGCAACCGAGGTCGGTGACCGAAGTACGTAGCTTTTTGGGCTTAGCTGGTTATTATCGGAGATTCCTGGAAGGATTTTCTCGAATCGCTACTCCATTAACTCAGTTGACTCGGAAAGATATAAAATTCGTTTGGAGCGAAGAATGCGAGAAGAGTTTCCAAGAGCTTAAGAGGAGACTTATTTCTAAGACTGTTCTAACAATACCATCCGGTTCGGATGGATTTGTTATCTCTGACGATGCTTCTTGAGCAAAGGGTTAGGATGTGTTCTCATGCAACGTAGGAAAGTCATAGCCTATGCCTCGCGATAACTTAAAAGAGTATGAGAGGAATTATCCTACTCATGATCTAGAGTTAGCATCGATCGTTTTGCTAAAAGATATGGAGGCACTATCTATATGGGGAGAAAGTGGAGATATATTCGGACCATAAAAGCCTTAAATATTTCATCACTCAAAAAGAACTCAACACGCGGCAGCGGCGTGACGTTGGCTCGAGCTATTGAAAGACTACGACCACACTATTCAATACCATCCTCGAAAAGCGAACGTGGTAAAGACGACGCGTTGAGTAGAAAGATCATATCACGAGGAACCGGTCATGATGATGTCATTTATACGCGATAGAGCTAACTTTAATAGAAAAAGTTAAGGTTGCTCGAGCCACCGAATTCAAGTCGATGCGTATGAAGAAGAAAGTACAAGAAGGAGCTATTAAAAGCGAAATTGATGAAGAAAGAATACTTGAGTCCACTCTAGACTTTGTGTCCCTAACGACTCGATTTGAAGTACAAGATTATGATGGAGGCACACAATACACCATTTGCAATCCATCTCGAAGTACTAAAATGTATCGTGATATTCGACATACATTTTGGTGGAATAATATGAAGAGAGAGATTGCAAAGTTTATCTCGATGTGTTTAACTTGTCAACGTGTAAATGCGGAGCATCTAGTACCTAAAGGGTCCGTTGCAACCACTTGAGATTCCGAAATGGAAGTGGGAACACATTACCATGGATTTCGTTACTGGGTCTTCCTACGGTTTCTCAAGGCATCAATGTTATTTGGGTTATTGTTGATAGATTAACCAAGTCTGCTTCATTTCTTGCCGATCTGGAGACTTATTCCTTGAACGTCTTGCTAGTATGTGCGTGAATGAGATTGTGAGGTTACATGGCATGCCAAGATCCATAGTTTGGATCGTGACCCAAGATTCACTTCAAGATTTTGGGTTAGCTTGCAAAAAGCTATGGCACGCAGTTCTGATTTAGTTCGCATACCATCCCCAAACGGATGGACAATCGAGAGAGAACTATTCAAACTCTTGAAGATCTATTAAGACTCGTGTCCTAGACTTCAAGGGGCGTTGGGATAAGTATTTACCATTGGTGGAATTCTCCTACAACAACAGCTTATCAAGCAAGTATAGGTGTGGTTCCATTCAAGCATTATATGGATGAAAATGTCGTTCTCCAATATGTTGGGATGAGGTGGGTGAAGCAACATTGTTGGGACCCGAGAGTTAAGATGTATTTATGACTCTAAAAGATCCAAATGATTCGACAAACAGATACAAAACGGCACAAGATTGACAAAAGAGTTATGCGGGATCTTCATCGAAAGGGCGTGGAATTTAGTGTGGGGATCATGTATTGTTGCGAGTTGCTCCATGGAAGGGAGTTACAAGATTTGGGAAGAGAGGAAAGCTCAATCCACGATTTATTGGTCCATTTCAAATTCTTGACCGAGTAGGAAATGTAGCCTATAGACTCGCGTTACCTCCGAAAGTATGTCTCGTGTTCATAATGTGTTTCACATATCTCATACTTCAGTAAATATGTGAAAGACCCGAATCACGTTATAGAGTTAGAGCAGGATGAGATAGCCAAGACTTAACGTGTGAGGAGGTACTGTCAAGATCTTGGATAGGAAGGAGCATGTCCTACGCCATGAAAGGTCATACCACAAGTTAAAGTTTTGCGGAGGAATCATGCTATAGAGGAAATGACACAGGAATTGGAAGCGGAAATGAAAGCGAGGTATCCTCACCTTTTGAAACACCAGTGCGTCGTCTTCATTTCGAGGACGAAATTTCATAAGGAGGGAGGTTGTAAGACCCCAACTTATTATTAATGAAATTTAATTTTCTCTATTATTTTGAAATAGTAAGGGTTGATTTGATTAATGTGGATAGTTATGGGTAAAATACGCAAATATTTCAAAATAAGCAAGTGGTTATAAAATATTCAGTATTGTTTGGAATATTCGTTTGGTCGTGGAATATTCGTGATCGTCCGGGAATATTAAATGCGACAGTAGCGACCATATGTGGGCCCCATAACTAGCGATTGGATGAAGAAAACAACAAATATAAGTTGTTTAAAAATAATCTGGTGTAGTTATTACAGATTAATCTTTGTTAAAACACTCGGTGGTTAAAACACAAGAAGCACACCAGTATTGCACCAATTATTGATTCTTACGTGAAAGACACTACTCAATAATGGTTACGATAATTACTTTGCTCAAATATTTTATTGATTTAATAATTCTTTGCGTTGATATTTTATATTGTTGTTGTTTCAATAATTGTCATTACACAATATTTTCATTATCGAAGCAATAATTCATATTATCTGAATAATATTATTAGATAACATTATTGGCAATGTCTAGAAAGTTACATCAGGAGAGGTTTGGTCACCTAATTGCATGCCGCCAAGAAGAGAAATTCTTATTGAAAGCCCTCTTTCCGAACCGCCTCGGTTGTCGATATTGTGATTACTCAATATTATTTGTGAATAATTAATTATTGATTCATATGATGAGGAAAATATTGATTTTATGTGGATATAGATGGAGAAAAATATTTATGTGACAATTGTTGAAAATTGAAATTTTATCTTTTTCGATAAGATAATTCATTTAAATGTATTATTATATTTTAAATATATAATAATGGTGATATTTTTACAACGAATGTGGGATATATGAGTATCTGGGAGGAAGAGTATTTTTGTTGCAATAAATGTTTAAAACATGTTAAACATGCTCGGTGGACCCCATTTATTGATCGAAATTTGATTATAAACAGAAAATCGCTTTCGTTTGTAGATTTCGGTCAATTTCTGTTTGGAATTTGGAAAACCTTTCTTCTGCAAAGTTGTAGAGAATTGAATTTCCTATAAAAAGTCGCGAGTTTTGAATTTTCTGACAAAAGGGCTATTTATTGTGGATTATTGAAGTTCCGTAGTTCCGAAATAATTGATTTTTGGAAGTTTTAATTGTTTAAAATAACAAAAACGTTTTTGTGGTTGGTTGGTGGGCACATGTGTTGCAAAATATGCTGAAATCAAATTTCCAAGTTTATGTATGATTTATATAAAATTTATTAATATTTTATTAAATTTTACGCTTTGGTGTTTTAAGCGTTTTCCTATAAATAGGTGCTTGGGTTAGAATTGAAAATCACACCGTAAATTGAAGTTTTCTCTCTATATTATCGAGCGTATTCTTGTGAGTATTTTGAGTATACTTTGAGTATTGTTAGGCAGTCTGCAAGTTCCTTCAAAGACTATATGCCTTGTTATTCCAAATTTAGAAGTACTAATCTTTTGAGGTAAGGGATATTATTTTTTTTCAGAATGATATTATTTCTTCAATATCATTATGTTGAAATATTGATCTGAAGTTTTATTAAATTTGAAACTTTTGGTGTCGAGAGTTACTATTCACGTACTCTGACTTTATTCACGATATCTGACATTATTCACGAAATGACGGCACTATTCATCGAAAAATGAAAAATTTTCTTTTCGTCCAAAATATCTATTCGGATACTAGCTTTGATTGTATCCATGTTTTGATCATTTTGAATTTTACACCACTTGTGATTATTTTTGAGGTATTTTTGGACATGGATAAAACAAAGTACGAAATCTTAATCCTTAATCCTTGTCATTTTGTTTCACCGGATTCGTTTCTTTAAAAATATTTTTTCATCACCCTCGATCTTAAATGATGATATTATTGAATATCTTTGGCCCAGTAGTGCAAAGATGAATGATTTCTGAAGAATATCTTTGTCAGTAGTCAAAGATGAGCAGTGTTTAGATGAATACTGAACTAATCGATGAATATCTTTGTCTCAGAGTCAAAGATGAATATTTGATTCCGGATATATATTGATTGATATTACGGGGATAAAAGATGAGCGATGAACTTTTAAATTCATACATAGAAGATAGTAGTTTGCATTCTCTACTTAACTCTTCTACTTGAATTATTATTTCATTGCGAATATTGATTTAAAATTTGTTGTCTATTGATTCTATTAGATTTTTCCTGTTGAAAACTAACGATAATTTGTTGTATATTATCTTAGTCATAATATTCTTTCTTCGGGCTAGTTGAGCTCACCCTTTTCCTTTTTGTTCTATTTTTCTTTTTGGAGGCGAGAATATAGCGAGTGCAGTTGAGGTATGGAATGAAGGTTCTAGAGAGAGTTGTTTAGTAGTCCTTACCATATTTGTAAAATAATGTATCAATAAATGTGATGAGGGTTTATTTGAGTATAGATATTGTCTAGAAGATAATATTTGTATTCAAACTCACAGATTTCTTGTTGTAATAATAAAGTTGTAGTTGTTTTACATACAATGTATTGACAACTCGAGAATGGGTGATGTACACCTATTTTTTGGGGCGTCACGATTAATCTTGTTAAAATACTAAGGTGGTTAAAACACAAGAAGTACACGGTATTGCACCAATTATTGATTCTTACGTAAGAAGGCACTACTCAATAATGGTTACGATAATTCTTATTCGATTTTTATTGATTTAATAATTGTTGCGTTGATATTTTATATCATTGTTGTTTGAATAATTGTCATTACAATCAGTATTTTACATTATCGAAGCAATAATTCATATTATCTGAATAATATAATTAGATAACATTATTGGCAATGTCTAGAAAGTTACGTCATAAGGAGAGGTTTGGTCACCTAATTGCATGCTTGAAGAAGAAAAATTCTTATTGAAAGCCCCTCTTTCCAGGAGCGGCTTGGTTGCCCGATCTTGTGACTCTGTAATATTATTTGTGAATAATTAATTATTGATTTATATGATGAGGAAAATATTGATTTTATGTGGATATAGATGGAGAAAATTTTTAAAATGACAATTGTTGAAAATTAATATTTTATCTTTTTCTCGATAAAATAATTCATTTAAATATATTATTTTAATAATATAATAATGGTGATATTTTTACAACGAATGTGGGATATATATGAGTATACGAGGAGGAAGAGTATTTTTTTGCAATAAATGTTTAAAACATGTTAAACATGCTCTGTGGACCCCATTTATTGATTTGAAAATTTGATTATAACACGTAAAATCGCCTGTTTGTGGATTTCGGTCAATTTTTGTTTGGAATTTGGAAAAACTTTCTTACCGCAAAGTTGTAGAGAATTGAATTTCCTATAAAAATTTCGAGTTTTTTTAATTTTTCTCGACAAAAGGGCTATTTATTGTGGATTATTGAAGTTCCGTAGTAGTTCAAATAATTGATTTTTGGAAGTTTTAATTGTTTAAAATAACAAAAACGTTTTTGTGGTTGGTTGGTGGGCACATGTGTTGAAAAATATGCTGAAATCAGAATTTCCAAGTTTGCGTATGATTTATATAAATTTATTAATATTTTATTAAATTTTCTGCTTTGGTGTTCTAAGCAATTTCCTATAAATAGGGTGCTTAGGTTAGAATTGAAAATCACACCAGAAACTGAAGTTTTCTCTCTATATTATCGAGCGTATTCTTGTGAGTATTTTGAGTATACTTTGAGTATTGCTTTATCTGGTTGCAAGTTCAAGTCATGCTTTTATATCCTGTGTTTAAATTTAAAGATCTTGATCTTTCGAGGTAAGGGATATTATTTTTTTTTTTCAGTAATGATATTATTTCTTCAATATCATTATGTTGAAATATTGATCTGAAGTTTTTTTATCAAATTTGGAAATTTTGGTGTCGAGTTACTATTCACGTATACTTGACTATTCACGATATCTGGTCTTATTCACGAATCTGACCTTATTCATCGAAAAATGAAAATTTTCCTTTTCGTCCAAAATATCTATTCTGGATACTAGCTTTGATTATATCCATGTTTTGATCATTCTTGAATTTTACACCACTATGATTATTTTTGAGGTGTTTTTGGACATGGATAAAACAAAGTACTAATCCTTATTCCTTAATCCTTAATTCTTGTCATTTTGTTTCACTGGATTCGTTCTTTAAAAATATTTTTCATCATCCTCAGTCTTAAATGATGATATTATTGAATATCTTTGGCCTGTAGTGCAAAGATGAATGATTTCGGATGAATATCTTTGGCCCGTAGTGCAGAGATGAATATCTTTGGAACATGACCAACTGATGAATATCTTTGGCCTATAGTGCAAAGATGAATATTTGATTCCAGATATATATTGATTGATATTACAGGGATAAAAGATAGGCGATGAACTTTTAAATTCATACATAGAAGATAGTAGTTTGCATTCTCTACTTAACTCTTCTAATGAATTATTATTTCATTGCGAATATTGATTTAAAAACTTGTTGTCTATTGTATTCTATTAGATTTTTCCTGTTGAAGACTAACGATAATTTGTTGTACATTATCTTAGTCATAATATTCTTCTTCTTGGGTGAGCTCACCCTTTTCCCGTTGTTCCATTTTTCTTCTCGGGAGGCGAGACCGTAGCAGTACTTAGTCGGGGTTTGGAATGAAGGTTCTAGAGAGAGTTGTTTAGTAGTCCTCACCATTTTGTAAAATAATGTATCAATAATTATGATGGGGATTTATTTGCGTGTGGATATTATGCAGATGGCAATATCTCGTATTTAAACTCACAGTTTATATGTTGTAATAATAAAGTTGTAGTTGTTTACGTACCATGTATTGACAACTCGAATGGGTGATGTATACCTATTTTGGGGCGCCACAATTGGTATCGAGCTTAGGGATATGATCACCATGGAGATTGGGGAATAGAACTAGGAGGGAGAGACGAGTAAAATCCTTCGCTAGTGTGTCCTACCTAAGCTTATTTGTTAGTTGGTCGAGATATAGGGATATTATGTGATATATTGATTTCCTTAATTAACTCTTGTTTTATGACAAAGTGTTTGAGAATGTCGAATGAGAATATTAACAATAGAAATGAGGCCGTGGAGACGCCTCAGTACTCACTAACGAGGAGAGCGTGCAACAGTCGGGCAATGTTCCTCTTGTGAACAACACCACCGAGCGATGATGAACGAGGGATGTTTAGAAGCTTTTTGCGATTCATGCAAAATCGCATTTGAGGAGACTCGTGTTCAAAATACAGGAGGAAATGATAGCAATTCACGGGTTGTCACAACCAAGCGCTTCAAAGTTGGGACCACGAATTTAAGGGAAAGCGGATCCGATCATATAGCGAAAACATGGGTCAAGCAAATTACCAAGATATTCGATGTCGTGGGATGCGGGAGAGAATGAAGGTTCCATTCGCCACCTTTATGTTAAAATGGCGAAGAGGCAGATAACCTGGTGGGAGTCTCGTGAAGCGTACCCATCCAAACCGCACTTAGCATGTCTTGGGAGACGTTTCAAAAACTATTTAATGACAAATACTTTCCCGAAAGTGTTCGTCGTATGAAGGAAGTGGAGTTTATTAGACTAGAAGCGAAACAACATGGCGGTGTCTCAAATGCGAGGCAAAGTTTGCGAGAGTTATCCGTGTTTGCACCTCATTTGGTGGAGAATGAGGAACGTATGACGCGGATGTTTCTTAGAGGTTTGAAACCCAGCGTACGTCGATATCTTATTTCTCATAAATTTTCTCTCTATTCGGATGTTGTAAATAGGGCTCAATTTTTAGAAGCGAGATAACGAGTAAGGTCAACTAAGGGACCACAATCGGGATCATACCGGGAGATGGTAGTCAACAAAACAACGATAACCAAATGGAGAAAGAAAAAGACGGACAAAAATGGTAACCACTACTCGGTGGTAATCATAGCCATGAAAATAGAAGAAGCGAGTCGGGAGGAGATTTTAAAAAGAGGAGATTTAACAACGACCATGTGAAGACGACAAGTCTTTAAGAAGAATCGGTTATAAGGGAGGAGAAACGACCACCCATCATATGCTATAAATCACGCGAAATAGGGACATATCGATCCAAATCGCCCACAACAGCTCAAGGTATGCTATAATTGTGGAAAGGAAGGACATATCGCTCGAGATTGTATCATGAGCGAAACCTAGTTCAATGAGGACGGTGACTCAAAAGATCGCCCCGTAAAAGTCAAAGTCAATAGCCCAGGAAGAAGCGTTTGTTGTGGTCGGTCAAAATCGAGGAACCCAAACGAGGTGATCACGGGTAAGCTATTTATAAATTCTTGCGAAGTTTATACCTTACTTGATACTGGTGCTACTCATTCATTTATCTCTCCTGCTTGTGCTCAACGTTTAAACTTGACTCCGGAGAAATTAGACTTTGACCTATCTGTGGAAACTCCGTTAGGAGAAACTTTTATCACATCCACTATTTATAAATTTTGTTTGATTCAAGTTGGCACCATCACCTTACCTGTTGACCTTATCTCTTTAAAGATACTTGCTTTTGATGTGATTTTAGGGATTGATTGGTTAACTACACATCATGCCAAAATTGATAATTTTCGTAAGATTGTTAGCTTTCATATTCCTAAACAACCTGTTGTACGAATTCAAGCAACTAAACCATTAAAATCAATCACTGTCATTTCTAATCATAAAGCTATTCGTTTATTGAAAAATGGATGTCAAGCTTTCTTAGCCCATGTTATGGATTTGAATAATGACACGTCAAATTTGAATAATATTCTGTTGTTATTGACTTTCCCGACTTATTTTTCGAAGAACTTCCTTGCCTTACCCCGTAACGTGAAGTTGAATTCTTTATTGATCTTGAACCCGGTACAAAGCCCATTTCTAAAACCCCATATCGAATGGCTCTATTGAACTTCAGAGTTAAAGGTCCAACTACAGAATTGTTGGACATCGGTTTTATTCGTCCCCAAGTACATCTCCTTGGGGTGCTCTGTTTTATTCGTAAAGAAGAAAGACGGGAGTATGTGACTTTAGATTGACTATCGGGAATTGAACCATGTCAACATCAAGAATAGGTATCCTCTACCTCGTATTGATGACTGTTTGACCAACATTCTGAGGGCACAATTTTTTCAAAGATCGATCATCGCTCGGATATCATCAATGAAGATTAGAATCGAGGATATTCCAAAGACGCCTTTAGAACTCGATGACGGGCATTATGAATTCTTAGTCATGTCTTTCGAATCGACTAATGCTCCTCGCGACTTTTATGGATATGATGAACCGAGTATTCAAGGAATATTTGGATCGGGTTCGTTGTTGTTTTATTGATGACATCCTCATATATTCCAAAAGTCGTGAAGATCATGAGCACCATTTGAAGTTGGTACTCCAAAGGCTTCGTGAAAACAAACTATATGCCAAATTGAAGAAATGCGAGTTACGGCTTGAGGAAGTAGCATTCCTTGGGCATGTGGTGTCAAAATATGGAGTATCTGCTGATCCGTGAAGATTGAGCAATACAAAGTTAGAGCAACCGAAGTCGGTGGATCAAGTCACGTAGCTTTTTGGGCTTAAATGGTTATTATCGGAGATTCGTGGAAGGGTTTTCTCGAATCGCTACTCCATTAACTCACCTAACTCGAAAGGATACAAAATTCGCTTTGGAGCGAAGAATCGCGAGAAGAGTTTCCAAGAGCTTAAGAGGAGACTTTTTTGGCACTGTTCTTTCTAATAATACCATCTGGTTCGGATGGATTTGTTATCTCACACGATGCTTGAGCAAAAGGTTAGGATGTGTTCTCATGCAACTTAGGAAAGTCATAGCTTTATGCCATGACAACTTAAAAGAGTATGAGAGGAATTATCCTACTCACGATCTAGAGTTAGTAGCGATCGTTTTCATGCTAAAGATATGGAAGCACTATCTATATGGGGAGAAAGTGGAGATATATTCGGACCATAAAAGCCTTAAATATTTCTTCACTAAAAAACTCAATATCGCGGCAATGACGTTGGCTCGAGCTATTGAAAGACTACGACCACACTATTCAATACCATCCCGAAAAGCGAACGTGGTAGTGACGCGTTGAGTAGAAGATCATATTCGAACGAAAGTGCGATGATGTCAAGTATACGACAGAGCCAACTTTAATAGAAAAAGTTAAGGTTGCTTGCCACCAACCCGGAGGCGATGCGTATGAAGAAGAAAGTACAAGAAGGAGCTATTAGGAGCGAGAATTGATGAAGAAGAAATACTTGAGTCCACTCTGAGACTTTGTGTTCCTAACGACTACGATTTGAAGTACAAGATTATGATGGAGGCACACATATACACCATTTGCAATCCATCCTGGAAGTACTAAAATGTATCGTGATCTTCACATACATTTTGGTGGAACAATATGAAGAGAGAGATTGCAAAGTTTATCTCGATGTGTTTAACTTGCCTAACGTGTAAAAGGCGAGCATCTAGTACCTAAGGGTCCGTTGCAACCACTTGAGATTCCGAAATGGAAGTGGGAACACATTACCATGAATTTACGTTCTGAGTCTTCCTACGGTTTCTCAAGGCATCAATGCTATTTGGGTTATTGTTGATAGATTAACCAAGTCTGCTCATTTCTTGCCAATCGGGAGACTTATTCCTTGAACGTCTTGCTAGTATGTACGTGAATGAGATTGTGAGGTTGCATGGCATGCCAAGATCCATAGTTTCGGATCGTGACCCAAGATTCACTTCAAGATTTTGGGTTAGCTTGCAAAAAGCTATGGGCACGGATTTGCGATTTTTTCGACATACCATCCCCAAACAGACGGACAATCGGAGAGGACTATTCAAACTCTTGAAGATCTATTAAGACTCGTGTCCTGAACTTCAAGGCGATTTAGGATAAGTATTTATCATTGGTGGAATTCTCCCGCAACAACAGTTATCGAGCAAGTATAGGTGTGGCTCCATTCAAGCATTATATGGACGAAAATGTCGCTTTTCTCCAATATGTTGGGATGAGGTGGGTGAAGAAACATTGTTGGGACCCTAGTTAGTACGTATGACTACCGAAAAGATCCAAATGATTCGACAACGTATACAAACAGCACAAGATCGACAAAAGAGTTATGCGATTCTTCATCGAAAGGACGTGGAATTTAGTATAGGGGATCATGTATTGTTGCGAGTTGCTCCATGGAAGGGAGTTACAAGATTTGGGAAGAGAGGAAAACTCAATCCACGATTTATTGGTCCATTTCAAATTCTTGACCGAGTAGGAAATGTAGCCTATAGACTTGCGTTACCTCCGAGTATGTCTCGTGTTCATAATGTGTTTCACATATCTGTACTTCATAAATATGTGAAAGACCCGAACCACGCGTATAGAGTTAGAACCCACGAGATAGCCAAAGACTTAACGATGAGGAGGTACTTGTCAAGATCTTAGATAGGAAGGAGCATGTCCCACGCAAGAAAGGTCATACCACAAGTTAAAGTTCACGTGGAGGAATCATGCTATAGAGGAAATGACCGGGAATTGGAAAGCGAAATGAAAGCGGTATCCTCACCTTTTCAAACACTGTGTACGTCGTCGTCAATTTCGAGGACGAAATTTCATAAGGAGGGTGGTTGTAAGACCCCAACTTATTATTAATAAAATTTAATTTTCTCTATTTATTATTTTGAAATAGTAAGGGTTGATTTGATTAATGTGGATAGTTAGGGTTAAAATACGCAAATATTTCAAAATAAGCAAGTGGTTATAAAATATTCATTGTTGTCGGGGAATATTCGTTTGGTCGTGGAATATTCTTGCTATCGGGGAATATTCGTGCGACAATAGCGATCTTTTTTGTGGGCCCCATAACCGAAAGCGATTGGATGAATTTAAAACGACAAATATAAGTTGTTTAAAAATAACGGAAGTAGTTATTACCATTAATCTTTAAAATACTCGGTGGTTAAAACACAAGAAGACACCAGTATTGCACCAATTATTGATTCTTACGTGAAGGCACTACTCAATAATGGTTACGATAATTACTGTTCATTATTTTATTGATTTAATAATTCTTTGCGTTGATATTTTATATTGTTGTTGTTTCAATAATTGTCATTACAATCGTATTTTTATTATCGAAGCAATAATTCATATTATCTGAATAATATTATTAGATAACATTATTGGCAATGTCTAGAAAGTTCTCTAAGGAGAGGTTTGGTCACCTAATTGCTTGGCCAAATAATGAGAAATTCTTATTGAAAGCCCCTCTTTCCTGGAACTACCGTTTGTTGCCAAGATCTTGTGATTCTGTAATATTATTTGTGAATAATTAATTATTGATTTATATGATGAGGAAAATATTGATTTTATGTGGATATAGATGGAGAAAATTTTAAAAATGACAATTGTTGAAAATTAATATTTTATCTTTTTCGATAAAATAATTCATTTAAATATATTATTTTAATAATATAATAATGGTGATATTTTTACAACGAATGTGGGATATATGAGTATACTGAGGAGGAAGAGTATTTTTGTTGCAATAAATGTTTAAAACATGTTAAACATGTCGGTGGACCCCATTTATTGATTTGAAATTTGATTATAACTTTGTAAAATCGCTTGTTTGTGGATTTCTTGGTCAATTTTTATTTGGAATTTGGAAAAACTTTCTTCTGCAAAGTTGTAGAGAATTGAATTTCCTATAAAAAGTTGCGAGTTTTGAATTTTCTGACAAAAGGGCTATTTATTGTGGATTATTGAAGTTCCGAAGTTCCGAAATAATTGATTTTTGGAAGTTTTAATTGTTTAAAATAACGAAAACGTTTTTGTGGTTGGTTGGTGGGCACATGTGTTGCAAAATATGCTGAAATCAGAATTTCCAAGTTTGCGTATGATTTATATAAATTTATTAATATTTTATTAAATTTTCTGCTTTGGTGTTCTAGCAATTTCTATAAATAGGGTGCTTGGGTTAAATTGAAAATCACACCGTAAAATCAAGTTTTCTCTCTATATTATCGAGCGTATTCTTGTGAGTATTTTGAGTATACTTTGAGTATTGCTATACGGTCTGAAGTTCAAGTCATAGCCTTTATATCCTGTGTTTAAATTTAAATCTTGATCTTTCGAGGTAAGGGATGTTTTTTTTTCGTAATGATATTATTTCTTTAATATCATTATGTTGAAATATTGATCTGAAGTTTTTTTTATCAAATTTGGAACTTTTGGTGTCGGAGTTACTATTCACGTATACTAAGACTATTCATTCACGTATCTGATCTTATTCACGAATATGGCACTATTCATCGAAAAATGAAAATTTTCCTTTTCGTCCAAAATATCTATTCTGGATACTAGCTTTGATTGTATCCATGTTTTGATCATTCTAGAATTTTACACCACTATGATTATTTTTGAGGTGTTTTTGGACATGGATAAAACAAAGTACGAATCCTTAATCCTTGTCATTTTGTTTCACTGGATTCGTTCTTTAAAAAAAATTTTCGTCATCCTCAGTCTTAAATGATGATATTATTGAATATCTTTGGCCTGTAGTGCAAAGATGAATGATTTCTGATGAATATCTTTGGCCCGTAGTGCAAAGATGATCAGGTGTTTAGATGAACATGACCAACTGATGAATATCTTTGGCCTGTAGTGCAAAGATGAATATTTGATTCCAGATATATATTGATTGATATTACAGGGATAAAATATAGGCGATGAACTTTTAAATTCATACATAGAAGATAGTAGTTTGCATTCTCTACTTAACTCTTCTAATGAATTATTATTTCATCATGAATATTGATTTAAAAACTTGTTGTCTATTGTATTCTATTAGATTTTTCCTGTTGAAGACTAACGATAATTTGTTGTACATTATCTTAGTCATAATATTCTTCTTCGGGCTAGTTGAGCTCACCCTTTTCCTTGTTGTTCTATTTTTCTTCTCAGGAGGCGAGAATGTAGCGAGTACTAGTCGGGGTTTGGAATGAAGGTTCTAGAGAGAGTTGTTTAGTAGTCCTCACCATTTTTGTAAAATAATGTATCAATAATTATGATGGGGATTTATTTGCGTGTGGATATTGTCTAGATGTCAATATCTGTATTTAAACTCACAGTTTATATGTTGTAATAATAAAGTTGTAGTTGTTTCTGTACCATGTATTGACAACTCAGAATGGGTGATGTATACCTATTTTGGGGGCGTCACAATGAAAATAGAAGAAGCGAGTCGGGGGGAGATTTTAAAAAGAGAAGATTCAACAATGATAATGTGAAGACGTCGACCAAAGAAGAATCGGTTCTAAGGGAGAGAAACGACCACCGGTCAATATATGCTATAAATGCGAGAAAGAGGGACATATCATTGGCCCGCCTACAACAGATTCAAGGTATGTTATAATTATGGAAAGGAAGGACATATCGCTTTCGAGATTGTACAAAGAAATAAACCAAGTCCAATGGGGATGGTGACTCAAAAGGCTATCCCAAAAAAGTCAAAGTCAACGGTTCCTGGAAGAGCGTTTGTCGTGACTGGTCAAAATGCGAGGAACCCAAATGAGGTGATCACGGGTAAGCTAATCATAAATTCTTACGAATTTATACCTTACTAGATACCGGTGCTACCCATTCATTTATCTCTCCTGCTTGTGCTCAACGTTTAAACTTGACTCCGGAGAAATTAGACTTTGATTTATCTGTGGAGACTCCGTTAGGAGAAACTTTCTTTATATCCACTATTTATAAATCTTGTTTGATCCAAATTGGCACCATTACATTACCTGTTGACCTTATCTCTTTAAAGATACTTAATTTTGATGTGATTTTAGGGATTGATTGTTTAACTATTCATCATGCCAAAATTGATTGTTTTCGTAAGGTTGTTAGTTTTCATATTCCTAACCAATCTGTTTTACGAATTCAAGCAACTAAACTATTAAAATCAATCACAGTCATATCAAGTGATAAAGCTATTCGTTTATTAAAAAACGGATGTCAAGCTTTCTTAGCCCATGTTATGGATTTTAATAAAGATACGTCAGATTTGAATAATATTCTTATTGTTAGTAAATTTCCTGACGTATTTCCTGAAGAACTTCTCGGCCTACCCCCAGAACGTGAAGTTGAATTCTTTATTGATCTTGAACCTGGTACAAAGCCATTTCTAAAACCCCATATCGAATGGCTCCTATTAAACTTCAGGAGTTAAAGGTCCAACTACAGGAGTTGTTGGATATCGGTTTTATTCGTCCTAGTACATCTCATTGGGGTGCTCCTGTTTTATTTGTAAAAAAGAAATACGGGAGTATGCGACTTTGTATTGACTACCGAGAATTGAACCATGTCACTATAATGAATAAGTATCCGCTACCTCGTATTGATGACATGTTTGACCAGTTGCAAGGAGCACAATTCTTTTCAAAGATCGATCTTAGCTCACGAATATCATCGGTGAAGATTAGAATCGAGGATATTCCAAAGACGCCTTTAGAACTCCTAAGATGCGGGCATTATGAATTCTTAGTCATGTCTTTTGGATTGACTAATGCTCCTGCGGCTTTCATGGATATGATGAACCGAGTATTCAAGGACTATTTGGATCAGTTCGTTGTTGTCTTTATTGATGACATTCTTATATATTCCAAAAGCCGTGAAGATCATGAGCACCATTTGAAGCTGGTACTCCAAAGGCTTCGTGAAAATAAGTTATATGCCAAGTTGAAGAAATGCGAGTTACGGCGAGGAAGTAGCATTCCTTGGGCACGTAATGTCAAAACAAGGAGTATCTGTTGACCCGTGAAGATTGAAGCAATACAAAGTTGGGAGCAACCAAAGTCGGTAACCGAAGTACGTAGCTTTCTGGGCTTAGCTGGTTATTATCGGAGATTTGTGGAAGGATTTTCTCGAATCGCTACTCCGTTAACTTAACTAACTCGGGAATATACCAAATTCGTATGGAGCGAGGAATGTGAAAAGAGTTTTCAAGAGCTTAAGAGGAGACTCATTTCGGCACCTGTTCTGACAATACCATCTGGTTCGGATGGATTTGTTATCTACAGCGATGCTTCAAGCAAAGGGTTAGGATGTGTTCTCATACAACGTGGGAAAGTCATAGCCTATGCCTCGCGACAACTTAAAGAGTATGAGAGAAATTATCCTACTCGTGATCTAGAGTTGGCAGCAGTCGTTTTCGCAATAAAGATCTGGAGGCACTATCTGTGACGCCCCCAAAATAGGTCCATTCCATCCAACCCATTCTGAGTCGCCAAATACATGGTACAGAAATAACTACAACTTTATTATTACAACATATAAATCGTGAGTTTAAATACGAGATATTGCCATCTGACAATATCCACACGCAAATAAATCCCCATCATAATTATTAATACATTATTTTACAAAATGGTGAGGACTACTAAACAACTCTCTCTAGAACCTTCATTCCATACCCCCGACTAGTACTGCTTACATTCTCGCCTCCCGAGAAGAAAAATGGAACAACAAGGAAAGGGGTGAGCTCAACTAGCCCAAGAAAAGAATATTATGACTAAGATAATATACAACAAATTATCGTTAGTCTTCAACAGGAAAAATCGATAGAATACAATGAGCAACAAGTTTTCAGATCAATATTCGCAGTGAAATAATAATTCATAGAAGAGTTACGTAGAGAATGAATTCTACTATAATCTATGAATTTAATAGTCCATCATCAATATTTTATCCTCAGTAACATCAATCAATATTCATCTCAAATCAAATATTCATCTTTGCACTACAGGCCAAAGATATTCATCAATCGGTCATGTTCATCTCAACACTGCTCATCTTTGCACTAAAGGCCAAAGATATTCATCAGTCAATCATGTTCATTTAAACACCTGCTCATCTTTGCACTACAGGCCAAAGATATTCTTCAGAAATCATTCATCTTTGCACTACAGGCCAAAGATATTCAATAATATCATCATTTAAGGTAGGATGATGAAAAATATTTTAAAAGAAACGAATCCAATTGAAACAAAATGACAAGGATTAAGGATTAAGGATTAGTACTTTGTTTTATCCATGTTCAAAAATACCTCAAAATAATCATAGTGGTGTAAAATTCAAGAATGATCAAAACATGGATACAATCAAAGCTAGTATCCGTAATAGATATTTTGGACAAAGAGAAGAAATTTCATTTTTCTAGGTGAATAGTCAGTATCGTGAATAAAGGTCAGATATCGTGAATAGTCTTAGATATCGTGAATAGTAACTCCAGACACCAAAAGATAGAAATTCCACAAAAAACATCTTCACGCTTCATGAATAGTACTCGTGAATAGTAACTCGTGAATAAGAACTCACTGAATAATGAATAGTAACTCGTGAATAAGAACTCAGTGAATAAGAACTCATGAATAAGAACTCGTGAATAAGAACTCATGAATAATAACCCCACATGAAAAAGTTCCAAATTTGATAAAAACTTCAGATCAACATTTCATTATAATGATATTGAAGAAATAATATCATTACTGAAAAAAATAATATCCCTTACCTCGAAAGACAAGATTTTAGTTGAAACACCGGATATAGGCTATGACTTGAACTTGCACCAGTATAGCAATACTCAAAGTATACTCAAAATACTCACAAGAATACGCTTCGATAATATAGAGAGAAAACTTGATTTACGGTATGATTTTCAATTCTAACCTAAGCACCCTATTTATAGGAAATTGCTTAGAACACCAAAAGCGAAAATTTAATATAATATTAATATTTATTTTCCAAAACCTCATACGCACACTTGCCAACTGAATTCAGCTCCTACACATGTTAAATGAGGCCACCTAAACATTCCAAAAACGTTTTCCTATTTTAAATATTTTAAACTTCCAAAATCAATTATTTGAAGCTTGAACTTCAATAATTCATAATAAATAGCCCTTTCATCAGAAAATTCGAATCTCATGAGTTTTTATAGGAAATTCAATTCTCTACAACTTTGCAGAAGAAAGTTTTTCCAAATTCCAAATAGAAATTGACCGAAATCCACAAACCAAGCGATTTTACAGTATAATCAAATTTCGATCCAAGAAATGGGGTCCACCGACACACAAAACATGTGTTAATCATTTAATGCAACAAAATACTCTTCCTCCTCATATACTCATATATCCCACATTCATTGTAAAAATATCACCGTTAATATATTATTAAAATAATATATTTAAATGAATTATTTTATCGTAAAAAGATAAAATATTAATTTTCAACAATTGTCATTTTAAAATTTTTCTCATCTATATCCACATAAAATCAATATTTTCCTCATCATATAAATGAATAATTAATTATTCACAAATAATATTACAAAATCACAATATTGACAACCAGGCGGTTCCTGAGAAGGGGGCTTTCCAATAAGAATTTCTTCTTCTTGGTGGCAAGATTAGATGACCAAACCTCTCCTTAGATGAACTTTCTAGACATTGCCAATAATGTTATCTAATAATATTATTCAGATAATATAAATTATTGCTTCGATAATGAAAGATATCGTGTAATGACAATTATTGAAACAACAAAATATAAAATATCGGTAAATAGAAAGAATTATTAACTCAATAAAATCTTTGAGCGATAATTATCATAACCATTATTGAGTAGTGCCTTCTTACGTAAGAATCAATAATTGGTGCAATACTGGTATTACTTTGTTCAACAACGCGAGATTAGTGTGTTTTAACCACCGGGTATTCCAACAATATTAATCTGAATAACTACGCCAGTTATTTAAAAACAACTTATATTTGTCGTTTTCTTCATCCAATCACTTTCCGTTATGGGGCCCACACATGGTTTAGCTGTAGTCGCATTTAATATTCCCACGCAAAGATTTGAATATTCCACGACCAAACGAATATTCCTCGACGATAATGAATATTTTATAACCACTTGCTTATTCGAAATATTTACGTATTTTACCCATAACTATCCACATTAATCAAATCCACCCTTACTATTTCAAAATAATAAATAAAGGAAATTCCTTTTTATTTAAAAAATTTTGGGGTCTTACACTATCTATATGGAGAGAAAGTGGAGATATATTCAGACCATAAAAGCCTCAAATATTTCTTCACCCAAAAGGAACTCAACATGCGGCAACGACATTGGCTCGAGCTATTAAAAGATTATGACCACACCATTCAATACCATCTTGAAAAAGCAAACGTGGTAGCTGACGCGTTGAGTAGAAGATCATATGCAGGAACGAGTGCGATGATGTCAAGTATACGCATAGAACTAACTTTAATCGATGAAGTTAAAGTTGCTCAAGCCACAGACCTGGAGCTGATGCGTATAAAGAAGAAAGTACAAAAAGGTGTTATCCCAGAGGCAAGAATCGATGAAGAAGGAATACTTCGAGTCCACTCCAGACTTTGTGTTCCTAACGATTCTGATTTGAAGAACAAGATCATAATGGAGGCACACAATACACCGTTTGCAATCCATCCTGGAAGTACTAAAATGTATCGTGATCTTCGACATATATTTTGGTGGAACAATATGAAGAGAGAGATCGCGAAGTTTATCTCGAGGTGTTTAACTTGTCAACGTGTAAAGGCGGATCATCAAGTGCCTAAGGGTCCATTGCAACCACTTGAGATTCTGAAATGGAAGTGGGAACACATTACCATGGATTTCGTTATGAGTCTTCCTATGGTTTCTCAAGGCATCGATGCTATTTGGGTTATTGTTGATAGATTAACCAAGTCTGCTCATTTCTTGCCGATACGGGAGACTTATTCCCTTGAACGTCTTGCTCGTATGTACGTGAATGAGATTGTGAGATTGCATGGCATGCCAGTATCCATAGTTTCGGATTGTGAACCAAGATTCACTTCACGATTTTGGGTTAGCTTACAAAAAGCTATGGGCACGAATTTACGATTCAGTTCGGCATACCATCCTCAAATGGACGGACAATCAGAGAGGACTATTCAAACTCTTGAGGATATATTAAGACTCTGTGTCCTAGACTTCAAAGGGAGTTGGGATAAATATTTATCTTTGGTGGAATTCTCCTACAACAACAGTTATCAGGCAAGTATAGGTGTGGCTCTATTTGAAGCATTATATGGACGTAAGTGTCGATCTCTAGTATGTTGGGATGAGGTTGGTGAAGCAACATTGTTGGGACCAGAGTTGGTATGTATGACTACAGAAAAGATCCAAATGATTCGACAACGTATACAAATGGCACAGGATCGACAAAAGAGTTATGCGGATCTTCATCGAAAAGACGTGGAATTTAGTATTGGGGATCATGTATTGTTGCGTGTTGCTCCATGGAAGGGAGTTACAAGATTTGGGAAATGAGGAAAGCTCAATCCACGATTTATTGGTCCATTTCAGATTCTTAACCGAGTAGGAAATGTAGCCTATAGACTCGCGTTACCTCTAAGTATGTCTCGTGTACATAATATTTTTCATATATCTGTGCTTCGTAAATATGTGAAAGACCAGAACCACGTTATTGAGTTAGAACCGGACGAGATAGCCGAAGACTTAACGTACAAAGAGGTACCTGTCAAGATCTTGGATAGTAAGGAGCATGTCCTACGCACAAAGGTCATACCACAAGTTAAAGTTTTGTGGAGGAACCATGCTATTGAGGAAATGACCAGGGAGTTAGAAACAGAAATGAAAGCGAGGAATCCTCATCTTTTCAAAACATTAGGTACGTACGTCAATTTCGAGGACGAAATTTCATAAGGAGAGGAGGTTGTAAGACCCCAACTTATTATAAATAAAATTTATTTTTTTCAATTTATTATTTTGAAATAGTAAGGGTTGATTTGATTAATGTGGTTAGTTATGGGTACAAATGCGCAAATATCTTAAATAAGCAAGTGGTTATAAAATATTCATTGTTGTCGGGGAATATTCGTTTGGTTGTGGAATATTCTTACTGTCGAGGAATATTCGTACGACGGCGCAGCCTTGTGTGGGCCCCATAACGGAAAGCGATTGAATGAAGGAAAACGACAAATATAAGTTATTTATAAATAATCTACGTAGTTATTCTGCTGAATTAATCTTGTTAGAATACCCGGGGTTAAAACACGAGAAGATACCAGATGCATTGCACAATTATTGATTCTTACGTGAAGGCACTACTCAATAATTGTTACGATAATTCTTGTTCATATTATATTTTATTGATTCATAATTGTTACGTTGATATTTTATATTATTGTTGTTTTAATAATTGTCATTTACACAAAGATTTTCATTATCGATCAATAATTCATATTATTTGAATAATATTATTAGATAACATTATTGGCAATGTCTAGAAAGTTACATCCTAAGGAGAGGTTTGGTCATCTAATTGCGCGCCAAAGTGGAGAAATCCTTATTGGAAAGCCCTCTTCCTGAGGAATGACTCAGTTCTTTAGTATTGTGATTACGTAATATTATTTGTGAATAATTAATTATTAATTTATATGATAAAGAAAATATTCATTTTATATGGATATAGATGGAGAAAATTTTTAATGTGCCAATTGTTAAAAATTGATATTTTATCTTTTCTGATAAAATAATTCATTTAAATATATTATTATATTTTAATAATATAATAATGGTGATATTTTTATAATAAATGTGGGATATGAATAAATGAGGAGGAAGAGTATTTTTGTTACAAAAAAATGTTTAAAATATGTTAAACATGTTTGTGGGCCCCACTTTGTGAATGAAATTGGATTATAGCCCGTAAAAACGTCCGTTTGTGGATTTCGGTCAACTTCTGCTTGGAATTTGGAAAAATTTAAACTTACAAAGTTGTAGAGAATGGAATTTCCTATGGAAAGGACATAAAATTTGAATTTTTTTGATAAAAAGGGATATTTATTATGAATTATTGAAGCTCTGAAGTTCCAGAATAATTGATTTTTGGAAGTTTTAATTGTTTTATTTAAGAAAAACATTTTTTGCAATCCCACATGTGATATAAATGTGTTGAATTCAGTTGGTCTAAGGTGGGCTTGAATTAGTTTAATTATATTATTATTTTATTAAATTTTCTACTTTGGTATTCTAAGCATTTTCCAATAAATAGGGTCTTAGGTTAAATTGAAAATCACACCGAAACTCAAGTTTTCTCTCTTTCTCTCTATATTATCGAAGCGTATTCTTGTGAGTATTTTGATACTTTGAGTGTTGCTATACGGTCTGAAGTTCCTTGAAAGACTATATCCTAGATTCCAAATTTGAAGATGATTTTTTTCAAGGTAAGGGATGTTATTTTTTTAAAATGATATTATTTCTTCTAATATCATTATGTCAGAATATTGGTAAGATTTTTCTTGTGAAATTCTTGTCTTTTAATGTTGGGGTTACCATTCACGTATACGACACTATTCACGTATACGACACTATTCACGAATACGGCAATATTCACAGAAAAATTAAATTTTTATTTTTTGTCCAAATTATCTATTATGGATACTAGCTTTGATTGTATCCATGTTTTGATCATTCTTGAATTTTACTTCACTATGATTATTAATGAAGTATTTTTGAACTTGGACTGTTTAAAGTACGAATCCTTAATATTTGCTCTTTTGTTTCATTGGATTCATTTTTTTAAAATATTTTTCATCATCCTCAGTCCTAAATGATGATATTACTGAATATTTTTGGCCTGTAGTGCAAAGATGGTTGATTTTCTTATGAATATCTTTGGCTCGTAGTGCAAAGATGTACAGTGTTGAGATGAATACGACTAATTGATGAATATCTTTGGCACAGTAGTGCAAAGATGAATATTTGATTCAAGATGAATATTGATTGATGTTACAGGGATAAAATATTGATGATGGACTTTTAAATTCATAGATTATAGTAGATTTCATTCTCTACGTAACTCTTCTATGAATTATTATTTCCGCTGCGAATATTGATCTGAAACTTGTTGTCTATTGTATTTTATCAGATTTTTTTCCCTGTTGAAGACTAACGATAATTTGTTCTATATTATTAGTCATAATATTTTTTACTGGGCTAGTTGTGCTCACCCTTTTCCTTTTTGTTCCATTTTTCTTCTTAGGAGACGAGAATGTAGCGAGTTCTAGTCGGGGTATGGAATGATGTTTCTAGAGAGTTATTTTAGTAGTTCTCACCATTTTTATAAAATAATGTATCAATAATTGTAATGAGGACTATTTGGGTGTGAATATTGTCTAGATGACAATATTTGTATTTAAACTCACATTTTATATGTTGTATTAATAAAGTTGTAGTTGTTTCTGTACCATGTTATTGACGACTCAAAATGGGTGATGTATACCTATTTTGGGGGCGTCACACACACACACACACACACACACACATATATATATATATATTTGATAAATCAAAACAGAAGACATTCTACCTTATTAGATAGTTCAGATTCTGCTTGAACGAAATAAAAGATGTTGTCCACATTACTAACTAATGATAGACAATTATATTTGTTATGGGTACTAAATACAATTCCATAAAATGAAACCATAGTTAAAAGTAAGGTTTTCAAATTCGGTCATCGAACCAAAAAAGGTATCGAGTGGATGAGTTATTGGTCTAACCAGTGGTCGAACCGTTATTGACGTCATTAATATATAAAAATATATATTATTAGTAATTATTAAAATTAATAAAATCTTGTTTTTTATGAATAGAAACCTAATAAAGTTGAATTACGTACAATATTATTAAAAGTGGCTAATTTTAATATTATATTTTTTTGTAAAAAAATAAAAATAAAAGTCACGTCAACAGGTGAACCACTAGTTTGACAGTGGTCTGTATGAAACTCTAAAAAGGAAATTATATATATATTTATATGAACTTATCTCTTAAAAAATAATTTGTCTAAGGTTAGTACTTGGTACTATGTCCTTAAGACAATTATGCCCTCCGTAAATATCTTCTTTTTCGAGTTGATAAAGACTTGTCTCTCGGATATCTGATGACTTCATATACCTTAGCAGCACTACAAAAGGTATACACAACGAACCAAACTGAATGCTCTAACTCTCTCTCTTTTAGGACTATGAAAATGATGAGACAACAGAACTTAAATAAGTAATGAATACTAAGATGATTGTGAAAATGAGTGAGTATGAAGGATGCCCCCACCTATCTATTTATAGGAGGGTTGATGACCCTTTGGAAGGGTGTCAAGCCCTTTGAAAAGGCATGAGATGCCACTAAAAAGGCATATATGGCATCCATTGGTCAAAACGATGTAGTTTTGATCATATACAATATAGGAGCGTCCATTCGGACATGTAAAACGACGTAGTTTCAATATTAACTGAACTAAAACTACGTAGTTTTACTTTAGTAGAAAAGGCGCGACCAAAACGACGTAGTTTTGGGCCGCCCGTTCAAACTTACATGTACAGCTTCCTCAAAATGACACAGTTTTGATTATACCGCTTCTCAAAACAACACAGTTTTGATAATATAATAAATACAACTCTCAAAACGACACAGTTTTGATAATAGAATTAAATAAATAAATTTTAATTAAAAAAAATTTAAATAATTTTTGTCTAAAATGTTATATACAGGACCCAGACCCACGAGCCCGAGCCAGGCCAGGCCGGACGGTGATACGTGCGCGTGTGTTCGAACCTAGCCTTGGCTAGGTCCTCTCCCTTCCACAAAAGTGGGGTGCCCCTTGGTATCCATATTTGTTACAAATATATATATAAATATTAATTGTCTTAAGATTGTATGAAACTCTAAAAAGGAAATTATATATATTTATATGAACTTATCTCGTGAAAATAATCATCGAGGCTAGTACTTGGTACTATGTCCTTAAGACAATTATGCCCTCAAGATGATGCTTTCGAGTTGATAGCACTTGTCTCCCGGGATACTGATGACTTACAGATACCTTAGCAAAGACTACAAAATGTATACACAACGAACCAAACTGAATGCTCTAACTCTCTCTCTCTCTCTTTTAGGACTATGAAAATAATGAGACAACATAACTTAAATAAGTAATGAATACTAAATGCTTGTGAAAATGAGTGAATATGAAGGTTGCCCCCTCCTACCTATTTATAGGAGGGTTGGTGACCCTTTGGAAGGGTGTCTAGCCCTTTGAAAAGGCATGAGATGCCACTGAAAAGGCATATATGACATTCATTGGTCAAAACGACGTAGTTTTAATCATATGCAATATAGGCGCGTCCATTCGGATATGTAAAACGACGTAGTTTTAATATTAACTGAACTAAAACTACATAGTTTTACTTTAGTAGAAAAGGCGCGACCAAAACGACATAGTTTTGGGCCGCCCGTTCAAACTTACATGTACAGCTTCCTCAAAACGACACAGTTTTGATTATACCGCTTCTCAAAACGACACAGTTTTGATAATATAATAAATACAACTCTCAAAACGATACAGTTTTGATAATAGAATTAAATAAATAAAATTTAAATAAATTTTGTCTAAAAAGTTATATACAGGACCCAGACACACAACCCTCGTGCCTTATGCCAGGCCAAGCCGAACAGTAGCGGCGCGCATGTTCGAACTTAGCCTTGGATAGGTCCTCTCCCTTCCACAAAAGTAGGGTGCCCCTTGGGCCCAAACCCAAGAGCACTTTCCTTATATATAAACATATAAAATATTTAATTCCTATCGTATGTGGGACTTGGTTTTTCCCACATGTATTTATTATCTTTTATCATGATCTTTGGGAGTTAATATCTCATTCATTACTCCATGGATTTGAGCTTCCAAATACTTAATTTAATCTACTCATGAAGTAGAACACATTAATATATGGAATCATTAAAAATAATTAATAACACCTATATTAATTTAGGCTCAAATTTCAACAATCCCCCACATGAATGATACTGACTGCCAGCCTTATGCAAATGTTATGCAGACTTTGAGAGAGAGACAAAATTAGAAATCATCTGTATCGAGAGAGGTAGCTTTTGGCTTTGAACCTTCCCTCGTGAAAACTATTGAGTTTACTGGTTGTCCAGTGAACGTGATGTCTTGAACTGTCCAATCATTTGTGTAAATTGAGACAATAGTAATTCACACAGAATATTTCTAGACATTATTTGGTTCTCATGATTTTGTTCATTTTGGCCCCGAACAATCCCGGATTTATGAGTGCTTTTAGAGAAGTATAGCATTATCCTTCTCATAAAATTGGCCCAGTTCACACTCACATAGGTGATTCTTAATAAGAGTATCCTGACATACTCCACATGTTAATCAAGATTTAAGAATCATTAAAAGCATAACTTATCATGTAACCGTTGCAGGTATCACTATCTCGTATCTTAGGAATGAGCAGAAGAAATTAATTTCTTCATAGTGATTTGGTTAAATCATTCACAATTTACTTGTCCCTTTGAACCTAGATCTCGGGATCTCCAGTCAACTAGGTTGGGTTTCCATCATGACGATCCTTATTTATAGGCTTTAAACCCATTCCCCTCGAAGTTATTTTTACTTGCTCTCTAGTCAAACCTTTAGTCAATCTGGATCCGCTTATATTTTCTTTCGACTTTATGTACTCAATAGACATAATGCCGTTAGAGAGCAATTGTTTTATGGTATTGTGTCTCACGCACGAATATATGTCTAGACTTACCATTATACATGTGACTCTGTGCCCTTCCAATTGCTGATTGACTATCACAATGGATACAAATAAGCGGCACAGGTTTAGGCCACATAGGAATATCTTCTAAGAAGTTATGAAGTAATTCAGCTTCTTCTCCAGCTTTATCCAATGCAATAAACTCAGATTCCATCGTTGATCGAGCAATGCATGTACTGCTTTAAAAGATTTCCATGATCTCGCTCCTCCACTTAGTGTAAACACAAAACCACTTGTGGATTTAGAGTCTTTTTGTATCGATATCCAATTCGCATCACAATTATCCTTCAAGTCTTCTGGATATCTTGAGTAGTGCAATCCAAAATTTTAAGTGTATTTTAAATACCTTAAAACTCTTATAATCGCTTTCCAGTGATCTTGTCCTGGATTGCTTGTAAATCTACTCAATTTATTGATAGATTGTCTTTATGTCGGGGCGTGTACAATTCATTAAGTACATAAGGCTTCCAATTATTTGTGCATACTCAGGTTGTGATATGCTCTCTCCTTTATTTTTAGACAAGTGTAGATTTATATCTACCGGTGTTCCCACGGGATTGCAATCATATTGATTGAATTTCCTGAGTATTTTCTCAATATAGTGTGATTGTGATAACACTAATCCATTAGATGTTTTAGAAATTTTAATTCCTAATATTACATCGGCAACACCCATATCTTTTATGTCAAACATATTATTTAACATTCTTTTAGTAGTTTTAATGATATCATTATTACTACCCATAATGAGCATATCATCTACATAAAGACAAATAATAACATACCTATTCTTAGTGTCCTTGACATACACACATTTGTCACACTCATTTATCTTGAAACCATTTGATAACATTGCATTATCAATTTTTTCATGTCATTGTTTAGGTGCTTGTTTTAATCCATAAAGAGATTTTACAAGCCGACAAACTTTCTTTTCTTGTCCTGGAATAATAAATCCTTCTGGTTGCTCCATGTAGATTTCTTCTTCTAAATCTCCATTTAAGAAAGCTGTTTTTACATCCATTTGATGTATTTCTAAATTATATATAGCTGCAATGGCTATTAACATCCTAATTGAGGATATTCTTCTCACAAGAGAATAAGTATCAAAATAATCCAAACCCTTCTTTTGTCTGTATCCTTTGATTACAAGTCTTGTTTTATATTTGTCTATAGATCCATCTGCTTTCATTTTCTTCTTGAATATCCACTTATATCCAAGAGGTTTAGAGCCTGGTGGGAGATCTACTAATTCCCACGTATGATTATGCAAAATGGATTCCACTTCACTATTTATAGCCTCTTTCCAATATGGAGCTTCAGGACTCGATATTGCTTCTTTATAGGTTTGAGGCTCATTTTCTAACAAAAAGGTTAGAAAATCCGGACCAAAAGATTTTGATGTTCTAGCACGTTTACTACGTCTAGGTTCATCAATATCTTCTAAACCATGATTACTGTCATTAACAACATCATAAGTTCTTTTATTTGAACTTGTTCCTTGTTCATTAGAACTTGGCTCTTCTTCCTTTTTATTAGGAAATACTGTTTCAAAGAATTCAGCATCTTTTGACTCAATAATCATATTTTCATGTATTTCCTCTATTTTGATTTATTAACCAAAATCTATAAGCCTTCGCTATTATTAGCATAACCTATGAATATACAATCTATTGTTTTTGGTCCTATTTTCACCTTTTTGGGTGGAGGAATCATTACTTTTGCTAAACACCCCCACACTTTTAAGTGTTTATAAGACGGCTTACGTCATTTCCATAATTCATAGGGTGTAACATTAGACTTCTTTTGAGGTATTCGTTGAGAATATAATTTGCTGAAAGAATTGCTTTCCCCCACAAATTCTGAGGTAGCTCAGAACTTAATAACAATGCATTCATCATTTCTTTTAAAGTTCTATTCTTTCTTTCTGCAACACCATTTTGTTGTGGTGAATAAGGTGCAGTTGTTTGGTGTATTATACCATGTTGTGAACAAATTTCAACAAATGAAAATTCATATTCTCCACCTCTATCACTTCTAACTATCTTGATCTTTTTATCAAGTTGATTTTCAACCTCATTTTTATAATGTTTAAACATTTCTAAAGCCTCATCTTTACTTCTCAATAAGTAAACATAACAATATATTGTACAATCATCTATAAAAGTGATAAAGTATTTCTTACCTCCTCTTGTTTGTATATACTTTAAATCACAAATATCAGTATGTATTAATTCAAGAGGTTCTGTACTTCTTTCAATTGATTTAAAAGAAGATTTCCTAAGTTTTGTCTCAACGCAAATTTCACATTTATGATTAGAGTTAATCTCACATTTTGGCAAACATTCCATATTAATTAATCTACGTATAGTATTATAATTAACATGTCCTAATCTACCATGCCATAAATTAGATGACTCAATCATATAAGCAGAAGATGTAATTTTATTAATATTGGAAGGTACAACAGTCATTACATTCATTTTAAAGATCCCGTTGCTCATATAGCCCTTCCCCACATACATCCCATTTTTGGTTAATACAAATTTGTCTGATACAAAGACAAGTTTAAATCCCTTTTGACAAAGAAAGGATCCTGACACTAATTTTTTCCTAATATCAGGCACACGGAGCACGTTGTTGAGAGTGAGTTCCTTGCCAGATGTCATGTGACGCCCCCAAAATAGGTATACATCACCCATTTTGAGTCGTCAATAACATGGTACAGAAACAACTACAACTTTATTAATACAACATATAAACTGTGAGTTTAAATACAAATATTGTCATCTAGACAATATTCACACCCAAATAGTCCTCATTACAATTATTGATACATTATTTTATAAAAATAGTGAGGACTACTAAAACAACGCTCTAGAACCACCATTCCATACCCCGACTAGAACTCGCTACATTCTCGCCTCCTAAGAAGAAAAATGGAACAAAAAGGAAAAGGGTGAGCTCAACTAGCCCAGTAAAGAATATTATGACTAAGATAATATAGAACAAATTATCGTTAGTCTTCAACAGGAAAAAAAATCTGATAAAATACAATAGACAACAAGTTTTAAATCAATATTCGCAGCGAAAATAATAATTCATAGAAGAGTTACGTAGAGAATGAAATCTACTATAATCTATGAATTTAAAAGTCCATCATCAATATTTTATCCTTGCAACATCAATCAATATTCATCTTGAATCAAATATTCATCTTTGCACTTATAGGCGAAAAAGATATTCATTAGTTAGGTCATGTTCATCTCAACATACGTATATCTTTTTTCACTACTGCCAAAGATATTCATAAGAAAATCAACCATCTTTGCACTACAGGCCAAAGATATTCAAAGAATATCATCATTTAGGATTTGAAGATGATGAAAATATTTTAAAAAAAAGCGAATCCAAAGGAAACAAAAGAAAGAATATTAAGGATTCGTGACTTTAAAAAATCCCAGTTCAAAATACTTCATTAATAATCATAGTGAAGTAAAATTCAAGAATGATCAAAACATGGATACAATCAAAGCTAGTATCCATAATAGATATTTTGGACAAAAAATAAAATTTAATTTTTCGTGAATAATTATCGATATCGTGAATAGTGTCTTATACGTGAATAATGTCAGATATCGTGAATGGTAACCCAGACACTAAAAGACAAGAATTTCACAAGAAAAATCTTACCAATATTCCTAAGATAATGATATTAGAAGAAATAATATCATTTTAAAAAAATAACATCCCTTACCTTGAAAAGATCGTGACCTTAAATTGGAATCTGGGATATAGTCTTTGAAGGAACTTACCGTGATATAGAACACTCAAAGTATCAAAATACTCACAAGAATACGCTCGATAATATAGAGAGAGAAGAGAGAAAAACTTTAGTTTACGGTGTGATTTTCAATTCTAACCTAAGCACCCTATTTATAGAAAATCGCTTAGAAACACCAAAAAAGCAGAAAAATTTAATAAAATAATAATATAATTAAACAATTTCAAGCTCACCTTAGACCAACTGAATTCAGCACATTTATATCACATGTGGGATTGCAAAAAACGTTTTTCTTAAATAAAACAATTAAAACTTTCAAAAATCAATTATTCCGGAATTTCGGAGTTTCAATAATTCATAATAAATTGCCCTTTTATCAGAAAAATTCAAATCTTTGTCCTTTTCATAGGAAATTCCATTCTCTACAACTTTGTAAGTTTAAGTTTTTCCAAATTCCAAGCAGAAGTTGACCGAAATCCACAAATTGGCGATTTTACGGGCTATAATCCAATTTCAGTCACAAAGTGGGGCCCACAAACATGTTTAACATATTTTAAACATTTTTTTGTAACAAAAATACTCTTCCTCATTTATTCATATATCCCACATTCATTGTAAAAATATCACCATTATTATATTATTAAAATATAATAATATATTTAAATGAATTATTTTATCAAAAAAGATAAAATATCAATTTTCAACAATTGTCACATTAAAAATTTTCTCCATCTATATCCACATAAAATGAATATTTTCCTTATCATATAAATCAATAATTAATTATTCACAAATAATATTACGAGAATCACAATCTTCAAGAACCGGTTATCGCTCCTGGAAGAGAGGGCTTTCCAATAAGGATTTCTCACTTACTTGGCATGATTAGATGATTCAAACCTCTCCTGTGATGTAACTTTCTGTACATTGCCAATAATATTATCTAATAATATTATTCAAATAATATGAATTATTGATCGATAATAAAAATATTGTGCGGTGACAATTATTAAAACAACAATAATATAAAATATCAACGTAGTAATTATTGAATCAATAAAATATAATATTGAGCGAAGAATTCTTGTAATAATTATTGAGTTGTGTATTCTTTACGTAAGAATCAATAATTGGTGCAATACTGCAAATTCTTGTGTTTTAACCAATTATTTCAATAGTATTAATAGTAGAATAACTACGCCTGCATTATTTATAAACAACTTATATTTTTGTTTTCCTTCATCCAATCTCTTTCCAGTTATAGAAACATACGCGAAAAGGCTTATGGTAAATGATTAATATTCCTCGGTAAGAATATATTCTACAACCAAACGAATATTCTATAACAATGACGATGAATATTTTATAACCAACTTTATTTAAGATATTTGTGCATTTATGCATAACTAACCACATTAATCAAATCAATCCTTACTATTTTAAAATAATAAATAGAAAAAATTAAATTTTATTTATAAAAAAGTTGGGGTCTTACAAAATATATATATATATATATATATATATATATATATATATATATTGTTTTTTATGATAATATAACATGAAACTATATACAAAGACAGTATAGGCGCATAAATTTTATTAAGAGTGGACATAAAATTAATAATAATGTATGTTTTTTACACGTGGGTACAGTTTTTTAATTTTGCATATATATCCCTTTGTTAACAAAAAAACAAAAAATTCCAAACCCACTTGGGCAAGTAAACACACCCTTGTCCTATATCCTTCTTTGAATATTCTCAAGTTTATCAACAAAATTTAATTATTTTATTAATATTGTTAAATTAAATGCTTAATAAAATAAGAATAAATATAAAACATAATTGCATTATATGAAAATTGTTACTTTTTAAAAATTTATATGTAATATTGACTAGAAATATAGTGATAATGACAAGATATTATTTCAATCTACTTAGAAAGTTTTTATGTTATTTTATAAATTAAAAATAAAATATATTTTTAATTTTAAAATGAACTAAAAATATATATTTTAAATTTCGAACGTTATACATAAAGGATAAATAAATAATAGAAAAGGAAGGAAAAAAGAAGAAGAAAGGAGGATTGATACAAGATCATCCCCCAAGGCCCCAGCTCATTTTCACTATCACGTGAGCTTCTTTCTTATATTGATTTTTTGATACAAGTGGACCAATAATCGTCTGTCTGAATGTCTCCTTGTGAGTGCAATTAATCCGCGGTAAAAAGTAAAAACTCACTGCCAAAGTTTCGTGGAACATTTTTTGTCACCATTTTTTTGTTCACGACCAACTTTCACGATCTTACTCTCAATATTTTACATTAAGAATTCATTTATAAAACGATTATCTTTTAAAAAAAATAATTTATTTCTCAATTTATCTTTGTCATTATCCAAAAAACAAGTAAAAAGTAATGACAATTTAGAAAGTTTGTTATTTTATGACGTTGTTATAACAGTGTTTTGAAAAAATGAAAAAAGAAGCATATATAATAAAAATAAAAAGAGAACTGATATTTTTATATATATTTTTGATCTTTTATATAAACATAGTCCATACAGCATTCCTTTCACCATCTGAGAAGCATCATGTCAATAAGGAGACAAGTGCTCCTGATCAGCCTTCCCAGGTTCTAAATTATTTAGATTAAGCTTTGTATTTATATATCATATTTGGTGTCAGAAACAGGTACTGCACATAAAAAGTAACAAGCTGAATAAAGAACCATTCGTTTAGGTTGCGAATAGAGCACATACATTACTAAAACCATAAACACCTTTTAACAAGAAAAGGGTTTAATTAGCACGCTCCTGGAGCACTTCAAGCTCCATCTCAGTTGGGTCAGTGGCTTGAATCTCATAATGGATGCCCTGCAGCTCCCTTCTAAACCTGTCCATGGATGTGGCGTACAACATTTTGGCACGAATGCGGGACACGGAAGGAGACCTGACAAAATATGGTGACATCACATAATTAAAGAGTAATCAAACAGCTGCATATAACAAAGAATACCAAATATGACGCCGATGCTGATGCCAATGTCAGTGTTACTACCGAAGGTAGATATTAACTTTTAACTAATAGAAACTATAAGATCCACAGGTCCCTGGCCTTCCTAACATTCAATCCAGTGACCATAAATATTTCCAGATGACAAAACCAACCACAATGAGCTTAGAAAAAGAAGCAGAATTTAGTCACTCCAAATACCATGTCGAAGTGTCTCAGGGAGTAGGGTACATAGTTAACTTGCTATATATATATATATATTTGTTTCTTAATTATTAACCACCCCTGACACGAGCATCAAGAAAGAAAATGAACAAGATGCAGGGGAGTCAAGACTCAATGACCTCTCATCTCTTGGGGGTCCATATCATTTGAGAATTTTTCCTGTTCCATTAGCATAGCTTTACATATATATATATATATATATATATATATATATATATATATATTATATGTGTGTGTGTGTGCAGACACACAAACATATATAGGTCAAATCGGATATGTAATTATTGGAATAATTGTTGGAGACTCAAATGATGGATATGCAAGCATGATAACATATACATATGTTGTTCTATATGTCCATGTAGTTCCTCACTGCAGCCACATGAAGTAACTTAAAGATGGTACAAGCATATATATATAGTTACATGGATAGATGGAGATATCAATAGTAACGTAACATCAATCACTTCTCACGAAACCTGTTACAGAGTTTCAGAAAAGTGTAACATCAATCCCTTCCTCCCACTTATTAGTGGTGTAGAAAATGTCATTTTAAAGTTTCCGCTATGAAACAATAAGTGAACTATAAAACAAAAGCCCCCAGTTGAAACAAAATATTGACAAATTCCAGAATAAATATCTTCAATTCGTAATCCAATGGAAAGTCAATTGCCTTGTTTAGATAACATTAAAAACAATAGTAAGCTAATCATGCAGCAAGGAAACAATTTGGTGATGATGCAAGAGTATAATTACACAATTCAACAAAATAGATAATAATGTGAGAACATTTGATGATAAATTCCTACTGATCCCTCCACATCATGTACAGAACAAAAAAAAAATCAATATATAAAACTAATCTTCAAGTTTCAGCAGAAAAAGATAACTGACAATAAATGGTTTATCAGTGATGGTTTCAAATGCAAAAAACACATGATTTGAATCACAGAAATTAGAAAACTGACCATGCAATAAAGAAGATCTTGCTCTTTTGGCAATTCTCAGAAGTCACAAAATCATAGTCATAGACTGCATATCGGCAATCATTCTCGGGTAGAGATGCAGTGAAGTCATCATAGCTCTCAGCTGGACCTCCAGTCTTTTCGACCACCACCTCTTTCTTCTTCTCATCAATCTTAAAAATTAAATAACGGTGCACCTTCTTCCTCTGCAGTTCCAGGTATGTGCTTTTACTTTGATCAGTAACACCCATGCCAGATGATGCATTTGTCTACAAGTACAAGAAAAATGAATGTTGGCTCAAGATAAGGCCACATGCTGATCATAGCTCTTTAGTGTTTTGAAAGATGGTCTAACACACTCAACTTTCATATTCTATAGATCAATGGTAGAAGTTTATAAGCACAATGCCCTGTAATGTCCCATGTTTACTGCATTTACAGTAAAAGAACATGGATATAATACTTTAACCCTTCCATTATGCTTATAAAAAATGAGGGAAAGATCAAAGGCAATGTGCATACCAATAATCTGGTAATATATTTTATAAACTCATAAAATAATTTGCTATATTAAACCAAATATGCTTGAGAAACAAAACCTTTACGAATATTCCTTGCCTTTCCATTAACCTTTCAAAGACTATACCAAGTAAAGGAAAGAATAAATCTAGGCAAACACAAATCTCACATAGAAATCCCACTACAAAGTGAAGCATATTAAAATAATGTCATCCTGGCCTTATTTGTGTCATAGCACCCCCACCTCTCCAACCCTTGCAACAATCTCTTTCGCTCATGGATTTGGTAATGAAAAAAAAAATGTAGAGAAAATAAAAAGAAATGTGATTTCCTTCTTCCTTTCTTTACTCCTTAAATCTGAATTCATAGTAAAACATTACAAATATTATTCTGAATCATGCAACAGAAACGAAAAGTTCCATTAAGATTAAAATTTTATCTTTTGCTATTACTCCTACTTTCTTCTTAGTCTCAACTTTACAATGGTAATCAGACAAAGAATCATTTCTTTCCATCAACAAATCATCAAACCCGACGATCTTTAGGTTCTATGCAATTACCCACTAATATTTTCAACTGAAATTCATTTGTGTTATACTCGAAAACCTTATATCAGATTATTAAGACCCACATTGCTTCACAATTTCACAAAACCAACAAGAAGATCAAGATTCTTATTCCTCACAAACAGTAGCCAACATAGAATCAAACTGTTATTCTATTATGCATTAGACCCATGAATAACATTAATTAACTTAACAAAATTAAAGTTAAAATTGCACACTTTGGTCAATTGTCTACAAGTAATGGAAATTCACACCAAAATTAAATTAAACTGAATTTCTAGACATATGGAACAATACAAATAGCATACGGGGAAACAAATTTATAAAAAAAAAACCCAGATCACTACATCAAAATCTCTACATATAACATACAATATAAAAGCATAAAATTTGTACACATCTTATATAGAATCTGTACATGCAAAGAGTAAAGTGGGATCTATACAGAGCAATAAAAAAGATAAAACGGGACCATAACTACATAGAACTTACCCCTCTGAAAGACATAGCCACTGGATTTGGTTGCAAAGATTGTTTTCTTAGTTTTTTATATAATGAAGAAAAAACAGAGAAATAAAGAGAGGGAAAATACTTTTTATGGAGAGGAAAGTAGAATAAAAGACGACCACCGAAGAGAATACATACAAACAATAAGTCTTGCCGGACAGGAATACTAGACCGGAAAATTAGACAGGTCAGATTTTTTTATTTTTTTTTTTTTTTTTGACTTGTGACTCCAAAAAATGTTTAGTATTTAAATACACATACAAATGGGAGTTAAAAGTTTTCAAAGATTATTCAATTAATATTCTCTGCTTCTTCTTTTTTTCACACACAGAGAGATTCGTGTCTTAATGAAAAAGGAAAATGAGGCGCAATAATGGTATTATCGCACAAAAAAATAATATAATACTCATATACATATATATAAATTCTCATCTGACATATGAGACCCGTAATATATATATATATATATATATATGTGCATATGAGAATTATGTAATTTTTTTTTATATGATAGTAATATTATTTAATTAATTATTTAATGAGGCGCGGGGTTGTGTCCATTCTTTTCTGAAAAAGACTGTCCACTTTATTTTGCCACCCCACTCACTCAGTTATACTTATTTTGAATTGTGAATGAGGATTATTTTTTTTTTTTTTTATTTTGTTAATTTGGGGAGGGGTTGAACCTAGGGCCGAGCCGAAAGACTCTCGGTATTAATAATTATCTTCATCTCCGGAGTATTTAAACATTCACGAAGAATTTATATTATCGTGACGATTAATATTTTATGAATTTTTTAAATAAAAATTTAATATCAATTTTATTTATAATAATATATACATAAAAATTTATCATGTTTTAACGTATACATAATAAAAGTAAGAAAAATCAAATAATAATAATATATACAAGACATATATTTTAATTATATAATATATAATAGTATAAATATTAATTTAATTAATCCATAACTATTTGAGCGTGGGGAGTGGGGAGCGGAAACAAATATCATCACATCTCCATTCCAATAAAAAATATTCAGAGAGTCAAAATCAGTGTCTCCATTCGAGGCAGGAGCATGGGGATTATCATGAAAACGAGACAAATTATCATCCTTTGAATGAAATAATAGAAAGTGGTTAGAATGAAGTTTATTTTTGAGTAAGTTGGTCAATTGATCAATAGAATGTTGACACGCAGACAAAGTTATGTGCGTGTCAACATTTTATTAGTCAATTGACCAACTTACTCAAAAATAAACTTCATACTAACCGGATCCAAAATAATAATTTATATGTTGATTAATTTCAAAGAGATCAATGAATCAATAAATTTGATGTATATAAAGATACATGAATTTCTAATAATAAGGAATGTCAAATATTTATATAAATTGCGATTAGCCTAATAATTCTAATATATGGTATTTTTATAATTTTCTACTCTATATATTTATATACGTCAACATTTAATTTATTGTCATATATCGTAACAGTCTTTTGAATATTTCACTATAATATAAATGAGATGTTTTTTCAAAAAAAAGTGTTTTTTTTTAAAGAATAACTTACGAATCTAAAGGTAATAAATTATGTTTAAAAGAAATGATTGATTAGTAAATAGTTTTATTAATCACAAGTTTCACATATATTAAAATGCTAAAAATACAGAAAATTAATTTTTAAACGAATAAAATGTTTAACTCAAATAACAAGAAGAAAAAACCAAATGGAGAGGAAAAAATAAACCCAAAGATGAGACTTATTTTAAATGACTTATAAGTTAAAATATTAGTTGACTTATAAGTTATTTTAAGTTGTTACTTATAAGTAAATGTGTTTTGCACTAATTTGACTTAAAAGTTAAAACAAGTTATGAAGTTGTTCGGCTCATAATGACTTATAAGTTAAAATAAATATAAAGATTATTAAAAAAGATATTAATAAAAAGAGGGGCAAAATAGACATTACATTTGGTCAAACTAACTTATTTTAAAATGACTTATAAGTCATTTAAAAAAAAGTTACAAATAGTTTCTTATTTTTTGACTTAAAACTCAATTTATAAACAGAAAAATAAATCATTCTCAAACCGGTGAATAGTAATAAATGATTTATAAGTCGGTTGATTTGACCAATTTATAAGTCATTTTCGAATACTAAAAACTCAGATGAAGAAGAAGATATAAAATGAAAGAGAAGAATTACATATGAGAAGAATCTCAATACAAAGGAGAAGGAAACCAAAAGTCTATTGTTTTGATTTAATTCTTCTATTTTTTTTCAAGCAATTTTATTTTTTTTACTTTTTCTCCATAAACAATGTTTTAATTTTTTACTTTTTTTCTCAAATAAACAATGTTTTAATTTTTTTTTAATGTGTTGACGTGAGAAAATATTAGATGGCCGTCCATTTAATTTTAAGGAATAATTTAATTTATAAATTTTAATTAATTGAGTTTGTTAGTGCATATTTTTAAAATTTAGTGTTGAAAAGTTATCGCGAGTCGTTAAAACCCCTTTTTGCCAATTATTTATTTTTTTGCTAATTTGGGGAGGGGTTTGACCTACCATACCACTTGAGCCGAAGTATACATCAATCATTCCTTTCAATTTTATATTATTTCACCCAAAACCGATTAAATTTCAGGGATTCATACTTGTTGAATTCAAATTACAGTTTTCTCTGGTCTGAATTTGGTGCGTACAATGGATTCTCAAGGTAAAACACCAATATTTATCCCCTTTTTGCTCAATTCCATCATTCTCATGCAATCGTTGAATCTTCTGAATAATAAAGTTTTCGTCTTTTTTGGTGGTTTCAGGGCAAAGAGGTTCAAACCCTAAGGCCATGCTTACATCTCTCGTCGCCAAGAGACAGAAGCTTCAGGAAGAGCTTCGTACTATCGAGAAACAAGTATACTGTTTTATTTATATATAGTTATGTATATATAGTTTGATGATTTTGAGATATAAGTTTAAATTAGTGAAATGATAAATGCACTCCAAATTTTACCCGATGAGCTCTACTCCAACTTTTATCATTTCCCTTTTAAGTTATTGTAAATTGTAAATTTGGTTGTTTCATGCAGAAATTATACTATAAGTTGAGATGCGAGTTGAGTGTGTTGGGTTATATTGTAGGTTTATGAGTTAGAGACCAGCTACTTACAAGAATCAAGCAATTTTGGGAATATTTGGAAAGGTTTTGAAGGCTTTCTTTCTTCAACAAAAAACACCACAAAGTATGCAGCTCTAGATGTTGTCCTATGTTTTTTTTTCATCGTGCATTGTTTCTTTTTCTGTTTTACATTCTATTATTTCTTATACTAAATGATTTGGTCATTTAAGCTCTGTAAAGTTCAGTGCCTTAAAACAAAATAAACAAAATAAAACTTTTCTTTTGGAGTTATTTCAGCAGAAATGTTTATCTTTGCAAGGATGATAGTATACAAATTGACTGAAATATGAGAATTAAGATATTTGTTGGTAACATTTTTGTGCTAGACACTATGATTTTGTTTAGGGAAGAGAACAGAAGGAGCTGGTTAGTTTTTCTGTAATTGTGTAACAGTATTAGCATAACAAGAATGTGATGTGGTAAGTTTTGAGCTCCTCCTCATGTCTACATCAAACCAGGGGCTGACTAACATATACTTTATGCGTGATGATGTGCCTTCCAAAGTTGCGCAATTTTTTTTCTTTCTAAACTATATAATTTAGCATACATTTTAAATATGGCCTTAAAATGTACTTCCCCCACCCCCTTCCTCATCCTCAGCACATAAGTATTGCCCCCATCAGTAATTATCCTAGGTCTGCTCATGTATGACTAACTTGGTGGACTGCCATTTGAGGGTTATCCTTCTTTATCTAAGAAAAATTTGGTTCTCAGTATGCTGCATTGGATGGAACTCAAAACAAATTGATTTGACTAGATATACGCGAACCCTTCTTTTCCAGTTAAATCTAATAGAGTCCAAGACTCTAAACCTTGGTTGGATCCAAGATGATCATATTCTTTTTCCGTATCCAAGATGACATTAACTAGTATGTTGATTTATGTTTGCTATTACCAGATGATTACCGTTGGTCTCTTTTCCTTATATCTTCTAGCAATGCCACTTTTAAATTCCTTTGAATGGATATTGTTTCTGATTGTAGATTTTCTTGCAACTCCGTTCATCTATCTCGATATTCTAAATGTAATAATTGCTCATTCTATGGAGACATTGTTTCTTTAGTATCAAATATCTCGCATCTTAAACTCTAGCTAAACTCTTTACTATCTTGTATGAATCTCCATTATTTATATCGTAACTTACAAAGACTCGATAAGTCAAACTTCAGAAGCATTCTCTATTTTATTCGTGTTACTCTCAATTTACATGGATAATGCACTTCTTGATTCACCTCTGTATAGTCATACAAGATATCAAAAGCTGCCCTTCTATCTTTATTTACCTGCGATCAAGTATCACCTGTTTTTGTTTCTGGTCCTACCTTTGCAAAAGTCGCTCTGCGCTCATTCAATTTTGTTGTCCTTAACCTAAAACCATTACATACTAGAATGTCACTTGTCGTATATTAGTTACTAAAATATAATATATAATTACGTAATTCGCCATATTAATACTGTATATGCACCTTTACAATGTTATGTTAATGGGGCTTATGGTGCCTAATTTTAAACCATCAATTTGATACGTTGCAGTTTGGATGAGTAAGATGAGCAATGTTGCCTTCTCAATAATCGGTTATGGCCTCTATCCTAGAACAGTGCTATGAGTTGCATTATTGGTTAAGTGATGACATAGAGGTTTCTCATTAAAATGGAATCTACACGCCTGAGTTACGAAATTTTACATCCGAAAATTCTAATTAACTTTCTATATCATGGTTTTGAATGCTTTTTACATGGTACCCTTTGCTTGAAGCATCTTGTGAAACTGAGGAATAATCACTATGCATAATATATCGGTTATCGCAGCCTGAATAAACATAGTGTAAGCATTTCTCTAGGAAAATACCATTTTTTTTTTGTAGGATTTGAGTCGAAAAATATGATAACCTATCTGACAGAATCTTCAATTCTGATGTACATTCGGGAAGTCAATGGAAAATACTAGAAAAAACGTGGATTGATATCATGGCACTTTAGAAATAACTATACTTCAAAAATTCAGTTTACCTTTCAAAACTACTAGAAAGTTTCTGTCAAAGCAGTCTTGTTAAAAGGAGAAGGTGGTTGTGGCGAACCATTGCAGGACATCAAGCAAAGGGGAATTCGTTTCTGGAATAAGCTCAAGACATTTGGACTAGGCTTTATGATATTGATTAAAGTTTTTCATATACGTGACTTGTCTAAAAAAGAAAAAAAAAAGACAGAAGGTAATTATGATGGTAGAACTTGCAGCCACTACCCTTAGGTATTCATTGGATAAACTACCAGGTATGGGCAATACCCTACAAACAATGCACACGAGGTACTCCAATAGTAAACTATGTGTGGGCGTCCCTAAGGAGATCATCTGCTTCTGCCGTGAAATTTAATTATGTAAATAATCCCTGCAATTCCAATCATCGATAACAACTTCCTAATATAGTGTCATTTCCGTTGGTTTGATGATTGCTATAATTAGATCAATAGCAGCTCTGCACATAACTCCTGGTATCTGCACTACTGATTCTCACATATTTACTGCAATAACAAGTTTTTCTCACACTCTATTTCTTCATAAGAAGAATTTATTGGTTCAACTTTTTAGTGACAAAGTTCTTATAACATTGTGGCGCAGCCTAAAGAGATCTAAAAAGTTTCAGCTTGAGGATAGGCTCTTTTCACTGTCATCAGTTACCTCTCCTGCAGTACGTATTGCAATATTTATTTCTCAGAGCTTATTTTATAATATCTAATTTTCAGCATAGTGTTATACTGTCTTTTGTTTCGAGTAGTCATATATTTATGTTCTTGGCTCGTACATCAAAGAATACATGACCAATGTACTGCAGAATTTAAAAACCTTGTACTAAAACTTTGATTTTATAAAGGGGTCTATTGTTTTATGTGCCATGCGAGTTTTATATTGCTTTACTTTACCTTTCATTTTCGTCACTGTTTCCAATTTCCAAACAAACAAAGCATAAGATAACTAACTCATCTATTGGAAGGACACTATACTGGCTGAGATAATGGATCTGACACCTTTTTGACTGTTTCAAATTCTTAATTATAAATTAAATTCTTCAGTTAGTAATGCAATGGCCTTCTTCTGTCGAGTGTTGAAGATAGCATTATGCGTCTTTTTTTTGTACTATGGTTACGAGTATTCTATTTTGATTCATCAGTGTCTCACATGGTGCTTGTGTTATATTTTTTTCCTTGAAATAACCACTTTCTTATTAGTGGATAACAACTTTTCTGGATTACGTAATTTTTCTTCAATTGACACCTTTCTCATCCTCTTGGTGTACTGCAATATAATTTTCTACTCCTGTTTTGGGAATTAAAAATATGTTTAGAATTGCTTGAATACTTCACATGAACTTGGAATTTGTTAGTCAGATTATACATTGTTGGACTTCACTTTGTTTTGTTTATGTAGGCAGAAGAGCTAGGAATTGGACGAGAAGGTGAGCTCATAATATGGATAAGATTATTATTTCCCTTTACCTTGTTTGGTAACCCTTCTCCCTTCTTTCTTTCACTGTAGATGGAAAGTCAGATATGGGTCAAGGTCGGCCCAAGGGTGGAGCCTTAGCTACCAATGGACCGTAAGTACACATCCCACCCCTTGAAACCCAAATTCTAAATCTTTTTGTCGATACAAAGATTATATTCTTGTTGATATTTCCGGAATTATGCCATAGGTTTTTAAATACACATTCTTTAGTATGTGAATATTTGTGCCATTCGGTTTGTTTCTTCTCTAGGGGAAAACCAAAGAAGGGAAGAACAGGGCCAAGAGATGGAAAGAAATTTAGGCTGTCGAGTGATTTAGACCCCGACGATGAAGATGATCCTGATATGAGCTTGAGATAGCTGCACTGCACTGCAGTCTTTGTATTTGTAATATGTAACAATATTTGTGTATTAGAAGTGTTTGTCACCAGCAATAAGTCGCTTTTAACTTGTGCCTCTCAATTTGAATCTGCGGATAGATTCTCATATAAAAAAAATTGTGCAACTTTATGATCGTAGATTAACCCTAGTAACTGAATAACATTGTAATACACAAGGACAATAAAATTTCATTTATGTTTGTGTTGTAAATTCAGATTGTCCACTAATCATCTATATAAATTAGTACAAGTAGTATCCAAATGGAAATTAATTGATATTTTTACATGATGCCTATCAGATGAATAATGAGTGGGTTTTACTTTCACATGAAACAGATTTAAGTGAAAATATTATTTTAACATGCGAAAATATCAGTTTCTTGTCCAAATTTGTAGTATATTAAATGGGGAACACTATTTTCATATTTATTTTTGATATTTTTACATGGTTATCTCTCACATAAAGGTGGGACCTATTGTATGCTGATATGAGAGATAACTATGTGGAAATATCAAAAATAAATATAAAAATATAAGTTCCCTATTAAAAAGAAATCCCAACATGTTAGAAAAAGGAAAGGGAAGGTGTGTTTTTGCATGATTTATGCCTCTTAATTTGTTGGTTGAGTAGAAACAATGAGACCAGAAAACAAGCACACAAAAAAGAGAAGCAAATAAAAATGGAAAAAAGGAGTCCCATTTTCCTCTTTGTTATTATACATTTTCTATGGGGTAGCATATGATTTAATGGAATGTACATAGATTAGCGTGAATCATGAACCGATATTTTGGCATATATTTTTAATATATACTTAGTTGATAGTCCGTGCGATGTACGGGCTAGTTTGTTTTTCGATTGTATAATTTTCTAAAATTGAAATAAGAAAGATTTTTTATAATAATAATATTTTTTTCCATATAAACTTTTCGATTCTTTTTTGCATAGCATAGCAATTACATGTATAAATATGTTGCTATTGCTATTTTATTACTTCCACTTTTATTGTGATAACCCATTTTATTTAAGTTTATTCAGTTGTTGCTCAATTTTTTGAATCTTCTCTTTCATGGCTTCGATCTTTGTTTGTAACGTAACAAGAGATTCTTCGATCCTTGTATTCTTGGCATATCCATAACGACCATTGTCACTACTGCTATCATCGCTTATTTCAATAATTTGTCGTTTATTCTGCCATTTGTTTTTTGTTGGTATAGATTTGCAAATAAATAAAAACACATAAAATTTTAAAAATAACATGCAAAATAGGAAGAATATATTAGTTTAAAAAATTAGACTAATGACTTTACCTGGTATCCATTATTTAGTATTTCGTATGAAATTGTTTGTGTATTGGGTTTTTTATTTATGTGATAGTGATATTTATGGGTATTTTATATTTAATAAGTATTTATTTTATTTTTGTCATCAATGCTTATCCGTTATACTCTTATGTTATAAAATTTTAGTTTTAATTTGGTCACTTTTGGAGTCTGTGTTAATTTTAGTTTTAATTTGGTGACTTTTGGAGTCTGTGTTACAACCAATTGACCGCATCAATTTTTATAGTTTTAATATTTTATGTTTTTGTTGTTGGTGACTTATGGAGTCTATATGTTTTTTTTTTTATTTGAGGCACCGCTTGACATTTCAAGTCCGTTTGTTTTTCTTTCTTTCCGTTTTTCTGTCTTTCCATTTTCCATTTTCTATTTTTCCTAATTGATTTGAAATTGATTGTCAAATTAATTTCAATTGATTGAGTTAAGGGGTTTTGTCAAATTGATTTCAATTGATTGAGTTTCAATTGATTGAGTTAAGGGGCTGATTTAAAATTGATTGTCAAATTGATTTCAATTGATTTGAGTTAAGGGGTTGATTTGAAATTGATTGTCAAATTGATTTCAATTGATTGAGTTAAGGGGCTGTGCTGATAAAGTAATAAATTGAAGTATTGATTTCAATGTGACCGAGTTAACTCTTAATTAATTAAGAGTTGACTCAGCGAGTTTTCCAATCAATTGAAAAAAGATAGCCTTTGCTGTCTTTATATATAAATATTGATTTTCATATGAGCATGCAATGGATCATGAAAATTTTCATGTGAAAATAAATCATGTAAAAATATTAAAAATACATATAAAAATAATACTTTCCGTTTTATCGTTTGGTAATGAAATTGCTATCTTACTTTCTTATATACTGATATCTAAACAAAAATAAGATTAACTTACAAGTTAGCATTAAATGTTACTCCCTCTGTTCCAATTTATTAGTGGCTATTACATAAAATACACACTTTAAAGACATCATTACTTTGTAATTATTATAGATCTTAATTTTCATATTTATCCCTTTTGTGTTGGTAGTCTCTCTCCTGTAAGATAACGTTAATTAAAACAACCTTTCCTCTTCTTCTCCATAGAAACTGACAACAGGGGTATTATAGGAAGGTAGATAATTTTTTATTTTAAATATTAGATAACAACTATTAATTTGGAATAAAAAAAATAATCCTAAAACCACTAATAAAAGTAACCGAGGGAGTAGCATTAAATGTTGATTGAACTAGTGCAACTTTAGTGACATATTTGTATAACTAATGACTAGGGTGAGTGGCTAACAATGGAGGAAATTGCCTAACATATCTATATGATCATCAAGATTTATAACATGAATAAAATATTTAATAGCCATCATAATAATCAACACAAGGTTATGAACTAACCAATACTTATACATGTTAGTGGAATATGGCCTTAATTAGACACAAGAAGGAAAGATGATAAAAACTACAACTAAATTCAGTGTTAAAGTAAGACTAAAAAGTAAATTAACAAGGATAGTAATTAATTAAGGTATATCAAACCCACTCTTGTTTATTGAGGTTAACGTATGTGTGATAAATATACAAAACATTTTAACATAATTTGTTTTGCCCCAAACCAAATAGAGCTTAAAAGTTAATTTAAAATAATCATAATAAAATATTATGTCCAAATATGTCATATATATATTAATTAAGCAATTAATATGATGAAAAGAAGATAAAAGTAGGAGGATAGGAGGTCAAATGGAAGTTTTGTTTCGATTCGAAGATAGTATAACACTATTTCTTCCATTCTTTAATATATGTCGTTTTAGAGTTGTGTACAAGTATTAAGGTAATGATTGTAAAATATTAAATATACTATCAATTGTCTATATTGCCCTTGTATTGAAAAAAGAGAATGTTATTTATTGAATAAAAAATAGTGAGAGAACTAAAGTTATATTTATTACTTTGGGTAATATTGGAAACTAAACAATTAATACTTACTTGAAATTCTCAAACGACTTATATTTAAGAACAAAAATATTTCTCTAAAACGATCTATATTAAGGAGTATTTAATATTGTAAGAATCTCTTCCTAAATTTAGGAATATTATTTTTTGTATGCATATATTTATAGACCGATCCATAACCAATGTTATAAGGATAATGTTATTCTTACAATAAATCTTAATTGTCCATCTACGGATCAAACGGTAAGGAAGACCTCCCATCCACAGTTTAATAAAATGAAGTTGTGTGCCCCTGAGGAGGTCAATCCTTAGAGCATTCGCAACAGTTTTCTTATCTTTATCCCTACTCTGTAGTATTATTGGGTCATTCTGTAGGATAGAGATTCAATTTTTTCACTATGTACTCAACATGTTCCTTATATTGATTCCTTAAATATTAAATTTTGAAATTTAAAATTTAAAATTTGAAAGTTCCAACAGTCAAATCATGTTTTGAACGTCGTAACTATTTTTTTATTTAAAAGTAATTGTTGTTTGAATTTAAAAATTGCAATTATTTTAATTTAAAAATAAATATTGCTAGAAATCAAAATGTGCAACGATCATTATGTATTTATAATAACATTATTTTAATTATAAATAATAAAATTTATAATTAGTAGTAATATTTTTATTAAAATGATCAAAATCAAAATTTGGTGATTTTTTTAATTTTTTATAGTTATCTTTCTTCTCTAAATCCTCTGTTTAAAAAATAAAAATGAGTGAATTTGATAGGCATGCATACCCAAATCAGCAATTAAGTGAGATAAAGATCCTTTAACCAACATAAAATCGCAATAAATAGGGTGTGAAATGTTATTTTACATAAATAGGGAACGCTCTTTTGATTCCCTCACCCTGATAAGTCAAATCATATATAGGGATTAAAATAGAGAATTATATAAGGATAAAGAAACTGTTGGATATTGATTTATTGATATATTCTTCAAATATGGGGATATAGAGTCTATTGGAGAATCTGTTGTAAATGCTCTTAGGGTGATCGAACCCTAGGATGCCTAAGGGGCACCTTGACTTTCTTGTTCCTTTTACGCTCGTTTTCTTTGTTTTATCTTTGTTTCATTCCGGTAGTTCAAATCATGTTCAATCAGAGAAGTTGTTATCAGAATTTATCTTGAGACGGGAAATTAAACCTAGGTCCGGTGACTGAACCTTAGGGTGAATATTGTTTACGAGACAATATTTGTATTAAAACTCATAGTGTATGTTTTGTCGTATTTTGTACGACAATTAATAGTTATATAAATGAAGTTGCACGTATTTGAATTAATTCTGTACCATATATTTGACGACTCAAAATGAATTGTATAAACCTATTTTGAGACGTCACAAAAACTCTAAAATTTTCATTTTTGTTCATTTATTATTTTGTTTATTTATTTTTATCTTGTTCATTTATTTTTAATTTTTTCGTGTTTCATTCAATTCTGTAAGTAAGATGTTAATCAAAATTTGTATTTGTGTCCATAGCCTCCAACCTCATGGATAGCATATATGAGTTGTACGGTACTACTAGGGTAAAGGCTTATGGTTAGATCGTTGATTAGTACTACTAGGAAGCCAAGTGGGTACTAGAAGTAGGCGTCACCGTGCAGGAATATTCTTAACAGCTGGCTACTTGGCTTTGTCTGAAGGGTCAATAATTCTCCAATGTGAAACTTCAAAATTGGACTTTGACCATGCATTAATTAAAAAGAAATCCAAAGTATTGACCCACCCATATAAATCATTACTACTTGTTTTTATTAAAATCTCCTTTTTTGTAAGTTTTTTTCAAAAAAAGGGGATATACTATATATTTTCACTCTTTTAACTTGTACTGCAAATGTTAATAAAGAAAATTAAAAAAATATGTGAACCATCTGCCTCTCTTCCCCTCCAGCTTCTCCTATTCAAAAGCTAAATTAATGATACTTTAATTGTATTTTACCTTAATTTTATTGGGTTTTGGAAAAAGAAATAGTTAATTTCAATTTTAATATCTAATAATAATCTTTTTGAGCTAAGAAAATTAGCTTCGATAAACCAAATAATAATTTATCTAAAATGAAAATTTACTTTTATCAACAAGAGAGCATTCAAGTTGCAAAATGATCACCAAAAATAACTTGTTAATTATATTATATGGTCTATAATCTCAACTTTTAATGGATACGTACCTAATTAATATGATAATTTGAAAGAGTATTTTAAACTTAAAAAAATGAACTATTAAAACTATTAGGGCCACTTGTGATGTGATATAGGTTCGATAAATTAAGTTTGTGTTAATTACTCAATACTTTATATAGTTGGAGATTTAGTTCCCTTATATATTATTTGGCTTTAATTAACTTTTGGATTAATTAAATGTTTGTGCTAATTAGTACTATCTCTGTTCCTAAAAGATTGTTATTTAAGATTTTTGTACATAGATTAAGAAAGTATCATTTATCAAGTAAAATTTGTTTGAAATTCCATCACTACCCTTTATGGGAAGTTGAAAACTATTAATACAAGGAATAAAATTTCTTGAGACAATAAAAGAATGTAGGAGTAATATAGAAAAGTAAATAATTTATTCTCCTCGAAAGTTGTAAACGATAAACATTTTGAAATAAATTTTTTCTTCTAAAACGACAATCTTTTAGAAACAGTGAGAGTATTTCATATGGATCATAAGGTGAATGAAATAGGGTTTTCTAGTCGAGCTCCTTCACCCTAGCAAGTACAAGAGGTACTAGAGTTGTAACTTAGAAGTAAAACAAAATATGTCCAAAAAAAAAATACAGACCAATAAAATGAGTTAAGTAACATAAAATTTAACAAATAATTATAATGCCTTTTCTATCACATTTGTAGAGAAATAATAAAAGAGTGTTGAGATATGAAGTTTTACATTCGATAATTAAGACGTGAAAATAAAATAATACTATATAACTTTGATGGGCTACGTACGTACTCATTAATGTCAAAATAATTTTCAGCCAGAAAATTCAACATGGAGGACCAGAGCAACTATTGGCTCAAAATATTTTGCCACATCACACGCACACGTGAGAGTTGATCAAGAGCATATATATATTGGCTCAAAATTTGCCACACGTGAGAGATCTCTCGTACTAAGATATATAGTCTATACATTGAACAATTAAAATCTAAAAATTTAATATATAAAACGAGCTGGTCTACTCATTGTCAATTAATTAATTTGTGTTGGATTTTTAAACAAAGAAAAAATTAGTTATTTGGGTATGTAGATTACAAAAATGCAAATATCGTTTGGATATATAACAAGAAGTTAAGGGGAAAAAAAGTGTTAGTCTATAGGTGCATTATAAATATAGATAATAACTTTGAATTTTATAAAATTTACTTCAACAAATTAATATTAATCCAATATTTTGGATCAAGGGATGATCAAGTATGTATATTAACAACTTTGTGAATCCCCATCTCCTCAACACAAAATCTTGTTTTTCCATGTAATTTTGTTTCATACGCAATTATATAGCTAATGAGATGGATTATTTTAAACAAGGACTAAAAAATAATAGTGAGGATTTTTTGAGCAATGTAGGTGCCTTGTGAGATCGGTATCAAAACTCGTGGGTTGACGGTTGCTGAAGTAAAATATGAGTCAGTAAATTAATTAATAAATCTAGCCAATTGTACCACTTTCACATGTGTTTATTCAATTTAATTCAAACTATTTGGAGTCTTTTCAATGATAAATACAAGATATTCATAATATATAAGAACAAATTGCACTACAATTTGTTTGCTCTCATGCAAGACTAATGGCCCCCCCTCCTTTTTTGTTTTTGTTTTACGACATCACTAAAAGACAGTTGATTAATAGTATATATATCACTAGCTAGTACTGTCCAAGTTCAACTAATAAACAATCAGTTAAAACTATTTTAGTCTTATATATATATATATGGAAAGAGAGAGGAGAGAGATCAGATTCTCTTTCCTGGAAAATTCGAGCTAAGACTATGAATTTAGATGCTGTAGTTGGATTATTGTGTATATAATTATCCTATTTACTTTGTGCAAGTTTGTAGGATAAATATCCACCCCTGGCCTATACCACACTTTGAGCTTTGAGACATCTCTCTCTCCCTCTATCAACTAATAGGAGATAAAAAAGAACTATACTGAGAGAGAGAAAAAAAAAAAGAAAACTGAGAGAGAGAGAGAGAGTCACAATTTTGAGATGGTGAGAGCTCCTTGTTGTCAGAAGATGGGACTGAAGAAAGGGCCATGGACTACTGAAGAAGATCAAGTTCTCATCTCTTATATCCAACAACATGGCCATGCAAATTGGCGGGCTCTTCCAAAACAAGCTGGTAATTATGAAAAGCCATTCTTTTTTCTTTTTTGACATATAGAGATATAGTTTAGGTCATTTATGATCCAATTTCTCCAAGGGATTGAGGATATATGGGAGAAAAGTGATCATTTTGCATGAAGATTGGTCGTTAATTAAACTATATGATCATTTGATTCCTTTGTTTTCATACACATATTTTCCTTATGAAATCAAACTTAATTATACGAGCGTGTAAATTTATTATCTTCTATATATATATATATATATATATATCTCAAGTGGTATTGACACTCTTATCTTATACTCCATCCGTTTTAAAATTAAAAATACAATTTGACTAATTTTAAAGTCAAACGATCGTATATTAAACTAGTATGACTCATAAAAATTTTGAATAAAATAAATTTTATGATTAATAATTTTTGTTATATATTATACAATTATAATTATATATTATATCACCTAAAATTAAGTTAATTCACATCAATTCAAAATTTAATATACGGTCTTTATCCTCAAAAATTAAATTGTATCTCTAATTTTGAATTAATACGGAGAAAGTAGTTGTTATAACATTTCCTCGTAGAATATTGATGTTAAGTTATAGCTAGCAGCCCTCTATCCACTTGGTCGATATGATAATGATATAAAATAAAGTACATACTTTTATGCTCATGTTTATCACGCATATGGCTTTTTATGTTCTAACAAAGATAAAATTTATGCAAGTAAATTTCTTCAACTGCACAAATAAATTTTGTTGTGGAACTGAGAATTGAGATGGGTTTTAACTTGATATAATTAATATAAAGACGTGCAATCACTATTTAATGGCTGTGTTCTTTTTTTCTTTATCATGTTTTTAGGTCTTCTAAGATGCGGGAAGAGTTGCAGACTCCGATGGACAAACTATTTGCGACCGGATATTAAGAGAGGAAATTTCACCAAGGAAGAGGAAGATACTATCTTTCAGCTACATGAAATGCTTGGTAATAGGTGCGCCTCAAGTCTGAATTAATTTATTATTTTCATATCGAAATATGTACGTACTTCATTAATTATTCTAGAAATATTAAAACAAATTAAAATAATATTGTAACATCCTAGTCTCACATCGAAAGATATGAAAAAAATTTGTATGTATATAAGGAATAAAGTTACTACCAATATTACTTTCTATATGTATACAGATATATATTATTGTTTCGTGCATTGCATGGGTTTTGTTTGGAGTTTTCTGTTTGCATATATATATTTGGGGGGCTCAAAAACTCCAATAAATATATATATGAGATCAATATTCATATATATATATATATATATATATAAATTGCTTTATGTAATTTTGTTTTATTGGAGAATAATTTAACCATCATCAATCATACTTATTAGATTAATAGTCCATATATGTATGAAACTAAAGCAATAAAATACAGTCATAGTGGAGTAATATTAATTATATGAATCATTTTGTTTTATTTTCAGATGGTCTGCGATGGCGGCGAAATTACCGGGAAGAACTGACAATGAAATTAAAAATGTTTGGCATACTCATTTAAAGAAAAAACTCAAAAATTATCAATCCTCTTCTCAAGTAGTCACAAAACAACAGTCCATGATCAAATCCAATGGTCCGACCCAATTACGATACAAAAACCCAGAATTATCTGCCCGACCCGAGGTTTGTGGACCTCCCCAAAGGTCGTCTAGTGAACTCTCATCGGTCACGGTCATGACCACGGTTGTTAAGCAAGAACAAATGGACTCATCGGAGAGTACAATATTTCCGGAGATCGACGAGAGTTTTTGGACACAAGCTGAGGATTCAAAAATGGAGTTTTCAGAATTTCGAGGGCCTAATGAGAAATTAGGATGCCAAATGATTGAGGATGGTATGGACTTTTGGTACAATCTTTTCATAAGAGCCGGGGAATTACCAGAATTACCGGAATTTTGAGGGCTCTTTTGGTTGTATTATAAGTTAGACAAGCTGTGGGGAGTGGGCAAATTTTGAATTTTATGCATGCTGCATGGTCATTCATTGATGATTTGGAAAAGCATAAAGCAAGTCTTTCATAATGAGTCAATATTCCCCCAACCCTACCCCACCCTTCTTCTTTTTTTTTTTTTTTTTTTTTGGCATTTTGAAGGACAAAAGGAGAATAAATAAAAATTATTCGCTCGGGACCTGTTTTTATATATAATTATAGAGAGAGAATTTGTATACAAACTCTTTATGCTGGGATGGATATATCAGGACCACCCCTTCATTAACCTATATAATATATATAAGCTCTTTGAGTCATTTTCTTTTCCACACGATCAATTTAGCATTATAGATACATAAAATGATCTAAAAGGTGTTATAGGCGGGAGGCGGACGGTCGGAGGGGTCTAGCATCTAGAAAATTTAGGCCCCCTAAGTGGAATTTTTTATTTTAAACAAATTTTAATATTTTATCTTATATTTATCCAAACAAAACAATAATATAAAGCAAAATAATATATAATAAAAATAATAAATGTCTTTGGTTAAAGTTCAAACACATATCTATATTGTTAATGTCAAAATTCAAACACAAATATGCAATTGTTCAAAGTTCAAACATATTTTTAACGTATTATTTTTATTCATAAACAAGATTGCTTTATTAAATAATAAAATTTAAAATTTTAATAATTTAATTCAATATTAAAATTTAAGAAACTAAACATAAATTTAAGAATTATATTGAATTAAACTAAATATTACAAATGTATCATCATTTATATAATTTAAAGTTGGTACAAGTTCAACAAATTACAACTATAATAAAATTATCCATTTGACTTGATATTGTTCACTTCTTGTTGTGATTTGATATTCTACAATCTGTATTATAAATATGGTAAATCATTAGAAAAATAAATATATCAAGATCTAATTTAAGTAGTTATTAAAATATAAAAAAACTTTCCGCCTAGACCCCATCTAATTTTTTGGAGGAATTTTTTTGTCATTTTGGGCCTAAGTGAGGTGTCAAGGGGGCCTAACACCTAGGCGAAGCGCCAAAGAAGAGCCTAGCACCTAGACGAGACGCCAAGGGATGGCCTAGCTGTAAGACCCCAACTTATTATGAATAAAGTTAAATTTTCTCTATTTATTATCTTGAAATATTGGTTTGAACTTTTTAATCAAATTTGGAACTTTTTGTGTTGGGGTTCTTATTCACGATATCTGACACTATTCACGATATCTGACACTATGCTCAAATCTGGCATTATTCAATCGAAAAAATGATATTTTCTTTTTAAGTCCCGGATGTCTTTTATAGTTCTTATCTTTGATTGTATCCATATTTTGATCTTTATTCTACTTCACACTTGGTTATTATGGAGTATTATTGAATTTGGATAAACCAAATACTGAATCCCTAATATTTGCCTTCATTTCACTAGATTTGTTCTCTAAAATATTTTTCATCATCCTCGGTCCTTAATGGTGATCTTAATGGATATCTTTGGCACAACAGTGTAAAGATGTATGATTACACAGTGAATATCTTTGGGTAGTAAGCGCAAAATTTGAGCAGTGTTGAGATGAACATACCACCAACCCATGATCTGAATGAATATATTTTGCCTCAGTAGTGTAAAGATGAATATTTGATTCAAGATGTGACGCCTCTAAAATTAGGTATCGTCGCCACCCATCTTGGGTCGCCACTTACGTACTACACATAAATTCAAATCAACTTACTAATATAAGCGTAGTGTGTATAATACGACATAAAGCGTGAGTTTGAATACAAATATTGTCTACTAGATATTATACAAACTCAAAAGGAGTCCTCATTACAATCAAGTATCACACTATTTCACGTAATAGTGAGGACTACTAATCTTATCCTCTGGACCATTACTTACGTTCCCACTCGTCCAAATTATGTTCTCATTTCACAAGAGAAAACGGTGAAAGAAAAAGGTGAAATTTCAACTAGCCAAAGAAGAAATATTATGACTAAGATAATGCGGAATAAATTATCATTAGCCTTCAACAAATGTTAAACCGATAAAATACAATAGACAACCGGTTTAAGCTGCGATGGAATAAGCAATCCATTAAAAAGTCGAGTAGAGAATAAAATCTACTATCTTTTAGGTTTTAAAAGGTTTTCATCAATTTTTATCATTTGAGACTCAAACAATAAATAAACCACCACATCTAATCATCCTCGTATTACTGCGGTCGAGGATTTTCATCAAATTATCAATGGTCACGACTATATCTAAATCACCCCATGGTCATAATCATACCAAAAATTGTCCATCACCGCATTACTGATGGCTGGCGACTTTTGTCACATCATTTATATCAAGTCGTGATTATCTTAACCGATCGCAGATCCCTAGCCATCATCTTAAGTTAAATTCATCTACGCGTAAGCCAAAGATAACATAATATAACATAAGGATGATGATGTGATGACATAATAATTCAATAAAACAAGTTCAAGAATTATTTAATCCATGAATTATTAACGTCCTTATTGTCAACATGATCTTTGTTTTCGTGAGTAAAATTCAAGAATGATCGGAAGAATATTTCCATGAAAAGATCTTTGGATGAAACGCAAATATCGAGGATATTCTACTAATTTCATGGAAAGATAAAGTCAAAGTTTTAACCAACCCAGTATAATAAAGAATGGAATAACAAAAGAAATCACCACGCATGCAGATCTTGCATAGACAGGTTATTCCAATGAGAATAATAATAACGGAACTGAGTCGGTGAAATTCACACCGACGGGATGTTCCAACGAAATAATAAAGATGGAACCAGATCCGTGTAAAACACACGATAGGATATTCCAACGTAATGATAAAAATTTTAACCAGTCCCCAAAAAACACATGCATGACGAGGATGTTCCAACAGAGATAATAGAAGAATGTCACCAAGTATAGAAATAAGCCAGCATATCTGAGTTTATTCCAATGTAATAATAAGCGATGGAATAACATAAGATTTCACCAAGATATAGGGTATCTGCGTGTCTGAGGTTATGTATAGGGTATGCCACTTTTACAGAGTTATTCCAATGAATAATAGTGAATGGAATAACGAAGTTCTCTTCAAGAAGAAAGAATAACACCACTTCTGGTAAAAAGAATCCTGAATATAGAAGTAGTGAAGTAGCGAGAATCTCTTTCTTTCTTTCATAATTTTCTCTATATACTTCTCTCTATATAATTCTCTCTACAGAGTTTGATGAATTAAATAAGAAAATAATGAAGGAATGAAACTTCTATTTATAGGAAAATGGAATGCGTAAGAATTAATCCATGAACGATTCAAGTATTGATTTACTTTAATCGTGATTATCCATATTTAAAGAAAAATCTTTTAAATAAAATATAATATATTCTATTTATATAAAAACATTTTACTATCTGCAAACACTATGCAATACTACGCAAAACACTATCTAAAAACACTATCGTAATAAAATATAATATATTACATTTATAGAATAAACTTTAATAAAGTATTCTATTTTATATAAAAGATGTTTCATTTTATTACGTTAATAATACTGAATAAAACAAAACGTCATTATCGCTTATAATAATTCATATTATTAATCGATAATAATGGAATCAAACCGGTGACTTCTCACATAAGCGTGATAATCAATCTGGTAGTGCTTTCTTGTCAACTATAACTTTATTATCGCATTTTTTTCTACTGAAGTAGTTCAACAATGAACTACGGTAAAACTTCCGCCGTTATTTCAATAAAATATTTTTGTCGTTTTCTCGATCCGAATGATAATTACATTATGGGGTCCACCAATGATTGAGTAGTTGTGCGAATATTCCCTAACTAAACCGAATATTCCCGACCAATCGAATATAATATAACCACTGCATACTTTCAAAAAATTTATAAATACTACCCACAACTATAATATTATCTTAAATTCACACCATAATATTAAAAATTATTTCAACAAAATTTAAATCTTTATTGATAAAATCTTGGGTCTCACACAAGATGTATATTGATTGATATTACTGAGGATAAAATATTGATAATGGACTTTTAAATTCATAGATGATAGTAGATTTAATTCTCTACTTAACTCTTCTAATGAATTGTTGTTTCCATTACCGATTGTTGATCTAAAACTTGTTGTCATTGTATTCTATCGATTTTTTTTTGTTGAAGACTAAGGATAATTTGTTGTATATTATCTTGGTCGTAATATTCTTTCTTTAAAATTTAATTGAAATTTCACTCTTTTCCTTTTTGTTTCATTTTACTTACCGAGGCGAGAAACATGTGAGAACCAGGTCGGGATATAGAGTGATGGTCCTAGTCATTGTTGTTTTCTGGAATCCTCATTATTTTTGTAAAATAAAGACATCAATAATTATAATAAGGACTTTATTTGGGTGTGGATATTATCTAGAAGATAATATTTGTATTTAAACTCACAGTATGTTTTGTCGTATTTTGTACGACAATTGTAATAATAAAATTATAGTTGTTTTTTTGTACTATATATTTGACGACTCAAAATAAATATTGTATACCTATTTTAAGAGCGTCACATTAGCTCCTAGACCGAGCCTAAACAAACCTAGGCAAAGATTTTTTATGATTACCATGATGAAAAACTCAACTGGCCATTACTTTCCTGATACCTTCTATCAAGATATTAGCAGCATAATAGAAAATTTTATTGCATGCTATTGGCTATATACATAATCAGTGAAGTTCTTTCAAAAAAATAAAAATGAAGATATAAAATATTATTCGGCTGCGTACGTGTCTAATTTCACAAATAATAGTTTTAAAAGAATCTGAAATAAAATTAAACTGAAAATCGAGAATATATAGAAGATGAATATAAAAATAGAAACTAAACACTCCATTCGTTCTGAAATATAAATATAAATTTAATATTTTAAAATTAATTTAAAATATTTTTAAATTTATTTAATTTTAATCAACAAAATTTTGAAACCAATGTTGATAACCTAGTGATAAGAAATCTCCCACTACTTGCACATTTATATGTTTGAGTCTACCCTAGCGGCCCCCAATTCTCCCCACCCCACCCCACCCCACCCCACCCCACGCCACACCAAAAAACAAACAAACAATCGGCCATAGGATTGAAATTATTTCCTTAGAACCAGGGGTGGATACAAAAAAAAAATTCAGCAGTACAAATTTTAATTAATTTTTTTATTGAAGTTAAATAAATAAAATTTGAATTTATCATAATAATGTTTATAAATTACAATAAATATTCATAATCTGAATTAAAAAAGAAATTTTAAATAAAAAAAATATTTAGATACAATTTAGAAGACAAAAGTAAAATGAATCTATGTTTGTTTGTACTTGAATTTAGAATTTGAATTAAAAAAAATTTACCCCCTCTAAATTTAACTCTTCTATTAATCTATCCCTTTAAATTTATTCAGTTACATATTTACCCTTACTTTATACCTAAATTTTTTTTTGCCTATGCTGTCCCGTTAATGGATCGATCCGCCCCAGCTAAGAACTATAAAATTGTAATAGTATGGGTTCTAAAAAAAGGTCAACAAAATTATGAATATATATTACAAAATATTTATAAAGTAGCACATTAATTTTGAATTAACAAACACGAGGGATGGGTTAGATTTTTGTAAAGTTTTGAAGAAATGTTTCACTCAATTTTTGCACGTCTCATAGAGGATTCTAATTCACTGGTATGCATGTTTACGTGGTTAATCAATGGTCCATTAATAATTTTAATTTCATTGCTGACAAGAAAAAAAAAATTGAAATTAAAGTCGTCCAATATATTATTTGGGATTTAATTAGGGTGAAGTTGAAAATCATTTTCATCATAATAAGTGATATAAATTTTCATTACCAATATAATTATATAACTTACTACTATAATTTTAATATAATGAAAAAAATATATAACTTAATACCAAATCCTATTATTTGTAATTGCTTTTGTCATTAGTGGAGAAATCGAATTTTGACTTGTACTAGTAGTGTAGCTTTCCTTGAAGGATATTTGAACGGAGTATATACGATAAAAGCAGTCATATATCCATCCCTCTATATTCCTCTAACGTCATGATTTATTATTGCACAGCCACACGCAATGTGTTTTACTTTCTGATTAGATTAAAATTAAGTATTAAAAAGTTCAAGTTCATGGAGTAATAAATGAGAAATTTACTCTCAAAAATTACCATTGAATATGATAATAAATACTTGTGAGAAACATGAGTCTCACATGGATTGAAAACTAAATTTTAAATGAGTATATATACAATTAGATTGCTCTTGACTTTGGACCTTAAGGAACACCCCACTTTTGTGGAGAGGAAATGACATAGCTAAGACTTGGTTTGGGTTCACCACATGTGCACCGCAGCCATCGCCCTCGGGCCGGGCTCGAGGGCCGGGGTTGTTGTATATATATTTTTCGAAAAAAAAGTCTTTTGATTTTTGTTTGATTTGTTCCTAATTTTATTTATTATCAGTAGGTGAAATTTTGTCGTTTTGAGAACAGGGAAACAACGCCTCAGCGCCTAGGTACAGTGTCGCAACATTGACATTCTGGTAAGTCTGGCGTCACATGGCTGACTCTCTGTGAGTCTAGAGCAGCGGCGCTAGCTGCTTTTGTAGCGTTTCATACATGCACACAAACAACCATGCCTTATTGTTTATACATTTTTATATGTGTCCATTCGTTCCAAAAGGTCATGTTCAGTCATGAAGGGTCACATTTATCACCTATAAATATCCAACGAAGTCAATCATTCGATCATCAAAAAAAAAATCATCAATTCAATCATATTTAGAGTTTATTTGAGAGAGTTTAGAGCATTCATTAGTTCGTTATGTGTACTATTTGTAGTTCTGTTATAGTACACGTTAAAATTGTATTTTGAGAGAAACGCTAAAACTCTAAATACCAAAGGATGGCATAATTATCTTAAGTACATTGTAAGACCCCGAAAATTTTTTTAAATAAAAAGGAATTTCCTTTATTTATTATTTTGAAATAGTAAGGGTTGATTTGATTAATGTGGATAGTAAAGGGTTAAATACGCAAATATTTCAAAATAAGCAAGTGGTTATAAAATATTCATTTTTGTCGGGGAATATTCGTTTGGTGCGTGGAATATTAAATGCTTTTCGGGAATATTCGTTTGGTGCGTGGAATATTAAATCTTTATCGGGAATATTAAATGACTGCCAAGGTAGCGCATGTGTATCCATAACCCCATAATGAGCGATTGGATGAGGAAAATGATGAAGTTTGGGTGGTTATAAATAACGAGCGTAGTTATTCATTCAATTAAGATTTGTTGGAATAATCGGTTAAAAATCTGATGTCTGGCGTGGTTGCACAAAGAAGACACCAGGTATTGCAGATGATTGTTGAATTATTGATCCTTACGTGAAAGGCACTACTCAATAATTATTACGGTGAATTCTTGTTCAATAGTTTATTTTATTGATTCAATAATTCTTTGCGTTGTGGTATTTTATATTATTGTTGTTTCAATAATTGTCAACGCACAAGATTTCCCATTATCGGATCGATAATTCATATTATTTGAATAATATTATTAGATAACATTATTGGCAATGTCTAGAAAGTTACATCAGGAGAGGTTTGGTCACCTAATCATGGCCAAGAAGGAGAGATCCTTATTGAAAGCCCCTCTTCCTTTAAATGTTGGTTGTCGTAAATGTGATTACGTAATATTATTTGGAATAATTAATTATTGATTTATATGATAAGGAAATATTTATTTTATATGAATATAAATGATGGATTTATTTATGTGGTTATTAATGAAGGAATTAATGTTGAGGTGTTTTATCAGTATTTTATCGGATTGGAGGTATTAAAAATCAAATCAGGGGTTTTGAGATATATTGCGGGGGTTATAATTTTTAATCCGATCGTTGGATCGTTGTAATTTTTGGATATGTTATACATACATAAGTTGAGTATATATCCCACAAATTTTGAACCGCTTAAAATGCACGAATGATTTGTTGTGAATTTTAAGAGGTGTCGGATTCGAAAATTAGGTTTATAATTGATTTTGGTGGAAAATTCTAGAATTGAGTGGGCCCCACTTGTGGTTGGTGAAGAAATGTGCTGAATTTTATTTCAAATGTGGTGGGTGGCAATAGTAGCGAGTAAAGCCATCATCGTGTGCAGGTCGAGTCTGCTTGCTTACGGCTAACATTTTCCTATAAATAGAGGGCTAAGTTAGAATTGAAAATCACACCGTAAACAAAGTTTTCTCTTTTTCTCTCTATATTATTGAGCGTATTTTGTGAGTATTTAGATACTTTGAGAGTTCTTTATTGATCTGAGTTTCATTCAAAGATCACTTCCGACCTTTCCTTCCAAGATCTTGATTCTTTGAGGTAAGGGATGTTATTTTCTTCTCAAATGATATTAATTCTTCAATATCATTATCTTTGAAATATTGGTTGGAACTTTTTATCAAATTTGGAACTTTTTCATGTCTAAGGGTTACTATTCACGAGTTCTTATTCACGAGTTACTATTCATGAGTTACTATTCACGATTCTTATTCACGAGTACTATTCATGAAGCGTGAAGATGTTTTTTGTGGAATTTCTATCTTTTGGTGTCGGATTTACTATTCATGTATACTGGCCTATTCACGATATCTGACACTATTCAATAGAAAAATAAAATTTCTTCTTTTCGTCAAAATATCTATTCGGATACTAGCTTTGATTGTATCCATGTTTTGATCATTCTTGAATTTTACACCACTATGATTATTTTGAGGTATTCTTTGGACATGGATAAAACAAAGTACTGAATCCTTAATCCTTAATCCTTGTCATTTTGTTTCACCGGATTCGTTTCTTTAAAAATATTTTCATCATCCTCGCCTTAAATGATGATATTATTGAATATCTTTGGCCGTAGTCAAAGATGAATGATTTCTGAAGAATATCTTTGGCCTCAGAGTGCAAAGATGAAGCGGTGTTTAAATGAACATACGACCGATGATGAATATCTTTGGCCTTTAGTGCAAAGATGAACAGTGTTGAGATGAACATGACCGATTGATGAATATCTTTGGCCTTTAGTGCAAAGATGAGCAGTGTTTGAGATGAATATGATCGATTGATGAATATCTTTGGCACATGTAGTGCAAAGATGAATATTTGATTTGAGATGAATATTGATTGATGTTACAGGATAAAATATTGATGATGGATCGTTAAATTCATAGATTATAGTAGATTTCATTCTCTACGTAACTCTTACATGAATTATTATTTCATTGCGAATATTGATCCGAAACTTGTTGTCTATTGTATTCTATCGATTTTTCCCTGTTGGAGACTAACAATAATTTGTTGTATATTATCTTAGTCATAACATTCTTTCTTTGGGCTAGTTGAGCTCACCCTTTTCCTTGTTGTTCCATTTTTTCTTCTCGGGAGGCGAGAATGTAGCGAGTACTAGTCGGGGTATGGAATGAAGGTTCTAGAGAGAGTTGTTTAGTAGTCCTCACCATTATTGTAAAATAATGTATCAATAAATGTGATGAGGATTTATTTGAGTATAAATATTGCTCTGAAGATAATATTTGTATTTAAACTCACGCTTTTATTGTTGTGATAATAAAGTTGTAGTTGTTTACGCACCATGTAGTTGGCGACTCGTAATGGGTTGGATGGAATGGACCTATTTTGGGGTCGCCACACTTTGGTATCGAGCTTAGGGATATGATCTCTGGCGGAGATCGGGAATAGAACTAGGAGGGAGAGAGAGTAAATCCTTCGCTAGGTGTGTCTACCTAAGCTTATTTGTTAGTTAGTCAAGATATAGGATATTATGTGATTGATTTCCTTAATTAACCCTTGTTTTATACAATGAATTGAGAATGTCGATCGAGAATATTAATAGTGGTGTAAATGAGACCGTGGAGATGCCTCGTATTTAATAACGAGGAGAACGCTCAACAGTGGCAATGTACCTCCCCTGAATAACACCACCGAGCATATGATGAACGAGGGGATGTTTAGAAGCTTTTTGCGATTCATGCAAAATCGACGAGGAGACTCGTGTTCAAAATACGATGAGATGATAATAGAATTCACGGGTGGTCACAAATGCAAGCGAACAAAGAGTTGGGACCACCGTAATTCTAGGGAAAGCGATCCGATCACGGCGGAAACATGGGTCAAGCAAATTACCAAGATATTCGATGTCTTGGATGCACGAAGAACGTAAAGTTCCATTCGCTACTTTTATGTTCCGTGGCGAGGCGATTCTCGGTGGGAATCATGAAGCGTACTCCATTCAAATTGACTCGGCGTGTCGCCATGAGACGTTTGAAGCAGTTCAATGACAAGTACTTCCAAAGTATTCGGCTATACGAAGGAAGTGGAGTTTATTAGATTGGGCGAGAATAACACGGCGGTGTCCCAAAGACGAGGCGAAGTTTGCGAGTTATCCGTGTTTGCACCTCATTTGGTGGAGAATGAGGAACGATGACGCGGATGTTTCGAGAGGTTTGAAACCCCAAGATACGCCAAGATCTCATTTCTCATAAATTTTCTCTCTATTCGATGTGTTATAAATGTGGCTCAACTTGTTAGAGCGAGATAACGAGTACGCTCAATCGAGGGACCATAACCGAGATCATACCAAAGATAGTAGTCATCGAATAACGATAACCATGGAGAAAGAAGAATACGGACAAAGGCGGTAACCACTCTCGTGGTAATCGTGGCCCATAAAAATAGAAGAAGCGAGTTGGGAGGAGATTTTAAAAGAGGAGATTCAACAACGACCATGTGAAGACGTCGGCCACCCAAGTGGCAACCGGTTCCAAGGGAGGAGAAAGACCATCGATCGTATGTTACAAATCTTGGGAAAGAGGGATATATCATTGGCCGCCCACAACAGTTTAAGGTATGCTATAATTGTGGAAAAGAAGGACATATCGCCGAGATTATGCGATATCGAAACCCATCCAAATGAATGGTGACTCAAAAGGATGTCCAAGAAAAGTCAAAGTCAACGATTCCTGGAAGAGCGTTTGTCGTGACCGGTCAAAATACGAGGAACCCGAACGAAGTTAACACGGGTTAGTTAATTATAAATTCTTGCGAAGTTTATACCTTACTAGATATCGGTTCTACCCATTCTTTTATCTCTCTTGCTTGCGCTCAACGTTTGAACTTGACTACGGAGAAATTAGACTTTGACCTATTTATGGAGAATCCGTTAGAGAAACTTTCATTACATCTCGTTGTTTAGAAATCTTGTTTGATTCAGTTGGCACTATCACATTACCCGTTAACCTTATTTACATAGAGATATTTGCTTTTGATGTGATTTTAAGGTTAACTACTCATCATGCCAAATTGATTGCTTTTGTAAGGTTGTTAGTTTTCATATTCCTAAGCAACTCATTATTCAATTCAAGCAATCAAACCATTGTAATCAAACATTTTCATATCAAGCCATGAAGTCATTCGTTTATTACGGATGTCAAGTTTTCTTAGTCCATGTTATGGATTTGAATAAAGACACGCGTCGATTTGAATAATATTCCTGTTGTTATTGATTTTCCCGACGTATTTTCTCAAGAATTTCTTGGCTTACTCCCAAAGCCTCGATATTAAATTTTGTATCGAATTTGAACCCGGTACAAAACTCATTTCTAAAATCTCATATCGAATGGCTCTATTGAACTTCGTGAGTTAAAAATTCAACTATAGAATTTGGTACATGAGCCTTTATCTTGTGACTTCCTTTGTGGAATTCACCTAAGCCGAACTCTCTGTGTAGGGACGTCATATTCGATGCGATAGTAAATCGATAGGTGTCATTGTGACGTCTTATCCAAGATTGGGATATGAGTCACGATTGAGAGCAACCTAAGTCGAGAATCGAAATACGTAGCTTTCAGAAGCTTAGTTGGTTATTATCGGAGGATATTCTCGAATCGCTATTCCATTATCGCAAATGACTCGTAGAGATAAAAAAATTCGAATGGAGCAAGGAATGTGGTAAGAGCTTCAAGAACTCAAGAGGAGACTCATTTCAAAGATATGTTACGACCATGCCATCCTCGAAAAGCGAACGTGGTAGGTGACGTGTTGAGTAGAAGATCGTATACAAGCACGAAAGTACAATATTGTCAAAGACTCATTTCAGATAATATACAAATAATAGAGATGGAGATGAAAACTCTAGGTACCCACGTGATGATATACGAATGCACGTGATGATATACGAGTATAATCGACTTTAATCGATAAAGTTAAAGTCGCTCAAGCTACACCGGAGTGATGAATTTGAAGAAGGAGGTGCAAGAAGTTGTTATTTTAAAAGCGAGAATCGGTGAGGTGGGGAAAGCTCAAACCTTCGATTTATTAATCCATTTGAAATTCTCGATCGAATAGGAACCGTGGCCTATAGACTCGTTTTACCACCAAGTATGACGCGTGTTCATAACGCTTTTCACGATGTCGATGTTACGTAAATATGTGGACAACCCAAAACACGCTCATTGAGATAGAACCGGACGAGATAGTAGAAGACTTAATGTACGAGGAGGTACCAAAGATTTTGTAGAGGAAAGAACACGACCTATGTATCGAGGTTATACCATAAGTTAAAGTTTTGTGGAGAAACCATGCTATTGAGGAAATGACACAGGAGTTGGAAACGAAAATGAAAGCGAGGTATCTTTACCTTTTCAAACACTGTATCGTCGTCAATTTCGAGGACGAAATTTCATAAGGAGGGAGGTTGTAAGACCCAAAATTTTTTTAAATAAAAAGGAATTTCCTTTATTTATTATTTTGAAATAGTAAGGGTTGATTTGATTAATGTGGATAGTAAAGGGTTAAATACGCAAATATTTCAAAATAAGCAAGTGGTTATAAAATATTCATTTTGTCGGGGAATATTCGTTTGGTCGTGGAATATTCAATGCTTTATCAGAAATATTCGTTTGGTCGTGGAATATTCGCATTATCGGGGAATATTCGTATTAAATGCACAAGTAGCGATGTGTGTGGGCCCCCATAACGAAAGCGATTGGATGAGGAAAATGACAAAGTTTGGGTGGTTATAAATAATTGGCGTAGTTGTTACCGAAGTAAGATCATTGGAATACCCGGTTGGTTAAAATACAAGATGTCTGCGTGGTTGCACAAGAAGTACAAGGTATTGCATGTATTGTTGAATTATTGATCCTTACGTAAGAAGGCACTACTCAATAATTATTACGATGAGTTACCGCTCAATAGTTTATTTTATTGATTCAATAATTGTTTGCGTTGGTATTTTTTATATTATTGTTGTTTCAATAATTGTCATCGCACGATGATTTCCCATTATCGGATCAATAATTCATATTATTTGAATAATATTATTAGATAACATTATTGGCAATGTCTAGAAAGTTCTGCCTAAGGAGAGGTTTGGTCACCTAATTGCGGCGCCAATGAGGAGAGATCCTTATTGAAAGCCCCTCTTCCTGAGGAATGACTCGTGGTTATTATAAATGTGATTACGTAATATTATTTGGAATAATTAATTATTGATTTATATGATAAGGAAATATTTATTTTATATGAATATAAATGATGGATTTATTTATGTGGTTATTAATGAAGGAATTAATGTTGAGGTGTTTTATCAAGATTTTATCTGATTGAGGTATTAAAAATCAAATCGGGGTTTTGAGATATATTATGGGGTTATAATTTTTAATCCGATCGTTGGATCGTTGTAATTTTTGGATATGTTATACATACATAAGTTGAGTATATGTCCACAAATTTTGAACCGTTAAAATGCACGAATGATTTGTTGTGAATTTTAAGAGGTGCTCTGGATTCTAAATTAGGTTTATAATTGATTTTGGTGGAAAATTCTAGAATTGAGTGGGCCCCACTTGTGGTTGGTGAAGAAATGTGCTGAATTTTATTTCAAATGTGGTGGGTGGCAATAGTAGCGAGTAAAGCCATCAGTGCTAGAGCAGTCAAGTCTTGCTTTACGGCTAACATTTTCCTATAAATAGAGGGCTAAGTTAGAATTGAAAATCACACCGTAAACAAAGTTTTCTCTTTCTCTCTCTATATTATTGAGCGTATTTTGTGAGTATTTAGATACTTTGAGAGTTCTTTGTTGATCTAAAGTTTCATTCAAAGATCACTTCCGACCTTTCCTTCCGGCATCGATTCTTTGAGGTAAGGGATGTTATTTTCTTCTCAAATGATATTAATTCTTCAATATCATTATCTTTGAAATATTGGTTGGTACTTTTTATCAAATTTGGAACTTTTTCATGTCGGGGTTACTATTCATGAGTTACTTATTCACGAAGTTACTATTCATGAGTTACTATTCACGAAGTTACTTATTCACGAGTACTATTCATGAAGCGTGAAGATGTTTTTGTGGAATTTCTATCTTTTGGTGTCGGATTTACTATTCATGTATACTTGACTATTCACGATATCAAGACTATTCAATTTAAAAATAAAATTTCTTCTTTTCGTCTAAAATATCTATTCGGATACTAGCTTTGATTGTATCCATGTTTTGATCATTCTTGAATTTTACACCACTATGATTATTTTTGAGGTATTCACGACATGGATAAAACAAAAGTACTTAATCCTTAATCCTTAATCCTCATCATTTTGTTTCACTTTGGATTCGTTTCTTTAAAATATTTTCATCATCCTCGATCTTAAATGATGATATTATTGAATATCTTTGGCACAGTAGTGCAAAAGATGAATGATTTCTGAAGAATATCTTTGGCCCAGTGTAGTGCAAAGATGAGCGGTGTTTAAATGAACATACCGACCGATCGATGAATATCTTTGGCCTTTAGTGCAAAGATGAACAGTGTTGAGATGAACATGATCGATTGATGAATATCTTTGGCCTCAGAGTGCAAAAGATGAATATTTGATTTGAGATGAATATTGATTGATGTTACGAGGATAAAATATTGATGATGGATCGTTAAATTCATAGATTATAGTAGATTTCATTCTCTACGTAACTCTTCTATGAATTATTATTTCATCTGCGAATATTGATCCAAAACTTGTTGTCTATTGTATTCTATCGATTTTTCCTCGTTGGAGACTAACGATAATTTGTTGTATATTATCTTAGTCATAACATTCTTTACTTGGGCTAGTTAGAGCTCACCCTTTTCCTCCTTGTTCCATTTTTCTTCTCGGAGGCGAGAATGTAATGAGTACTAGTCGGGGTATGGAATGAAGGTTCTAGAGAGTTGTTTAGTAGTCCTCACCATTATTGTAAAATAATGTATCAATAAATGTGATGAGGATTTATTTGAGTATAAATATTATCTGAAGATAATATTTGTATTTAAACTCACGCTTTATTGTTGTGATAATAAAGTTGTAGTTGTTTTACGTACCATGTAGTTGGCGACTCGTAATGGGTTGGATGGAATGGACCTATTTTGGGGTCGTCACATACATAATACCAAGTGCTAGCTTTGACATACTACAATACTTTATAATTTATCAAAATTGCTTTCTAATTTATATAAGATTGGAATATACATTTTCCTAGCAACTTTTACAATAGGTTTAATTTCTTAGTCATTAGTTGCATTTTTGTGTGTTAACTTTCTTTAAGTGATGTAGTTATTATTGAAAAACAACCGAGAATGTTCGTCCGTCGCATACTTGTACACAAGTCACTAATATATATGTTTAGAATTCAATCTAACTCAAAAGTTTAAAGACATCAAGTGTTTGTAATATATTAGTCATTCATTTTATTTTTTATTTTTTCGATACAGGACTCCAACTTATTTGTGAACTAACAATCTCCTCTTCATAAGTGACTTCATCACACATTAAGAGGGTTAAATGCTTCCTAAGTCACTGTACTATACCTCAACTTACAACTGGGTCACTGAACTTTTTTTTCTTACAATCAACTCACTAAACTACATTTTACTAACAAAACGTTTGTATTTCCGTTAACAATTTTGACTTTAGACGGAATTGGCCAAATAAGCTGCTTACGTGTAAAAAATAACTGATGTGGCACAGATTTGTCCATGTGGCCAACATTACGTGGATATGAAGGGAAATTCTCCCACCAGATTACCTGTGTATGGACCCACATTTGTATTTAGAGGATTTCAATCGTCATTTGTCTAAATTTGTTCCAGACGATCGTTCAACCGAGCCCTAACTCAACCCAACCCAACCCAACCCTTCGAAAGTGATCGATGAATTGAAAAACCTAGCAAAAAACGAGTACGAAGTTCGATCGATCGATTAAAAGCTAACAAAATCGATTATTTGGGAAATATTGGTGTGATACACGTTGGTTAGAAGTCGTTTGGTTCGACATCAAGTAATGTGATCGATGTATCATTGTAAGACCCCAAATTTTTAAATAAAAAGAAATTTCCTTATTTATTATTTTGAAATAGTAAGGGTGGATTTGATTAATGTGGTTAGTTATGGGTAAAATGCGCAAAATATTTTAAATAAGCAAGTGGTGATAAAATATTCATTATCGTCGGGAATATTCGTTTGGTCGTGGAATATTCAATCTTGTCGGGAAATATTCGCATTGACTGACGTAGCAGATCTTTTGTGGGCCCATAACGGAAAGCGTTTGGATGAAGAAACGACAAATATAAGTTGTTTATAAATAACGATTAGTAGTTATTACCAATTAATATCGTTGGAATACCCGTGGTTAAAACACACTAATAATACGCATTTGAACAGCGATAGCACTGCAGTATTGCACCAATTATTGATTCTTACGTGAAGAAGGCACTACTCAATAATTGTTACAAAGAATTACTCGCTCAAAGATTTTATTTTATTGATTCAATAATTGTTGCGTTGATATTTTATATTGACGTTGTTTCATAATTGTCATTACACAATATTTTTTATTATCGAAGCAATAATTCATATTATCTGAATAATATTATTAGATAACATTATTGGCAATGTCTAGAAAGTTCTGTCTAAGGAGAGGTTTGGTCACCTAATTGCGCCGCCAAGAAGAGAGATCCTTATTGAAAGCCCTCTTTCTGGGAACTACCGTTGCCAAGATCTTGTGATTCTGTAATATTATTTGTGAATAATTAATTATTGATTTATATGATGAGGAAAATATTGATTTTATGTGGATATAGATGGAGAAAAATTTTAAAATGACAATTGTTGAAAATTAATATTTTATCTTTTTCTGATAAAATAATTCATTTAAATATATTATTTTAATAATATATTAACGGTGATATTTTTATAATGAATGTGGGATATATGAGTATATGAGGAGGAAGAGTATTTTTGTGGCATTAAATGATTAACACATGTTTTGTGTGTTTGGTGGACCCCATTTCTTGGTCGAAATTTGATTATAACTTTGTGAAAATCGAATTGTTTGTGGATTTCGGTCAATTTATGTTTGGAATTTGGAAAAACTTTCTTCTGCAAAGTTGTAGAGAATTGAATTTCCTATAAAAATTCGCGAGATTCGAATTTTCTGATAAAAGGCTATTTATTATGAATTATTGAAGTTTCGGAGTTCCGAAATAATTGATTTTTGGGAGTTTTAATTAATTATTTTGAGAAAAACGTTTTTGGTGAGTTTGTGAACCTCATTTAACATGTGCTATGGCTGAAATCAGATTTCAAAGGTGGGCTAAGGAATTTTGTTTATAAATAATATTATTATATTCAATTTTCTACTTTTTGTGTTAAGCATTTTCCTATAAATAGGGAGCTTAGGTTAATTGAAAATCACACCGAAACCCAAGTTTTCTCTCTATTTCTCTCTCGATATTTTGAGCGTATTCTTGTGAGTATACTTTGAGTGTTGCTATATCTGGGTGCAAGTTCAAGTCATAGCCTATATCCTGTTTTTCAACTAAAATCTTGTCTTTCAAGGTAATGGATGTTATTTTCTTCTCAAATGATATTATTTCTTCAATATCATTATCTTTGAAATATTGGTTGGAACTTTTTATCAAATTTGGAACTTTTTCATATCGGGTTTCTATTCATGAGTTCTTATTCACGATTCTACTATTCATGAGTTCTTATTCACGATTCTTATTCACGAAGTACTATTCATGAAGCGTGAAGATGTTTTTTTTTGGAATTTCTATCTTTTGGTGTCGAGATGACTATTCACGTATCTGGCCTTATTCACGTATCTGACCTATCCACGAATAATCTGACTATTCATTCATAAAAAATAAAAATTTTTCTTTTCGTCTAAAAATATCTATTCGGATACTAGCTTTGATTGTATCCATGTTTTGATCATTCTTGAATTTTACTGACCCTATGATTATTTTTGAGGTATTTTTTTGACGTGGATAAAACAAAGTACGAATCCTTAATCCTTAATCCTTGTCATTTTGTTTCACCGGATTCGCTTTTTAAAATATTTTTCATCATCTTCATCTTAAATGATGATATTATGGAATATCTTTGGCACATAGTGCAAAGATGAATGATTTATTGATAAATATCTTTGGCCCGTAGTGCAAAGATGAACAGTGTTGAGATGAACACGATCGATCGATTAATATCTTTGGCCAGTAGTGCAAAGATGAGCAGTGTTTAGATGAACATGACCAATCGATGAATATCTTTGGCTGTGTAGTGCAAAGATGAATATTTGATTCGAGATATATATTGATTGATGTTACTGAGGATAAAATATCGACGATGAACTTTTAAATTAATATATAGAAGATAGTAGTTTGCATTCTCTACTTAACTCTTCTAATGAATTATTATTTCACACGCGAATATTGATTTAAAATTTGTTGTCTATTGTATTCTATTAGATTTTTCCTGTTGAAGACTAACGATAATTTGTTGTATATTATCTTAGTCATAATATTCTTCTTTGGGCTAGTTGAGCTCACCCTTTTTCTTGTTGTTGTTCCATTTTTCTTCTGGGAGGCGAGAATGTAGGCGAGTACTAGTCGGGGTATGGAATGAAGGTTCTAGAGAGAGTCGTTTAGTAGTCCTCACCTTTTTGTAAAATAATGTATCAATAATTATGATGGGGATTTATTTGCGTGTGGATATTGTCTAGATGGCAATATCTCGTATTTAAACTCACAGCTTTATATGTTGTAATAAGTAAAGTTGTAGTTATTTCGTACCATGTATTTGGCGACTCAGAATGGGTTGGATGGAATGGACCTATTTTGGGGGCGTCACAGGTATGTCCCATATTATGGTCCCCTCCTGTCCCCTTTTCTGATTTTGATGTTTTTTTTAGGTTTATTGTCCAATATTATGGTCCCCTCCATGTGTTATTGTCGTATTGTACTTTTACTTCTAATTTCTAGAGTTCAAATGTATTATTCAATGTTTAGTTTTGTCTTTTTCTTTACTGATTCTTGTTTTAAGATTAACAAAATCATTATTTATTTTGGACCTCTTTTGTCCCCACATGCATGCTCTGTAATTTAGAATATTCCTTCAAAAGTTTATTGCTTATGCTCTGTTTTGCATATGGTTTCATTTGTTACAGATGAATACTGTTGTTCAAGTTAATGTACACCATGGTGGGAGGTTCATTTATATTCCTCTATGTGACTATGTTGGAGGTACAGTTTATCATATGCCACGTTTGGACACTGATTATATTTGTATGGGTGCTATTAATGAGTTAGCTACAGAACTTAGTTACCATCCTCAGTCAAGTGTTTATTTTAAATCTGATGGAGTAGATATAAATAATGGGGTTAGAATTGTTTATGATGATGCTAGTATAAGAGATATAGTTAATATTTATCTGCCACATGGTGTAATTGATGTCTATGTAGACCATGTATTACCATATAATCTTGATCAAACCTCTATATTGGATGAGCATAATAGTAACTATGTGACTGATAATGTATGTGATAATGTGGTTTCAAGTGTTGATGAAATTGTGGCTGATAATGTGGCTGGTGGTGAGGGTGAGGGTGAGGGTGAGGGTGAGGGATAGGGTGTTGGTGATAATGAAGTTAATGTGACAGTTGACAATGTTAGGGGTAGGAAGAGGTCCAACAGGGTAGTTGAGGATGATAGTTCTGAAGAAGAGAATAGTACTGATGATGAGTGTAGTGATGATGAATTGGTAGGAGGCTAGGAAGAAAGCTAGGAAATTTAAGATGGATATGAGAAAGAATGTGGATGAAGAAGGTGGAACTGAGGGAGAGGAAGGAGGTAATGATATAGAGCAAGGAGGAAATCAGGGAGACAATGTGGAAGATAAAACTGCAGATGCAGAGGATGATCAAACAAATATTGCTAGGGGCAATGAAAGGCAGGTGCATGGTGAGGGTGATGGCAACCAACATGATAGTGGTAGAACTAATTCAGACAGTGAAGAAGATGACAAAGAATGGCATAGTGACTATGAGAATAGTGATGTCCTCATGTCACTTTCGAGAAGCGATGATGAAGAAGAAGATGTGTGCTATTTGGGGTCTCCTCGTAGTAAGAAAAAAAAAGAGAAATGGTTGAGGCTTACATTTCCCTAAGATAAAAAAGAAATTGATTAAGTTTAAGCAATACATGACAATTTGCGGCAAGATTAGGGAGTTTAAAGATGCCATAAGAGACTACTCTATTGCTAATGGGAGGAAGTTGTGGTATCCAGCTTAATGACTCCATAAGATGCCAAGTGAGGTGTGAGAAAGGATGTCCTTGGAGGTTGTGGGCTAGTTACATGCAAGGGGACTCGATACATGGCAAGTGAAGTCTATTTTGACACTCACAATTGTTGCAGAACTTCAAAAACAAGTTGGCTCTGATGAAAGTACTTGGCAGATACTATGGCGATAGGATTAGAAGGAATCCCAACCGAAACTAAGGGAAATGCAAGAAGAAATAAAACTTAAACTAAAGTTGGATGTAACAGAGGTTAAGTGTATGAGAGTTAGATAGTTGGCATTGCAAGGGATTCAACAGGTGATGAAGGACCATTATGCAAGGGTGTGGGACTTTGGTGGTGAGATAATAAAGAGCAACAAAAGCTGTGACGCCCCAAAATAGGTATACATCACCCATTCGAGTTGTCAATACATAGTACGTAAACAACTACAACTTTATTATTACAATAGTAAAATCTGTGAGTTTAAATACAAATATTATCTTCTGACAATATTTATACTCACATAAATCCTCATCACATTTATTGATACATTATTTTACAAAATGGTGAGGACTACTAAACAATCCTTTCTAAAACCTTCATTCCATACCCAGACTAAATACTCGCTATATTCTCGCCTCCCGAGAAGAAGAATGGAACAAAAAGGAAAAGGGTGAGCTCAACTAGCTCAAGAAAAGAATATTATGACTAAGATAATATACAACAAATTATCGTTAGTCTTCAACAGGAAAAATTTAATAGAATACAATAGACAACAAATTTTCAATCAATATTCGCAGCATGAAATAATAATTCATTAGAAGAGTTAAGTAGAGAATGCAAACTACTATCTTCTATGTATGAATTTAAAAGTTCATCGCTCTATCTTTTATCCTCGTAACAACAATCAATATACATCCGGAATCAAATATTCATCTTTGCACTACAGGCCAAAGATATTCATCACCGAATTAGTCATGTTCATTTAACCACTTGCTCATCTTTGCACTACAGAAAAGATATTCTTCAGAATCATTCATCTTTGCACTACACAAGCCAAAGATATTCAATAATATCATCATTTAAGACCGAGGATGATGAAAAATATTTTTAAAGAACGAATCCAAAGAAACAAAATGACAAGGATTAAGGATTAAGGATTCGTACTTTGTTTTATCCATGTCCAACAATACCCCAAAAATAATCACAATGGTGTAAAATTCAAGAATGATCAAAACATGGATACAATCAAAGCTAGTATCCAAAATAGATGTTTTGGACAAAAGAAGAAATTTTATTTTTTGGTGAATAGTCTTGATATCGTGAATAGTGCCAGATATCGTGAATAGTCTTAGATATCGTGAATAAGACCGTATACATGAATAGTAAATCCGACACCAAAAGATAGAAATTCCACAAAAACATCTTCACGCTTCATTAATAGTACTCGTGATGAATAGTAACTCGTGAATAAGAACTCATGAATAGTAACTCGTGAATAAGAACTCATGAATAGTAACCCCGATATGAAAAAAGTTCCAAATTTGATAAAAACTTCAGATCAATATTTCAACATAATGATATTGAAGAAATAATATCATTACGAAAAAAAATAATATCCCTTACCTCAAAGAATCAAGATTTCCGGAAGGAAAGGCTCAAGTGATCTTGAATGAAACTTGAATTGATAAAGAACTCTCAAAGTATCTAAATACTCACAAAATACGCTCGATAATATAGAGAGAAAGAGAAAAACTTTGTTTCGGTGTGATTTTCAATTCTAACTTAGCCCTCTATTTATAGGAAAATGTTAGCCCGCCAAAGCGAGACTTGACTCACTACACGATGGCTTTACTCTACTACTATTACCACCCACCACATTTGAAATAAAATTCAGCACATTTCTTCACCAACCACAAGTGGGGCCCACTCAATTCTAGAATTTTCCACCAAAATCAATTATAACCCTAATTTCCTAATCGACACCTCTTAAAATTCATAACAAATCATTCGTGCATTTTAACGGTTCAAAATTTGTGGACATATACTCAACTTATGTATGTATAACATACCCAAAATTACCACAATCCAACGGTCGGATTAAAAATTATAATCCCATAATATATCTCAAAACCCCGATTTAATTTTTAATACCTCCAATCTGTAAAATCTTGATAAAACACCTCAACAATAATTTCTTCATTTATAACCACATAAATAAATCCATCATTTATATCCACATAAAATAAATATTTCTTTATCATATGAATCAATAATTAATTATTCACAAATAATATTACGTAATCACAATTATGACAACCAGTGCCGTTCCTGGAAAGAGGGGCTTTCCGATAAGGATTTCTCCTTCTTGTGCACGCAATTAGGTGACCAAACCTCTCCTCGATGTAACTTTCTAGACATTGCCAATAATGCTATCTAATAATATTATTTAAATAATATGAATTATTGATCCGATAATGGAGATAATGCGCATGACAATTATTGAACAACAATAATATAAAATATCAACGCAGAGAATTATTGAATCAATAAAATAAAATATTGAATAAGAATTAACTCTGTAAAAAATTATTGAGTAGTGCCTTCTCACGTAAGGATCAATAATTCAACAATACTGCATGCGCATACAGGTGTCATCTTGTATGCGATACGCCAGACATCGTATTTTAACCACCGGTATTCCAACAAATCTTAATTCGTAACAACTACGCCGCTTATTTTAACCAACTTATATTTGTCGCTTTCTTCATCCAATCGCTTTCAGTTTATGGGCCCACACATGGGTCGCTACTGCCGCATTTAATATTTCCCGACAAAGATTTAATAATCCACGACCAAACGAATATTCCCCGACAAAATGAATATTTTATAACCACTTGCTTATTTTGAAATATTTAGTATTTAACCCTTAACTATCCACATTAATCAAATCAACCCTTACTATTTCAAAATAATAAATAAAGGAAATTCCTTTTTATTTAAAAAAATTTCGGGGTCTTACAAAAACAATACAGTTGATATCAAGACAACTCGATTGAATCCAGAAGATGTTCCTAGATTTAAAAGGTTTTATGTGTGTTATGATGCTTTGAAAAAGGCTTGGAAAGAAAGTTGTAGACCTGTTCTTGGATTGGATGGTTGCTTTCTCAAAACAGTTTGTGGTGGTCAGCTTTTGTCTGCAGTTGGTAGGGATGGAAACAACCAAATGTTTCCACTAGCTATAGGGGTGGTGGAAAGTGAAAACTTGGATAGCTGGAATTGGTTCCTCCAATTGTTGGTGACTGACTTGGATTTGGGGGATGGGTATGGGATCACTCCCATATCTGATCAACAAAAGGTAACTGTTATCAAATTTTTTATTGCATTCAGTTTTTGTTATAACAAGTTGTGCATTTTTTTAACACTCTCATATGATGACTGTTGCAGGGACTGAAAGCAGCTATTCAGGACCTTCTTCCTCATGCAGAGCACAGAAATTGTGCAAGGCACATCTATGCAAATTGGAGGAAAAAATATCCCTCACAAGCATTAAAGCAAAAATTCTGGGAGGCATCCATGGCTACACACCCTGTAGCCTTTAAAAGGGCAATGAATGAGGTAAAAAGGTTGTCTACCCCTGCACATGACAAGCTAGTTGAGCAAGATCCAAAGGTATGGTCCAAAGCATTTTTTGAGACTAATTCAAAAACTGATAGTGTAGAGAACAACACGAGTGAGTGTTTTAATGCCTGGATTATTAAGGCAAGATATATGCCAGTTCTTCACATGATCTCAGAAATTCATTCATGACTTGGTGAGGTTGCACCAAAAGAGAGATGCAATGCTAAAGACTGAGGAGTTAATATGCCCAAGAATAAAAAAGAAACTAGATGCTAACATTTTAGAATCTGCACACTGTGATGCTCTATGGGATGGACAATCAAAGTTCCAAGTGAAGGAGAGAGGAAAAGGAGGGTACACTTTCGACCCTGAGAGCGGAGGAGTTGTGCATGTAGGGTGTGGGATTTAACAGGAATCCCTTGTACTCATGCAGTTAGAGCCATTCATTCTATATATGGAAACCCTATAGAATATGTTGCTAAGTGGTACACTAGGGATACATTTATTAAGACTTATTCTCACATTCTAGAAGTTCTAAATGGGGAAGACTTTTGGGATTTTACTGAGTGTGATATAATGCTGCCACCACCTATGAAGAAAAAGTTAAAGGGAAGGCCACAAAGATTGAGAAGGAAGGAGCCTTTGGGAAGATGGGGCTACTAGCGATCTTTGTGGCTAGGGGTGTCAAGGAAAGGGAGGAAGATGCATTGTAAGCTTGTGCAAAGAAGAGGGTCACATCGAGTTAAATGTCCAAAGCACCCAACTCTGCTGGACATAGAAAGGAGAAGGAGGTTAAGGTACACTATATACTTTATATGTTTTTATGTTTCTAAATATATGTTTGTCTCAGCAGAACTTGATATATCCATTATATGTTGTTTAATAGGTTACTGCCATTGAAAAGGGAAAAGAGATAGTGGTCCATAGCACGCTTTCGAGGGTCGCAAGGAAGATCTGAAGTGGTAATGTAAGTTTTTTACAACTGCATCAATGAAGGAAGCTGATATATCAGTTAAATGTTGTTTTTGACATGTTGCTTTATATAGGCTACTAACATTGAAAAGGAAAAAGAGATGGTGGCTGGCACTGCTAAGGGGAAGGAGAAGGTGGTTGGCACTCCACCTGCTTCTACACCACCAACCCAGATAAATACAAGGAAAAGGCAAGCAAGTCAACAAAATTCACAACATTCAACTAGTAGGCCATTCAAGGCACCAAGGAAGAAGGGTGGAACCCCTACTAAATAGTTGGATTTAAGTTATTTTATAGCCCACTAGTAGTTCATCAATGGTACTTTAGTAAGTATTTGGTATATGTAACGCCCCCAAAATTAGGTATACGTCACCCATCTTGGGTCGCCACTTACATGGTACATAAATTCAAATACAACTTATTAATATAACTGTCGTGTACAATACGACATAAACTGTGAGTTTGAATACAAATATTGTCTACTAGATATTATACAAACTCAAAAGGAGTCCTCATTACAACTATTATCACACTATTTCACGTAATAGTGAGGACTACTAATGCTATCCTCTCGGACCATTACTTACGCTCCCCGACTCGTCCCCAAATATGTTCTCATTTCACGAAGAGAACGGTGAAAGAAAGGGTGAGCTCAACTAGCCCGATGAAGAAATATTATGACTAAGATAATGCGAAATAAATTATCATTAGCTTCCTTGACAGTGTTAAACCGATAAAATACAATAGACAACCAGTTTAATCTGCAATGAATAAGCAATCCATTAAAAGAGTCAGTAGAGAATAAAGTCTACTATCTTTTAGGTTTTAAAAGGTTTTCATCAATTTTTATCATTTGAGACTCAAATTTTAATAAATAAACCATCACATCTAATCATCCCCGTACCACGGTCCAAGGATTTTCATCAAATTATCAATGGTCATGACTATACCGAATCACCCCCGGTCATAATCATACCAAAAACTATCCATCATTTGCATTACGAAGCCACCGAGGACTTTTGTCACATCATTTATATCAAGTAATGATTATACTTAAATGATCCTCGGTCATAATCATACTAAGTTCATCTATGCACGTAAGCCAAAGATAACATAATATAACATGAGGATGATGACAATGACATAATAATTCAATAAAACAAGTTCAAGAATTATTTAATCCATGAATTATTAACGTCCAAATTGTCAACATAATACCGTTTCATAGAGTAAAATTCAAGAATGATCGAAGAATATTTCCGTGAAAAGATATCTTTGGATGAAACGCAAATATCAAGGATATTCTACTAATTTCATGGAGTATAGAAGTCAAAGTTTTAACCAACCGGGTATAATAAAGAATGGAATAACAAAAGAAATCACCATGCATGCGGTTGCTTGGCATGAGGCGAGTTATTCCAACAGAATAATAATAACGGAACCGTGTCGGTGAAATTCACAATCAAGCGAGATGTTCCAACGAGAATAATAAAGATGGAACCGGATCCGGTGTAAAACACACGATAGGATATTCCAACGTAATGATAAAGATTTTAACCAGTCCTGTAAAACACATGCATGTGATGTTCCAATGTAATAATAAAAAGCGGAACCAGTCCTTGTAAAACACATGCATGTGATGTTCCAATGTAATAATAGAAGAATGTCACCAAGTATAGGTAAATCACAGTATCTGAAAAGTTATTCCAATGAGAATAATAAGCAATGGAATAACATAAGGATTTCACCAAGTATAGGGTATGCCAGGCGTATCTGAGTTATGTATAGGGTATGCCACTTTTACAAAAGTTATTCCAACAGAATGATAATGAATGGAATAATGTAAGTTCTCTTCAAGAAGAAAGAATAACACCCTTACCGTAAAAAAACTAAATATAGAAGTAGTGAAGTAGCGAATATCTTCTTCTTTCTATAATTTTCTCTATATAAACTCTCTATAATTTCTCTCTGTAGTTTCAATGAATTAAATAAGAAAATAATGAAGGAACGAGCTTCTATTTATAGGAAAAATGGAATGCATAAGTAATTAATCCATGAACGGTCCGTATTGATTTACTTTAATCTGACGGTCCATATTTAAAGAAAAATCTTTTAAATAAAATATAATATATTCTATTTATATAAAAACATTTTACTATGCAAACATTATGCAATACTATATGCAAAACACTATGCAACACTATGCGCATAATAAAATATAATATATTCTATTTATAGAATAACTTTAATAAAGTATTCTATTTTATATAAAAAGATGTTTACTTTTTTTACGTTAATAATACTGAATAAAACAAAACGTCATTATCGCTATAATAATTCATATTATTAATCGACAATAATGGAATCAAACCGAGTGACTTCTCACATAAGCATCAATAATCAATACCGCATGCTTACTTATGCAACCACACGATTCTTGTATTTTTACTATCGAGTAGTTCAACAAGAACTACTGTGAAAACTTCCGCCGTTATTTCAATAAAATATTTTTGTCGCTTTCTCGATCCGACAATAATTACGCTATTAGGGGTCCACCAATGATTGAGTAGTTGTATCTGAATATTCCCCGCTAAACCGAATATTCCCACCAATCGAATATAATATAACCACTTGCATACTTTGCAAAATTTATAAATACTACCCACAACTATAATATTATCTCAAATTCACACCATAATATTAAAAATTATTTTGACAAAATTTAAATCTTTATTGATAAAATCTGGGGTCTCACAATCTCCCTCCTTATGGAATTTACGCCCTCGAAATTAGGGTAATGACTGATATGATAAAGAGACGAGGATACCTTAAATACCTTTATCGTTAAAATATTAAATTCATCTTCGCAATCCTACCAAAGATATTCATTAACAATTCATCTTTGCACTACATGCCAAAGATATTTATTAACAATTCATCTTTGTACTACAGCCAAAGATATATATAATCAGTAAAACCAATAATATCGAGACTCAAACAATATAGTATCACAACCATGAATTATCCATGCACTCACCGGCTAAGGATACTGTGTGTTTTCAATTACTATTCATGATTATACCGAAACAATCCACGGTCATAATCATACCAAGTCCATCTATGCACGTAAGCCACGGATGACTTTGAACGCATCCATGAATTAATATTTCATTGCGAGACTCAAATTTCAATAATTAATCCATATCATCGAATCATCCCCGCACTACGTGCCAAGGATATTCATTAAGTATCACGACCACAAATTATCCATGCACTACTGACCAAAGATAATTGTGTTTTCAATTACTGATTATGATTATACCGAACAATCCTCTGTCATAATCATACCAAGTCCATCTATGCACTACTTCTGAAGCCACGTATGACTTTCAACATAATATAAACATACGAGGATAATGATATAAAGAATCAATCAAATGAGATAAAAGATAAATATTAAACATTTATAATATAATTTATCCAGATTCAAGAATATCCCCATGTTATCAATCACTTAATAATCTCATAATCCAACATCATTAATATTATAACAATATTTTAATCAATTCTTAAATTTATAAACAATTTACCTCAATTGTTTACGCTTTACCATATAATGCATTTAATCATTCAAAAATGCCACACTCATAAGATATCATCACCAATTATCAAATCCTCTCATAAAAAATATGCATATACTCTATATAGGATTCTCTAGCCATAAAATCCTATTTTCAACTTTGTTACTTCACATAACATATTTAACTCATATGTTCAGTAATTCTAAACTATTTTCATGAAAAATACCTAATCAGTCCCAAAAATATTTCTTTTCTGGGATTTAGCATAATATAGTCCCATGATGAAAATATATTTTCTCTCGAAATTTTTAAAATTCATTTACTATTTTTCAAAATCAATTTCTAATTAATTCCTTAAGAAATTAGCTACCTCAAGTTTAACTCCAAAATTCCCAAATCTTGGCAGGACCTTACACATGTTAACGTGAGCTTCTAGTTTAAATTTCATGGTCATCTGAGTTATAGAACTCCGGTTATAGCGTTTTAAATCGGAAAAACCTAAATATTGAAATAGTCATAACTTGCTCATTTTAAGTCGAAATGAGCTCATTTTTGGACAGGAGATACTTTATACCATATACCTTCATGTCCCTAAAGGCCAGAATTTTTCTCATAATTTAAGTGGCCGAAACAGCCCCTTAAAGTTTCTGGGCAGTAGCATTTTTGAAATTTACAGCTTTGGCCTCCTTTGCTAAAATCAGTCCACACAAAAATCTACAATACCTTTTCCAGTAATTCCACTTGGATTAGTTAGGTAACTCATAGATCTAACTCTAGGACTTGACCACGTTCAAAAATTCAAAATATAATAAGAGATATGGTCAATTGAATTTCATGTTACGTTTTTCACCAAAATCTGATTTTCAACTCTTTGTGATTTCTAAGAAACTTTCAAGTTTTTACATACTAACCAACATAACTCATCATAAAACTTACTAATACCACGAATACCCATGATTTTCATTATTCCAATGCTTTTATTATGACTTTCATCATAAACCACGTAAGCTGTTCATTTAGTTGAAGAAATATTTGAGGGTTTAAGAAATGGGTTTTTGTACTGGGGTCAATACAAAATTCGATTTCACGCTCTAAGTAGGCTAGGAAATCTTCAAGAATATGTCAAGAAATTTATTAATAATAGAAATATCATTCAAAACTGTGACTCTCATCCAAGACTTGGATAGTACGTCACAATGATACCAACTGTGACTTCTATCCCTTAACCTAGATAGCACCTCACAATGATACCTATAAACTTGCCATCTTCATTCACGATGTCGCCTACAGAAAGTCCGGCTTCGGTGCATTCCACACAAGGAAGTCAACAACGAAAGGTTCGGGGCTCTTTACTTATGGCTTGATATGACAATAATTGACTTTAGTAGTTTGGTTATGAATATAAAAGCTAACAACCTTACGAAAAGAATGATGAGTAGTTAACCAATTGATTCCTAAAATACCATCAAAGGCAAATATTTTCAAAGAGATAATATCGACAGGTAACGTGAAAGTGTTTATTTGAAACAACAAGATTAATAAGCGATTGGAGGTAACGAAGGTTTCTCCCAACGAAGTTTCAACCAATAAGTTAAAGTCTAACTTCTCCAGAGTCAAATTTAAATGTTGAACGCAAGCAAGCGAGATAAAATAATGGGTAGAACCGGTATCTTATAAGGTATAAACTTCGCAAGAATTTATAATTAACTAACTCGTGCTAACTTCGTTCGAGTCACTTGCTTTTTAAGAAGTCATGAAAAACGCTCTTCATGAAACCACCGACTTTGTTTTATCCGTATCCGCCTTTGGTGCCACCGTCCCAGCTGGACTTGACTTTGGTGCATGACAAAATCGAGCTAAATGACCTTCTCTTCTTGAAATTTCCACTTCTATTATCTTGGCCATGATTACCACCGAAGTGGTTACCATTCTTGGCATGATAATTTCTCCCACGATGGTCATCATTGTTTCGATGGTCCTTCATGGCGGTATGATTATTATCGTGTTGTTGGTCGTTACCTTTTGGGTTGAGTGACTCATTATCGCTACTCAATAACCGAGCCCTATTCACAACATCTAAATACAAACACCGTCACAAAACAAGGGTTAATTAACATGCAACATATTATCACTATACTCGTGAGACCAATCAAATACCAAATAAACTTAGGTAGGTCATACTAGCGAAGGAATTCCCGCTCTCCCCTCTTAGTACTATTCTCACATCTTAGCAGGGATCATATCCTAAGCTCGATACCAACCGTGACGCCCCCCAAAATTAGGTATCGTCACCCATCTTGGGTCGCCACTTACATGGTACATAAATTCAAATACAACTTACTAATATAAGCGTAGGTATACAATACGACATAAACCGTGAGTTTGAATACAAATATTGTCTACTAGATATTATACAAACTCAAAAGGAGTCCTCATTACAACTATTATCACACTATTTCACGAGAATAGTGAGGACTACTAATGCTATCCTCCTGGACCATTACTTACTTCCCGACTCGTCCCCAAATATGTTCTCATTTCACGAGAAGCGGTGAAAGAAAGGTGTGAGCTCAACTAGCCCGATGAAGAAATATTATGACTAAGATAATGCGTAATAAATTATCATTAGCCTTCAACAAAGTTAAACCGATAAAATACAATAGACAACTAGTTTAACTGCAATGAATAAGCAATCCATTAAAAAATCAAGTAGAGAATAAAGTCTACTATCTTTTAGGTTTTAAAAGGTTTTCATCAATTTTTATTCACGAGACTAAACTTAATAAATAAACCACCACATCTAATCATCCCCGTATTACGGTCAAGGATTTTCATCAAATTATCAATGGTCATGACTATACCGAATCACCCCGGTCATAATCATACCAAAAACTATCCATCAACGCATTACAGAATACCGAGGACTTTTGTCACATCGTTTATATCAAGTCATGATTATCTTGAATGATCCCCGGTCATAATCATACTAAGTTCATCTATGACGTAAGCGAAAGATAACATAATATAACATGAGGATGATGACAATGACATAGTAATTCAATAAAACAAGTTCAAGAATTATTTAATCCATGAATTATTAACGCCTAAATTGTCAACATGATCTTTGTTTTGTAGAGTAAAATTCAAGAATGATCGTAGAATATTTCCATGAAAAGATCTTTGGATGAAACGCAAATATCAAGGATATTCTACTAATTTCATGGAGTATAGAAGTCAAAGTTTTAACCAACCGGGTATAATAAAGAATGGAATAACAAAAGAAATCACCATGCATGCGGTATTGCCATGTATAAAGTTATTCAACAGAATAATAATAACGGAACCGGTCGGTGAAATTCACACAAGCGAGGATGTTCCAACGTAATAATAAAGATGGAACCGGATCCGGTGTAAAACACACGAGATAGGATATTCCAACAGAATGATAAAGACGGAACCAGTCCGGTGTAAAACACACGCATGTGATGTTCCAACAGAATAATAAAAAGCGGAACCAGTCCTGTAAAACACACGATGTGATGTTCCAATGAATAATGAGAAGAATGTCACCAAGTATAGGGTAAACCACAGAGCGTACAAAGTTATTCCAATGTAATAATAATAAGCAATGGAATAACATAAGGATTTCACCAAGTATAGGGTATGCGCGTATATCGAGTTATGTATAGGGTATGCCACTTTTACGAGTTATTCCAACGAATGATAATGAATGGAATAATGTAAGTTCTCTTCAAGAAGAAAGAATAACACCCTTACCGTAAAAAAGCTGAATATAGAAGTAGTGAAGTAGCGAGATACTCTTCTTCTTTCTATAATTTTCTCTCTATAGCTTCTCTCTATAATTTCTCTCTAGAGTTTCAATGAATTAAAGAAAAATAATGAAGGAATGAGCTTCTATTTATAGGAAAAATGGAATGCATAAGAATTCAATCCATGAACTATCAGTTGATTTACTTTAATCTGACGGTCCATATTTAAAGAAAAATCTTTTAAATAAAATATAATATATTCTATTTATATAAAAACATTTTACTATGCAAACATTATGCAATACTATGCAAAACACTACATACAACACTATGCGTAATAAAATATAATATATTCTATTTATAGAATAACTTTAATAAAGTATTCTATTTTATATAAAAGATGTTTCGCTTTTATTACGTTAATAATACGAATAAAATAAAACATCATTATCGCTATAATAATTCATATTATTAATCGACAATAATGGAATCAAACCGAGTGACTTCTCACATAAGCATCAATAATCAATACTGGTGTATTTTATATGCTGACCACACGACATTCTTGTACTTTTACTACCGGAAGTAGTTCAACAAGAACCACGGTAAAACTTCCGCCGTTATTTCAATAAAATATTTTTGTCGTTTTCTCAATCCGACAATAATTACATTATGGGGTCCACCAATGATTGAGTAGTTATGCGAATATTCCTGCTAAACCTAGATATTCCCACGAATCCAATCGAATATAATATAACCACTTGCATACTTTGCAAAATTTATAAATACTACCCACAACTATAATATTATCTCAAATTCACACCATAATATTAAAAATTATTTTGACAAAATTTAAATCTTTATTGATAAAATCTGGGGTCTCACAAAGATAGCTCTGTTTTTGGTATAGGTATCTTAACTTTTGTAATCTTTTGGTATAGCTTACATTTTGGTGTACCTTATTTCTTTGGAATATGGAGAATATTTTGGGGCTTCATGTGTCAACCGAGTATATTATTAGGGGCTACTTAATGTGGCAAAATCTGAGGATTATGTAAGACCAAGAAATTTTTTTAAATAAAAAGGAATTTCCTTTATTTATTATTTTGAAATAGTAAGGGTTGATTTGATTAGTGTGGATAGTTAAGGGTTAAATCATAAATATTTCAAAATAAGCAAGTGGTTATAAAATATTCATTTTTGTTTGAAATATTCGTTTGGTCGTGGAATATTAAATCTTTGTCGGGAATATTCGTTTGGTCGTGAAATATTAAATCTTGTCGGGGAATATTCGCATGCGGCCAACGCAACCAATATGCGTGGGGCCCCATAACGAAAGCGATTGGATGAGGAAAACGACAAAGTTTGGGTGGTTATAAATAACTTGGCGTAGTTATTCTGAATTAAGATCGTTGGAATACCGGTTGGTTAAAATACGATGTCTGGCGTGGTTGCATGCGATGTATTACGGTATTGCAGCAAGATTGTTGAATTATTGATTAAATGCGTAAGATGGCACTACTCAATAATTTTCACGGTGAGTTCTTGCTCAATATTTTATTTTATTGATTCAATAATTCTTTGCGTTGATATTTTATATTATTGTTGTTCAATAATTGTCATCGCATAAGATTTCCCATTATCGGATCAATAATTCATATTATTTGAATAATATTATTAGATAACATTATTGGCAATGTCTAGAAAGTTCTGTCTAAGGAGAGGTTTGGTCACCTAATTGCGCCGCCATGAGAGAGATCCTTATTGAAAGCCCTCTTCTGGGGATGCGACTGGTTGTCATAAATGTGATTACGTAATATTATTTGTGAATAATTAATTATTGATTCATATGATAAGGAAATATTTATTTTATATGAATATAAATGATGGATTTATTTATGTGGTTATTAATGAAGGAAGAAATGTTGAGGTGTTTTATCAGTATTTTATCGGATTGGAGGTATTAAAAATTAAATCAGGGGTTTTGAGATATATTGCGGGGGTTATAATTTTTAATCCGACCGTTGGATTGTGGTAATTTTTGGGTATGTTATACATACATAAGTTGAGTATATGTCCACAAATTTTGAACCGTTAAAAATGCACGAATGATTTGTTATGAATTTTAAGAGGTGTCTGATTCGGAAATTAGGGTTATAATTGATTTTGGTGGAAAATTCTAGAATTGAGTGGGCCCCACTTGTGGTTGGTGAAAAAAATGTGCTGAATTTTATTTCAAATGTGGTGGGTGGCAATAGTAGCGGTAAAAGCCATCGGTAGCGAAGTCAAGTCTGCTTGGTAGTAATAACATTTTCCTATAAATAGAGGGCTTAAGTTAGAATTGAAAATCACACCGAAACAAAGTTTTCTCTCTTTCTCTCTCTATATTATTGAGCGTATTTTGTGAGTATTTAGATACTTTGAGAGTTCTTTGTTCGATTACAAGTTTCATTCAACATCACTTGAGCCTTTTCCTTCCGGAAATCTTGATTCTTTGAGGTAAGGGATATTATTTTTTTCGTAATGATATTATTTCTTCAATATCATTATCTTTGAAATGTTGATCTGAAGTTTTATCAAATTTGGAACTTTTTCATGTCGGGTTACTATTCATGAGTTACTATTCACGAGTTACTATTAATGAGTTACTATTCACGAGTTCTTATTCACGAGTACTATTCATGAAGCGTGAAGATGTTTTTGTAAATTTCTATCTTTTGGTGTCAAGAGTTCTTATTCACGATATCTGGCACTATTCACGTATCTGACACTATTCAATAGAAAAATAAAATTTCTTCTTTTCGTCCAAAATATCTATTCGGATACTAGCTTTGATTGTATCCATGTTTTGATCATTCTTGAATTTTACACCACTATGATTATTTTGAGGTATTTTTGGGCGTGGATAAAACCAAGTCTGAATCCTTAATCCTTAATCCTTGTCATTTTGTTTCACTTTGGATTCATTTCTTTAAAATATTTTCATCATCCTCGGTCTTAAATGATGATATTATTGAATATCTTTGGCACCTTGTAGTGCAAAGATGAATGATTTCTGAAGAATATCTTTGGCACGTAGTGCGAAGATGAATGATTTCTGAAGAATATCTTTAGTCGATGTAAGACCTCAAAAATTTTTTAAATAAAAAGGAATTTCCTTTATTTATTATTTTGAAATAGTAAGGTTGATTTGATTAATGTGGATAGTAAAGGGTTAAATACATAAATATTTCAAAATAAGCAAGTGGTTATAAAATATTCATTTTTTAGGGGAATATTAGTTTGGTGGTGGAATATTAAATCTTTGTCGGGGAATATTAGTTTGGTAGTCGTGGAATATTAAATTCGGGAATATTAAATGCGACGGTAGCGACCACCATGTGGGCCCCATAACGGAAAGCGATTGGATGAGAAAAATGACAAAGTTTGGGTGGTTATAAATAACTTGGCGTAGTTATTCTGAATTAAGGCCGTTGGAATACCGGTGGTTAAAATCTGATGTCTGCATGGTTGCGCGATGCTACGGTATTACCTGCATATTGTTGAATTATTGATCCTTACGTGAAGGCACTTTACTCAATAATTATTACGATGAATTCTTGTTCAATAGTTTATTTTATTGATTCGATAATTCTTTGCGTTGGTATTTTATATTATTGTTGTTTGATAATTGTCAACTGCAGATATTTCCCATTATCGGATCAATAATTCATATTATTTGAATAATATTATTAGATAACATTATTGGCAATGTCTAGAAAGTTACATCTAAGGAGAGGTTTGGTCACCTAATTTGCGCCCGATGAGGAGAGATCCTTATTGGAAAGCCCCTCTTTCTGAGGAACGACTGGGTTGTCATAAATGTGATTCTGTAATATTATTTGGAATAATTAATTATTGATTTATATGATAAGGAAATATTTATTTTATATGAATATAAATGATGGATTTATTTATGTGGTTATTAATGAAGGAATTAATGTTGAGGTGTTTTATCAGTATTTTATCGGATTGGAGGTATTAAAAATCAAATCGGGGTTTTGAGATATATTAAGGGGTTATAATTTTTAATCCGACCGTTGGATTGTAGTAATTTTTGGGTATGTTATACATACATAAGTTGAGTATATGTCCACAAATTTTGAACCGTTAAAAATGCACGAATGATTTGTTGTGAATTTTAAGAGGTGTCGGATTCGAAATTAGGTTTATAATTGATTTTGGTGGAAAATTCTAGAATTGAGTGGGCCCCACTTGTGGTTGGTGAAGAAATGTGCTGAATTTTATTTCAAATGTGGTGGGTGGCAATAGTAGCGGTAAAAACCGCCATCGGTGTAGCAGTCAAGTCTGCTTGGTGGACTAACATTTTCCTATAAATAGAGGGCTAAGTTAGAATTGAAAATCACACGAAACAAAGTTTTCTCTCTTTCTCTCTCTATATTATTGGCGTATTTTGTGAGTATTTAGATACTTTGAGAGTTCTTTGTTAATTACAAGTTTCATTCGGCATCACTTGAGCCTTTCCTTCCGAAATCTTGATTCTTTGAGGTAAGGGATGTTATTTTCTTCTCAAATGATATTATTTCTTGATATCATTATCTTTGAAATATTGGTTGGTACTTTTATCAAATTTGGAACTTTTTCATGTCGGGTTACTATTCATGAGTTCTTATTCACGAGTTACTATTCATGAGTTCTTATTCACGAGTTCTTATTCACGAGTACTATTCATGAAAGCGTGAAAATGTTTTTTTATGGAATTTCTATCTTTTGGTGTGAAGTTCTTATTCACGTATCGACACTATATTCACGAATCTGACACTTATTCATAGAAAAATGAAAATTTTTCTTTTAAATCTAAAATATCTATTACGGATACTAGCTTTGATTGTATCCATGTTTTGATCATTCTTGAATTTTACACCACTATGATTATTTTTGAGGTATTTTTTTGGGCGTGGATAAAACCAATACGAATCCTTAATCCTTGTCATTTTGTTTCACTGGATTAGTTTCTTTAAAAATATTTTCATCATCCTCGGTCTTAAATGATGATATTATTGAATATCTTTGGCTGTGTATGGTGCAAAGATGAATGATTCTTGATGAATATCTTTGGCTGTAGTGCAGAGATGAGCAGTGTTTAAATGAACATGACCGGTGTTTAATGAACATGATGAATATCTTTGGCCTTTAGTGCAAAGATGAGCAGTGTTGAGATGAACATGATGGATTGATGAATATCTTTGGCACATGTAGTGCAAAGATGAATATTTGATTTGAGATGAATATTGATTGATGTTACGAGGATAAAATATTGACGATGGGTTTATTAAATTCATAGATTATAGTAGATTTCATTCTCTACGTAACTCTTATGAATTATTATTTCCATGCGAATATTGATCCGAAACTTGTTGTCTATTGTATTCTATCGATTTTTCCACTGTTGGAGACTAACGATAATTTGTTGTATATTATCTTAGTCATAACATTCTTTCTTGGGCTAGTTGAGCTCACCCTTTTCCTTGTTGTTCCATTTTTCTTCTCGGGGAGGCGAGAATGTAGCGAGTACTAGTCGGGGTATGGAATGAAGGTTCTAGAGAGTTGTTTAGTAGTCCTCACCATTATTGTAAAATAATGTATCAATAAATGTGATGAGGATTTATTTGAGTATAAATATTATCTAGAAGATAATATTTGTATTTAAACTCACAGTTTATTGTTGTGATAATAAAGTTGTAGTTGTTTACATACCATGTAGTTGGCGACTTCGAAATGGGTTGGATGGAATGGACCTATTTTGGGGTTAAATCACGGTTGGTATCGAGCTTAGGGATATGATCTCTGGCGAAGATCGGGAATAGAACTAGGAGGAGAGGCAGAGTAAATCCTTTGCTAGTGTGTCCTACTAAGCTTATTTGTTAGTTGGTCGATATATAGGGATATTATGTGATTGATTTCCTTAATTAACCCTTGTTTTATGATGATAATTGAGAATGTCGTTGAGAATATTAATAGTGGTGTAAATGAGGCCGTGGAGATGCACAGCATACTTAACAACGAGGAGAGCGTTACAGTTTGGCAATGTACCTCCTGTGAATAACACCCTTTGAAGCGAGATGATGAGCGAGGCGATGTTTAGAAGCTTTTTGCGTTCATACAAAATCGGACGAGGAGACTTCGTGTTCAAAATCTGAGGAGGAGATGATAGCAATTCACGGGTGGTCACGACCAGCGTTCGAAGAGTTGGGACCACGAGTGCAGGGAAAGCGAGATCCGATCATGGCGGAAACATGGGTCAAGCAAATTACCAAGATATTCGATGTCTTGGGATGCGAAGAAGAAGAAAGTTCCATTCGCTACTTTTATGTTAAAATGGCGGCGCGATTCTTGGTGGGAATCATGAAGCGTACCCATTCAATTGTACTCGGCGTGTCGTGGGAGACGTTTGAAAAGCTTGATTCAATGACAAGTACTTCCACGAAAGTATTAAATCGTATGAAGGAAGTGGAGTTTATTAGATTGGAAGCGAATAACATGGCGGTGTCCCGATGCGAGGCGATGTTTGCGAGTTATCGAGTTTGCACCTCATTTGGTGGAGAATGAGGAGCGTATGTGCGGATGTTTACGAGAGGTTTGAAACGGCGTACGTCGATATCTCATTTCTCATAAATTTTCTCTCTGATCGGATGTTGTAAGCAGGGGCTCAATTGTTAGGCGAGATACGAGACGTTCAATCGAGGACCATAACGAGGATCATACCAAAGATAGTAGTCATCGAATAACGATAACCGGTGGAGAAAGAAGAATACGGACAAAGGCGGTAACCACTCTGGTGGTAATCGTGGCCATGAAAATAGAAGAAGCGAGTTGGGAGGAGATTTTAAAAGAGGAGATTCAACAACGACCATGTGAAGGCGTCGGCGCCGATGTGGCCCAGGGTTCGAGGAGGAGAAAGACCATCGGTCGTATGTTACAAATCTTGAAAGAGGGACATATCATTGAAGCGCCCACAGCAGTTTAAGGTATGCTATAATTGTGGAAAAGAAGGACATATCGCTCGAGATTATGCGATATCGAAACCTAGTCTGTGAGGGCGGTGACTCGAAAAGGATGTCCCGAAAAGTCAAAGTCAGCGGTTCTTGGAAGAAGCGTTTGTCGTGGCCGGGTCAAAATGCGAGGAACGAGCGAAGTTAGCAGGTTAGTTAATTATAAATTCTTGCGAAGTTTATACCTTACTGAATCTGGGTTCTACCCATTCTTTTATCTCTCTTGCTTGCGCTCAACGTTTGAACTTGACTACGGAGAAATTAGACTTTGACCTATCTATGGAGAATCCGTTAGGAGAAACTTTCATTACATCATTGTTTAGAAATCTTGTTTGATTCAGTTGGCACTTTATCACATTACTGTTAACCTTATTTCTATAGAGATATTTTCTTTTGATGTGATTTTAAGGTTAACTACTCATCATGCCAAATTGATTGCTTTTGTAAGGTTGTTAGTTTTCATATTCCTAAGCAACTTTTGTTATTCAATTCAAGCAATCAAACCATTGTAATCAAACATTTTCATATCAAGCCATGAAGTCATTCGTTTATTACGGATGTCGAGTTTTCTTAGTCCATGTTATGGATTTGAATAAAGACACGTCGATTTGAATAATATTCTGTTGTTATTGATTTTTCTGGCGTATTTTACGAAGAATTTCTTGGCTTACTCCCAAAGCGATATTAAATTTTGTATCGAATTTGAACCCGGTACAAAACTCATTTCTAAAATCTCATATCGAATGGCTCTATTGAACTTGAGTTAAAAATTCAACTATAAAATTTGGTACATGAGCCTTTATCTTGTGACTTCCTTTGTGGAATTCACTAAGCGGAACTCTCTGTAGGGGGCGTCATATTAGATGCGATAAGTAATGCGATAGGTGTCATTGTGACGTCTTTATCCAAGATTGGGATATGAGTCGCGATTGAGAAACAACCTAAGTCGATGTCGAAATCGTAGCTTTCTAGGCTTAGTTGGTTATTATCGGAGGATATTCTGAATCGCTAATCGCTATTCATTATCGCGGTGACTTCGTAGAGATAAAAAATTCGAATGGAGCGAGGAATGTGGTAAGAGCTTGAAGAACTCAAGAGGAGACTCATTTGAAATATATTACGACCATGCCATCTGGAAAAGCGAGCGTGGTAGGTAGCGTGTTGAGTAGAAGATCGTATACAAATCTGAGTACAATATTGTCAAAGACTCATTTAAGTATAATATACAAATAATAGAGATGGAGATGAAAACTCTAGGTACCCACGTGATGATATCTGATGCATTGATGATATCTGAGTATAATCGACTTTAATCGATAAAGTTAAAGTACATTCAAGCACACACAGGGATGATGAATTTGAAGAAGGAGGTCAAAGAAGTTGTTATTTTAAAAGCGAGAATCGGTGAGGTGGGGAAAGCTCAAACCTTGATTTATTAATCCATTTGAAATTCTCGATCGAATAGGAGCGTGGCTATATAGACTCGTTTTACCACCAAGTATGACGCGTGTTCATAACGTTTTTCACGTGTCGATGTTACGTAAATATGTGGACGACCCAAAACACGTCATTGAGATAGAACCCCACGAGATAGCCAAGACTTAACGTCGAGGAGGTACTGTCAAGATTTTGTAGAGGAAAGAACATGACCTATGTCTGAGGGTTATACCATAAGTTAAAGTTTTGTGGAGAAACCATCTTTATTGAGGAAATGACACAGGAGTTGGAAAGCGAAAATGAAAGCGAGGTATCTTTACCTTTTGAAACACACCGAATCGTCGTCAATTTCGAGGACGAAATTTCATAAGGAGGGAGGTTGTAAGACCGAAAATTTTTTAAATAAAAGGAATTTCCTTTATTTATTATTTTGAAATAGTAAGGGTTGATTTGATTAATGTGGATAGTAAAAAGGTTAAATCATAAATATTTCAAAATAAGCAAGTGGTTATAAAATATTCATTTTGTCGGGGAATATTCGTTTGGTGCGTGGAATATTAAATCTTTGTCGAGGAATATTCGTTTGGTGCGTGGAATATTAAATCTTATCGGGGAATATTAAATGCGGACCAGTATGACCGTGTATGTGGACCCCATGTGAAAGCGATTGGATGAGGAAAATGACAAAGTTTGGGTGGTTATAAATAGCTTGGCGTGGTTATTCTGAATAAAGGCATTGGAATACTGGGTGGTTAAAATCTGATGTCTGGCGTGGTTGCCGCGATGGTACGGTATTGCCTGATGTTGTTGAATTATTGATCCTTACGTGAAAGGCACTTACTCAATAATTATTACGATGAATTCTTGTTCGATAGTTTATTTTATTGATTCAATAATTCTTTGCGTTGGTATTTTATATTATTGTTGTTTCAATAATTGTCAATTTTTATGATATTTCCCATTATCGGATCAATAATTCATATTATTTGAATAATATTATTAGATAACATTATTGGCAATGTCTAGAAAGTTACATCTAAGGAGAGGTTTGGTCACCTAATTGCGGCGCCCGATGAGAGATCCTTATTGAAGCCCCTCTTTCTGAGGAGCGACTGGTTGTCGTAAATGTGATTACGTAATATTATTTGGAATAATTAATTATTGATTTATATGATAAGGAAATATTTATTTTATATGAATATAAATGATGGATTTATTTATGTGGTTATTAATGAAGGAATTAATGTTGAGGTGTTTTATCGGTATTTTATCGGATTGGAGGTATTAAAAAATCAAATCGGGGTTTTGAGATATATTGCGGGGTTATAATTTTTAATCCGAATGAGTTGGATTGTGGTAATTTTTGGGTATGTTATACATACATAAGTTGAGTATATGTCCACAAATTTTGAGCCGTTAAAAATGCACGAATGATTTGTTGTGAATTTTAAGAGGTGTCGGATTCGAAAATTAGGTTTATAATTGATTTTGGTGGAAAATTCTAGAATTGAGTGGGCCCCACTTGTGGTTGGTGAAGAAATGTGCTGAATTTTATTTCAAATGTGGTGGGTGGCAATAGTAGCGAGTAAAAGCCATCGGTGGCAGTCGAAATCTGCTTGGGTAAGCTAACATTTTCTATAAATAGAGGGGCTAAGTTAGAATTGAAAATCACACGAAACAAAGTTTTCTCTCTTTCTCTCTCTATATTATTGGCGTATTTTGTGAGTATTTAGATACTTTGAGAGTTCTTTATTCGGTCTGAAGTTTCATTCAAGACATCACTTGAGCCTTTCCTTAGAAATCTTGATTCTTTGAGGTAAGGGATGTTATTTTCTTCTCAAATGATATTATTTCTTGATATCATTATCTTTGAAATATTGATTGGTACTTTTTATCAAATTTGGAACTTTTTCATGTAAGGTTACTATTCATGAGTTACTATTCACGAGTTACTATTCATGAGTTCTTATTCACGAGTTCTTATTCACGAGTACTATTAATGAAGCGTGAAAATGTTTTTTTGTGGAATTTCTATCTTTTGGTGTCGAGAGTTACTATTCACGTATCGGCCTATTCACGTATCTGACACTATTCACGAATACTGGCACTATTCATAGAAAAATGAAAATTTTTCTTTTAAATCTAAAATATCTATTACGGATACTAGCTTTGATTGTATCCATGTTTTGATCATTCTTGAATTTTACACCACTATGATTATTTTTGAGGTATTTTTGGGCGTGGATAAAACCAAAATCTGAATCAATTAATCCTTGTCATTTTGTTTCAATTGGATTCGTTCTTTAAAAATATTTTTCATCATCCTCGGTCTTAAATGATGATATTATTGAATATCTTTGGCACGTAGTGCAAAAGATGAATGATTCTTGATGAATATCTTTGGCTGTAGTGCAAAGATGAGCAGTGTTTAAATGAACATGGCCGACTGATGAATATCTTTGGCCTTTAGTGCAAAGATGAGCAGTGTTGAGATGAACATGACCGATTGATGAATATCTTTGGCTTTTAGTGTAGTGCAAAGATGAATATTTGATTTGAGATGAATATTGATTGATGTTCTGAGGATAAAATATTGATGATGGTTTGTTAAATTCATAGATTATAGTAGATTTCATTCTCTACGTAACTCTTACATGAATTATTATTTCGTTGCGAATATTGATCTGAAACTTGTTGTCTATTGTATTCTATCAGATTTTTCCTGTTGGAGACTAACGATAATTTGTTGTATATTATCTTAGTCATAACATTCTTCTTGGGCTAGTTGAGCTCACCCTTTTCCTTGTTGTTCCATTTTTCTTCTCGGGGAGGCGAGAATGTAGCGAGTACTAGTCGGGGGTATGGAATGAAGGTTCTAGAGAGAGTTGTTTAGTAGTCCTCACCATTATTGTAAAATAATGTATCAATAAATGTGATGAGGATTTATTTGAGTATAAATATTATCTAGAAGATAATATTTGTATTTAAACTCACGATTTTATTGTTGTGATAATAAAGTTGTAGTTGTTTACATACCATGTAGTTGGCGACTCGAGAATGGGTTGGATGGAATGGACCTATTTTGGGGTTAAATCACGATCGATATATAGGATATTATGTGATATATTGATTTCCTTAATTAACCCTTGTTTTATGATAGTTTTTTTTTTCCTTAGAATTGTTTTATGCTGAAACGTTAACAATGGAGTGAATGAGATCGTGGAACACCTCTAATCGCCAACCGGATAATGTGATGTCGGTGAAGAAGAATTAGAGATATCCATGTGGTGAGTGAAGAATTGATAGTTGCATTTGAGATAATGTCAGGTTGGTAACGGTGAGAGTGAGGAAGAAGAGGAAGAAGAGGAACTGAAGAGAGTTTATTAGAGGTATTTTATGATCGAAATATAGAATTGCAAAATCGTATTCATGAGTTAGAAGAAGCGAGGCTAAAAAATTGCGAGGCGATGTCGTGGAGCAAAAGGATCAATTCAAGCTTGTGTTACCCGATACTTGATGCTTGAGCGAAGCACTCTTTTAGCGAGTATAAGATGATAAAGCTTTGGAATCGAAATGAAAGAAGAAATAAGCGAGCAGTGAGAATGAGTGATGCATGGGTAAAAAGGCGCATGACGCGTTGATATTATGGAAAGAGATGTCCAATCTAAAAAGAAGATTTAACGATGGCGGAAAGATGTCGGAAAACAATGACATCGGCACCATCAACAAATTCTAGGGAAGAAGAACGATCGCCGGTTAGATCTTTACTGAGATGTGGAGAGAGAGGGACATATAAGGTCAAAGCTGTTCAAAGCCTTCAAGGTATGCTATAATTGTGGAAAAGAATGACATATCGCTTCGAGATTATGCGATATCGAAACCAGTCCAGCGTGAATGGTGACTCAAAAGGATGTCCCGGAAAAGTCAAAGTCAGCGGTTCTTGGAAGAGCATTTGTCGTGGCCAAATCAAAATCGAGGAACGACGACGAAGTTAGCACGGGTTAGTTAATTATAAATTCTTGCGAAGTTTATACCTTACTAGATCTGGGTTCTACCCATTCTTTTATCTCTCTTGCTTTACGCTCAGCGTTTGAACTTGACTACGGAGAAATTAGACTTTGACTTTATTTATGGAGAATCCGTTAGGAGAAACTTTCATTACATCTGTTGTTTAGAAATCTTGTTTGATTCGAGTTGGCACTATCACATTACACATTAACCTTATTTCTATAGAGATATTTGCTTTTGATGTGATTTTAAGGTTAACTATTCATCATACCAAATTGATTGCTTTTATAAGGTTGTTAGTTTTCATATTCCTAAGCAACTTTGTTATTGAATTCAAGCAATCAAACCATTGTAATCAAACATTTTCATATCAAGCCATGAAGTCGTTCGTTTATTACGGATGTCAAGTTTTCTTAGTCCATGTTATGGATTTGAATAAAGACACGTCGATTTGAATAATATTCTGTTGTTATTGATTTTTCTGATGTATTTCTGAAGAATTTCTTGGCTTACTCCCAAAGCTTTGATATTAAATTTTGTATCGACTTTGAACCCGGTACAAAACTCATTTCTAAAATCTCATATAGAATGGCTCTATTGAACTTGAGGAGTTAAAAATTCAACTATAAATTTGGTACTGAGCCTTTATCTTGTGACTTTCTTTGTGGAATTCACTAAGCGAACTCTCTATAGGGGGCGTCGTATTAGATGCGATAGTAAAGCGATAGGTGTCATTGTGACGTCTTATCCAAGATTGGGATATGAGTCGCGATTGAGAAGCAACCTAAATCGATGTCGAAATCGTAGCTTTACTGAAGCTTAGTTGGTTATTATCGGAGATTCGTTGAAGGATATTCTCGAATCGCTATTCCATTATCGACTAACTAACTCTGTAGAGATACAAAATTCGAATGGAGCGAGGAATGTGGGAAGAGCTTGAAGAACTCAAGAGGAGACTCATTTCAATACATGTTACGACCCATGCCATCACGAAAAGCGAGCGTGGTAGGTGGCGTGTTGAGTAGAAGATCGTATATGAAATCTGAGTACGATATTGTCAAAGACTAATTTAATAGAATTTACAAATAATAGAGATGGAGATGAAAACTCTAGGTACCCATTGATGATATCTGAGTATAATCGACTTTAGTTAAAATTTGCTCGAGCCACCAGGCAGGAGTGATCATTATGAAGAGGAAAGTACAAGAAGGAGCTATTAGGGCGAGAATTGATGAAGAAGGAATACTTGAGTCCACTCTAGACTTTGTATTCCTAACGACTACGATTTGAGGTACAAGATTATGATGGAGGCACACAATACACCATTTGCAATCCATCACGGAAGTACTAAAATGTATAAATGATCTTGACATACATTTGGTGGAATAATATGAAGAGAGAGATTGCAAAGTTTATCTCGATGTGTTTAACTTATAGCGTGTAAAGGCGGACATCTAGTACCTAAGGGTCCGTTGCAACCACTTGAGATTAGGAATGGAAGTAGGAACACATTACCATAGATTTAGTTCTGGGGTCTTCCTACGGTTTCTCAAGGCATCAATCTTATTTGGGTTATTGTTGATAGATTAACCAAATCTGCTCATTTCTTGCCGATCTGGGAGACTTTTTCCTTGAGCGTCTTGCTAGTATATGCGTGAATGAGATTGTGAGGTTGCATGGCATACTGTATCCATAGTTTGGATAGTGACCCAAGATTCACTTCATGATTTTGGGTTAGAAAGCTATAGACGCACAATTCTGATTGATTTGGCATACCATCCTCAAAGCGGATGGGCAATCGAAAAGGACTACTCAAACTCTTGAAGATATATTAAAACTACGTGTCCTAGATTTCAAAGGAAGTTGGGATAAGTACTTGCCATTGGTGGAATTCTCATACAACAATAGTTATTAAACAAATATAGGCATGGTTCCATTCAAGCATTATATGGACAAAAATGTCATTCTCGATATGTTGGGATGAGGTGGGTGAAGCAACATTGTTGGGACCCAGAGTTAAATCGTGTATGACTACGAAAAGATCCAAATGATTCGACAATGTATACAAAGCGGCACAAGATCGAAAAAAGAGTTATCACGGATCTTCATCGAAAGGGCGTGGAATTTAATGTAGGGGATCATGTATTGTTGCGAGTTGCTCCATGGAAGGAGTTACAAGATTTGGAAAGAGAGGAAAGCTCGATCCACGATTTATTGGTCCATTTCAAATTCTTGACCGAAAGTAGGAAATGTAGCCTATAGACTCGCGTTACCTCAAGTATGTCTCGTGTTCATAATGTGTTTCACATATCGTACTTAAGTAAATATGTGAAAGACCGAACCACGTTATAGAGTTAGAACCAGACGAGATAGCCAGAAGACTTAACGTGTGAGGAGGTACTGTCAAGATCTTGGATAGGAAGGAGCATGTCTACTGCTGTGAAATTCATACCACAAGTTAAAGTTTTGTGGAGGAATCATCTTATAGAGGAAATGACACAGGAATTGGAAAGCGGAAATGAAAGCGAGTATCCCTCACCTTTTGAAACACACAGTGCGTCGTCGATTTCGAGGACGAAATTTCATAAGGAGGGAGGTTGTAAGACCTCGAAATTTTTTAAATAAAAGGAATTTCCTTTATTTATTATTTTGAAATAGTAAGGGTTGATTTGATTAATGTGGATAGTTAAGGGTTAAATACATAAATATTTCAAAATAAGCAAGTGGTTATAAAATATTCATTTTGTCGGAAATATTAGTTTGGTGGTGGAATATTAAATGCTTTCGGGAATATTCGTTTGGTGGTGGAATATTAAATGCTTTGTCGGGGAATATTAAATGCGACGGCCTAGCGACCGTGTGTGAGCCCATAACGAGCGATTGGATGAGAAAAGCGACAAAGTTTGGGTGGTTATAAATAACGGCGTAGTTATTCTGAATTAAGGCTGTTGGAATACCGGTGGTTAAAATCTGATGTCTGGCGTGGTTTGCCAAGATGCTAGCACGGTATTACCGCAGTATTGTTGAATTATTGATTAAATGCGTAAGATGGCACTTTCTCACTAATTTTCCACGATGAATTCTTGTTCAATATTTTATTTTATTGATTCATAATTCTTTGCGTTGATATTTTATATTATTGTTGTTCAATAATTGTCAACTTTGCACAATATTTCCCATTATCGGATCAATAATTCATATTATTTGAATAATATTATTAGATAACATTATTGGCAATGTCTAGAAAGTTACATCTAAGGAGAGGTTTGGTCACCTAATTGCGGCGCCCGATGAGGAGAGATCCTTTATTGGAAAGCCCCTCTTTCACAGGAGCGACTGGTTATCATAAATGTGATTACGTAATATTATTTGTGAATAATTAATTATTGATTCATATGATAAGGAAATATTTATTTTATATGAATATAAATGATGGATTTATTTATGTGGTTATTAATGAAGGAAGAAATGTTGAGGTGTTTTATCGATTATTTTATCGGATTGGAGGTATTAAAAATTAAATCGGGGTTTTTGATATATTATTGGGGTTATAATTTTTAATCCGACCGTTGGATTGTAGTAATTTTTGGGTATGTTATACATACATAAGTTGAGTATATGTCCACAAATTTTGAGCCGTTAAAAATGCACGAATGATTTGTTATGAATTTTAAGAGGTGTTATCGATTAGGAAATTAGGGTTATAATTGATTTTGGTGGAAAATTCTAGAATTGAGTGGGCCCCACTTGTGGTTGGTGAAAAAATGTGCTGAATTTTATTTCAAATGTGGTGGGTGGCAATAGTAGCGGTAAAAGCCATCAGTGTGGCGGTCGAAATGCCTTGGTAGCTAACATTTTCTATAAATAGAAATTAAGTTAGAATTGAAAATCACACGAAAACAAAGTTTTCTCTCTTTCTCTCTATATTTATTGAGGCGTATTTTGTGAGTATTTAGATACTTTGAGAGTTCTTTGTTAGATTACAAGTTTCATTCGACATCACTTGAGCCTTTCCTTAGAAATCTTGATTCTTTGAGGTAAGGGATATTATTTTTTTCGTAATGATATTATTTCTTGAATATCATTATCTTTGAAATGTTGATCTGAAGTTTTATCAAATTTGGAACTTTTTCATGTCGGGGTTACTATTCATGAGTTCTTATTCACGAGTTACTATTCATGAGTTACTATTCACGATTCTTATTCACGAGTACTATTAAGCTGAAGCGTGAAGATGTTTTTGTAAATTTCTATCTTTTGGTGTCGATTACTATTCACGTATCGGCACTTTATTCACGTATCTGACACTATTCACGTATCTGGCACTATTCATCAAAAATAAAATTTCTTCTTTTAGTCCAAAATATCTATTACGGATACTAGCTTTGATTGTATCCATGTTTTGATCATTCTTGAATTTTACACCACTATGATTATTTTGAGGTATTTTTGGACGTGGATAAAACCAAGTACAAATCCTTAATCCTTAATCCTTGTCATTTTGTTTCAATGGATTCGTTTCTTTAAAATATTTTCATCATCCTCGATCTTAAATGATGATATTATTGAATATCTTTGGCTTTTGTAGTGCAAAGATGAATGATTTCTGAAGAATATCTTTGGCTGTGAGTGCAAAGATGAATGATTTCGAAGAATATCTTTGGCTGTAGTGAACAGAGATGAGCATGTGTTTAAATGAACATGGCCGATCGATGAATATCTTTGGCCTTTAGTGCAAAGATGAGCAGTGTTGAGATGAACATGATGGATTGATGAATATCTTTGGCTTGTGGTGCAAAGATGAATATTTGATTTGAGATGAATATTGATTGATGTTACGAGGATAAAATATTGATGATGGATTTTTAAATTCATAGATTATAGTAGATTTCATTCTCTACGTAACTCTTACATGAATTATTATTTCATTGCGAATATTGATCTGAAACTTGTTGTTTATTGTATTCTATCGATTTTTCCTGTTGGAGACTAACGATAATTTGTTGTATATTATCTTAGTCATAGTATTCTTCTTTGGGCTAGTTGAGCTCACCCTTTTCCTTGTTGTTCCATTTTTCTTCTCGGGAGGCGAGAATGTAGCGAAAGTCTTAGTCGGGGTATGGAATGAAGGTTCTAGAGAGAGTTGTTTAGTAGTCCTCACCATTTTGTAAAATAATGTATCAATAAATGTGATGGGGATTTATTTGAGTATAGATATTGTCTAAAAGATAATATTTGTATTTAAACTCACAGTTTCTTGTTGTAATAATAAAGTTGTAGTTGTTTACGTACCATGTATTTGGCGACTCGAATGGGTGTGGTGTATACCTATTTTGGGGCGTCATGATTATAATGAATTGTATTGATGATACTAGTTGAAGTTATAACAAGAATGATCCACTTTTTGGGCTTTCTTTGGTCGCAAAATGCAAGTTTTTGTTTTGTAAATGATAACTGCTTGCATTAATGCATTTATCTCTGTTTTTGTCATTACTGTTTTCAACGGTATATACATAAATGACAAAAGTCCAACAATATCTCGGTACATACTCTGTTTTTGGGTTTGGAAATGATAAATGACACTGCTTTGTGAATGATAAATGGTACTATGTTGTCTTACATCATTCTTAACTCACAACTACTAGCACTAAAGACACAAAACAAAACAAAAAGTCAATTAAAATCAAATTGCTCTGTTGCCACCATTAACTCAAAAATAACAACAATAACACTCTAGAAATTAATGTTCTGCTGCTTCATTTCCTTTAAGACATAAACACAACAACTATACATGAATTACAATCATCCACTCATATGCCACTCTTAACTCACAACACAAATAACAAAACAAAAAGAGTTTCCCCAATGTTGTTTTACACTACTATTACTAAAACATACAGAAAAATTAACCATGAACAAATTAAAATGATCCACATTTTCTTGAGTTTTCCAAATTGTGAACATTTTCATAATCATCTCTTTTACCACTTTTAACTCACTTCCATCTTCAATCAAGCTACGCCTTTGTACTTCTTCATTAGCAATTTACAAGCTCATCCCTCAATTTTTGATAACTTCCCTTGATCTTTCAGTGAATGGAGGATCACACCACTTGAAAAATCCACAATACCTATTTTTATCCTTGTCAACAAAATAATAAAACAAAAATTTGTGTGGGAAAATTAGCTCAAACAAATGAATCTGGTGAGGGAAAATTAGCTACAACCAAGAGGGAAAATATCTTGCTCATTGACTTACCTTGTATCTGCTACAGCCAACGAATCTTCTACCTGGATCTAGGGTTCCTTCTTTCCAAGCTTCCCACATGGGTGCAACGATTCCACAACGACAAACGATTGGAGAAGAAAACGTGGACTCGCGTTCAGAATCTGAAGATTTACTCACCGATTTCCTTTTGTAAGAAGTGTACTACTCCACTTGAGGTAGTCGTCTCAACAAACGCATCAACGGATTGTTAGTAGCATTGAGTTTTGTTCGATTGATGCGCAACGCATGATATGAACCCTTAATTTTGCCCCCTTCTGAGTTTTCTTCGTTATTTATCAGAAATCATTTGTTGGGATGGATCGAATCTTTATTGGGTGGATCGGATCTTAGTTTTCCATGGGTGGGCAATAGCTTAGGTGTTAAAATTAATTACGGTGAGCTCCAAATTTAGGATTAAATGGGACCCTTCGGTTTTACCGTACGCCGGTTTCAAAATCCAATTAATTAACGTCTCATTACACAAATTTAAATTTTTGTTAGTAAAATGTAGTTTAGTGAGTTGACTGTAAGAAAAAAAAGTTCAGTGACCCAGTTGTAAGTTGAGGTATAGTACAGTGACTTAAGAAGCATTTAACCCCACATTAAGAGCTCTCTCTCACTTGAACACTTCTCTTTAATCACCGCAATACTAATTCTTGGTTAATCACTCTTGATTTTTCCATCAGGAGTAAACTTTTATCAAGAATTAAACATATCTTATCTTCAATTATCTCGGTATCAATTCTTGACTAACCACTCTTAAAACTAATTCTCGGCTAAACTCATCAAGAATTCAACATCACCATCGAGAGCCTTTAATGAAGCATCAACCCTTTTCATTTTTCATCGAGAATTAAACATTCATCGCGTGTTGTCTTTTGGAAAGGCTCATCAATTCGGAATCAATTTTTTTGTAATTTATAATACTAGTTCTTAGAGAGCTTTTAGGGAAGCACCAACCCTTTTCATTTTTCATCGAGAATTCAACATTCATCATGTGTCATAAGTCTGTGATCAATTTTCTATAGTTTTCATACCAGTTGTTAGAGAGCCTTCAGGAAAATACCAATTGTTAGAAAGCCTTTAGGGAAGGAAAAATGATATATATTGCAAATGTGTACGTTAATTTTTTAATTGTCGGTTATATGGATAAATATTAATGGTAACATTTTTGGAGAGAGATGTAATAAATGAGACCCTCTTATAATTTCTACCAATCTTATTTATTGATAAATTTTGCTATTGTAATTCAGTCTAAATTTATTGCAATACATAGTAGGTCTCTTAGAGAAGTACCAACCCATCATTTTCATTTTTTTTATTATCAAAAATCCAACATTCATTGCATGTCGTCTTTTGAAGAACTCATCACGGATCAATCTTTCGTAGTTTTAATACCAGTTGTTAAGGAAGAGAATCGGAAGGGTGTGCGTATACACAATACATTAACACACGTGTGGAATTCAACCTAACCCAAAAATTTTAAGTCATTAAATTTTGAGTCCATTCATTCATGTATATTAATCCTTTAGAGTTTTATTATTTCTTACTACAACTCACTTTTAATTAGGTTGGTGAATGCAAGATTCTTAAATTGTAAACTCCAAAAACTTGAGAGAGAAATGAAGCAAAAGGAAAAAGATTTGAAACCCTTTTAACTATTTTATCGCATTATATTTTAATCATTTATTTTTTTATTAGCTGTTTTAAATTTATTTTCATTAAAATATCTTTTTCCTTCTTTTGGTTCTTTTTCTTTTCTTTCATTGTGTTTTTCTACTTTGAAACCTTAAAACCAACTTTGGGTCTTTGTTATTTTTTCGGAGATGCACATGTGATTCCTAGCTTTTTGTCAAATAACGAAAGTGAGGATACTTTGAACAATTGTTTGGAGCGAAACCCAAGCAAGAGATGGTAAAACTGGATCAGGATCCTCTATGAGAATTTTTATGTGAGGATCTTGTAAAAATTTTGTTGTGTGATTGACAACACATTAAAAAGGAGATCCAATGACTCACGACTCTTTTTTTGTTTGTGTATCAAAACGATGTCGTTTTGATAGAATTTTTTTTCCAATGGCTCACAATTCTTTTTTTTGTTTGTGTATCAAAACGACGTCGTTTTGATAGAAATTTTTTTTTTACAAGTTGACAGAAAATTGGAAGCCACCAAACGCAGTTTACTTTTACCAAACAAACAAAGTAAAGTAAAAAAAGTACATTTAAAATAGTATTTGAGTTGTGATGGTGATTGTCTCCGTTGAGCAGAAGATTAAAAGATGTAAAATAAAACGATTATTAATAATAATAAAAGATATAAAGGAATATGTAAATAATAATAATTGATAGGTCTAGAATATTTTCTTGGTTGACCCAGCCAGCCCAATAGTTAGAGTAAATAATAATAATATTTTCAATGATGAGAGTAAACTCTTTTTATGGTACAGATAAATACAAATTATAATAATAATAATATAAATAAACAAATAAAAACAATAATAAACGAAAAATATATAATTAAAGCCACATTAAAAACATTAACGATAATTATAACCGATATATTTATTTATTTTTTTGAGCCAAATTTGTATTTATCTTAATATTAATAGCAAGCTAAGTTATTAAATATATAAAAAAATCATATACAGAATAATCAAGAAATTTAAAATAATTATATGTAAAAATAAACGGCGTTTGATTGCTTCTAATATTTTGTCAACTTGTAAAAAAAAAAAATCTATCAAAATGACGTCGTTTTGATACACAGAAAAAAAAAAAAAAAGAGTTGTGAGCCATTGGATCTCCTTTTTAATGTGTTATCAACCCCACAACAAAATTCACAACAAAACCCTCACAGAGAAATCCTCATAGAGGATCCGGATCCGGTAAAACTGCACTTCTTAAGCATAAAATCCATAGACGAGCTCTGCAAGTTTACTACTTGAACGAAATTAATAAATCGGATTTAATAATATTTTTGATATTCCTGAAAAAAAAATATTTTTCACTCTTAAGTTCTAATAGAATAGATTTTTCACTGGCATTCCTGAAAAAAAAAAGAAGAAAAAAAGATGTTATCATAAACAAAATTACTGATCACAATGGACCATGTAAACTTTCATTCTTATACCCCATGGTAGGGTTCAGCTAGTTACGACAGAATTCTGAACTTTAATATCCCAAAATGCAAAAACAAAGAAAACTAAAGATCCACAAACAGCGGGATCTATAGAGAAACAGCTGTCTCCATCATTACAGTTCCGCGGGAATTAAACAATGGGATTATTCAAAACTGTTGTTACTTCACCAACATAAATCACGATAACTACTAGATACCAAGATGCTGGTGATTAAGAAATTCAAGAGAGACATGAGTATGCCAAAGCCTTTTCCTCGCTGAGCTCTTCAGCCGTCAAGTCCAACTTCTTCCTTGAGAACTCGTCAATGGAAAGTTCTACGATGAGGGAAAGTACAAATTAAGATTCCAAGCAGAAAATTGTAAAATTCTAAGACATACAAAAATATATATTAATGGAACTTGTAACCTAAATGCAGTTATCCAAAAGAATCAGTTTTAAGGGAAGACAAGAAAGCATATACTCATATACAGTCACTAATTATACAAACAAATTCAAATATACCATATTGTAACTGATAAATGAAGTTCTTAATTTGCCCTTTATTAGTAACAGGGATAACCCTATAGCTATGCTTTGATATTTTACCAAATCCTTACCTTGAACAATTTTCCATTCTCCATGGGCACACGTCACTGGGAAAGAATAAATAAGCCCAGCAGGCACATTGTATGAGCCATCAGAGTATACTCCCATAGAAACCCAAGTTCCCTATAATGTGAGTTAGGGAGAAAGTTTAGGAGAATTAAAAAATGCATAGCATAAATCAAATCATCAGTAATGTAATATAATTTGCTCAATATATCACGAAAGTTAGACAGGATGACTTACCTCTGGTGTTCCAAGAACCCAATCACGTATGTGGTCACAAGCAGCACTAGCGGCTGATAATGCACTAGAGAGCTTTCTAGCTTTGATAATCGCAGCACCACGCTGTTGGACAGTTTTGATGAATTCTCCATTCAACCTAAAATCAGATTAGGAAACAGCATTTCAGGTGAATTTCTTTGGGGAAGAACTGAAAATATTTGATTAAGTTAATGCCAGTGCAAATCTACATGATAGGAAAAGATAAGGTAAATCTCTTATTTTACCATTCATCGTCAGCAACAAGAGCTCTGACAGGCTTGTCTCCAACAGTTGCATGGTTTACATCAGGATATTGTGTGGAAGAGTGATTTCCCCAGATGATAGCATTCTTAACATCTGATACTTGAACATTCAGTCTCTCTGAGATTTGACCAAGGGCCCTGTTGTGGTCTAACCTCGTAAGACAAGTAATGTTTTTCTCTGGGATGGATGGTGCGAATTCCTTCAGGATCAACGCATTGGTGTTCGCAGGGTTTGCAACAACCAAGACCTGGAAAAAACAAACAATAAAACAAATTCCCCTAACCAATCGATGCATTAAGAACTAGACTACCTAAACATGTTGAACTATAGGCACTTGCATAATTGTATGATGCTAATAGAGTACAAGCCTTGCAGTAAAAACCATTTCAGAGTGGAGCTTCAATAATTAAATATTCTTCCTCATTCTGAAGAAATATTCACACAAATCCAACTTAACTATTGTATGAATAAAGGTTTCCAATTGTTCAGAATCGCCTTGAAGATTGATGAAAACTTCTAGTGACAAATATGTGCTAATGATGACTTGTGATTGTGAATTAACATGCTAAACAAAACAAGATAATTCAATTATAGACTATAACATCCTAAGCCCCCAAGAATTAGCTACCTTGCAGTTTGCAGCAGCATGCTTCTCAAGAGCAGAAGCTTGGGACTTGTAAATGGACACATTCTTTGTCATCACGTCTTTCCTTTCCATGCCTTCTTTCCTAGGGAACCCGCCAACCATAACTGCAACATTGACGCCAGTACATGCCTCAACAACATCAGTTGTAGCAACAACACCTGATACAAATATCATAACATGAAAAATACTGTCAAACTCCACTAATATTCCCAATTATCGGATGACACGATATGCTGTTTTTCTGAAGTATTTAACTAATATTTATGTAAACAAGATACTGACCTTTAAGGAGAGGAAATGCAGCATCCACCAACTCCATTTTTACTCCATTCAATGCCTCTGCAGCAGGTGGAATATCAAGCATGTGGAGGATCACAGGCTGATCGGGTCCCAACATCACACCTCTGGCAATCATGGGCACAAGAGCATATCCAATTTGTCCTGTAAATCCAACATCGTCCGTTAATATATGTAACTTTAGTTTAAGGTGTGAGCATATATCCATGTGATGTGATCATGCATAAGCTAGAATGATTTGCATCCGAGAAATCAGAGATTAACAAGTAGCAACCACTTCGTCTACAAGTATCATCAATTCTAACAGAAGCATTGCTATAATAATTAGATAATCACATATATAAACTAAAGTTGGGAATTCTCAAACAAACTTTTCACACATATCTCAATAAATTATGTTTACATCTTGTAAGATGGTTAGAAACTATAAAAAGTAGAATAAAATTTAGCCTTTTATCATATGAATTAAAAACCTCCTAACTGGGTCTAAACTCTAAACCACTGTTACAGCAAGTTGAAAATCTGACACAAATACATTACAAAAATTGCTTTTCGCACACTTACAAACTGCACCAAATGCAATCTTATTAAATATGAAATTTAATATTATTAAAATGCAATTATTATTAAATGTAAAAACATAGGCAATCAAATTCCTATACAACACCGACCCTAAACCATTATTTGGCCTAATTGAGTATCTGAGATGCGCAGATTGTGAAAACCTTGTACACAACAATCTTACAGATTGCAGCATACCAAGGGCCAGTAAATATTAAAATTGTAAAAATGTAATGCATCTATCATAAACCAAACAGCATACTCCCTTTGTCCAAGTTTATGCAGACATGGTAGTAATTTGCATATATTTTATGGTGAGTCAGAAACACAAACATATAGACATAGTTGTATTCTGCATCTTGTAGAAATGAGAACAATCTAAAACTATGAAACTTGAACAAAAAAACTTCAAACACAACTTGAAAGCTAATTCATCATCCTATCATCATAATCATTTATGGTAATAAAGGACTATACTATCTAGCCCCCTACAAATAATCAATTTCAAACTCACATAATTAACCTCTAATCTAATTAAATCTACAAACAATAAGACTCGGTAGATCACTCAATTCATCCGTACCACTTCAACACTATCTGATCTACAATAGAATCGGATAAAATGCAGAAAATACATAAAAGTTACATTAATTGATGGTCCGTACGCACTTGATGAACTCTTAAAAATAATCAGTGAATACAACAGTATAAACAGCAGATCTAAAAGAAATATTAAACATTTCTCAACGATTTATATGTGTGAATGTACAAGTTATACCTGCAGCACCAGTAACAAGAACTCGAGCTGGTTCTTTCGCCATTGTTGAGTATCTGATCGGATTCGATCAAATCTGTGCTAGATAGATAAAATGGATAGAGATACAGTGAACGATGGAGTCGATCAGAGGAGTAAGAAAAGCCGAGTGATATATAAAGTATAAACTGATGACGACTGAACGACGACGTTTGTGTTCGAGATTAGGTTATTCACTTATTCTCGTTGTGAGTGGGTTTTCTAGTGTGCGCCGTGATGCGTACAGCGCTTACATGAACCTCTGGATGCCTATTGGATATTCGTAACAGATAGGCAAAATGATGACACGTAATGCAGGCTTTAGCTCTTTTTTGGACTGTGTGGTATACGATTAAGTTGACGTGTTTGTAATTGTGGGTCATAAGTCAACTTGTTTGAGACTTTAATTAATTAGTGTTGCATCGGCCTATACAACATAGCGGCCCAAATAATGTCATAATGCATGCCTCAATTATTTTTTATTTTAATTTTCGATATATAATTTAAGCAAGAGGTAAGATAAAAAAATTTATATTTTCGTAAAAATATAATACTTTTATTACTAATAGTCACATTAATTTGTTAGTTATATATTAAATTATATATTTGTGTTAATTTATACATTATATTATTATGTCTATTCGAAATAAAAATCAATATATTCTTATCTCCATATATTAAAAGAAGGAATAAATGATGGCATGAAGTAGGGGTGAGTATGGTGCGGTTTAAATTCAAATCGCACGAAACCCGTTATATCTTGATTTGAAAAAATCTAAAATCGCATATAAATCAAGTTTATGATTTGTGCGATCACGATTTTATTTAGTGCGATTTTAGGTTCCCAAAATCAATTAAAACAACAAAATTTTATGCAATTTATCATCGCACAATATTAAAGTTGTAAAAGAGATCAAAACAAAGGCATCAGAGTTTGAAAGTTTTTATCCCTCGTTTTACACATCTAAAAAAGAAAAACAAGTAGCAAGGAAAAATATTCAGTACTACTTCATCCAACATTGAGTTTCAGAAGCATGCTGATAACTCAAGAGGGTTGCCTCATGATTTGTCTAAATCTGAAGTTATAATTATAAAAGATATTGAATTCAAATAATTATATATATATATATATATATATATATATATATATATATATATATGCTCAAACAGTATGCAGTCTAATAATTTTTTATAATTAAGGAATAATTGTATGAGATTAGATTGACTGACTAGTTTATTAGAGGTATCTCGGGCTGTGACATTAGATTGACTGACTAGTTTATTAATAATTTCATGCAAGCTAAAAAGATGTCTAAAGAATGAAAGATCAGGTGCAAGTTAATGTCAATTTATAAGAACAAGAGATCATGTTCATAATTGCCTTTGTTACAAAGGATTAAGATCGATCGTTATATATATATATATATATATATATATATATATATATATATATATATATATCAACATTATAACATTTTGATCTTTGACAATGAAAATATAAAGCCTTTTCTTTTCCCAGCCTCCATCAATATAAGAAATTTTGAGGCATTATTATGCGTAGTAATTGAAATAATGAAATTCATGCGTATACCTTTTCTTCTCTTTAATTTGTCCAAATTAGTACGTACTTGTCTGCAATCTACCTGTTAACGCTAAGATCTTCTGCCACGTCTCAATCACGTAAGGCGCCCTGATCCTGCATAGTAAACACGATAAACACCACAAACTTGGCCAATTTATTAAAAGTGAGGGGATAGCTTCGAGGCGTGAGAGTCGATGGCGTGTTCACAAAGTTAACAATGGAGGATGTAATGTCTAGTGTGTTGAGAGAGATAATAATTTTTTTGTGTGTGAGATTCTGAATCATAATATGTGTGTACGTACCTCTTTGTGAAGACTTCCTTGCTAAGCTATACTCTCTCCTTTTTTGGATTACTGATGTACACCCACTTCTTTGACACATCCCTTGATCGATGGGTTCTGCAAGCTACATATAGTCTATCCACTTTGTTTTTTTCTCTCGCTTCTACTGCCGGTAGGTTATGATCCCATCCACATTAATGCGTGGTAGGTTCTCTAGTCAATGTCGTGCTTTTTCATCATTCTGAAGTCAAAATAATAGATATTAAAATGTCGAAAGGATCGATCCATTGAAGCAAATAGGTCTTATAAGTTAAAATGGAAATAATATGATGGTTGGGCTCGATGACTTTCATGGTTTCGATAATAAAGGCCCGATAGATTAATTAAATGAGTAAGCCCAATTTACATTGATGAGAGAAAATATCATGATCCAACATTGCCCCCTAGTTTTTTGTTGAGCGAGAATGTTTAATAGAAAACTATAAATGGTCCGTGATATTTTCTTGAAGATCCGTAGTAAAATAATTGAAATGTACGGTTATTGTTCACGAAATGAAATGAGAGAGAGAATAAAGGCCCAAATCGGAAAGGCCACATCTATTAAATATCTGGACCCGGGCAGGACGCTTCCCATTCAAATTCTAAATCATTATTAACATTTAATGTCTGGCCTTGAACAAGTATAGCAAATCGATATAAAAGATAACTTTACCAAATTTGGCGGTTTTACATTCATTTGAAATTCGGCGCGCCGAACTTTACGATCTTTCTCTGGCAAAAGTAAAAATGGCTTCCCAAAACTACGAACAAAGTTCCCCATCTTTGGTAACAACAAATCACGGTTGTTCCACGAACCCTAACCTCGTGAAGGAACCACGAGCATAAACCCCAAACCAAAAACTCCAAAACCCCCTCTCGAATACTACTACGAGAACGCGGATCGCTTCTCACATGCATGACAACTCCTACTATCGTGGTGAGGCTAAACTAAAGAGAATTGATCTAGGTACCATATTAGGATACCAGCGCGGTCGGGGTTCCCGAGATCCGGTGAAAAAGATGTACCAATGGTAGGAAGGTTGGACGGTAGTCCTGTGACCTTACTTACTCGAGAAGGGGTTCGTTTTCCCCTGCACATTTTATAGTGACCATCTTTGGGGTTCACAGGCGTGGGGTTACGCCCGATTGGTACCAAATTCTTACATTCACATTACGGCCTTTGTGGCCTTACGCCGTGAGTTGGGCGTTGAGCCTCCTTGACTTCTTCTTCACCGTATATAAAGATAGTCCAATCTAGAGAAGGGGTTCAGGCCCTTATGCAAACATTCTCCGAAGTCGGGAGAAAAGTTAGAGAGGCGTTCACTTGGTAAACACTCCTTGACGATAGGGGATGGCACGAGAAGTGGTTCTCGTCGAAAGGTCCAGAAATTTCTTCACTTACCAGATGGGCAAGCGACGAGAAGATCTCTGCTGACTTCGGAGACATTTCTGAAGAACGGGAAGTTGAAATGATGGAACTTTTCGACAATTTCCCCAAGGAAGAGTGGAAATATGGACTCCTCTCGAAGCAGGCATGGTTATATGACCATAAGTGTAAGTACTGGTTTATTTCATATATATAAATTTTTGAAAATGTTTTATGATGTGTAATTTAACATAGGATTGCTTGTTTTATGCAGTATCTCTGATCAGACCGAGCTCCTTAGAAATAAAGGAGTTCGAAGATTTTTTGTCCGGGAAGTCTTCGGAAGCTGTTGAGAATCTACCAACAGAAGCTACTCCGGCCAGCGAAGGCAGGCCGAGAAATTCATACGGATGAATTTGAGCGGAAGAACCAGAGGGTGAAGAGGTTCTTGTCTTAGGAAGAGACCCTTCATCCTCGTCGGAAGAGGAAGGCCACTAGAAAGCCCAGTCGGCACCTCTTGTCACCCTTACGAATCTACTCCGAAATAGAGCCAATCCCACATCTACCCCTCGGCGAGGAGGTTTACTCGATCGCCTGATCGGAGAAGTGTCCTTCGGACCAAAAATTAAAAATAAAAATAACCCCTTAGCTGTAGAAGAAACTCGGGTTCCTCGGTCTTGATCATCCCACCCTTCGTGCCCAGTGTGAAATCTGGATCGCCAAGAGCGGTGACCGAGGATGAAGTGGTTCCAACGCTATCCGGAAGAGGAAGCGCTCTCACGATAGCCATCAGAGTTCTATTCGCCTCACCCCTCGAGGACCCAACCCAAATAGATCCCTCCAATTGAAACCATACGTGTGGACCCTACCCTCTGAGCAACCACCCTTTCTCCCAGAAAGGCCGAGACCTTCCCCGAAAACGACCCGGTCCCTCGGTCGGGGTTACCGTCTGAGGCTATGGGATCTCCGACCTTGTGGCCTAGATTGATGCAAATTTCCCTTGACCTCTTTGGAGCTTTAAATTGGAACAACGGCGACCATAGGTTCGATGATCACATGGACGAAATCTGCTTTCGATGAGGGGATGAGTTATTTGCTAAGGTAAATAATAATTTCTTTATCTTATTTCTCTACTGTTCTCATTTGGATATTTGGACATTGACTTGAATATTTTGAAAATATGTAGGCTAACTCTCTGTCTTGGACGTTTAAATCAAGAGACACATAAATGGGGAAGCGGGAGAGATTTCATGAGGCGAGAGATAAACATCTTTGAAATCGACCTTGGATCGAGAGAGGCCGATCGTGAAGATGCTTTTCATACCATCAACGGTCTTGAAGCGAAATTAGATCGGGCTAGGATGGATCTGAAGACATCGGCACGAGTTAAGAACCCACGAGGATGGGTTGGGCTGCGTCAAAAAGCGACCAACAAGCTTTAAGCGATATGAGCAGCGGTTTGGTGAAGAAAACCTACTCTGAAGGCAAAAAATGGAGTTTTCTTGACCAATCGAAGCTTAGTGATCGACTTGGCGAGGCTCGACGAAGGCCGGGGATGAAAAGCGAAGGCATAAGGCCAAAGCGTCACAAACTTATACAAAATAAAGGATCTTGAAGGACGAGGTCCTCTTACGTAGAAAGAGATCCGGAAGCGATTCGAGCGGACTACGAGGATTGAGACGAACTTAATCTGAAAAAATCTGAAGGTATATTCGGAGAATACGAAGATTGCAGGCGAGGAAAAAAAAAAGCTATCGGTACTTTTCGGTTGGACCGGCATTGCTTTCGACTCCGATGATGAAGGCGGTGCACAATGTCCGTCTGTTTTTTATTCTATGTAAAATTTAACTACTTTAAACTTTACGTATTCATGTGACTAGTTTATGATTAACTTGAATGAATGAATGTTTTATTTTATTGATGAATCTTATTTGTCTTGATTATGACTTACATCTCGATTAATTTCTTGTCAATAATTCAGTATCAATAAACTGAAACCAACTAGTGAATTAGATACGACATATAATAGTTAATTTATAAAATAAAGTGAATTGAACTTTACGGACAGGATTCAACTTAACTGAATTGAAGGAACTGAACTCAACACTTAACAAAATAAAGTAATATATACTCATCCATGCAAAGTATGAGATCGGTCGTGTGTGAGGTGAATTTGGTAGATCCTCCTTGCACCATCAAAATCTTGCTTACCACTCGGGGTATAACAAGTATATAAGGACGAATATGAAGAATCGATAGTGACCATTGATTTACCACCTGGTAAAATCAATATAGGATCATAAGGACCTTTATGGGCTTGCCATCGAATGGCGGTGATGAGTCTACCATACCTCCTTACACCATTGTGACCTTAAGACAAATAGGACCGGGATCGATAGTGACCATTGATTTTCCACCTGGTAAAATCAATATAGGATCATAAGGACCTTTATGGGCTTTGCCATCGAATGGCCAGTGAGTCTACCATACCTCCTTACACCATTGTGACCTTAGGACAAATAGGATCGGGATCGATAGTGACCATTGATTTACCACCTGGTAAAATCAATATAGGATCATAAGGACCTTTATGGGTTTGCATCGAATGGCCTAGCGAGTCTACCATACCTCCTTACACCATTGTGACCTTAGGACAAATAGGACCGGGATCGATAGTGAAAAAGTGACTTTTTATTGATAATGAACAATCGTGTCTGACTTCCGATGGCCCGACTTAATCTTTATTGAAAATATTTAGAAGCACCTTGACGTGCCAAGTATTCTTGATTTGGAACCATCTAGTGCCTTTAGCAGATAAGTACTTGGCTTTGGTACTTGATCACCTCATCTGGCCCTTCCCAGTTTCGGCGTTAACTTTCTTGTGTTTTGAGGCGTAGATGCTTGACTTCTCTACAGGATGAAGTCTCTACTTGAATCTCTGAAGTTTGACCCCTTTGTTGTAATGTTTGGCTACCCTTCGACGATAAGCGACCCAATTTGAGCAAAGCTACCTCTCGACTTCTTCTAGCGGTCTAGGTTAGCTTTTCGGTCCTTCGTCATTGTAGATCTCTTTGGTAGTGACGAAGACTTGGAGATCCAATTTCGATTGGGACTAAGGCATCGATTACCATAGGCCCGATCGAAGGTGAATCCTGTGGTGGTCCTCGGTGTAGTTCGATAAGCCCACACCGCTCGGCGGTTCTTACAGCCATCTCCTTTTAGCTTCATCCGATCTGCTTGCTTGATTAGTTCGGCGTCACTGTTGGTCACCTCGACTTGCCCATTCGGTTTGTGGATGAGCCACAAAGTCTTCTTGTGTTGAATCCCGGATCCTTTAAAAATCTTTCAAATTTTGAACCCGAAATGGCGTCCGTTGTCCGATATCAACACCACAAGGGATCCGAAGCGAAACACTTCGGACTCTTTTATGAACTTGAGCACTCTTGTTCGTTATTGGCCAAAGTGGTTTCGCCTCTACCCACTTAGTCATGTAATCGATAGCGACTATAATAAGTGACTTGACCTTTAGCTTTGAGCAACGGACCCAATATATCCACCCCAGACGGCGAAGGGTATAGGAGATAAAATCGAATATAGCTCTTTCGGTGGGTGATAATGGGATCGGACTATTGGTGGCATTTTCACATTTCTTGACATATACGTAGCTTCTTTGAAAATTGTAGGCCAATAGTATCCTTGTCGAAGTACTTTATGAGCGAAAGATTTGGCAGCCATATGATCACCGCAAATACCCTCGTGAACCTCCCGAAGAGCATACTCGGCCTCAGAAGGAACCAAACATTTCAGCAATGGTGAGGAAAATGCCAATCGATAGAGATCCCCATCAATAAAAACAAAATTGGCACTCTTGTACTTGATCTTCTTTGCCATCATCGATCAGAAGGAAGGACGTCATCGCGAAATACTTTCGATGTAGGGGTCGTCCGGTGATTTAGATCGCTTCGATACATCATCAACCTTCGTTTGAACACTTTCATTTCTTTGCAAAACTTCCAAATATCCGATCCGTTGAAAACATACTGCATCTGCGGTGGCCGACTTCGACAATGCATCGTCGGCAATAGAATTGTCGTTCGCTCTATGCCACGAAACTTCATCTGAAGCGAAATATTGAAGTCGGTCTTTTAATTCCTTGGATACTTGATCATCCGGTCCCACGAGCCGTAATCTCCCGGCAATTTGTTTAACGACCAATTGAGAATCACTATAAATGATCAACTTACGGACTTCTAGACTCCTTGCTAATCGGACACCCATTAACACAACCGTACTTTCGGCCGTTGTTCGTTGCTTTAAACCCGAACACGATGGCTTTCTTTGAACCTTGAATCCCTCCGGACTTGTCAAAATAATTCTGCCCCTTACTAATCGTCGTCGTAGAGATCCATCTGCATCTGACGTCCAAACATTACGACCTATTTGAAGAAGCTGCAATTTGCCCGTCAGACGATTGACCTCTGGCGACTCTGCATCTGCCCGGTGAATGAACATTCCACCATAAAATCGGCGAGCTTGACCTTTGATGGCGATTCGGGGATGGTACTCGATAAAAATTGGGACAACTCCATAGTCCGTGCCGCTAGTAGTCTACGAGACCTCTGGCTTGCCCGTCACCTTCTTGATGGTGATCCGTGTGAGCGACCGAGGGAATCGACCTTGAAAATATTGCTTGAAGCTTTCTCTTAGCAATTATTAAAGCAAAGGCAAATTTCTCAATATTTGGATACTGGTTTGACATCTCGTGGGGCGTGGTGACATAATAGGCCGGATCTTTGCTTCCCAGCGATCTCCGAACCAACATTGCTCCCAACCACTTGATGAACTTCTTTGCAAGGTATAAATATAAGGTCTCTGTTGGGGCGAGGCTTTACCAATATAAAAGCGGAAAGGCGGATATGTCTTTATGCCTTGGAAAGCGTCTTCACACTCCAAAGTCCACTGGAGCGTCTTCGCATTCTTGGCCCCTGATGTGTCGAAAAAGGAAGGCATCTCTCCGCATGATTTGGCGGCGAACCTCCTCAAAGCCAATGATCCTACCGATCGGGCGTTGGGCGTCTTTGAATGGCGAGGAGTCTTCATATCAAGAATGGCTGGATCTTCTAAGGGTTGGCCTCGATGCCCTCTCGGTGACCGGATAACCCGAAAACTTTCTGCGCACCAAGTAGAAAGTACATTTGGCCGGATTGAGTCTCAATTGACGATAACGGACAATCTGAAAGCATTCCTCCAGGTCGTCCAAATGCTTCTGAATCTACATACTCTTCACGATCATGTCATCTACATAAACCTCCATGTTCCTCCCCAGCTGCCTGTCGAAGATGAAGTTCATCATTCTTTGGTAGGTAGCTCTAGCATTTATGAGGCCAAAAGTCATCTTTTTATAGGCGTACACCGAACGGTGTGTAATGAACGCTGTCTTTGGAATGTCCTCTTTGCACATGGATATTTGATGATAACTTGAAAAAGCATCCATAAAGCTTAGTAATGCATACCGAAAGTGGCATCGATGAAATTTGATCGATATGGGCGGAGGATAAAAGTCCTTTGAACAAGCTTTATTGAGATCGGTATAGTCAATGCAAACCCGCCATTTCTCATTCTGCTTCTGCACCAACACCACATTTGCTATCCACTCTGGGTAATCAATTTCGTAGATGAAGTTAGCAGCTAGCAGCTTTGCAACCTCTTCATCAATGATCTTCTGTCGCTCTGGCGCAAAGATCCGCCTCTTCTGACGAACTGGCTTCTTCGAAGGATCTATCTCCAATTTATGCTCAGCAACCTTTCGGCTAACTCCCGACATGTCTTGTGGTTCCCATGCAAAGATATCCACATAGCAGCGTAAGAGTTCAATAAGGTTCGTCCGAAGAGGTTCTAGTAGACCCGAACCAATCCTCACTGTCTTGTCCGGCTTTCCGATGACCAATTCAATCTCCTCCGTCCCCCTGCGGGGATTACCAATGATTCGAATTGTTCTCGGTGAAGGTTCGATCTCAATTGCCATTGTCTTTTTTCATTTCTTGATTCCCATTTGGACGAAATAACGACATTAGATAACATCGTCGGGCGGATCTAAGTCTCCTTACCTCTCTCTACTCCGTGCGTAGTAGGAATTTGATTTTGAAATGAGGATGGAGGTCACGACTGGAAAGCCCGTCGATGTAGGCCTTCTCGGTATATGGCGTTGTAAGTTGAATCCACATGCACAACATAAATTTGCGTTATCTCTACTGCTGGAGGTGTTGTCTTGAGAAGATAAGCTGGGGAGTTCATAGTGCTGCAACTTTGGCTGGTCGTTTCTTAGAAGCCAGTATAGAGGCCTCTGCCCGAACCCTCCATTTTGTGCCCATCAGAAGCGCATCCTCGATAAGCATGGGCATCTGAGAATGTCCACCAGAAGATCCATTGTCTATCATCATGCGTTTCACATCCACAAGAGCCCACTTGTCTTTGTGATCACTAATGCCCCTTCACGTGGCTCGATGGGCTCCGAAGGATAATCTGCATCCGTAAATGATATGACGGTTCTTGGGAATGGTCTGTCAATCTTCAGGGTAGCATCTGTCACAGACATGACCAAATCAAGGTAAGCCCTTCTCTTCTTCCCTACCAACTTCCTTACAGACCCACCGGTTATTACATCAACAACGTGCCTTGGCGGTGGTACTGGAGCATTTTGGATGAGTGGTGCTTGAACCGTCTGAATAGTACGGTTGATAGTCTGCTGATCCTGGCGGTCCTTCTCGGCCACATACTGAATCAGCAAGCCGCCTCTAATCTTCTTCTCCACGAAATCCTTTAAATTGCAACACTCATTAGTGTCGTGGCGGCTGACTTGATGATAACCACGATATTCTGAGGGTTGCCTTGTCCCGTCTTATAATTATCACGAGGTGGCTCGAAGAAAGGCTGGTTTCTGATCTGATCCAAAATTACCGGCCTTTCTGTGTTCAGTTGGGTGTAGACCTTATTAACCTTGAGGCGAAAGCAAAGTGGACGGCTAACGCCTTGCCGCCACGAGTTATTGTACTTCTTCGAACTGCCTTCTGACCCTTGATTATATCCCCCCACTCTCCTCTGATCAACTTCGGTCTTGGGAATCTCTATCTCCTTTAATTGGACCAAAGAAGGATTTTTCAGGCTATTCATAGCCTCTTCTACGACAATATAGCCTTACGCTTGTCGAAAACTTCGCCGAAACTTTTGGGATGGTGAAACATCAACTTCTTCACCAACTTCTCGGACTTAACGGATCTAGGCAGTTACAGAACAAACCCACAGACTTGGAGATCATTAAGATCGGACACGACCAACCGCTTCTCTAAACCTCTTTACATATTGGCTTAAAGATTCCTTTGGTGAGCTATGCGGATTTGTCTTAAAGAACACATAGGCTTTCCCTTCTTGGTTGCTTCCAAAACGCGTCGTGGAACTTATCACAAAGCTTCGGTCCAAGAGAAATCGAATCCGATGGTAAAGTCCCCATCCACTATCTTGCGTCTTTTCTCAGTGTCGTGACAAAAGTGTGACACTTGGCAGCATCAGTGAAGTCATAATAGTCCATCGGTAGGTCGAGCGCTTTGTATGGTCATAAGGATCTCCGGACCCGTCATAGCTCTCCATCTGAGGCAACTTTTTGGTGATATCGCCTTTCTCCTTGAGAATATCCGAGGGAAAAAGGGATGCCTTCTTTCCGGAGTGTCTTTCACTGTTGGACCTCGGCCAATTTTGCTTTGAGCTCTTTCAACTCCTTCACGGAAAATCAACACCTTCGGGTTGCGATGAGACCTCCTTCTCTGGCGACATTCGGCGCTTTGAGTGGATCGACCTCTTCCTGCCGATCCCACTTTGCCCCTAATGGGACTTCTTGATCTACTCGACATATAATTCCATCCTCGTGATGAGAATGGTCGTCTTTGGTACTCTCTTCTTACGGTTTACAGCGCGATCTCTCTCGACACAGTTCTTCGTCTATCGTCGTGGCGATCTTTGTGAACCAACGACCATCGATGCCTTCTTGAGGCCGAGGGAGTTTTGCTCCTCGATCTCCTCTCTACTGAGAGCGATCTCTGAACACGTCGTATGAATGCTCCGGTTCCTTACCCTCTCGCCGTGGTATCTCCTTATACTCTACTCGTCTCTCGGATTTGAACATGGCTAGATGCTTGCGTCCCATAACTTCAAACCACCCCAAGCATCTGTTTGGCTATATCTTCCCTTTGTTTTAACAGAACCTCTCAAAGCCTTATCTCGCTTGCCTCCCATCCTCGCCATGATTTGGCGACTCTGTCTTCCTGACCACTTCGACGATGAGTCCTGGTCGGTGAGCCTTCCGCCCGCCCCTGATCATGATCACGCTCCTTATCAGCATTGAAAACCAACTTCCGTCTGGCTCCACCATAGATCTTCGGACGAAGTTCTCCTGAATTATGTTTAGAAGCCGTGCTCTCGTGAGCACTTTTAGAAGGACCCAGACGATCCTTTACTGAAGTACGAGGTAGTGATGAACTGACAGCCATCGCCTGCCCTTCTGGTGTACCATCTCTACTCCTCATCATCTTCCGAAGTAGGTTAAACAATTGTGATTGAAAATTTTAATGACACTAGAACACGCCCTCCTTCTAGCGCCAATGTGACGCCCCCAAAATAGGTCCATTCCATCCGACCCATTCTGAGTCGCCAAATACATGGTACAGAAACATAACTACAACTTTATTACAACAATTGTCGTGCAAAATACAACAACACATATGCTGTGAGTTTGGATACCAATATATACCAAATGTAACTCTGGACACCAACTTGGATAACACGTCACCATGACACCTTACATAAAGGTACAATAAAAAGCTGTTTTAGAAATTAGAATCTTTGGGAAGTGCTCAAGAAACCTTCGTACATGGGAGGCCATGCTTTTAGGTTATGGTAGATATCATATGGCCACAGAATTATCCTTGGTTGACCCAATAGACCCCAAAAGAAAAAGCGAGAAGATTACTATCATATTCTTCCCAATGGTGAGTCTTCTCTTGACATATCATTATCTCCACTGTCTCTAATTGGGTATTATACTCCAAACAAACACCAAGATTATATAGGTAGTGCTTGTAAATATACACGACAAGTGGATGAAACACAACCATGTCTTATGATAACACGAGGTTGTATGTCATTAGACATCTTGTATGATAGTGACAAAACACCCTTCCAAGTTAAATTCACCTCACCCTCAACATCTATAGACCACCACTCTATTCCCTCGCTATCCCCCGCTTTCACCCGGCTACACTTTTATTACACGAAAGGAATTGTGAAACAAAAGGGTGAGCACAACTAGCTCGATAAAGAATATTATGACTAAAGATAAATAAATTATCAATAGTCTTCATCGATGTAAATCGAGATTTAGAACATATGGTAGATGATAAAACTTTTCAACCATAGTTGCGGCGGAATGAAGCGATCCATTAGAAGAGTCAAATAGACTATAAAGTCTATTGTCTTCTCCACGTTAAAAGTCCACCAACAATATTTTATCCTCAGTAACATCAATCAACAGTTCCTTTCCACAATCATATGAATAACTCATAATCATAATTGTGATTCTAAATTCCTCTTCTCATCCGGACGAAGATAATTTTCATCACTGTCTTTACGAAACATCAAATATCATGGTTATACCAAATCACAGTTCCTCGCTCATAATCATACTAATAAATTCATCTTTGCACACCAGGTCAAAGATATTCATCAACAGTTCATCTTTACACTACAAAAAAGATATTCAACAATGTGTCATCTTTGCATTACGAGCCAAAGATATTCATCAATAATTCATCTTTTTGCACTACAAAGCAAAAGATATTCAACAACAGTCATCTTTGCATTACGAGCCAAAGATATTCATCAATAATTCATCTTTGCTACAAAGCTAAAGATATTCATCAACAAGTCATCTTTGCATTCGAGCCAAAGATATTCATCAATAATTCATCTTTGCACTACAAAGCAAAGATATTCATCAACAAGTCATCTTTGCATTACGAGCCAAAGATATTCATCAATAATTCATCTTTGCACTACAAGATTTAAAGATATTCATTAACAAGTCATCTTTGCATTCTGACAAGCCAAAGATATTCATCAATAATTCATCTTTGCCTTTCTGAAAAAGATATTCATCAACAAGTCATCTTTGCATTCTGAGCCAAAGATATTCATCAATAATTCATCTTTGCACTACTGGTAAAAGATATTCATCAACAAGTCATCTTTGCATTACAAGCCAAAGATATTCATCAATAATTCATCTTTTTACCTTTCTGAAAGCAAAGATATTCATCAATAAGTCATCTTTGCATTCTGAGCCAAGATATTCATCATCATAATTCATATCCATATTTATAACACCTTAATCCAAATGTTATAAATCACTTAGAAATCTCATAATCTAATATTATTAATATTATAATAATATTTTAATCATTTCTTAAACTTATAAACAATTTAATTAAATTGTTTACACTTTACTAATTAATGCATTTAATCATCATAAAATGCCAAACTCATAAAATTTCATCACCAATAACCAAAACCCTCATCAAAAATCAGCATATACCTCATATGTGATTCTCAAACCATAAAATCATATTTTCTAATTTTCTTACTTCACATAACATATTTAATTCATTTACTCATAACTAGAACATTTTCATGAAAAATACCAAATCGGTTCAAAATATTTCTTTTCCGGGATTTAGCATAAAATAGTCCCATATTGAACATATATTTTTCTCAAAATTTTAAAAATTCATTTACTATTTTTCATATGGCCAAAACCAATTTAATATTTAAACATTTATCATAAATTGTACTTTTATCCAAAAATTTCGAAATTCACGAAGTACAATCGATATTATATAGATGTACTCTCAATAAAAATTTCATCAATTTTGGAGTTAACATGAGGAGTTATAAATAGTTACTTTTAAAATAGTCTTTTTTCATAAAATCCATAACTCCTAATCTATACATCCAAAAATACCTCAAAATAGTCATAGTGGTGGTGTAAAATTCAAGAATGATCAAAACATGGATACAATCAAAGCTAGTATCCGAATAGATATTTTAGACGCGAAAAGAAAAATTTTCATTTTTCGATTGAATAAAGTCTTGCCGTGATAAGTGAATAGTGCAGATATCGTGAATAAATAGTCTGAGTATCGTGAATAGTAACTCAACACCAAAAGATAGAAATTCCATAAAAAAACATCTTCACGCTTCATGAATAGTACTTTCGTGAATAGTAACTTCGTGAATAAGTAACTCATGAATAGTAACTCGTGAATAGTAACTCGTGAATAAGTAACTTCTACATGAAAAGTTCCAAATTTGATAAAAAGTTTCAACCAATATTTCAAAGATAATGATATTGAAGAAATAATATCATTACGAAAAAAAATAATATCCTTACTATCCCTTACTATCCCTTACCTCAAAAAGAAAGACTTACATTGGATATCGGATATAATGATGAAGGAAACTTGCAATCGATGAATATCAACTCACCAAGTATCTAAATACTCACAAAATACACTCAATAATCTAGAGAGAAAAGAGAGAAACTTATGTTTACGGTGTGATTTTCAATTCTAACTTAGCCCTCTATTTATAGGAAAATGTTAGCGTAGAAGGCAGACTTGACTGCTACTTGATGGCTTTACTCTGCTACTATTCCACCCACCAAAAATCAGCCATCTTCCCCAACAACCAAGAGTGGGGCCCACTCAATTCTAGAATTTTCCACCAAAACCTAATTTCCTAAATCGATTACCTCTTAAAATTCATAACAAATCATACGTTCATTTTAACGGTTCAAAATTTGTGGACATATACTCAACTTATATATGTATAACATATCCAAAATTACAACGATCCAACGGTCGGATCAAAATTTATAACTCACATAATATAGTTTGAAGAACAACGATTTTTGGGACTATTAGTCCTTCGGACCAGATTTCATTCAAAATTTCACCAAGAAATATCTACAAAGAATTTTTGGGTGATTCAAATTTCTGAGTTAGCTTACTTCTAGGGCTTTCTTTTGATATATGGCTCATCTCTTAATTCATTATACACAAAGAGTTATGGATTTTACAAAATCAAGTAATAAACTAATTTTTCTGAAAATCCCATATTTTGTTCTCCATTTCGACAAATACTGATAAAACACCTCATCATTAATTCCTTCACTTATAACCACATAAATAAATCCATCATTTATATCCACATCAAATAAATATTTTCTTATCACATGAATCAATAATTAATTATTCACAAAATAATATTAGAATCACATTTATGACAACCAGCCGCTCCTGTGGAAGAGGGGCTTTCCAATAAGAATTTCTCCTTCTTGGCGCCGCAATTAGGTGACCAAACCTCTCCTCGATGTAACTTTCTAGACATTGCCAATAATGCTATCTAATAATATTATTCAAATAATATGAATTATTGATCTAATAATGGAAAATACTGTGCAGTGATAATTATTGAACAACAATAATAAAATATCAACACAACAATTATTGAATCAATAAAATAAAATATTGAGCGATAATTACATGTAACAATTATTGAGTAGTGCCTTCTCACGTAAGAATCAATAATTGAAAAAATCTTGTCTTAATACTGGTAGTGCTTCTTGTCAACAACGCCAGATTACTTTACTTTTTACCAACCGTATTCCAACAAATGTTAATTGTAATAATTACGCCGTTATTTATAAAAACTCAAATTTGTCGTTTTCTCCATCCGACAGCTTATTACATTATGGGGCCCATAAATGATCGCTACTTGGTCGTCTGAATATTCCCAAGCGAAAAGAATATTCCACGACCAAACGAATATTCCCAAGACAACAATAAGTATTTTATAACCACTTGCTTATTTTGAAAAAAAATTCATATATCACCCTTAACTTTTACCTTTTATCAATTTAACCATTTACTAAATAGGAAAATTGAATACTTTTATTTCATAAAATTCGGGGTCTTACAGCCAATGTTAATGCCAAGATCTTCGCCACGTCCCAATCACGTAAGACGCATACGATCCCGCGAAGAAACACGATAAACACCATGCTTGACTACCGTTCCGTCGGGGATAGCTTCGGCGTGAGAGTCGATGGCGTGTTCACAAGGTTAACAATGGAGGATGTAATGTCTAGTGTGTTGAGAGAGATAATAATTTTTTTGTGCGTGAGATTCTGAATCATAATATGTGTGTACGTACCTCTTTGTGAAGACTTTCTTTGCTAAAAGTTTATACTCTCCTCGCTTGGATTACCGCAAGCCACCCACTCTTACTACGACACATCCCTTCATCCGATGGGTTCTGCCGACTACATGTAGTCTATCCACCGCTTTTTGTTCTTTGTTCCTACTGCCACTAGGTTATGATCCCATCCACATTAATGCATGGCGGGTTCTCTACAATCAACCGCATGCTTTTTCATCATTACAAAGTCAAAATAATAGATATTAAAATGTCCAAAAGGATCGATCCAATCGAATCAATTTGGTCTTATAAGTTAAAATTGAAATAATATGATGACTGGGCTCAATGACCTTCATAGTTCAATAATAAAGGCCCAATAGATTAATTAAATGAGTAAGCCCAATTTACCCGGCCCAATAAGAGAAAATATATGACCCAACACTACCAATTCCTACATTTTCTCTTCTTCTTAATTTCTTTTGCGAATTACAACTACTATCAAGCACTAAAGTTCTACCCAACAGCTCAAACAGGTAAACAACCGGCCACTCTATTTAATTCATTCACTTCCAATTTAACTAAGTTTGACAGAAATAAGTTACAATTAACTAATTTATTTCATTCCAAATCTTCCATATGTATACATTAATGTTAAGCACTCAAAAAATAATACCCAAATGACAAATTCCCAAAAAAATTCCACACAGCCCATTTCTCCTATACATGAAATATTCACACCCTTAAATATGTATATATATATAAATCGAAAACCATTTAAAATTTTGGGCAAAATATACCAAAAAGTAGTATTTTTTTTGAAAAAATAAAAATAAAATTCAGTCTGTACTTTTAGTAATCAAGCCCTTCTTTCATATATCTTTTGAATTAAGATGAATATATATATATATATATATATATATATATATATATATATATAAAATTATGTCCATATATATATATTTATAAATAAAATCTCATAATTAAGCACCTCGAGCCAGCATCTCTTGGAACTCAAGAAGAGATTGCTCCCTTTGTAGCTTCATATCTTGACGGAACTTGGAAATGAATTCCTCTGCTCTTTCATCCACTCCTCTAATTTGTGGCAAAGATAAACCCTTCCATGCCTCATTGAGAACCTTTCCCTTTTTAGGGGTAAAATTGTGTTCTTTTTTAAGCTTATTTATATTCATATTTGTATCTTCAACTTTGGCCTTATCGGAAGCACCGCTACTAGTAGTTGAAGCAGGCGCCAATAATACTTCTTTTCCTTTGTTTGGACGCATTGAGGTTGGCGACGGAAATAGGTGGTCTACGTATATGGCCGCGGAGTTCTTTTGAGTTAGGTGGTGGTAGTGGTGGCGCCGGCGACGGTGATTGACTCGTAGCTTAAGTTGGGTAAAGGGTCGAATTTTTTTGATGGATTTGGAGAATTTGAGGATATTGTTGGGTAGTTTGGAATGAAGATTGTCGGTGAAGCTTTTCCACGCCTTCTTAGCGGGTATTATAAGCTTCTTTGCTAAGTTGAAGCTTGACATCAACTGTTCACGTTTGGTTTTCTTTGATATGAGCAAGAGAAGAGGAGGGAGGGAGAGAGATGGATTTTCTTTGAAGGTTTTTGCAAGCACAAATGATGGATTTGATGGGTTTTATACTCCTGTCTTGCTACTACTTAGTACTTTGTTCCTACTTCATTCTTTTCTTAATGTGCTTAATTTCTTTGCATGGGTGGTGAGAAAATGTTGACTAACATGGTGTAAATAAATCGAGTCGAGTCGAGTATTGAGTTATCGAGTATTGACTAACATGTAACGGTGTAAATAAATTGAGTCGAGTCGAGTCGAGTATTGAGTTATCGAGTATATAAAATAAGGTTTAGCTAAAGAGTGGAAAACAATCTCAAAAAATTAAAAGATTAATTAGACAGCCAATTTTTCATGTTAGTGAAAAATGTTTATAAGTTGTTTAACTAATACTAATATACCATTCTTAATTCAATTATATTTTAACTTATTTTACAAATGAGAAATGTCCAATTGTTTAGTGATGGCAAATGAAATGGTACTCCAAAAGGAAAAGTGGTATGTAACTTTCGGCAGATTTTGGAAGCCAGACAGACTGGAGGAAATACAATCCTAGTTAGCTTGGGTCCTAATTAAGTTTATTCAACAAAGAAAGCGATATTCACAATACCAAACTGCAGATTTCTTGAGTGGAAGCTAGGCCACGCAAGGTATGAGACAATAATATTTAGAAAAAGAATATTAATATTTCGTCGTGGATGGATTTGGATTTAATAAAGTTGTCAGTCACATAAAAATAAATGAGTTGTATTTTATTCATATTTAATGATAATTGATATACAATTACAACTCAATGCCACGATCGGGATTAACATATTAAATTGGAGGACAAATACACCAAATACATGTAAATCCCTCAACAATATATACCTTGATAAGCCATATATATTTTTTTCAAAGTGATGTTTCTTTCTCTTTTGAACCTGGAAAAATTCTCTTTTTGGGGTTTCCAAGCTGTAAAGATTGGATTGGAGGCCTCCTTGCTCATTTTCGCATCAAGAAATTATATATGTGTGAGGTGTTTCTAGATTAATTGCTTTACAGGTCATTGTAATTATGAGCCTTAGACATTTAATCTTTTATTAGTACTCCCCTTAGACATTTAATCTTTTATTAGTACTCCCTCCATCCCATTATATATGACGTTCTAGAGATTTTCACATAGATTAAGAATAGATGTAGTTTTACTATTTTACCCTTAATTAATACTTTGATCTCATTTAATTCTCCATTAACACCAAATCGATTTAAACGATAAAGGATGACTTTACGCTTCGTGAATCGACTCCATTAACAACACCGGATCGACGAAATGAGCGGTGGCGACTTTCTCATGAAATCGACTCCATTAACACCAGATCGACGGAAACTCCATTAATATATATGTAAATATATTTTTTAGATATATTTCAGATTTCGTAACCGGCGAGTACTCCATTAACCGACGATAACAGCTTTATGCTTTCTAAATTTGAAGCACCGATCGACGGGTCTAGTATTGAGAGTTCCTAACTTCACGGTCCTATCGCCGCCGTCCATTTCCTATTCTACGATCCGCAACGGTTGAATTTCAGATCCAGCGTTTATGTATTGGTATATATATGAGAGAGAAAAAGGAGAGAGAAAGTGAATGGGATGGATTTGGTAAGGTATGAACTTCTAAAGGCGAGATCGACGGAAACGGCAGAAAGCGAGAAGGAAGTGAACGTCAACATTAAATTCATCTCATTCACTTTCTAAAGCCCATGGATTTGGTAAGAAGAGAAAAAGGAGAGAGAAAGTGAACGACGGCATTAAATTGCCATTAATGGTGGTGGAGAATGAAGGGTAGAGAACAAAAACAAATAGGCAAAATATTCTTGATTTTATAGAACATCAAATGTTTTGGGAGAAAAAAATACTCTAAAACATCAGATATAATGGGATGAAGGGAGTATTATTTTTTCTTCACAAAGTAAGTGTTAGGCATGCACATTAGGTAAAAATTAATAGTAAAGCTGGTGATGGGAGACAATTCATTTCAAGGCTCTCAGGTTTCTACAACTACTACTGTGGGGAAGAAAAAGTCTAGGGGACCGAGGGTAGCGATCGATTTTTTTTTTTTTTTTAAATGTTTTCTAAATAATTTATAAGATTTATTGGAACTGGAATTTTTAAAGAATAAAGTGATTTGGATGTCATTTGGATACATGTAAAAAATATGTCTGCACAGACTTATTTTTTACATGCATCCAAATGACATCCAAATCACTTTATTCTTTAAAAATTTTAATTCTAATAAATCTTATAAATTATTTGAGAGACATTAAAAAAAAAAAAAGAAAAAAAAAAGACCGATCGCTACCCACGGTTTACCCAACCGGTCGTCCCAGAATTGCTCTTATTATTTTCCTTTTGACACAAGTTTCAAGTGAGATAGGATAGAATTTCTAAATTTGAAAATAAATATAACCGTTTTAATTTTTTTAAAGAAAATGAAATCTGAATTTATATATATTAGTATATGTTTTCACCAATGTCGTCACCCCTCGTCTCTTCTTCCCCACACATATCTAGACAAGCAACAATTAGATTTAGAAAGATAATATATATATATATATATATATATATATATATATATATATATATATATATATAGTTCAGTTCATACTTAAGATCGTTAGAATTTGAGCCTAAATTAATGTGGGTGTCATTAATTAATTTTAATGATTCTATATATTAATGTGTTATATTCTATGAGTAGATTAAATTAAGTATTTGAAAACTCAAATCCATGGAGTAATGAATGAGATATTAACTCCCAAAGATCACACTTGGAAATGATAATTGATACTCCCTCCGTTCCTTAATATAAGTCATTTTAGATAAATGTTTTTGTTCCTAAATATAAGTCGTTTGAGAATTTCAATTAAGCATTAATTGTTTAGTTTCTCATATTACCCCAAGTATTAAATATAATTTTGGTTCTGTCACTATTTTTTGTTCAATAAATAACACTCTCTTTTTCCAATATAAGGTCAATAGACAATTGATAGTATATTTAATGTTTTACAATTATTTTCTTAATACTTGTGCACAACTCTAAAACAACCTATATATATATTAAGAAACAAATGGAGTAATAAATACATGTGGAAAAGAACTAAGTCCCACATAAGTTAAGAATTAAAATTTTAATATGTTTATATACAAGGAAGTTGCTCTTAGGTTTGGGTCCCAAGGAGCACCCCACTTTTGTGGAAGGGAGGACCCATGCAAGCATCATTGTCATTGGCACGGCTTTAGCTTTCGGGCTCCTGCTATCTGATCAGGGTCCTTGTATATAATTTTTTAGACAATTTTTTTAAAATTTTTAATTAATTTTTTAAAAAATTTTATTTATTTAATTCTATTATCAAAACTGTGTCGTTTTGATAAATATTATTTATTATATTATCAAAAGCGTATTTTTTGAAGTGATATTCTTTGAAAGGGTATCGGTCTAAATCTGACTACCAAAACTACTCGTTTTTGTCGCGCCTTTTCTACTTAGTCTAAAACTATGTAGTTTTGATTTTGCTAATGCTAAAACTACGTCGTTTTATAGGCCCGAATAGACGCGCCCATTCTGCAAATGATCAAAACTATGTCGTTTTGACCAAAAGATGCCATGCATGTCTTTTCAGAAGCATCACATGCTTTTTCAAGGGTGAAGTGCCCATCAGAATGGTCACCAACCCCTCCTATAAATAGATAGAAGGGAATAGCCTTCTCAGTCATTCAATTCTCAAGCATTCAAGCATAATAGAGCATCATTTCTTCATCAGTTTCCTTAGTTAATTTTGAGAGAGAGTTAGAACATTTCTTTGGTTCGTAGGGTATACTTTTTGTAGTGCTACTAAAGTATACGGTGTCATTGTATTTTGGGAGACAAGTGCTATCAACTCTGAGCACCATACGGAGGGCATAATTGTCTTAAGGACATAATATCAAATACTAGCCTTGACAAATTTTTTTTCTACAAGATAAGTTAATATATATATATATATATATATATAGTTTCCTTTTAAGAGTTACAACAAAGATTTAAGTATTGAGTATTTGTATTTTATTTTTATTGGGATAAAAATACAAAAATATGAAATTATAAAACACTCAGTGTCCAATTATTATGTTCTCATAGAGTTTTTCTATTTGCAAACCATAGTTTTTTTGGGGACTTTTTAAAAGCTTCATGCATTTACTTTCTTAAATAAAAATATTTTCCTTGGAAACAAACAAGATAGTGACATTGGATGAATACCAAACCACGACAAAGAAAATTTAAAATTGGCCATGTTTGTCAAAAGAATGGTATCATTTTGGATCTCCAAAATTATAAGTATAAAAAGAAAGTAACAAACATGTAGAGAAGGAAATTGAAGTATATACCAAAAATTCAGTGGGAGTGAAGCTCGGAGTTTTGGGTTAGCCCTTTTGTTATGTGGGTTGAGTGGCCATTAAACTTTAGGGTGTTAAGTGTAATTTTATAAATAAGTATATCTAGGGGGTGAATAGGTGTAAATATTAAAAGTGATTTGGTCAATTTTTAGGTTTTACTGCTCTAGGTTATAATCGGACAGGTAATCGCTGTCTGATTCTGTATATGTTCTTAGTCATTTATAATCGAACAGGGGGTGAATAGGTGTAAATATTAAAAGTGATTTGGTCAATTTTTAGGTTTTACTACTCTAGGTTATAATCGGACAGGTAATCGCTGTTTGATTCTGTATATGTTCTTAGTCATTTATAATCGAACAGATAATTTCTATCTGTTTTAGTGCATCTCCAAGCACAAACTGGATCTAAATATGTAGAAAATACAAATGCAGATTAAAGAAAAGAGCAGAACAGAAATCACTCAAAGATTTTTACGTGGTTCAGCTCCTGACTTTTAATCTAGTGGCCTACATCCACATCCAATATCAAATGGTATTGGATACTCACTTTATTAAATTTAATATTTAACATATTACACAGAAAATTTCCTGTACAACGAAGATTGATTCTGACTTGGACACCTCTGCCCCTTTGCACCTCTACAACTTTTCTCACCACTGAGACCTTGATACTTTCGTTGTAACTATCTATTACACGAATACCCAAGTTAACCTAGACTTGTATTTGATTTACAAAAGATATGATGTAAAATCTCAAATTTTACGAATAAAGATTTAATTTTCTCGAAATATTTTTTAATATTATGGTGTGAATTTGAGATAATGTTATAGTTGTGGGTAGTATTTATAAATTTTGCAAAATATGCAAGTTGTTGTATTATATTTGATTGGTCGGGGAATATTCGTTTTAGCAGGGAATATTCGTGATAACCAAGACAATCATTGGTGGACCTAATAACGGAATTATTGTCGGATCGATTGAGAAAAGACAAAAATATTTTTATAAAAATAACTAGGCGGAAGTTTCACAGTTAATACTATTGAATTACTTTCGATAGTAAAAGTAATAAGATACGCATTAGTTGCATAGTAGCACACAATATTGATTATTGATGCTTACGTGATAAGTCACTCAGTTTTGTTTTATTGATATTATTAATATAATAAAACAGAAAAACTTTTTATATAAAACATAATACTTTTATAAAGATGCATAGTAAATTTTTTTATATAAAATGAATACTTTTATAAAGTTATTCTATAAATAGAATATATTATATTTTATTATGCATAGTGTTGCGTAGTGCTGCAGATAGTGTTTTGCGTAGTAAAATCTTTTTATATAAAATGTAATACTTTTATAAAGTTATTCATTTTATTAGATTATAAATAGAATATATTATATTTTATTTAAAAGATTTTGCTTTAAATCGAATAATCCGATTAACGATAAATCAATCTGGACCGTTCATGAATTAGTTACTATGCAGTCCATTCTTCCATAAATAGAAGCTCATTCCTTCATTATTTCTTACGAATTCACTAAAACTCTAGAGAGAGAAACTATAGAGAGAATTCTTCTTCTATAATCTTGAGCATATTTTTTTGTAGTTTAAGAAAGCTTTGAGCGTAGTGCAAGTTTTCTTCGAGTATATCCTCGTCCTACCTGTCGGAGTATTCTTCTTTCAAAGGTAAGGGATATTATTTGTTGTACTCGAAAGGGATATTATTTGTTGTACCTGTAAGGGGTATTATTTCTTTTGTATTCATGAAGAGAGCTTCTGTTATTCCATTCTTTATTATTATGTTGGAATAACATGTCTATGCGAAGTACCGCATACATGGTAAAATTCTTCTATTATTTCATTCTTTATTATCTTTGTTGGAATATCACATGCATGCGTTTTACCTGACCTGGTTCTCTTTTATTATTCGTTAGAATATCCTCGCATGCGGCTTTCTGTTGGACTGATTCCGCTTTTATTATTCTATTAGAATATCTTATTCGCATGCATTTTACGTCGAACTCCGGTTCCGTTATTTATTATTCTGTTGAATAACTTTTATCATGCAAAGTAAATCGCATGCATGGTGATTTCATTGTTATTCCATTCTTTATTATTACATTGGAACATCCCGCCGAGTGCAATTTAAATTCGACCCGACCGTTCCGTTATTTATTATTATGTTGGAATAACTCATCATCGCGACGTCTGCATGCATGGTGATTTCATTGTTATTCCATTCTTTATTATTCATTGGAATATCACATCTTGGCATTATTACGCCTTTGACCGGTTCCATTATTTATTATTCTGTTGGAATAACTTTTATACATGCCAATCTACCGCATACATGGTGATTTCTTTTGTTATTCCATTCTTTATTATACTCAGTTGGTTAAAATTTTGACTTCTATACTCCATGAAATTAGTGGAATATCCTTGATATTTTCTGTAAGACCCCAACTTATTATAAATAAAATTGAATTTTCTCTATTCATTAATCTAAATTAATGAGGTGTTAATTTGATATAATACTTTGGTTATGAGTGAAATGTATAAATTTTATAAAATAAGCAAGTGGTTATAAAATATTCATTTTTGTCGGGGAATATTCTTTTGGTCGTGGAATATTCTTTTTGTCGGGAAATATTCTTTTGGTCGTGGAATATTCTTTTGTTTGGGAATATTCGCATGCGGCAGCCTTTGACAGTTATTCGTGGGGCTTATAACAGAATAACTGTTGGATGAAGAAAACGACAAAGTATGAATTTTTATAAATATCGGCGTAATCGTTACCGTTATCACTATTGGGTTACCTGGTGGTTAAAATACGATGTCTGGCGTGGTGGCGATGACACCTGTGTATTGCATAATGATTGTTGAATTATTGATTCTTACGTAAAAGGCACTACTCAATAATTATTACGATGATTCTTTCAATATTTTATTTTATTGATTCAATAATTGTTGCGTTGATAGTTTATATTATTGTTATTTCAATAATTATCAACGCATGATATTTCCATTATCGGATCAATAATTCATATTATTTGAATAATATTATTAGATAGCATTATTGGTAATGTCTAAAAGTTACATCGAATGAGAGGTTTGGTCACCTAATTGCGCGGCGAAGAAGGAGAAATCCTTATTGGAAAGCCCTCTTTCCAGGAGCGGCTACCGTTATGTCATAATTGTAATTACAGCAATATTATTTGTAAATAATTAATTATTTTTTTATATGATAAGAAAATATTTATTTGATGTGGATATAAATGATGGATTTATTTATGTGGTTATAAATGAAAGAATTAATGCTGAGATGTTTTATCAGTATTTTGTCAGAATGGAGGAATTAAAAATCATCCGTTTGTGGATTTCGGATATTTTCTGTTTGGAATTTGGAAAAACTCAAAGCTACAAAGTTGTAGAGGATTCGATTTCGTGTGGAATGAAAATAAAATTCGTATTTTTTTGATAAACGGGCTATTTTCTATGAATTATTGAAGTTACGAAAAATAAAATGATTTTTATTAATTTATGGGTGGGACCCACTTTTGTTTTACAACATGTGGGCTGCCAATTTGGTTCAAAGATGGCTGGCCTTGATTTTCAACAAAGTGTGCGTAGAATGAAAGAAATAAAATAATAATATTTTATTATTTTAGTCTCCTTTAGCGTTCTAAAGATTTTCCTATAAATAGGCGCTTAGTTTAGAATTGAAAATCACGCCGTAAAACAAGTTTTCTTTCTCTCTAGATTATCGAAATATTTTGTGAGTATTTATATACTTTGAGAGTTCTTGTTTTCAGATAAATTTCCTTGACTTTATATCCGATATTCCGGTCGTAAGTACCATTATTTTGAGGTAAGGGATGTTATTTTCTTCTTAAATGATATTATTTTCTTCAATATCATTATCTTGAAATATTGGTTTGAACTTTTAATCAAATTTGAAACTTTTTGTGTCGGGGTTCTTATTCACGATACTGGACTATTCACGAATCGACACTATTATTCATCGAAAAATAAAATTTTTTCTTTTTGTCCAAGATGTCTATTATGGTTACTATCTTTGATTGTATCCATGTTTTGATCTTTATTTTTGAATTCTGCTTCAATATTGGTTATTATGGAGTATTATTGATCTTGGATAAACTGTAATACGAATCCCTAATATTTGTCCTTCTGTCTCACTGGATTCATTTTTTTTTAAATATTTTTCACCATCCTCAATCTTAAATGATGATATTACTGAATATATTTGGCCTGTAGTGCAAAGATGAATGATTAACTGATGAATATCTTTGCCCATAGTGCGAAATATGAGCAGTGTTGAGATGAACATGAATTAACCCATGATACAAATATCTTTGGCATGTAGTGCAAAGATGAATATTTGATTAAAGATGTATATTGATTGATGTTACAGGGATAAAATATTGATGATGGACTTTTAAATCTTAGAAGATAGTAGAATTCATTCTCTACGTGACTCTTCTAATGGATTGTTGTTTCCGCTGTAAAATATTGATCTAAAACTTGTTGTCTATTATATTCTATCATATTTTCCCTCGTTGAAGATTAATGATAATTTGTTGTATATTATCTTAGTCATAATATTCTTTTTCTTTGGGCTAGTTGAGCTTCACCTTTTTCCTTTTGATCCATTTTCTTCTCGGAGGTGAGAAACATAAGCGGATCGAGTTGGGATATGGAGTGATGGTTCTAGAAAGATGTTTTAGCAAATTCCTCCTATTTACGTAAAATGGTGTATGAATAATTGTAATGAGGACTTATTTGAGTGTTGATATTGTCTAAAAGATAATATTTGTATTTAAACTCACAGTATATGTTGTCGTATTTTGCACGACAATTGTATTATTGAAGTTGTAGTTTGCTTTTTGTACCATGTATTTGACGACTCAGAATGGGTGTTGTATACCTATTTTGGGGGCGTCACATTTGCGCTTCATCCAGTATCTTTTCATGAAAATATTCTTCTGAGCATTCTTGAATTTTACTCTACAAAGAAGTATCATGTTGACAATTTAGACGTTATTAGTTCCTGAATAAATTAATTCTTGAACTTGTTTTATTGAATTATTATGTCATTGTCATCATTCTCATGTTTATATTATGATGAAAGTCATCTTCAGTTTAATAATTGTTAAAATATTATATATTCCTTAATCCTTACATTTCATAAAAATATTTTTATTTATAAAAAACTTGTAAATATGTAAATATTTTTTTAATTAGTATTTTTAGTATTTGATGTAAATATGTAATTAGTATTTTAGTATGTAAAAAGTATATAATACTAATATTTAGTAAAATAATTTTAGTATTTTTTAATTAACAAAATAATTTGAATTTTAGTATTTTAGTATTTTTTAATTTGATTTTTTTTAGTATTTTAGTATTTTTTAATTAGTATTTTAATATTTTTTTAATTAGTATTTAGAATTTTTTAAATTAGTATTTTAATATTTTTTTAATTAGTATTTAGTATTTTTAGTATGTGGCAGTCACGTAAGTCATTTGGACGGATGTTAGTCTATTTGACATGTCTGTCAACGGCAGGGGTACAATCGACCCAAAAATTGTAACGTTAGGGGTACCTTTAGACAAAAAAAAGTATAGAGTACTCGATAGACATCGCGGTAAAAATCAGGGGCATTTTTGAACCTTCTCCCTTAAAATCACCAAAAATAAAAACTAACATTAAGAATTATGAGTACATAGATGAAGATGTTATGCATATATAACAACAGCCCCTTGCTTCTTGAGTTGAATCCAATTTACAAAAAGGTACCTGTTCTGATTCATGAAAGGAATTCAACTTTTTTTTTCTTCTGTTTTTTCCATTACCCATTGGCATTTGGCATGATGTTGGTTGTCATAGTGTTCAACGAGTATGTATGGGTTGTCATTCATTTTGTTTGAATTTCTTTGGACATACCAATACCATTGCAATGAATATCAAATACCTTTCTTTCCAAGTCGGTTACTTATATAAATACAATTGATACAAAGATCTCAAAATACTTTTTTAGGAGTGAAACTTGTTTTTACCAGAACCAACTCAATCATTTTAAAGTATTGGGGGAACCAAATTGAACAAAATGAGTAGTATTATTGTGCGATTCTCTATTTTCCTTTTTCACCAGACAGATTTTGTGTTATATTAGTTGGTTATAAAACGGCAAAATTAATGATTTGGCCACCAAAGTTGGCACGTTTTACTGAATACTCGATTGAACTTTTAATTTTTTAAATTAAGTCACTGAACTAATTTTTATTTTTAAATTAGGTCATTCCGTTAAAAAAAGTTGACAGACGTTAATTTTTTATCTACGTGGCAAAAAAATCAAAAACAGATTTTAAAAATAAAAAAATTAACATTTTAAAGTTTTAAAAATAACAAAAACATAATAAAATAAAACAAAAATACAGATTTTAAAAAATAGTTTTTAAAAAAAGCAGAATTTTTTTTAAAAACATTTTTTAAAAAACAGATTTTTTAAAACCAGATTTTTAAAAACACATATTTTTTTTAAAAAACAGATTTTTATAAAACAGATTTTTTAAAAAAAACAGATTTTTAAAAAACAATTTTTTTAAAAACGGATTTTTTTTAAAAAACAGTTTTTAAAAAAATCTGTTTTAAAAAATATGTTTTTTAAAAAAATCTGTATTTTTTTGTTTTATTTTATTATGTTCTTGTTATTTTTAAAACTTTAAAATGTTAATTTTTTTATTTTTAAAATACTTTTGATTTTTTTTTACCACATAAATAATATTTTTATTTTTTTTGCCACGTCAATATAACGTAGACAAAAAAATTAACGCTTTCAACTTTTTTTAACTAATGACCCAATTTAAAAATAAAAATTAGTTCAGTGACTTAATTTGAAAAATTAAAAGTTCAATCGGGTATTCAATAAAACGTGCAAACTTTGGTGGCCAAATCATTAGTTTTGCCGTTATAAAACGGTTCAATTCATTTTTCAAAACACATCAAATATCGTAAATGTTTTAAAACTAAATATATTATGAATTACTAAATATATTATGTTCGAAGCGCACAGAAAGCTGTTTGAATTCGACTCGAATATTAAATTCATACTCAAATTCGAATTGTATTTCAGATTAGACTTTACTCGAATTTTATCTGACTCGGATCGAATTATATTCAAACTACTCGCGAGCTTCAAATTCAAGCTCGAATTCGAGTCTCCACATAATAATTAACTTTATAATAAATATAATTATAAATTGAATTTGTTATTTTACTTAGAAATGAGAAAATATATTTATTATTATACTTTACAAATATAAAATTACAATTAAAATTAAAATTAAAAATAAAATAAAATAATAATAATTAATTATCTTAATTTGATTTAATTTTGTATATATTATAAGAGAATATATCTAGAATCAATCGAGTATGTATCGAATCACAAACGAAAATTCGAGTAGTTTGAATCTTAAACGAATCGAGTATAACCTTACTCAGATTCTACTCATATTTTTATTCGAACTATTTTTTATACTTAGATTTGGATCATATTATTAACGAATCTGAGTCTCGCTCATATTTTTTCGAGTCGAGCTCGAATCGAGCCTGATCTGTTTGATTCGTTTACAGCCTTACTAGCATCTGCTGGCTTATTAAGTAGTACCGTTACAAAATTAAATATATACTAGATACAAACCCGCGCGTTGCGGCGAAATTATTCAATTTTTTAATAATAAATGTGTACGTACAATTAATAAATTAAAATATAATTAAAAGATGGTCATTTATGCCAGATTAATCAACATGTCCTTAGCAAGCCATAAAAAAATGACACACAAATCAGATTATGATAAATCTATAGACCAACAGTTGGTGAAGGATAATTCCTCCTTATAACTTGTATATCTCTCTTGCAGATTGAAAAGACTAAAAGCTTATTCGAGCATCCCCAGATGAACTTAAATATGTAGCTGGTGATCTGTCCAGAACTCAGATCCGCTACTTTGATTCAACTATATAAGGGGAAGAAAAATCAGTTGAAGAAAAGAGACAAAAAACTCTGGTTACATTGATTGTCACATCTCCTTTTGAGTGCATTGATACTCTAAATAAACTCCTATATTCACCTAATGTAGATGTCAGCCAACGTATAATGATCCTTGATGACAGAAGCAGCTGAGTAGCTTGTTCATGCAACCACAAAACCAAAAGCTCAGTCAAGAGCCCAAATATCAACCATTTCAGAACCATATTTTGCGATATGCTTGGGCTGCTAGAGTATGCACTTGCTTCTGTAAAGGAAAAGGAGGATACAACGATAGCAAGGCATAACTCCTCACCATAGAAATCATTGTAAAAGTCATGTAGCAACCATGGCTCCTAAAATCTTTAATAATCATTTTGAAACTGAAAAATGAAAACTTTTCAAATTTAGATAATAACCTAAAGTCGACAACACACTCACAATGGTCTTGACGGTGTCAAAATAAGGATTCCAACCAATACTCATGACCATCTTGTAAACGCCTTGGGTTGATAATCCAACCCAACCAAAGTAGACACCCGAGGGGTGTTCTGAAAGGATGGTTAAGTAGCTTTCTGTGGATAAATTAGCTGAAAGAGCAAATACAACCAGTAAAAATTGGTCAACAGAAGAGGAAACTATAAAAAGGATCACATCATCGGTAAGTAAAGGTAAGATCTCCTCATGGTCATATCAAGAACCACCCACCAAACCATCTTTGTACAAAATTGAAGTGAAAGATTTTATAAAGAAATTAATTGTCACATAACAATCTAGATTTTGAAATGCAAAAAATCAATTAAAGCAAGGTATAACAGAAGAAATATTGTGATTTCACACCAATAGCATTTAGATGGGACGAAAACCATAAGCTCCCTTTGTACAAAGAATATAAGAGCAACTTACTAAAAGTCTAAAAAATTGTAAAAATTAAAGAGATAGCTTATCTTTTTCAAAAATGAGGCACTTACTTTTATATTTATAATTTTAAAAGTCATTTTGCTAATAATTTTGGAACGAAATTAAAAAAAAAAATTCTCTTGTACTTCCACCGTTCCAAAATATAAGACCATTATTGACTTTTTTAAGTCAACTTAAGACACTTTCAACCTAAAAATTGACATGTTTCATTAAAAATTATGAAACAATAAATCTTACAATGAGTAGTACTTATTAGAAAGTTTATAATACTTGGAATGTCATACTTCAATACCATATTTGCATCACAGCATTTAAGTAATTTTATTGACATGTTTAGAACATTTCTTTGTTTAAAACTGCACTCTAAATGCTAGAGAATATTTTTGAAAGGTTATATTAAGTACTGTTTTTAAATGTGTTCTTTGAAGGACTAAAATTCAGTTTCTGAAACATGGTTTTGAATCATGACATTCAAAGTGGAACTGAGGTAGTATATAAATAAGCAGACAGAAAATCTGCCTAACAAAAGAGGAAATACACAAACCTCTGTTCCAGCTATACCCATAGCAAATCCAATGTCTGCCTCATGCAAAGCAGGAGCATCATTAGTTCCATCTCCAGTTACCGCTACCACCTCTTTATTATGTATGTTCCTCAAATTCTTAACCAGCATGTGCTTGTCTAAAGGCAAGGATCGAGCCATTACCTGTAATGCCATAAATTAGAAATCAAGTGCATCTTCTCAATTTACTGATTTAGCAAGTACTATTAAAATCAACTGTACACCTGAATTCTTGGTATTATTGCTTTCAGTTCATCTGGAGTTTTAGTGCGAAATTCTGGTCCTTCTATGACCAAACCTCCTTCAGTGAGTATCCCACATTCTTTTGCAATGGCCTTGGCTGAGTTAATATTGTCACCAGTGACCATGCGCACAGTAATATTGTCACCAATGAATAAACTCTAGCAACAAATTTTTGAGAAATAAATGAGGTAGTATGTGATCTAGGCATATATAAATTTTTTATAAATGAGTTGTTTAGGCATATATAAATTTTTTATAAATGAGTTGTTTAGGAACCCGTACCCAAATACCAGATCACACTCTTAACTTATTGAGACCTTTCAATATTCAATTGGCCAAACCAGCAAAAAAAAATTTGAATTAGAGATCCAAAATCAGTGAAACCAAAGGGCCACACAAATGAAAATTCACCAACCTTCTGTTTGGTCACTGGAAAAACTAACCAAAAAAATAATAATTCTAGCTTTTATATCGACCACCCAGGAGCATTAACGTAGTTAACATTTCCAATGATAGAGAATAGCAGAGATTCCAAATTCTCTTTTCTTGTCCCCATGTTTTCTCAACAACCAAACAGGCTAAGACAGTTAAAAAGCTGTGATTTGTAAAATAGGAAATAGATTTCTCAGGAGAAAAAACTGTGATAACAGGAAGAATTTTTTTTTAAATAGAATCTTTTTTCTTCTTTCTGCAACCAGACTTCCCAAAATAGTCCAACATAGACAACTGAAACTGATAAAGAAAGATAGGAAAGGTCTGCAACAACAATTTTTTTTGCTGCATTAAGTTTTCATGGTAGCGTCAATATTGAGAAAGTTTGAGAAAGTTTCAAATGCCCAACAACGTGATCACTTTACTGTTGATGAATAGAAAAGCTCATGGCTGGAGTTGTGCCCATGGAAATGACTAAAGCCATTTTTCAGCATTGGCAGCAGAAGAGGCAGAGAACTGGGATACCATTAATAAGGCAGCTCCAGGTACCTTCCATTTTACCTCTGTCATTTCTTCAATTTGTATTATTAATAAAGCTCTCACTTAATTTAGATGGCCCAGAGTATGAATACCCTTTTCTCCCTCTTACTCTTATAAAATTAATCTTTCATATAAAGGAAAAAATACAGTAGCTGATATTTCCTTCATAACGGGCGATCATATTTGAATGAAAATATCTCCTTGCTGATATCTACCTTAACTGTTGCTCATCACTTTGAAGAAGTTGCATAATCAGATGAATATTTCACTTATATATACAACCTTTGTATAAGATCAAAAGATGAACCTTTGGATGAAATTTGTTGGGAACTGCTTGTTTTTAGATGAAAGGTTATGTTTGAGAATGGCTAAAAATGTATTAGTGTAATATATTTCCTTTTTTTTGGTAGTATATGTATAGAGATAATTTGCACGATTAGAAGAATTGCAAGATTGAAATGGAAAAAGAGATTATTTGAAAAGAACCAATTAGTGAGTAAAAGTAAAAGTTTTCATTAGACTTTTCTGACTGAGTAGAGTGACCATATGCATCTTGTTTAATTAACTTTTGCAATCTCCAGCAAGAGGGAATGGACATATCAATATGTACATTCTGTGTAATAGTTTTGGGTTTAGAGTTTCCTTGGAGAAACCTGTGTTCACCATAGGTAATTCCCTTATTCTGAAGCAACTACAATAAAATCCATATAGTAATCTTGAATTTCTGGAATTTTTTTGGTGTGTTTATATATTGGTCTTCATGTGCCATATATCCTACTGGAATTAAAGATATTATTGGCTGTATCAGTAGGTATATCATTACCTCCTTCACGTTTTTTATCCGACTGTGTCATATCCCAAAGACATATTTTGCTAATGAAACTTGCTGAAATTAAAGGACTAATTAGGTTTTATAGATTCTTTTTGTTCTTCTAATGTTTTGATAAGACGTGCCTTATTGAGAAAGTTGGACTTTTTGACCCTGGATGTACCAACAGTTCTGTAGAAGGACCAGTACTATAATTTGACATATAGATTTGGCAATGAATTTGTGTCCAGCAAAGCTAGATGTGAATTAAAATATATTAGCATCTAACTGAACCTTTATATGAAATTTTTGGTTGTTTCCTTTCTTTTGTTTTTTTTTCTAAGCAGAAGCTTGCAGCTCCAAGCTAAACTTTGGGATGAGTAATAATATGCTAGTAGTGGTGGGGACTCCTTGTCTTTGTTGTAATTTGCAAATGTTGAGGTCCCTTTTTTTTGGCCACGGATAATAAGAAATAATATATAGGAGGAAAGTAAAAGGGGAAAAAATGAATGAAACTGGAGCATGCTCAATATTTTAAAAGTGTTTTTGGGTGGCGTTGAAGAGGACCACTTCTTTATCACCACACAAAACTGGTGATTTATGCCAAATATTCGTTACTTTATAACATTGCATTTCTGGAATCAATAGGGATACATACTATACATTTCAAAAATAGTCCAACATAGACAATCATCAACATTGCTATGTAAGAATTATAAATTTATATGCTCAAAATGCACAATTTTACCTGAGCGGCCAATATTGTCTTTGAATTCTCAACCAAATGATCATGAGCTTGTTCAAGTTGTTTTTGCCGATGAAGAAGCTCTTCCTGCTGCCTGTGACCAAATTCTGCTGCCTGTGACCAAATTCAGCTAACTGCTGCATTGTGCTCCTACAAAAATACAAGGGAAACCCCCTCATAGTTGGACAATCTGAGAATAAGAAATTAAAAGAAAAGAAATTAAAAATTTCACACAATCTGAGATCCGAAGAAGATGAACGTAGAGCAAAACAAAACAAAACAAAGCCTAAGAAACCATAAAATCATCAAACAAAGCCCTATATCACATATCGATTACTTGAAAATCCAATAAAAATAGGAGAGGATTTTACCGACTGAAAATGCTTTGGGTTATGAGATTTTCAGGCTTCTTCTTCGCAGCAATGTTGATGATTGTTCTATCTCCATATCTTCAATCATTTCCGCCGGCTGAAGCCATTAGATCATCTTATCTCGACGGCTAACTCCGATTTCCCGGTCAAATTACGGCTGTGGACTCCCTTAATCGATTTTCCTTCTGAACAGCAAGAACCTAACAACAATACAGTATAAAGGTTGCCTAGCGCCCATAAAAGCCAAGAATTGGACAGTCAAAACCCACAAAGGAGCTAGTAATTATTTTAAAAAGCAAATGTCTGAAGTAACCGACTGAAGACACAGGATAACAAAATTTGATTTTAGTCAAAAACAAATGTCAATATAATGGTTTTTATTTTTGATAGGTAACTTTGGTTCAAGTATGAGGATTGAGCCACCGACCTTGAGGTTATTCCTCAAGGCATTTGCCATTTCTCCCACACCTTGGGGTATCAACACAATGATGGTTGTAGAACAGTCAACAACAATAATCATGCAAAGAAATTAACATGAACATCACTAAAAATTTCAACAGACTCATTCATTCATAAATATATATATATATATATATATATATATATATTACAGTTAACATTTGATGATCTATCACTCTAAAGTTGACAAAAGGTGATAGCAAACAATATGATCCTCAATTATGAAATTCACAAGGCACTTCATATTCGAGATGCATAAAAAGTGAGTGTTTCAACTGCATGTCCTGTTTTCACTGATGTTGTATTGACGCTACCATGCAGTACAACTTTTTTATTACCCTTCTGCCCATAAATTTGACAGATTTACTGAACTATCAGTGCAATGTTATAGCTGTAGAAAAGAATAAACTAACTGATCCATAAAATATCTATCAAATATGTATAATGACAACACCTAACAAAACTTCTAATAAGTTGAAGCAAATTAATAGGATAAAAAACTAACAAATTAGATACATTTACAATTTACATGTAAACATTCAATTAACTGAAATTTTTTAGAAGAACACGAGTGGTTGGCATAAATCAATATAGAGAAGGAATCTATATACACACAATGGAATAGCTAAAATAAAAGAACAACAACTAATTCTAATCTGACATTAAATAACAGTGATGAGACAATAATATTGATGATAACTCTGCAAGTAATCCCAATAAGGCATATGAAAGCTACAATTTTCTAATCTACCATTCAATAACAGTGATAATCGTATAATAATATTGATGACAACTCCACAAGTAATCCCAAGAAGGCATATGCAAAACTACAATAAATGATATATGCCAATAATGCTCATGTACTTGAATTAAGAAGTTCAAATTATATAGCTTTATACGTCATTGTTAGGTGCCCACTGTAGTTCAGAAACAATAATAAAAGTCAGAGTGTTTAAACTGCAGCAAAACAATGTAATCACCAGAGTAAGAACCAGGATAGTAACAAATTATCTAAAACCACGACGATAAGACCTACCATATTTATTATCTTATGATTGCACAATCAACAGTCCCAACCCCTATTTAAGGAAAACATCCAAGGTTAAACCAACACACAAATGTATTGGCTCACAAAATATACAAATATATTTCATTGCAATATATTTGTCCAGTACTTCAGTACAAAAAATTCAATCAAGAATGTAACACATAGCCCTGCAGAAAGTTAAATAATAAATCATGAAGTTGAGCTAAAATCATTCAGTATTGAGATAAAAACAATCAGGGTCCCATACTTAGTGAAGTTATAGAGCTACATACCCATATAAATCCTTGGTCTCATAGTGTACGTTTGCTTAGTACTTGTGAACATATAGAGGATAAAAATTGCTATTGAGTACACTATGAATGCTTTAATTAGTCTTGATTCGAGCAGGATAGCATTATGTAGGGCAAAGAGCTTGTCTATAGCAACAAACATGCTTGCTTGCTTTGATTCAAAAGATTCCTATAAAACATGGACAAAAGGTACTGAAACATAGTATGTGTAATTTGTAATGTAAGAATTATAAATTTATATGCTCAAAATGCACAATTTTACCTGAGCGGCAAATGATCATGAGCTTGTTCAAGTTGTTTTTGCTGATGAAGAAGCTCTTCCTGCTGCCTGTGAACAAATTCAGCTAACTGCTGCATTGTGCTTCTACAAAAATACAAGGGCAAAGAATGAAATTAAGATTTACCTTACTTCTCTAAATTGCCATATTAGAATAGAAGAATGTGTAAAGAAATTCATGCTTAGTAAAGAAAAAAAGATAAGCTTCAAGTACATTTTTAGTTGTTGATAAACTTCAAAGTAGAAACTTAATATTTCACAACTGCAAACAGCAAGCAGTAGACATTCTAAAACACAAAAGAAATGAAAGAATAAATGAAAGAATCACAGTTGAATTAATATTATATACATATATAAATTTAATTCATCCATTCCGGTCTCAATAAAAAGTATGAAATGCAATTATCTTCAAATCAATCAAAAGAGTTAGCATATACGGTTCTTCTTCCTGAATGTGATAAAAAGAATGAAATAGCAAAACCCCATAATTTAGAACTGTTAACAAAATCCAAATAGCAAAACAAATTAATGCAATATATGTATGTATGTATGTATGTATGTGTGTGACTGAGAGAGACTTTGCATACCGATCAAACAATATGTTTTGATTTCCGCCGGCTTTGGGTTTGTAAAAACAATATGTTCTCAGGCTTTGGATCCTCTCATATCGACGGCTTTGGGTTTAGATCATCTCATATCGACGGCTACCTCCGATTCCGGCCGTCAACTCCCTAATCGGTTTTTCTTCCGAAGATTGCAGCTCCAGTAACAGAAAAAAATTGAGGAAAATTGACGCTGCGATCCATCTTTTGTTCCGCGCCCGGCTATGTGAAGGGTATTTTTGTCAGGCCAATATAGAGCGGTAAATAAGATGGACAGATGTTAAAATCGTAGAATGAAAGATGTCAAACTATTATATCATCAGTGATTTAGAATATATAATATAATAATAGATTTTGACTTTTTAAAATAGATTTGTGAAAATCTAAAATTCACAATTGATACAAATTTATTGAAGTTTTGTAATAAGCAGCATCTTACTTTTATCTGTGCCCTTATTTTGAGTAGCGATAATATATATATATATATATATAGAGAGAGAGAGAGAGAGCATTACATCTTAAGTGACAATACTCGTTAAGTGACATACCTATATAAAGGCTTTTTTTTTTTTTCAAAAATAATACATCACAAAACAAAACTTCCGTTCAGTAGCAGAGCCAAACAAATGAGTCCGGTAGATCTTCGACAAAGGAGTCCACAGTAGATCTTCGACAAAGGGTTTATGATTCACAATTAATTTTTGTTTAATTCGTTATTCTATATTGGATGAGTGTTCCTAACATCTACTTGAATGTATCAAGTGTAAATTTATGGGACTTCTTAAAGAATAAAGGAGTTTCTCATTGATATTACTTTATGTAAGTTTATCAGAAACAAAGACTGAAGTTAATAAATTTTGGCAGTTGCATTTTCTAGACACTAATTCTTTGACCTAACAACTCTTAATATTATAATATTGCTATATGGAAATATATAGGAAATATTAATCATACCATTGTACAAGTACTTTTTATATTTTTTAGTAGAACACCATCAATATATTCTCGAATTTACAAATTTTATAAATGAGACTATTTGTAAAACGGAGGGAGTATCATTTATCATCTAGAGTAACCAAGAATGAGAGTTAATAATAGATGCCTTTTAAGATAGTATCATAATATTCAGAATGAAGTAGAAAAAATATTATTATCAAGCTTAATGCTCCATGTAAACTTTCATTCTTATACAGTTATACCCCATGGTAGGATCCTCTCTCCAAGACAAGATTCAGAAAACTATAAAACAAAGAAAACTATAGATCCACCAACAGTAGGATCTATACAAACAGCTTCTCCATCATTGAGGCCCGGCACAACTAAACAATGTGATTATTAAAAACTGTTGTTACTTCACAAATCACGAAATTGCTGGACATCAACATTCAGGAGACTAAAAAAATTCAAGAGAGGCACGAGAATGCCAAGGCCTTTTCCTCACTGAGCTCTTCAGCCGTCAAGTCCAGCTTCTTCCTTGAGAACTCGTCAATAGAAAGTCCTACGACGAGGAAAGTAAAAATTGAGATATCATGTTGAAAATTGTAAAATTGTAAGACCTAAAATATATTATCTATACCTGAAAGAAACAGTTAAAAGGAAGGAAAGACAGGAAAACATTCTCATAATTAGTAAAAAACAAAAACAAATTCAAATATACCATAGTGCAGCTGATAATGCAGGTCTTGCCTTTAATTAGTAAAAAAGATGACCCAGTATCTATGCTTTGATATTTTACCACATCCTTACCTTGAACAATTTTCCATTCTCCATTGGCACATGTCACTGGGAAGGAGTAAATAAGCCCCGCAGGCACATTGTATGAGCCATCAGAATATACTCCCATAGAAACCCAAGTTCCCTAGAATGTACAGTAGGGAGAAATTTCAGTAGAACTAACAAATGCATAACATAAAACAAAGCATCTGTATGATGTGATTTATCATGAAAATTAGACAGGATGACTGACCTCTGGTGTTCCAAGGACCCAATCACGTATGTGGTCACAAGCGGCACTAGCAGCAGATAATGCACTAGAGAGCTTTCTAGCTTTGATAATCGCAGCACCACGCTGCTGGACAATTTTGATGAATTCTCCATTTAACCTAAAATCAGATAAAAAAACAACATTTCAGGTGAATTTCTTTTACAAAGAACTGAATATACTTAATGTAGTAAATGCCAAGCATAAATCTACACAAGGAAAAGAAAACCAATCACTTATTTTACCATTCATCATCAGCAACAAACGCTCTGACCGGCTTGTCTCCAACAGTCGCATGGTTCACATCAGGATACTGTGTTGAGGAGTGATTTCCCCAGATGATAACATTCTTAACATCGGATACTTGAACGTTCAATCTCTCTGAAATTTGACCAAGAGCCCTGTTATGGTCTAACCTTGTAAGACAAGTAATGTTTTTCTCTGGGATCGATGGTGCGAATTCCTTAAGGATCAATGCGTTGGTGTTGGCAGGGTTTGCAACCACCAATACCTGGAAAAAACAAGCAACAAAAAAAATTAGAATGCATCAAAATATTACACGAATAGAAAGTCTATCACAAACTCATACACAGAAGTACATGTACATCCACAATTTAAAAATATGACAAGTGAGAAATAAGTTTATACTATGTGCACCAACTCTTACGAAAATAGCTAAAAAGTTAAATATTTTTCTTGGAAAAGAACTATCATGTCATAAATTTTGAATTAAATACTAGTCGCAAGAGCCAAGAGATAAATTTGATAACACCACTCATGAATATTCAGCCTATACTCAATAGAGTAAGGGGTTGTTTGTTTACTTCTGAATAGGTCTGAATAAGTCTAAATCTGAACGAATAAGTCATTCAGACCGTTTGTTTAACAATTTTTAAACTTTGAATGTGTCAAAATTTTGTGGAGTAAAAGAAGTAGTGTTAAATGATATTTTTACTTATATTCTCTCATAGAAAATTAAAATTTACATTCAATATCCATCTTGTTTACTATTGTAAACAAATTTTGTTATGTACAAATTGTTTGTGATTTTTGCTTAACAAAAAATTGGATAACAAATTTAATGAATGTTGTTCTAGTTTTTTGTTTTGATTTTATGTGCTACTGTAATGTTATTAATATTTTTTAGTGTTTTATTCCTAAAATTACATTTTAATAATATACTTCATCAAAGATTGTCCAAAAATTTATATTTAATTTTTCTTAGATAACATTGTTTATTTATAATTATATAATAAACTTGTTCAAAACAGCCCATAAGGTTAAAATAAGATAATACGCGTATTCAACTGATTTAGACAGATAATTATCAAACACATAATTTCATTTCGTATTCAAATTTTCTACTCCATTCCGCTCATTCAGATTTTCTACTTCATTCAGAACCTTTCATTCGGTTTTATCAAACAACCCATAATATAATTTGATTTGATATTAAAAGTCATACTAAGACTACATGGATCTTTAAACATAACAATAATCATACGGGTTTCTCAAAAGTAGTATAATTTATTTAGTGATGTGTTTTTTAATAAACAAAATGGATCTATTCCCCAAAACAATTGATACATCAAAGAAGTAGACACCATGACAATAAAATTCAACGAGTATGCACACCTTTATCAACAACATCCTGTCTCATTGGTGTTATGCACATCTACAAAATAGTGATGTGTTTTTTAACAAATAAAATGGATCTATTACGCAAAACAATTGGCACATCAAAGAAGTAGACACTATGACAACAAAATTCAACCATTCTGCACATTATGGTGCTGCCTTCATCAACAACATCATGTGTCATTGGTGTTATGCACATCTACAACTACTTTTCATCATTAATCACGAAATAAGCATGCTGAACTACATAGATAAGCACTTGCATAGCTGTATGACGCTAATAGAAAACAGGCCTTGAAGTAAAGCTTTTCGTTGTGGAGCTTGCATAATTAGATATTCTTCCTCATTCGGAAGAAATGGTTTCCAATTATTCACAATCACCTTGAAGTTTGATGAAAACATTTTAGTGATAAATATGGGCTAATGCTGATCTGTGATTGTGAACTAACATAATAAACAAAACAGGATAAAACAATAATGAGTCTCAAGGGGCACTAAAATTATAGACTATAACATCCTAAGCAGCCCCCTAAGAATTAGTTACCTTGCAGTTGGCAGCAGCATGCTTCTCAAGAGCAGAAGCTTGGGACTTGTAAATGGACACATTCTTTGTCATCACGTCTTTCCTTTCCATTCCTTCTTTCCTAGGGAAACCACCAACCATAACTGCAATGTTGACGCCAGTACATGCCTCAACAACATCAGTAGTAGCAACAACACCTGATACAAATATCATAATATTAAAGCCCATTAGTATTCCCAAGTATTGAATGACAAGATATTCTACATTACTAAAGTATTTAACTAAAATTCACGAAGAGATCATACAGACCTTTGAGGAGAGGAAAGGCAGCATCCACCAACTCCATTTTCACGCCATTCAATGCCTCTGCAGCAGGTGGAATATCGAGCATGTGGAGGATCACAGGCTGATCGGGACCCAACATCACACCTCTGGCAATCATTGGAACAAGAGCATATCCAATTTGTCCTGCAAAACAAATATTGTCCTTTAATATATGTAGCTTTAAGCAAAGATGTGAAAGTATATATACATGTGATAAAACATAAGCTAGAAAAATTTGCCTAGAAATCAAAGATTCACAGGTAGCAACCGCTTGGTATACAAGTATCATCCATTCTCATATAAGCCTTGTTACAATTATTATATTATCACATACTATAATAAACTAAAGCAGGGGATTTTCAAACAAACTTTTCACGGGAATCTCATTAAACTATGTTTGCATTCTATAAGAATAAGATACCTAGAAACTATAAAAAGTAAAATAAAATTTAGCCTTTTAACCTAGGAATTAAAAACCTCTATAAAACTGGGTCTAAAACACCATTACAACTAGTTGAATATCTGAGACAGAAAAATTATGAAAATTGCTCTTCTCGAACTTACATATTACTGGTTGCACACTTGAATTGAAAAGTCTCAAAATAGCATACAGTTACAAGGAAGTACCTAACATAAACTATGAAGTAACTAAACTTTTAGACTCCACAGTGAAAGAATCCATGTTTATCAGATACATATGATATAGCTGTACACAGCAACCCTGCTCATATCATTCACTACAACTAGCAAGCAGGCAAAATGTTAAAAAAAGATTACTTAAAACCCTTACAAATCTAATTCAATCTAAACAAAAACTAAACTTGATCAAAAGACTAATCTAACATCTAATCTAACCAAACCAGTAAATAATAAGACTCATTAGATCACTAAAATTTCAGTTCATCCATAAATCTAAAATAGAAAAGGATAAACGGAAAAAATATATATATATATATAACTATATTAATTGACGATTCCTAAGTATTTGATCAACCTTTAAATATAATCGGTGAATATAATAACAGATCTGAAAATGATCATAGAGCATATCCTTAACGATTTATGTGCGTATGTATGTATTTTACCTGCAGCACCAGTAACAAGAACTCGAGCTGGTTCTTTCGCCATTGTTGAATATCTGATCTTAATCTAATCTGTGCTAGAGAGAGAAAGGGAACGATGAGGCAGTCTGCGTGACTAGAAGGACTGATATATAGTGCGGAAGATAAACAGAACGACTGAACGACGTCGTTATATTCCGAAGTATAAATTACCGTCATTTTCAATTGTGAGGTTGGGTTTCTATTGTGCGCCGTGATGCGTAAAGCGCTTTACATGATACCTAGTGGCTAGTATTTGATTATTCGTGACGGGTAGGCAAACTGATGCCACGTCATGCAGGCTTAACGTTTTTCTTGGACTGTGTGCCCTTGGATGTCAACTTGTTTCCGACTTTAATTAATAATTAGTGTTACATCGACCAATAATACTCCCTCCATAAAAGTCTTTGTTGACTTTCTTTACATATTAAAAAATAAAATAAAATAATAAAATTATTTTTTTTTAATTATATAATTTTTTGCGCATGACTTGTAATTTTTCATAAATATACATAGATAATAGAAATATAACAATTAATATTAAAAATATTATAAATAAATTATTATAAAAAATAAAATATTTAAATAATTAGACATTTAATTTTAAACTAAAATAATAATAACGACTTTTATCCTAACACAAAAAATAATATAGGCCCGCTCAAATAATGGCTTGAAGCATGCATCATATTTTAATTTTAATTTTAATTTTAATTTTAATTTGTAAAATACAACGGCATGAAGCTCAAATTTACACAAATGAGCTCACAACCCATGCTTTGCCAAATTTTGTTGTACATTTTTTATATTATTAATATTTTATTAAATAAGATAGTTTTCATTTTATATTAAATATATAATTGAATCGTTTAGTTAATATTAATGGTATTATATTTATAGAGAGTCATAATAAATACAAATTTTGATACTATTCAGACATTAAACACATATCTGAACATTCATATCAGATTAGACGGTCCTTATTTAAAAGAATAATGCTAGAGATACAAATTATTTTATAAATATTTTATAAATTGCTGATGTGGTATACACCACCTCAGCATATTGTGTGGGGCCAAAGATTATATTGAAATAATATGTTGATCAATATGCTGAGGTGGAGTATGTCACATCAACAGTTTATAAAATGTTTATAAAATAATTTATGTATGTAGCATTACTCTCTTTTAAAATTCTAACCATTCTTCTACTAACGATAACATATAATACTTTTTCTAAAAAAAAAATATAGATATTCTGTTTTTTTTCAATAGACGTCATAAGTATGTTTATCGTCCAAATAGTGTCGCATTAAACATTTATTAAATATTAATACCTTTTTTTTAAAATATAGAGACGGTCTATTTTCTTTTATGAACGTCAGAAATAAATTAAACATATATCTTAATAGTGTCACATGCATCAAACATTTTGCTACACATCACTCCTCAATCCTCATATTCTAAACTATAGGTCATATTTCATTTCGGGGATTAAAATTTCAATTTTTTCAATTAGGTGATTGAACTATCAATTTTTTTCAATTGCAACAAATTGGGCCGCCACGTAAGAAATTGCTAACGTGACCCTCGAAGTGGAGCCATCACCAGCTGATGTGTAAATAAAAAAAATTATTTTAATATTTATTTACACATTTATTATACATTAAGGGCAAATTCGTCAAATCACGTATGTTAATCATTTAAACTAAATATTAAAAACAACAAAACTATCTAAAATCTATACCATCTCAGATCAAAAAAAATAAAAAATCTAAACAAAACAAAATCAAAAATCATCAAAAACTCTTCAATAGCCAAATATCGAAGGAAACCCCCCACATGAACAACCAACAATTACCCACAAAGAACAGGACACTTAGGACAATGTAACAAAACAGGGGCCAGCATGTGGTATGGGCAAAACCCGCCGGCGAAGGACCACCGAAATATCAGACCATAGCAGCAAAGGTCCACTAATCAGCTAGAGAACCACCATGAATGTGACGCCTTTTGAAATAGGTATACATCACCCATTCGAGTTACAATAATATACAGATGTAAATAACTACAACTTTATTATTACAACAAGAAATCAGTGAGTTTAAATACAAATATTATCTTCAGATAATATCTATACTCAAATAAATCCTCATCACATTTATTGATACATTATTTTACAAAAATGGTGAGGACTACTAAACAATCCTTTCAAAAACCTTCATTCCATACCATTTCGTCTTCTTCGCTATATTCTCGCCTCCCGAGAAGAATGGAACAAAAAGGAAAAGGGTGAAATTTCAACTAAATTTCAAGAAAGAATATTATGACTAAGATAATATACAACAAATTATCGTTAGTCTTCAACAGGAAAAATTTAATAGAATCAATAGACAACAAGTTTTGATCAATATTCGCGGTGAAATAATAATTCATGAAGAGTTACGTAGAGAATGAAATCTACTATAATCTATGAATTTAACGATCCATCATCAATATTTTATCCTGTAACATCAATCAATATTCATCTCAAATCAAACATTCATCTTTTACACTACGTGCCAAAAAGATATTCATCGATCGGTCGTGTTCATCTCAACACTGCTCATCTTTGCACTACTGCCAAAGATATTCATCATTAGTCCATGTTCATTTAAACACTGCTCATCTTCTTTGCTACTATGCCAAAGATATTCTTCAGAATCATTCATCTTTGCACTACGGGCAAAGATATTCAATAATATCATCATTTAAGATGAGGATGATGAAAAATATTTTTAAAGAATCGAATCCAATTGAAACAAAATGACAAGGATTAAGGATTAATGATTCGTGACTTTGTTTTATCCATGTCCAACAATACCTCAAAAAATAATCATAGTGGTGTAAAATTCAAGAATGATCAAAACATGGATACAATCAAAGCTAGTATCCGTAATAGATATTTTGACGAAAAGAAGAAATTTTATTTTCTATTGAATAGTCTTCAGATATCGTGAATAGTCTTGGATATCGTGAATAATCTTAATATCGTGAATAAGTAACTCAGACACCAAAAGATAGAAATTCAACAAAAAAATATTTTCACGCTTCATGAATAGTACTTTCGTGAATAGTAACTCGTGAATAGTAACTCATGAATAAGAACTCGTGAATAGTAACTCATGAATAAGTAACCCAGACATGAAAAAGTTCTAAATTTGATAAAACTTGGATCAACATTTCAAAGATAATGATATTGAAGAAATAATATCATTACTGAAAAAATAATATCCCTTACCTCAAAGAATCAAGATTTTGGAAGGAAAGGTCAAGTGATCTTTGAATGAAACTTGTCTTGAATGCAACTCTCAAAGTATCTAAATACTCACAAAATACGCTCGATAATATAGAGAGAAGAGAGAAAAACTTTGTTTACGGTGTGATTTTTAATTCTAACTTAGCCTCTATTTATAGGAAAATGTTAGCCCACCAAGCAGACTTGACACTGACTTTGACTGATGGCTTTACTCTACTATTCCCACCCACCACATTTGAAATAAAATTCAGCACATTTTTTCACCAACCACAAGTGGGGCCCACTCAATTCTAGAATTTTCCACCAAAATCAATTATAAACCTAATTTCAATCGACACCTCTTAAAATTCATAACAAATCATTCGTGAATTTTAACGGTTCAAAATTTGTGGACATATACTCAACTTATGTATGTATAAAATACCCAAAAATTACCACAATCCAACGGTTTGGATTAAAAATTATAACCCCATGATATATCTCAAAACTCTCTCGATTTAATTTTTAATACCTCCAATCCGATAAAATACCGATAAAACACCTCAAAAATAATTTCTTCATTTATAACCACATAAATAAATCCATCATTTATATCCACATAAAATAAATATTTCTTTATCATATGAATCAATAATTAATTATTCACAAATAATATTACGTAATCACAATTATAAACCAGGTAGTTCCTCAGAAAGAGGGGCTTTCCAATAAGGATCTCTCCTTCTTGGCGCAAGATTAGGTGACCAAACCTCTCCTTAGATGTAACTTTCTAGACATTGCCAATAATGTTATCTAATAATATTATTCAAATAATATGAATTATTGATCCGATAATGGAGATAATGTAAACAAATTATTGAACAACAATAATATAAAATATCAACGCAGCAATTATTGAATCAATAAAATAAAATATTGAGCAAGAATTCACCGTGGAAAATTATTGAGTAAAGTGCCTTCTTCGTAAGGATCAATAATTCAACAATCTTTCTGCAATACCGCAACCACGCCAGACATCGTATTTTAACCACCGGGTATTCCAATGATCTTAACTTGTAATAACTACGCCAGTTATTTTTTTAACCAACTTATATTTGTCGTTTTCCTCATCCAATCGCTTTTCGTTATGGGGCCTACATGGTGGTCGCTGTGGTACGTGCGAATATTCCCAACGATGCGAATATTCCACGACCAAACGAATATTCCCCGACAAAAATGAATATTTATAACCACTTGCTTATTTTGAAATATTTGCGTATTTAACCCTTAACTATCCACATTAATCAAATCAACCCTTACTATTTCAAAATAATAAATAAAGGAAATTCCTTTTATTTAAAAATTTCGGGTCTTACAACCTCCCTCCTTATGAAATTTCGTCCTCGAAATTGACGTGACGACTGGTGTGTTTCAAAAGGTGAGGATACCTCGCTTTCATTTCCGTTTCCAATTCCCGTGTCATTTCCTCTATAGCATGATTCCTCCACAAAACTTTAACTTGTGGTATGACCTTTCTTTTAGCGTGTAGGACATGCTCCTTCCTATCCAAGATCTTGACAGTACCTCCTCATACGTTAAGTCTTCTATTATCTCGTCCTGCTTCTAACTTCTATAACGTGGTTCGGGTCTTTCACATATTTACGGCACCGATATGTGAAACACATTATGAACACGAGACATACTTTGAGGTAACGCAAGTCTATAGGCTACATTTCCTACTCGGTCAAGAATTTGAAATGGACCAATAAATCGTGGATTGAGCTTTCCTCTCTTCCCAAATCTTGTAACTCCTTCCATGGAGCAACTCGTAACAATACATGATCCCCTACATTTAAATTTCACGTCCTTTCGATGAAGATCCGCATAACTCTTTTTGTCGATCTTGTGCTGCTTTGTATACGTTGTCGAATCATTTGGATCTTTTCGGTGAGTAATACGTCTAAACTCGGGTCCCAACAATGTTGCTTCACCCACCTCATCCCAACATATTGGAGAACGACATTTTCGTCCCATATAATGCTTCAATGGAGCCACACCTATACTTGCTTCGATAAGCTGTTGTTGTAGGAGAATTCCACCAATGGTAAATACTTATCCCAATCGCCTTGAAGTCTAGGACACGAGTCTTAATAAATCTTCAAGAGTTTGAATAGTCCTCTCTCGATTGTCCGTCTGGTTTGGGGATGGTATGCCGAACTAAATCGCAAATCCGTGCCCATAGCTTTTTGCAAGCTAACCCAAAATCTTGAAGTGAATCTTGGGTCACGATCCAAACTATGGATACAGTATGTCACGCAACCTCACAATCTCATTTACGTACATACTAGCAAGACGTTCAAGGAATAAGTCTCCGTGACGGCAAGAAATGAAAGCGGACTTGGTTAATCTATCAACAATAACCCAAATAGCATTGATGCCTTGAGAAACCGTAGGAAGACCCGTGAACGAAATCCATGGTAATGTGTTCCCACTTCCATTCCTAATCTCAAGTGGTTGCAACGGACCCTTAGGTACAAGATGCTTCGCGCTTTTACACGTTAGCAAGTTAAACACATCGAGATAAACTTTGCAATCTCTCTCTTCATATTGTTCCACCAAAATGTATGTCAAGATCACGATACATTTTAGTACTTCCAGATGGATTGCAAATGGCGTATTGTGTGCCTCCATCATAATCTTGTACTTCAAATCGAGTCGTTAGGAACACAAAGTCTAGAGTGGACTCAAGTATTCCTTCTTCATCAATTCTCGCCCCAATAGCTCCTTCTTGTACTTTCTTCTTCATACGCATCGGCTCTCGATTGGCTTGAAAGCGACCTTAACTTTTCTATTAAAGTTGGCTCTATGCGTATATACTTGACATCATCGCACTTTTCGTTCCGCATATGATCTTCTACTCAACGCGTCGCCTACCACGCGTCGCTTTTCGGGATGGTATTGAATAGTGTGGTCGTAGTCTTTCAATAGTTCGAGCCAACGTCACGCCGCGTGTTGAGCTCTTTTGAGTGAAGAAATATTTAAGGCTTTTATGGTTTGAATATATCTCCACTTTCTCCCCATATAGATAGTGCCTCCATATCTTTAAGCGCAGCTTATCACGCTAACTCTAGATCATGAGTAGGATAATTCCTCTCATACTCTTTAAGTTATCGTGAGGCATAAAGCTATGACTTTCCCACGTTACGAGAACACATCCTAACCCTTTGCACGAAGCATCGGCAGAGATAACAAATCCATCCGAACCAGATGGTATTGTTAGAACAGTCTTAAAATAAGTCTCCTCTTAAGCTCTTGGAAACTCTTCTTGCATTCTTCGCTCCAAACAAATTTTGTATCCTTCCCGAGTTAGGTGAGTTAATGGAGTAGCAATTCGAGAAAACCCTTCCACGAATCTCCGATAATAACCAATTAAGCCCAAAAAGCTACGTGCTTGATCACCAAGCTTGGTTTGCTCTAACTTTGTATTGCTTCAATCTTCACGGATCAATGGATACTCCATATGTTTCGACACCACGTGCCCAAGGAATGCTACTTCCTCAAGCCGAACTCGCATTTCTTCAATTTGGCATATAGTTTGTTTTCACGAAGCCTTTGGAGTACCGACTTCAAATGGTGCTCATGATCTTCACGACTTTTGGAATATATAAGGATGTCATCAATAAAAGACAACAACGAATCGATCCAAATATTCCTTGAATACTCGGTTCATCATATCCATGAAAGCCGCAGGGAGCATTAGTTAGTCCGAAAGACATGACTAAGAATTCATAATGCCCATACTGAAGTTTCGAAGGCGATCTTTGGAATATCCTCGCTTTTAATCTTCAAATGATGATATCCGAGCGAAGATCGATTTTGAAAAGAATTGTGCCTCAGAATCGGTCAAACAAGTCATCAATACGAGGTAGAGGGATACCTATTCTTGATGGTGACATGGTTCAATTCCCGATAGTCAATACAAAGTCGCATACTCCGTCTTTCTTTTTACAAATAAAACAGGAGCACCCCAAGGAGATGTCTTGGATTTAATGAAACCGATGTCCAACAATTCTCAGTAGTTGGACCTTTAACTCCACGAAGTTCAATAGGAGCCATTCGATATGGGGTTTTAGAAATGGGCTTTGTACAGTTTCAAGATCAATAAAGAATTCAACTTCACGTTAAGGGGTGGGCAGGGAAGTTCTTCAGAAATCGTCGTGAAAAATCAATAACAACAGAATATTATTCAAATTTGGCGTGTCTTTATTCAAATCCATAACATGGGCTAAGAAAGCTTGACATCCGCTTTTCAATAAACGAATAGCTTTATGATTAGATATGATGGTGATTGATTTTAATGGTTTAGTTGCTTGAATTAAATCTAACAGGTTGGTTAGGAATATGAAAACTAACAACCTTACGAAAAACAATCAATTTTGGCATGATGAGTAGTTAACCAATCAATCCCTAAAATCACATCAAAAGCAAGTATCTTTAAAGAGATAAGGTCAATGCGGTAAGGTAATGGTGCCAACTTGAATCAAACAAGATTTATAAACAATTGGATGTGATGAAAGTTTCTCTAACGGAGTTTCCACAGATAGATCAAAGTCTAATTTCTCCGGAGTCAAGTTTAAGCGTTGAGCATATGCGGGAGAGATAAATGAATGGGTAGCCCGGTATCAAGTAAGGTATAAACTTCGCAAGAATTTATAAATAACTTACCCGTGATCACCTCGTTTGGATTCCTCGCATTATGACCGATCCACCACAACAAACGCTTCTTCCTAATCGTTGACTTTGACTTTTCTGGGACGATCTTTTAGTCACCGTCCCCGCTTGAACTAGGTTTATTTCTTCTGCGTCTGAATCTCGAAGCGATATGTCCTTCCTTTCCACAACTATAGCATACCTTGAATCTGTTGTGGGCGGCGGTTTGGGCCGATATGTCCCTCTTTTTCCGCATTTGTAGCATATATGGCCGGTGGTCGTTCTCCTCCCTTAGAACCCGATTCTTTGCCAGACTGTCGTCTTTCACATAGTCGTTGTTAAATCTCCTCTTTTTAAAATCTCCTCCCGACTCGCTTCTTACATTTTTCATGACCATGATTACCACCAGAGTGGTTACCATTTCGTCTCGGTCTGTTTCTTTCTCCGCAGTTATCATTATTCTGTTGATCGCTATCTCTGCAGTACGATCCTGGTTATGGTCCTCAGTTGACCGTACTTTCGTATCTCGCTTCTAATAATTGAGCCTACTTACAACATCCGAATAAAGAGAAGTTTATGAGAAATGAGATATCTTGGCGTATCTTAGGGTTTCAAACCTCTAAGAAACATCCGCGTCATACGCTCCTCATTCTCCACCAAATGAGGTGCAAACACGGATAACTCTGCAAACTTTGCCTCGTCTTTGAGACAACCGTCATTGTTGTTTTGCTCTAATCTGATGAACTCCACTTCCTTCATATGATTTAACACTTTCGGAAAGTATTTGTCATTAAATAATCTCTGAAACGTCTCCCAAGACATGTCTTTGAAAAGCATTTTGGATGGAGTGCGCTTCACGAGACTCCCACCGATGAATTCTGCCTCGCCACGGAACATAAAGGTGGCGAATGGAACCTTCTGTTCCTCCGTGCATCCCAAGACATCGAATATCTTGGTAATTTGTTTGACCCATGTTTCCGCCGTGATCGGATCTGGTTTTCCCTTAAATTCGTGGTCCCAACTCTTTGAACTTGCTTGGTTGTGACAACCCGTGTAATTGCTATCATTTCTCCTCAGTATTTTGAACACGAAGTTTCCTCGTCGATTTTGCATGAACTGCAAAAAAGCTTCTAAACATCCCCTCGTTCATCATCTCGCTCCATGGTGTTGTTCACGGGAGGAACATTGCCCGACTGTTGCCGCGTTCTCCTCGTTGGTGAGTACAAAGCGTCTCCACGTTCTCATTTCCATTGTTAATATTCTCGATTGACATTCTCAAATACCGCCATAAAACAAGGGTTAATTAAGAAAATCAATATATCACATAATATCCCTTATATATCTTGACCGACTAACAAATAAGCTTAGGTAGGACACACTAGCGAAGGATTTACTCGTCTCTCCCTCCTAGTTCTATTCCCCGATCTCCGCCAGAGATCATATCCCTAAGCTCGATACCAACCGTGGCGCCCCCAAAATAGGTATACATCACCCATTCTGAGTTGTCAATACATGATACGAAAACAACTACAACTTTATTATTACAACAAGAAAAAGCGTGAGTTTAAATACAAATATTATCTTCTGACAATATCTATATACTCAAATAAATCCTCATCACATTTATTGATACATTATTTTACAAAATGGTGAGGACTACTAAACAATCCTTTCAAAACCTTCATTCCATACCCCAGCTTGTACTTCGCTATATTCTCGCCTCCCGAGAAGAATGGAACAAAAAGGAAAAGGGTGAGCTCAACTAGCTCAAGAAAAGAATATTATGACTAAGATAATATACAACAAATTATCGTTAGTCTTCAACAGGAAAAAATTTAATAGAATCTGATAAAACAAGTTTCGGATCAATATTCGCAGTGAAATAATAATTCATAGAAGAGTTACGTAGAGAATGAAATCTACTATAATCTATGAATTTAACGGTCCATCATCAATATTTTATCCTCAGTAACATCAATCAATATTCATCTCAAATCAAACATTCATCTTTTACTACTGAGCCAAAGATATTCATCGATCGATTATGTATTCATCTCAACACTGCTCATCTTTTGCACTACTGAGCCAAAGATATTCATCGATTAGTCATGTTCATTTAAACACTGCTCATCTTTGCACTTTCACAGCCAAAGATATTCTTCAAAATCATTCATCTTTGCACTACGGGCCAAAGATATTCAATAATATCATCATTTAAGACCGAGGATGATGAAAATATTTTTAAAGAACGAATCCAAAGGTGAAAACAAAATGACAAGGATTAAGGATTAATGATTAGTACTTTGTTTTATCCATGTCCAACAATACCTCAAAAAATAATCATAGTGGTGTAAAATTCAAGAATGATCAAAACATGGATACAATCAAAGCTAGTATCCGTAATAGATATTTTGGACGAAAAAGAAGAAATTTTATTTTTCGATTGAATAGTGCAGTATATATCGTGAATAGTCTTAGTATCGTGAATAAGTAACTCAAACACCAAAAGATAGAAATTCAACAAAAAAAAATATTTTCACGCTTCATGAATAGTACTCGTGAATAGTAACTTCGTGAATAGTAACTCATGAATAGTAACTCGTGAATAGTAACTCATGAATAGTAACCCCCAGACATGAAAAAGTTCCAAATTTGATAAAAACTTGGATCGACATTTCAAAGATAATGATATTGAAGAAATAATATCATTACTGAAAAAAATAATATCCTTACCTCAAAGAATCAAGATTTCTAAGGGAAAGGCTCAAGTGATCTTTGAATGAAACTTATCTTGAGCAAAGAACTCTCAAAGTATCTAAATACTCACAAAATACGCTCGATAATATAGAGAGAGAAAGAAAAAACTTTGTTTACGGTGTGATTTTCAATTCTAACTTAAATTTTCTATTTATAGGAAAATGTTAGCTTTCAAGAAGCCGGACTTGACACGCAACCTCGATGGCTTTACCTGCTACTATTCCCACCACCACCACATTTGAAATAAAATTCAGCACATTTCTTCACCAACCACAAGTGGGGCCCACTCAATTCTAGAATTTTCCACCAAAATCAATTATAAACCTAATTTCCTAATCGAGACACCTCTTAAAATTCATAACAAATCATTCGTGAATTTTTAACGGTTCAAAATTTGTGGACATATACTCAACTTATGTATGTATAACATACCCAAAAATTACCACAATCCAACGGTCGGATTAAAAATTATAACCCCTTAATATATCTCTGAAACCCCGATTTAATTTTTAATACCTCCAATCCGATAAAATCTTGATAAAACACCTCAACAATAATTTCTTCATTTATAACCACATAAATAAATCCATCATTTATATCCACATAAAATAAATATTTCTTTATCATATGAATCAATAATTAATTATTCACAAATAATATTACGAATCACAATTATAATGACCAGTAGTTCCTCCTGAAAGAGGGGCTTTCGAATAAGGATCTCTCCTTCTTGGCGGCAATTAGGTGACCAAACCTCTCCTTGACAGCAGAACTTTCTAGACATTGCCAATAATGTTATCTAATAATATTATTCAAATAATATGAATTATTGATCCGATAATGGAGATAATAATGCGTGACAATTATTGAACAACAATAATATAAAATATCAACGCAGTGAATTATTGAATCAATAAAATAAAATATTGAATAAGTAACTCACCGTGAAAATTATTGAGTAGTGCCTTCTTACGTAAGGATCAATAATTCAACAATCTTCATGCAATACCGCAACGACGCCAGACATCGTATTTTAACCACCGGGTATTCCAACGGTCTTAATTGATAATAACTACGCCAAGTTATTTTTAACCAACTTATATTTGTCGTTTTCCTCATCCAATCGCTTTCCGTTATGGGGGGCCCACACATGGGCTGCGCTAAGTCGTGCATTTAATATTCCCCACAAAGATTTAATATTCCACGACCAAACGAATATTCCCCACAAAAAAATGAATATTTATAACCACTTGCTTATTTTGAAATATTTGCGTATTTAACCCTTAACTATCCACATTAATCAAATCAACCCTTACTATTTCAAAATAATAAATAAAGGAAATTTCTTTTTATTTAAAAATTTGAGGGTCTTACAATGAATGCTTGCCAATGTAAACTATTCACAATCGGATAAAGAAAAACAATAGATCCATAGCGATTGCGTGCGAAATCCGCCAATCAAACCATTCAAACGGAAATCAAATCTTGTTGTGATGCCCCCAAAATAGGTATACATCACCCATCTTTAGTCGCCAAATACATGGTACAAAATACAAATAAAAACCAAATTATACAACTGTCGTGTAAAATACTACAAAACATAACTGAGAGTTTAAACAGGAATATTGCCTTCTAGACAATATTCACTCTCAAATAGAGTCATCATTACATTTATTATCACACTATTTTATAGAATAGTGAGGAATACTAATACACCATCTCGGACCATCACTCCATTCCTCGACTAGTCCCGGCTACGTTTTTATTTCCTGAAGAGAACAATGAAAGAAAGGGTGAGCTCAACTAGCCTAGTAAGAAATATTATGACTAAGATAACGCAGAATAAATTATCATTAGTCTTCAACAATGTTAAACTGATAAAATATAATAGACATCAAGTTTAACTGCAGCGGAACAAGCAATCCATTAGAAGAGTCAAGTAGAGAATAAAATCTACTATCTTCTATGATTTAAAATGTTTTTATCAATTTTTATCGCTGAGACTCAGCTTAATAAATAAACCACATCATCTAATCATCCTTGTATGACGGCCAAGGATATTCATTAAATCATCAATAGTCATGAATATACCGTATAATTTCTAATCATAATCATACCAAAAACTGTCCATCAATGCATTACATGCCACTGAGAATTTTTACCACATCATTTATAACATTATAGGTCATGATTATACCGAATGATCCCTGAACATAATCATACTAACTCCATCTATGCTGTGACGCCCCCAAAATATGTATACATCACCCATTTTGAGTTGTCAAAAATATGGTACAGAAATAACTACAACTTTATTAATACAACATATAAACTGTGAGTTTAAATACAAATATTGTCATCTAGACAATATACATACCCAACTTAGTCCTCATTACAATTATTGGTACATTATTTTACAAAAATGGTGAGGACTACTAAAACAACTTCTAGAACCATCATTCCACACCCCGACTAGTACTCACTACATTCTCGCCTCCTGAGAAGAAAAATGGAACAAAAAAGAAAAGGGTGAGCTCAACTAGCCCAGTAAAGAATATTATGACTAAATTAATATAGAACAAATTATCGTTAGTCTTCAACAGGAAAAAATCTGATAAAATACAATAGACAACAAATTTCAGATCAATATTCGCTGCGGAAATAATAATTCATAGAAGAGTTTCGTAGATAATGAAATCTACTATAATCTATGAATTTAAAAGTCCATCATCAATATTTTATCCCTGTAACATCAACCAATATTCATCTTGAATCAAATATTCATCTTTGCACTACAGGCCAAAGATATTCATCAGTCGGTCATGTTCATCTCAACACATGTACATCTTTGCACTACGGGCCAAAGATATTCATAAGAAAATCAACCACCTTTGCACTACAGGCCAAAGATATTCAGTAATACCATCATTTAGGACTAAAGATGATGAAAAATATTTTAAAGAAAATGAATCTAGTGAAACAAAAGAACAAGTATTATGGATTCGTACTTTAAACAATCCAAGTTCAAAAATACTTCATAAATAATCATAGTGAAGTAAAATTCAAGAATGATCAAAACATAGATACAATCAAAGCTAGTATCCACAATAGATATTTTGGACAAAAAAAGAGAATTTAATTTTTTTCGGTGAATAGTGTCGTATTCATGAATAGTGTCGTATACGTGAATAGTGTCGTATACATAAATAGTAATCCCGACACTAAAAGACAAGAATTTTATAAGAAAAATCTTACCAATATTTCGGCATAATGATATTAGAAGAAATACTATCATTTTAAAAAAATATATAACATCCCTTACCTTGAAAAGATTGTACTTACAAATTTGAAATCTGGGATATAGTCTTTGAAGGAACTTGCACCGTATAGCAACACTTAAAGTATCAAAATACTCACAAGTATACACTCGATAATATAGAGAGAGAAAGAGAGAAAACTTCAGTTTCTGGTGTGATTTTCAATTCTAACCTAAGCACCCTATTTATAGGAAAATACTTAGAACACCAAAGCAGAAAATTTAATAAAATATTAATATTATTTATTTTCATTCCTACACCCACATTTAGAGATCTGAATTCAGCTATTTCAACAACCTATGGGGCACATCAAACATATCAAAAACGTTTTTCTTTTAAAACAAATTTAAAACTTTTGAAAAATAATTATTTCAGAACTTCAGAACTTCAATAATTCATAATAAATAGCCCTTTTATCAGAAAAATTCAAACCTCATATCCTTTCCATAGAAAATTCTATTCTCTACAACTTTGTAGAAGAAAGATTTTCCAAATTCTAAACAGAAATTGACCGAAATCCATAAACGGGCGATTTTACAAGCTATAATCAAAATTCAGTCAAGAAATGGGGTCCACAAACATGAAAAACATGTTTTGAAACAAAAATACTCTTCCTCCTCATTTATTCATATATCCCACATTCATTGTAAAATATCACCATTATTATATTATTAAAATATAATAATATATTTAAATAAATTATTTTATCAGAAGAGATAAAATATCAATTTTCAACAATTATCACATTAAAAATTTTCTCCATCTATATCCACATAAAATAAATATTTCCCTTATCATATAAATCAATAATTAATTATTCACAAATAATATTACGTAATCACAATCTCGATAACCGTGGAGTTCCCAAGAAAGAGGGGCTTCCGATAAGGATTTCTCTCATCTTGGCGCGCATATTAGGTGACCAAACCTCTCCTTAGATGTAACTTTCTAGACATTGCCAATAATGTTATCTAATAATATTATTCAAATAATATGAATTATTGATTTGATAATGAAAATACTGTGTAGTGACAATTATTGAAACAACAATAATATAAAATATCACGTAGCAATTATTGGATCAATAAAATAAAATATTAAAAGGTAACTACTGTAACAATTATTTAGTAGTGCCTTCTTACGTAAGAATCAATAACTGGTGCAATATCGTGTGCTACTGTGTTTTAACCACCGGGTATGTCAACAGTATTAACGATAACAACTACGCCGTTATTTATAAATAACTTATACTTGTCGTTTTCTTCATCCAATCGTTTTCCGTTATGGGGCCCACACAAGCCTGCGTCGTCGTACGAATATTCCCCGACAGTAAGAATATTCCACGGCCAAACGAATATTCTCCGATAAAAATAAATATTTTATAACCACTTGCATATTTAAAATATTTGCGCATTTTACCCATAACTAACCACATTAATCATATCAACCCTTACTATTTCAAAATAATAAATACAGAAAATTTAATTTTATTTATAATAAGTTGGGGTTTTACAACCTCCCCTCCTTATGAAATTTCGTCCTCGAAATTGACGTACGTACCTGGTGTTTCAAAAAGGTGAGGATACCTTGCTTTCATTTCCGTTTCCAACTCTCAGGTCATTTCCTCAATAGCATGTTCCTCCACAAAACTTTGACTTGTGGTATGACCTTGGTGCGTAGGACATGGTCCTTCCTATCCAAGATCTTGACAGGTACCTCTTCGTACGTTAAGTCTTCGGCTATCTCATTCGGTTCTAACTCAATAACGTGGTTCGGGTCTTTCACATATTTACGAAGCACAGATATATGAAAAACATTATGAACATGAGACATACTTGGAGGTAACGCGAGTCTATAGGCTACATTTCCTACTCGGTCAAGAATCTGAAATGGACCAATAAATCGTGGATTGAGCTTTCCTCTCTTCCCGAATCTTGTAACTCCTTTCCATGGGGCAACACGCAACAATACATGATCCCCAATACTAAATTTCACGTCCTTTCGATGAAGATCCGCATAACTCTTTTGTCGATCTTGTGCCGTTTGTATACGTCGAATCATTTGGATCCTTTCTAGTAGTAATACGTACAACTCTGGTCCCAACAATGTTGCTTCACCCACCTCATCCCAACATCTTTCGAGAAATGAATCGTGACACCCCCAAAATAGGTATACATCACCCATTCCGAAGTTGTCAATACATTGTATGTAAACAACTACAACTTTATTATTACAACAAGAAAAGCGTGAGTTTAAATACAAATATTATCTTCTAGACAATATCTATACCCAAATAAATCCTCATCACAATTATTTATACATTATTTTACAAAATGGTGAGGACTACTAAACAACTCTCTCTATAACCATCATTCCATACCCGACTGTACTTTCGCTACATTCTCGCCTCACGAGAAGAAAAATGGAACAAAAAGGAAAAGGGTGAGCTCAACTAGCCCGATAAAGAACATTATGACTAAGATAATATAAAACAAATTATCATTAGTCTTCAACAGAAAAAAAATGAGAGAATATAATAAACAACAAGTTTTAGATCAATATTCGCAGTGAAAAATAATAATTCATAAAAGAGTTACATAGAGGATGAAATCTACTAATATCTATGAATTTAACAGTCCATCATCATTATTTTATCCCTGTAACATCAATCAATATTCATCTTGAATCAAATATTCATCTTTGCACTACAAAGCCAAAAGATATTCATCGATTAGTCATGTTCATCTCAACACTGCTCATCTTTTGCTACGGGCCAAAGATATTCATCATAAAATCATTAATCTTTGCACTACAAAAGCCAAAGATATTCAATTATATCATCATTTAGGACTGAGGATGATGAAAAATATTTTAAAGAAAACGAATCCAGTGAAGCAAAAGAATAAATATTAAGGATTCTGTATTTCAGCTATTTCATGTCCAAAAATACTTCATAAATAATCATAGTGAAGTAAAATTCAAGAATGATCAAAACATGGATACAATCAAAGCTAGTATCCACACTAGATATTTTGGACGAAAACAAAAAATTTAATTTTTCTGTGAATAGTCTTGCGTATTCGTGAATAATTATCGTATATACGTGAATAAGTAACTCTCGTACAAAAAAGTTCCAAATTTGATTAAAAGTTTAGATCAATACTTCCGACATAATGATATTGGAAGAATTAGTATCATTTAAATAATAATAATAATAATATCCCTTACCTCACAAAGACAATCTTTAAATGAAACACCTGATATAGGTTATGACTTGAACTTGCAGATAAAGAACACTCAAAGTATTAAAATACTCACAAGAATACGCTCAATATATCGATGAAAGAGAGAAAAAACTTGAGTTTACGGTGTGATTTTCAATTCTAACCTAAGCACCTATTTATAGGAAAATCTTTAGAACACCAAAGCGAAAAATTTAATAAAATATTATTATTTATATTACAAATTCCTACGCCCACTTTTACCAACTGATTTAAGCCATATAGCACATGTTAAAGATGCCTACAAACATTTGAAAAAGGTTTTTGTTGATATAAATAATTAAAAATACAAAAATCAATTATTTCAGAACTACGGAACTTCAATAATTCATAATAAATAGCCCTTTTATCAGAAAATTCGAAACTTGCGCCTTTTCCATAAGAAATTCCATTATCTACAACTTTGCAGAAGAAAGTTTTTCTAAATTCCAAACAGAAATTGACCGAAATCCACAAACGGACGATTTTATAGGCTATAATCAAATTTCAACGAGAAATGGGATCCATGAGACATGAAAAACATGTTTTAAATATTTTTGGTAATAAAATACTCCTCCCCTCATATACTCATATATCCCATATTCATTGTAAAGATATCACCGTTATTATATTATAATAATATAATAATATATTTAAATGAATTATTTTATTAGAAAAAGATAAAATATTAATTTTCAACAATTGTCACATTAAAAATTTTCTCCATCTATATCCACATAAAATTAATATTTTCCTCAATATATAAATCAATAATTAATTATTCACAAATAATATTACAAAATCACAATACTGACAACCAGGCAGTTCCCTGGATAGAGGGGGCTTTCCAATAAGGATTTCTCCTTACTGGCGCGCAATTAGGTGACCAAACCCCTCCTTAGACAGAACTTTCTAGACATTGCCAATAATTTTATCCAATAATATTATTCAGATAATATGAATTATTGCTCCGATAATAGAAAATACTGTGTAGTGATAATTATTAAAACAACAGAAATATCAATGCAGCAATTATTGAATAAAATAAAATCTTGAGCGATAATTACTTGTAATAATTATTGTGTAATGACTTCTTACGTAAGAATCAATAATTAGTGCAATCTGGTATCTTCTTGTGTTTTAACCAATTTAGTATTTTAACAAGATTAATCAGTGAATAACTATGCCGTTATTTTTAAACAATTTATATTTGTCATTTTCTTCATCCAATCGCTTTTTTAGTTATGGGCCCATACAAGAATTGCATTGCCGTCATTTAATATTCCCGACGGAAGAAGAATATTCCACGACCAAACGAATATTTTATAACCACTTATTTATTTGAAATATTTGCGTATTTTATCCATAACTATCCACATTAATCAAATCAACCCTTACTATTTCAAAATAATAAATAGAGAAAATTTAATTTCATTAATAATAAGTTGGGGTCTTATAAATGACACTTTCTTTCATACTGATGCTTGAATGGAGCTACCCCTATACTTGCGATAAGCTGTTGTTGTAGGAGAATTCCACCAATGGTAAATACTTATCCCAACTCCTTTGAAGTCAGGACACGAGTCTTAATAGATCTTGAAGAGTTTGAATAGTCCTCTCGATTGTCCGTCTGGTTTGAGGATGGTATGCCGAATCAGATCGTAAATTCGTGCCCATAGCTTTTTGCAAGCTAACCCAAAATCGTGAAGTGAATCTTGGGTCACGATCCGAAACTATGGATACTGGCATGCCATGCAATCTCACAATCTCATTTACATACATATGAGCAAGACGTTGAAGGGAATAAGTCTCCCGTATCGGCAAGAAATGAGTAGACTTGGTTAATCTATCAACAATAACCTAAATAACATTTATGCCTTGAGAAACCGTGGGAAGACTAGTAACGAAATCCATGGTAATGTGTTTTCACTTCCATTTCGGAATCTCAAGTGGTTGCAATGGACCCTTAGGCACTTGATGCTCCTCCTTTACACGTTGATAAGTTAAACACCTCGAGATAAACTTCGCGATCTCTCTCTTCATATTGTTCCACCAAAATGTATGTCGAAGATCACGATACATTTTGGTACTTCCAGGATGGATTGCAAATGGTGTATTGTGTGCCTCCATCATGATCTTGTTCTTTAAATCAGAATTGTTAGGAACACAAAGTCTAGAGTGGACTCGAAGTATTCATTCTTCATCGATTCTTACTCGAATAGCACCTCTTGTACTTTCTTTTTCATACGCATCGACTCGTGTCTATGGCTTGAGCTTAACTTTAACTTCATCGATTAAAGTTGGATCTATGCGTATACTTGACATCATCGCACTCGTTCTTGCATATGATCTTCTACTCAACGCGTCAGCTACCACGTTTGCTTTTCCAGGATGGTATTGAATGGTGTGGTCATAATCTTTTAACAGCTCAAGCCAACGTCATTGTCGCATGTTGAGTTCCTTTTGGGTGAAGAAATATTTGAGACTTTTATGGTCTGAATATATCTCCACTTTCTTCCCATATAGATAGTGCCTCCAGATCTTTAGCGCGAAAACGACTGCTGCCAATTCTAGGTCATAAGTATGATAATTCCTCTCATATTCTTTAAGTTGTCGCGAGGCATAGGCTATGACTTTCCCATGTTGCATGAGAACACATCCTAATCCTTTGCCTGAAGCATCGCTGTAGATAACAAATCCATCCGAACTAGATGGTATTGTCGAGCAGTCTTAAAATGAGTCTCCTTTTAAGCTCTTGGAAACTCTTCTCGCATTCCTCGCTCCATACAAATTTTGTATCCTTCTGAGTTAGCTGAATTAATGGAGTAGCGATTCGAGAAAACCCTTCCACGAATCTCCGATGATAACCAGCTAGGCCTAGAAAGCTACGTAATTCGGTCACCGACTTCGGTTGCTCCCAACTTTGTATTGCTTAAATCTTTGCTGGGTCGACAGATACTCCATGTTTTGACACCACGTGCCCAAGGAATGCTACTTCCTCAAGCCAAAACTCGCATTTCTTCAACTTGGCATATAACTTGTTTTCACGAAGCTTTTGGAGTACCAGCTTCAAATGGTGCTCATGATCTTCACGGCTTTTGGAATATATGAGGATGTCATCAATAAAGACAACAACGAACTGATTCAAATAATCCTTGAATACTCGGTTCATCATATCCATGAAAACCGTAGGAGCATTAGTCAATCCAAAAGACATGACTAAGAATTCATAATGCCTCTTACTCGAGTTACGAAGGCGGTCTTTGGAATATCCTAAGTTCTAATCTTGGTTGATGATATCGAGCGAAGATCGATCTTTGAAAAGAATTATGCTCCTTGCAACTGGTCAAATAGGTCATCAATACGAGGTAACAGATACCTATTCTTGATGGTGACATGGTTCAATTCTCGATAATCAATACAAAAGTCGCATACTCCCGTCTTTCTTCTTTACAAATAAAACAGAGCACCCCAAGGAGATGTACTTAGGGCCAATGAAACCGATGTCCAACAACTCTGTAGTTGGACCTTTAACTCCACGAAGTTCAATAGGAGCCATTCGATATGGGGTTTTAGAAATGGGCTTTGTACGGGTTCAAGATCAATAAAGAATTCAACTTCACGTTCGGGGTGAGCCAGGAAGTTCTTGAGAAATACGTCGAAACTTACTAACAACGGAATATTATTCAAATCGGCGTGTCTTTATTCAAATCCATAACATGGGATAAGAAAGCTTGACATCCATTTTTCAATAAATGAATAGCTTTATGATTTGATATGACTGTGATTAATTTTAATGGTTTAGTTGCTTAAATTCGTACAACAGGTTGGTTAGGAATATGAAAACTAACAACCTTACGAAAATATCAATTTTGGCATGATGAATGGTTAACCAATCAATCCCTAAAATCACATCAAAAGCAAGTATCTTTAAAGAGATAAGGTCAACGGTAATGTGATGGTACCAACTTGGATCAAACAAGATTTATAAGCAGGTGGATGTAATGAAAGTTTCTCTAATGGAGTCTCCACGGATAAATCAAAGTCTAATTTCTCCGAGTCAAGTTTAAGCGTTGAGCACAAGTAGGAGAGATAAATGAATGGGTATGCACCCGGTGATCAAGTAAGGTATAAACTTCGCAAGAATTAATGATTAGCTTACCCGTGATCACCTCGTTTGGGCTCCTCGCATTTTGACCCGATCCACAACAAACGCTCTTCCAGAACCGGCTTGACTTTGACTTTTCTCGGGATGACCTTTTGAGTCACCGTCCCCCTGGACTTGGTTTCGCTTCTGAGTATAATCTCTAGCGATATGTCTTTCCTTTCCACAATTATAACATACCTTGAACTGTTGTGGACGGTTTGATGATATGTCCCTATTTCCGCATTTATAGCAAGCATCGACCGGTGGTCGTTCTCCTCCTTAAACCGATTCTTCTTTGGTCTTGGCGTCTTCACATGGTCATTGTTGAATCTCCTCTTTTTAAAATCTCCTCCCGACTCGCTTCTTCTATTCTCATGGCCATGATTACCACCAGAGTGGTTACTGCCTTTGTCCGTATTCTTCTTTCTCCGCTGGTTATCGTTGTTTTGATACTGCTGTCACCAGTATGATCCTGGTTATGATCCCTTAGTTGAACGTACTCGTTATCTCATTCTAATAATTGAGCCCTGTTGACAACATCTGAATAGAGAGAAAATTTATGAGAAATGAGATATTGACGTATGTCGGGTTTCAAACCTCTCAGAAACATCCGCGTCATACGTTCCTCATTCTCCACCAAATGAGGTGCAAACCTGGATAACACTGCAAACTTCGCCTCGTATTGAAACACTGTCATGTTGTTTTGTTCTAGTCTAATAAACTCTACTTCCTTCATATGACGAATACTTTCAGGAAAGTACTTGTCATTTGAAACGATTCAAACGTCTTCCAAGATATCTTTGAATGCGGCTAGATGGATGCACGCTTCACGAGACTCACCGTGTCTCACCTCATTACGGAACATAAAGTGGCAAATGGAACCTTCATTTCCTCCGTGCATCCCAAGACATCGAATATCTTGGTAATTTGTTTGACCCACGTTTGACTTTAATCGGATTCGCTTTTTCCCGATTGCGTGGTCCTAACTCTTTGAACTGCTTGGTCGTGACAAACCGTGCGTTGTTATCATTTCCACCGGTATTTTGTTCATGAGTCTCCCTCGTCTGATTTTGCATGAACTGTAAAAAGCTTCTAAACATTCCGTCGTTCATCGTCTGATCAGTGGTGTTTTTACAATAGAAACATTGTCGGCCTGTTGCACATTCTCCTCGTTGGTGGGTAAAGGTGTCTCCACAGTCTCAATTGCTCCACTGTTAACATTCTCAGTCGACATTCTCAAATACTGCCATAAAATAAAGGTTAATTAAATAAATCAACATATCACATAATATCCCTATATACTGACCAACCAACAAATAAGCTTAGGTAAGACACACTAGCAAAGGTTTTACTCGTCTCTCCCCTCCTAGTTCTATTCCTCGATCTCCGCCAGAGATCATATCCCTAAACTTTGATACCAACTGTGACGCCCCCAAAATAGGTATACATCACCCATTTTGAGTTGTCAAAAAACATGGTACAGAAACAACTACAACTTTATTAATACAACATATAAACTGTAAGTTTAAATACAAATATTGTCATCTAGACAATATCCATACCCAACTAAGTCCTCATTACAATTATTGGTACATTATTTTATAAAAATGGCGATGACTACTAAAACAACTTCTAGAACCATCATTCCACACCATTTACTAGTAGACTCGCTACATTCTCGCCTCCCCGAGAAGAAAAAATGGAACAAAAGGAAAAGGGTGAGCTCAACTAGCCCAAGAAAGAATATTATGACTAAGATAATATACAACAAATTATCGTTAGTCTTCAACGAGGAAAAATCTAATAAAATACAATAGATAATAAATTTCGGATCAATATTCATTGCGAAAATAATAATTCATGTAAGAAAGTTACGTAGAGAATGAAATCTACTATAATCTATGAATTTAAAAGTCCATCATCAATATTTTATCCTATAACATCAACCAATATTCATCTTGAATCAAATATTCATCTTTTGCACTACTGAGCCAAAGATATTCATCACCTACCATGTTCATCTCAACACCGCACATCTTTTGCACTACGGGCCAAAGATATTCATAAGAAAATCAACCATCTTTGCACTACGACCAAAAATATTCATAATACCATCATTTAGGACCGAGGATGATGAAAAATATTTTAAAGAAAAACGAATTGATGAAAACAAAAGAACAAGTATTATGGATTCGTACTTTAAATAAGTCAAGTTCAAAATACTTCATAAATACTCATAGTGAAGTAAAATTCAAGAATGATCAAAACATGGATACAATCAAAGCTAGTATCCACAATAGATATTTTGGACAAAAAATGAGAATTTAATTTTTTTACGTGAATAGTCTTGATTCATGAATAATTAGGTCGATACGTGAATAATTAGGTCGTATATGTGAATAAGAACCCGACACTTAAAAAGACAAGAATTTCACAAGAAAAATCTTACCAATATTCTAGCATAATGATATTAGAAGAAATAATATCATTTTAAAAAAAAATATATAACATCCCTTACCTTGAAAAGATTGTACTTCTAGCTGGAATACTGGATATAGTGCTGAAGGGAACTTGCACCGTATAGGAACACTCAAAGTATCAAAATACTCACAAGTATACACTCGATAATATAGAGAGAGAAAGAGAGAGAAAACTTCAGTTTCTGGTGTGATTTTCAATTCTAACCTAAGCACCTTATTTATAGGAAAATACTTAGAATACCAAAGCAGAAAATTTAATAAAATATTAATATTATTTATTTTTATTCCTACGCCCACATTTAGAGATCTGAATTCATCCATTTCAACAACCAATGGGGCACATCAACACATATCAAAAACGTTTTCCTTTTAAAACAAATTTAAAACTTTTGAAAAATAATTATTTCAGAACTTCAGAACTTCAATAATTCATAATAAATAGCCCTTTTATCAAAAAAATTCAAACCTCATGTCCTTTCCATAGGAAATTTCATTCTCTACAACTTTGTAGAAGAAAGTTTTTCCAAATTCCAAACAGAAATTGACCGAAATCCATAAACGGGCGATTTTACAAGCTATAATCAAAATTCAGTCAAGAAATGGGGTCCACAAACATGAAAAACATGTTTTAAAACAAAAATACTCTTCCTCCTCATTTATTCATATATCCCACATTCATTGTAAAATATCACCATTATTATATTATTAAAATATAATAATATATTTAAATAAATTATTTTATCAGAAGAGATAAAATATCAATTTTCAACAATTATCACATTAAAAATTTTCTCCATCTATATCCACATAAAATAAATATTTCCCTTATCATATAAATCAATAATTAATTATTCACAAATAATATTACAGAATCACAATACTGACAACCAGGGAGTTCCCAAGAAAGAGGGGGCTTTCCAATAAGGATTTCTCCTTACTGGCGCGCCATTAGGTGACCAAACCTCTCCTTAGACAGAACTTTCTAGACATTGCCAATAATGTTATCTAATAATATTATTCAAATAATATGAATTATTGATTTGATAATGAAAATACTGTGTAGTGACAATTATTGAAACAACAATAATATAAAATATCACGTAGCAATTATTGAATCAATAAAATAAAATATTAAAAGGTAACTACTGTAACAATTATTTAGTAGTGCCTTCTTACGTAAGAATCAATAACTGGTGCAATACTGGTAAAGCTTCTTGTTTTTTAACCAACGGGTATTCCAACAGTATTAACGATAACAACTACGCCGTTATTTATAAACAACTTATACTTGTCGTTTTCTTCATCCAATCGCTTTTCGTTATGGGGCCAACACAAGGTTGAGCCATTGTACGAATATTCCCCGACAGTAAGAATATTCCACGGCCAAACGAATATTCTCCGATAAAAATGAATATTTTATAACCACTTGCATATTTGAAATATTTGCGCATTTTACCCATAACTAACCACATTAATCATATCAACCCTTACTATTTCAAAATAATAAATAGAGAAAATTTAATTTTATTTATAATAAGTTGGGGTCTTACAACCTCCCCTCCTTATGAAATTTCATCCTCGAAATTGACGTACGTATCTGGTGTTTCGAAAAGGTGAGGATACCTCGCTTTCATTTCTTTTTTCAACTCCCAGGTCATTTTCTCAATAACATGGTTCCTCCATAAAACTTTGACTTGTGGTATGACTTTGGTGCGTAGGACATGCTCCTTCCTATCCAAGATCTTGACAGGTACCTCTTCGTACGTTAAGTCTTCGGCTATCTCATCCGGTTCTAACTCAATAACGTGGTTTGGGTCTTTCACATATTCTGAAGCACGAGATATATAAAAATGTTATGAACACGAGACATACTTGGCGGTAAAAGCGAGTCTATAGGCCACGCCCCTACTCGATCGAAGATTAAAATGGGCCAATGAATCGAGGATTGAGCTTTCCTCTCTTTCCAAATCTCGTAACTCCTTTCCATTGAGTAACACGTAACAACACACATGATCTCCAATATCGAATTCCACGTCCTTTCGATGAAGATCAGCATAACTCTTTTGTCGATCTTGTGAGGTTTTTATACGTTGCCGGATCGTTTGAATCTTTTCCTTAGTCATAAGTACCAACTCCGGTCCCAACAACGTTGCTTCACCCACCTCATCCCAACATACTGGAGAACGACACTTTCTTCCATACAACTCCTCAAATGGAGCCATGCCAATACTTGTTTGATAACTGTTGTTGTAGGAAAACTCCACTAATGGTAAAAACTTATCCCAACTTCCCTTGAAGTCAAGGACACAGAGTCTTAATAAATATTCAAGAGTTTGAATAGTCCTCTCTGATTGTCCGTCCGTCTGAGGATGATATGCCGAACTAAATTGTAAATCCGTACCCATAACTTTTTGCAAACTAACCCAAAATCGTGAAGTGAATCTTGGGTCTCGATCAAAAACTATGGATACTGGCATACCATGCAATCTTACAACCTTGTTTATGTACATACGAGCAAGACGTTCAAGTGTATAAGTTTCTCGCATAGGTAAGAAATGAGCAGACTTGGTCAATCTATCAACAATGACCCAAATTGCATCTATGCCTTGAGCAACCTTGGGAAGACCAGTAACGAAATCCATGGTAATGTGCTTTCACTTCCATTCTGGAATTTCAAGTGGTTGCAATGGACCTTTTGGTACTTGATGCTTCGCCTTGACTTGTTGACAAGTTAGACACCTTGAGATAAACAGTGTTATCTCTCTCTTTATATTGCTCCACCAAAATGTATGTCGAAGATCACGATACATTTTGGTACTTCCTGGATGGATTGCAAACGGTGTGTTGTGCGCCTCGATCATGATTTTATACTTTAACTCAGGGTCGTTAGGAACACAAAGTCTGGAGTTGACTCGAAGTATTCCTTCTTCATCGATTCTTGCTTCTGACATAGCACCTTCTTGCATTTTCTTTCTCATACGCATCAACTCCAGGTCTGTATCTTGAGTAACTTTAACTTTATCGATTAAAGTCGGTTCTACTCGTATATTCGTCATCATCACATGGGTCCCTGGAGTCTTTATCTCTATCTCCATCCTTCGCAAGTCATACAAAATGGGCCTTTGCGTTGACAATATTGCACTCGTACCCGCATATGGTCTTCTACTCAATGCGTCAGCTACTACGTTTGCTTTTCCAGGATGGTATTGGATGGTATGATCATAATCTTTCAACAGTTCAAGACAACGTTGTGACGCCCCCAAAATATGTATACATCACCTATTCTGAGTCGTCAAATACATGGTACAAAATTCAGATACAAACTTAAATATACTGACATGAAATGTGTGAGTTTTAATACAATCATTGTCTTCAGGCCAGTATACAAACTCAAAATAAGTCCTCAATACATTTATTATCACACAATTTCACAAAATAATGAGGACTACTAATACTATTATCTCATCATCACTCATTTCTCCGACTGCTCCAAATTATATTCTCATTTCCTGAAGAGAACAGTGAAAAAAAGGGTGAGCTCAACTAGCCCAGTAAGAAATATTATGACTAAGATAATGCAGGATAAATTATCATTAGCCTTTAACAATGTTAAACTGATAAAATACAATAGACATCAAGTTTAATCTGCAGTGAACATCTGATCTATTAAAAGAGTCAAGTAGAGAATAAAATCTACTATCTTTTATGATTTAAAAAGGTTTTTCATCACTTTTTATCGCTGAGACTCAGCTTAATAAATAATCCACATCATCCCTGCACTATGGCCAAGGATATTCATTAGGGTCACGACCACAAATTATCCATGCACTACGGGCCAATAATATCCGTGTATTCATCAATGGTCGTGATCATGTCAACAACTGTCTATCAATGTACTACGGGCCAATGAGGACTTTTACCACATCATTTGTAATATTACGGTCATGATTATACCGAATAATCCCTGATCATAATCATACCAAGTCCATCTATGCACTACATGCCACATATGACTTTCAACATAATATAAACATGAGGATGATGACAATGATATAAGAATTCAATAAAACAAGTTCAAGAATTAATTTAACCAAGAACTAATAACGTCCAAATTGTCAACATAATACTTCTTTGTAGAGTAAAATTCAAGAATGCTCAGAAGAATATTTCCATGAAAAGATACTGGATGAAGCGCAAATATAAAGGATATTCCACTAATTTCTCTCTCTTCATATTGTTCCACCAAAATGTATGTCGAAGATCACGATACATTTTAGTACTTCCGAGATGGATTGCAAATGGCGTATTGTGTGCCTCCATCATAATCTTGTACTTCAAATCAGTCGTTAGGAACACAAAGTCTAGAGTGGACTCAAGTATTCCTTCTTCATCAATTCTCGCTTAAGAATAGCTCCTTCTTGTACTTTCTTCTTCATACGCATCACTCAAGATTGAGAGGCTTGAGCAACCTTAACTTTTTCTATTAAAGTTGGCTCTGTCGTATACTTGACATCATCGCACTCGCTCGTTCCGCGATATGATCTTCTACTCAATGCGTCACTACCACGCTCGCTTTTTACCGGGATGGTATTGAATAGTGTGGTCGTAGTCTTTCAATAGCTCGAGCCAACGTCATTTGCCGCGTGTTGAGTTCTTTTTAGTGAAGAAATATTTAAGGCTTTTATGGTGCGAATATATCTCCACTTTCTCCCCATATAGATAAGGCCTCCATATCTTTAAGCGAAAACGATTGCTGCTAACTCTCTGATCATGAGTAGGATAATTCCTCTCATACTCTTTAAGTTGTCGCGAGGCATAGGCTATGACTTTTCCCACGTTGCATGAGAACACATCTTAACCCTTTGCACCGAAGCATCATTTGATAACAAATCCATCCGAACCGGATGGTATTGTTAGAACAGTCTTAAAATAAGTCTCCTCTTAAGCTCTTGGAAACTTTTCTCGCATTCTTCGCTCCAAACGAATTTTGTATCCTTCCGAGTTAAATGAGTTAATGGAGTAGCGATTCGAAAAACCTTCCACGAATCTCCGATAATAACCACCATTAAGCCCAAAAAGCTACGTGCTTGATCCACCGACTTCGGTTGCTCTAACTTTGTATTGCTTCAATCTTGTTTGGATCAACAGATACTCAATGTTTCGACACCATCGTGCCCAAGGAATGCTACTTCCTCGAGCCGAACTCGCATTTCTTCAATTTGGCATATAGTTGGTTTTCACGAAGCCTTTGGAGTACCGGCATCAAATGGTGCTCATGATCTTCACTATTTTGGAATATACGAGGATGTCATCAATAAAGACAACAACGAATTGATCCAAAAGAAATCACCGAGCATCGATAGACCGCACATGCGTGCGAGTTATTCCAACGAGAATAATAAAGACGGAACTAGGTCCCGTAGAAAATGCATGATACCTGATATTCCAACGAAATAATAAATTAAGACGCGGAACAGTCCAAATAGAAACGCATACATCTGAGATATTCCAATGAGAATAATAAAGACGGAACCAGGTCCAACGTAAAACGCATGCATGTGATATTCCAATGAATAATAAAGATGTAACCGTGTCCGCACAGAAACGCATGCAGGTGATATTCTAACGAACAATAAAGAATGGAATAACGAAGAATTTCACCAAGTATAGGGTAACCCACGTATCTGAAAAGTTATTCCAATGAATAATAAAGAATGGAATAATGTAAGTTCTCTTCATGACTACAAAAGGAATAATACCCTTACCTCGGAAGAAACTGGATATTTGGAATAAATGAGGTAGCAGAACTTCTTCTTCTATAGATTTTCTCTATATAAATTTTCTCTCATAATTTCTCTCTATAATAATTGCTTTCTATAGCTTTAGTGAATTGGTGAGAAATGAAGGAAGAATGAGCTTCTATTTATAGAAAAATATAGTTTCGATAATTGCATGTTTTGGGGCTCGAAAAATTACAATATAATGCCCCCAACTTTTCTTTCATTTTTAATTTAGTCCTGCAAGTATTATCAAACTTGCACCACCTCCCCTAATAGTAAATAATGTGAATCAATAGTTCAATCATGTGAATCAATAGTTATAATCATGTGAAAATACGAATTACGGTATAGTACCTCCATTTATACCTCTATCTTTAATTTAATCATGCAAGTATTATCAATCTTGCACTAACTCCCCTAATAGTATAAGAATGTGATTCAATAGTACACACATGTGAACAAATAGTTATATAAGAATGTGAATTAGTAGCAATTAACTGCTCATTTATCCGATAAATTCCCTGATTTATCAATATAACCCTCAGACATCAATTATCATCGGAATAGATGTCGATTTCCACCAACACTAATAATTCCAACACAATGGAACTATCAAATTCATCTTTAATCAACACGAACTTATTCATCATTAATATTATAACTCACAATATTTAACAACCATGTCATTTCCGGAAAGAGGGGCTTTCAATAAGGATTCTCCTATTGGCGCCTTGATTAGGTGACCAAACCTCTCATTGGCGTAACTTCTGTAGACATTGTAAATATTGCAATTTAATAATATGAATAACTTTGTCATCTCAATTATTGATTTAATAATATATCATATAATGCGTATGATAATCTTTGTGACAATAATCGAATCAATAATATGAGAGATATGATGCAACAATTCTCGTAGTAATAATTGAGTATAACTGAGTGACTTCTCACATAAGCATCAATAATCAATACCGCAAAGTGCTTCTTATGCAACCATGCGTATTCTTTGTACTTTTATTACCGAGTAGTTCAACAAAGATTAATTCAGTAAAACTTCCACCGTTATTTTCATAAAAATATTTTTTTGTAGTTTTCTCGATCCGATGATAATTTTGTTGTGGGGTCCACCAATGATGATTCTTGGCAGTTATGCGAATATTCCCTTTAAAACGAATATTTCCCGATCAATCGAATATAATATAACAACTTGCATACTTTGCAGAATTTATAAATACTACCCACAACTATAACATTATAACAAATTCATTCCATAATATTCAAAAATGATAATTATAGAAAAATCACCTTTATTCATAAAAACTGGGGTCTTACAAACGTCGTTGTCGCATGTTGTGTTCCTTTTGAGTGAAAAAATATTTGAGGCTTTTATGATCCGTAAAGATTTCAACTTTCTCCACATACAAATAATGCCTCCAAATTTTAAGTGCGAAGACAACAACTGCCAACTCTAGATCATGAGTAAGATAATTCCTCTCATATTCTTTGAGTTGTCAAGAGACATAGGCTATGACTTTCCGATGTTGCATGAGAACACATCCTAACCCTTTGCCCGAAGCATCACTGTAGATGACAAATCCCTCCGAGCCAGATGATATTGTCAGAACAGGTGCTGAAATGAGTCTACTCTTGAGTTCTTAAAAACTCTTCTCGCATTCCTCACTCCAATCAAATTTTGTATCTTTTCGAGTCAGCTGAGTTAATGGAGTAGCGATTCGAGAAAACCCTTCTACGATTCTCCAATAATAACCAGCTAAGTCGAGAAAACTACTTCCTCAAGCCAGAACTCGCATTTTTTCAACTTGGCATAAAGCTTGTTTTCACGAAGCTTTTGGAGTATCAGCCTCAAGTGTTGCTCATGATCTTCACGGGTTTTGGAGTATATGACGATGTCATCAATAAAGACGACCACAAAGTGATCCAAATATTCCTTGAATACTCGGTTCATCATGTCCATGAAGGCAGCAGGAGCATTAGTCAATCCAAAAGACATGACTAGGAATTCATAATGCCCGTCTTCGAGTTCCGAAAGCGATATTTGAATGTCATCGCTTTTAATCTTCAACCGATGATATCCGAACGAAGATTAATCTTTGAAAAGAATTTGGCTCCTTGCAATCGGTCAAACAATTCATCAATGCGAGGCAACGGTACCTATTTTTGATGGTGACATGATTCAACTCCCGATAATCAATACAAAGTCGCATACTTCCATCTTTCTTCTTCACGAATAGAACAGAGCACCCCAAGGAGACGTCTTAGGATGAATGAAACCGATGTCTAACAATTCCTCAGTAGTTGGGTTTTAACTCCTCAAGTTCAACATGAGCCATTCGATCTTGGGCTTTGGAAATGGGTTTTGTGCAGTTTCAAGGTCGATACAAAATTCAATTTCACGCTCTGGGGTAGGCTAGGAGTTCTTCAGAAATACGTCGGAAAATTCATTAACAATAGAAATATCATTCAAAATCGACGATTTTTGTTTAGATCCGTGACATGAGCTAAGAAAGCTTGACATCCGTTTTTCAATAAACGAATAACTTTATGGCTTGAGATGACAGTGATGGATTTTAATGGTTTGGTTGCTTGAATTCGTATAATAGGTTGGTTAGGAATATGAAAGCTAACAACCTTACGAAAACAATCAATTTTTCCATGATGAGTAGTTAACCAATCAATCCCTAGAATCACATCAAATGTAAGTATTTTCAAAGAAATAAGATCGACAGTAACGTATGCGTTCTGATTTGAATCAAACAAGACTTATAAACCGTGGATGTAATGAAGATTTCTCCCAACGGAGTTTCAACAGATAAGTCAAAGTCTAATTTCTCCGGAGTCAAATTTAAACGTTGAGCGCAAGTAGGAGAAATAAAGGAATGGGTAGAACCAGTATCAAATAAAGTATAAACTTCGCTAGAGTTTATGATTAGCTTACCCGTGATCACCTCGTTCAGATTCCTCGCTTTTTGGGAGGTTAAGACAAACGTTCTTCCTTGAACTATCGATTTTGTCTTGTCTGGAACCCCCTTTGATGCCTTCATCCTAGCTGGACTTGACTTTGGTGCACGACAAAATCGGGCTAGGTGGCCTTCTTTTCCACAATTATAACATGCTTTGGACTGCATCGTGCAGTTTGGACTTATGTGTCCTTCCCCTCCACATTTGTAACATACGACCGAAACTATTAGTTCTCCTTCCTTAATAATATGCGAGTCTTTGGTGACGTTTTCCATCTTTATTGAACCTTCTCTTTTTGAAATTTCCACTCCTATTGTCTTGGCCATGATTACCACCGAAGTGGTTATCATTTCTGGCATGTTGATTCCCTCCACGTTTGTTGCCACCGCTTCGATGATTGCTACCATTGGTATTATCGACTTGTCGACTGCTCTCTCTTGGTTCGGTTGATTCATTATTGCGCTCCAATAACTGAGCCCTATTCACAACATCTGAATACAAACACAGTTTATGAGAGATAAGGTATTGACGTATCTCGGGTTTCAAACCTCTTAAAAACATCTGCGTCATTCTCTACTCATTATCAACCAAGTGGGACACAAACCGAGACAACTCGACAAACTTAGCTTCGTACTGCGCCACGGTCATATTGTTTTGTTCAAGTTTGATGAACTCTACCTCCTTCATGTGACGAATACTTTCTGAAAAGTACTTGTCGTCGAACAACTCTTGGAACTTCTCCCAAGACATCTTCAATCTGGCAGTTGAATCGCTTTTGTGATTCCCACCAAGTCTCTTCACCACGACGCAACATGAAGGTGGCAAAGAACCTTTATCTCCTGGAGCATCCCAAGACATCAAATATCTTGTTGATCTGATTTATCCACGTCTCCGCCTTAAGTGGTTTTGGCTCTCCAAAAAACTCCGGTGGTCCCAGCTCCTTGAACTGCTTAGCGGTGATCGTCCGAGAGTTGTTAGAGTTTCCACCTGTATTTTGGACAGGAGCCACCTTCGCCTGATGTTGCATGAATTCTAAGAAGCTCATAAACGTACCGTCATTCGTCATTTGATCAGTGTTGTTGTTTACATGAGGATTATCGGTATCATGTTGCACATTGTCTTGATTATTGATCTGTGGAGACTCAACGGTCTCCTGTGCTCCATTGATGTTCTCAACATTCTCGGATGCCGTTTTTAAATACTGCCATAAAACAAGGGTTAATTAACATATCACATATTATCCCTATATTCTGACCGACCAATTAAATACCAAATAAACATAGGTAGGTCATACTAGCGAAGGAATTCCCCGTCTCTCTCCTCCTAGTTCTTGTCTCACATCTCAGCCAGGGATCATATCCCTAAGCTTTGATACCAACTGTGACGCCCCCAAAATAGATATACATCACCCATCTTGAGTCGCCAAATACATGGTACAAAATACAAATAAAAACTTAATTATACAACTGTCGTGTAAAATACTACAAAACATAACTGAGAGTTTAAACATGAATTCTAGACAATATCCACTCTCAAATAGAGTCCTCATTACATTTATTATCACACTATTTTACAGAATAGTGAGGACTAATAATACTAGAATTGAGTGAGCCCCACTTGTGGTTTGTGAGACCCCAGATTTTATGAATAAAGATTTAAATTTCTCAATTTTTTTTTTGAATATTATGGTGTGAATTTGAGATAATGTTATAGTTGTGGGTGGTATTTATAAATTTTGCAAAGTATGCAAGTTGTTATATAATATTCGATTGGTCAGGGAATATTCGTTTTAACAGGGAATATTCGTACGACGACACAATCATTGGTGGACCCCACAACGAAATTATTGTCGGATTGAGAAAATGACAAAAATATTTTTATGAAAATAACGGTGGAAAGTTTACCGAATTATCTTTGTTGAACTACTCATTAATAAAAAGTACGATGTCTGGCGTGATTGTATATGAGCAATACGGTATTGATTATTGATCTTTACGTGAGAAGTCACTCGGTTTTGTTCAATTATTGCTTGATGAATTGTTGCATAGTATCTCGCGTTATTTGATTCAATTATTGTCGATATTTTATATATTATTAAATCAATAATTGAGATAACAAAGTTATTAATATTTTTATTTGCAATATTAACGATGTCTAGAAGTTACGCTTGATGAGAAGTTTAGTCACCTAATTATGCACTGATAGGGAGAAATCCTTATTGAAGCCCTCTCTTCCTCAGGAGCGACACAGGTCGATTAATAGTGTGAATTATAATAATGATGATGAAGTTTGTTTTATTAGTATTATTAATGTAATAAAAGCAGAAAAGTTTTTTATATAAAATAGAATACTTTTATAAAGTTATTTGTTTTATTAGATAATAATTTGAATATATTATATGTTATTATGCGTAGTGTTTTGCATAGTAAAATCTTTTATATAAAACAAAATACTTTTATAAAGTTATTTATTTTATTAGACAATAATTAGAATATATTATATTTTATTATGCAAGTACTGCGTAGTGTTTGCATAGTAAATTTTTTTTATATAAAATAGAATACTTTTATAAAGTTATTCGTTTTATTAGATTATAAATAGAATATATTATATTTTATTTAAAAAGATTTTATTTTATTAGAATATTTTATTAAATCAATCTGGATCGTCCGTTTAAAAGTGAATCAATCTGGACCGTTCACGAATTAGTTACTATTCAATCTATTCTCTTATAAATAGAAGCTCATTTCTTCATTATTTCTTACGAATTCACTGAAACTCTAGAGAGAGAAATTGTAGAGAGAATTCTTCTTCTATAATCTTGAGCGTATTTCTTTAGAGTTTAAGAAAGCTTTGAGCGTAGTCTGAGTTTTCTTCAAGTATATCCCTCGCCTCTACCCGCTGAGATACTCTTCTTTATAAGGTAAGGGATATTATTTGTTATACTCCTAAGGGATATTATTTGTTGTACTCGTAATGGATATTATTTGTTATACCGTAAGAGGAATTATTTCTTTCGTATTAATGAAGAGAACTTCTGTTATTCTATTTTTTTATTATTTTGTGGGAATAACCTGTATACGGGGACTACCCTATACTTGGTGAAATTTTTCTGTTATTTCATTTCTTATTATTCTGTTGGAATAACCTGTATATGCGAAGTACCGCATACATGGTGAAATTCTTCTATTATTCCGTTCTTTATTATTCTGTCGAAATATCCTGTCGGTGCGTTTACGCATGACCTGGTTCCATTATTTATCATTACATTGGAATAACTCATGCGTGCGATTACATCGCATTTATAGTGAATTCATTGTTATTCCATTATTTATTATTCGTTTAATATCCTCATCTGTGCGTTCTTACGCATGACCTAGCTCCATTATTTATTATTACGCCGGAATATTCTCGTACGTGCGTTCGCGTTTAACTTCGGTTCCATTCTTTATTATTACATTGGGAATAACTTTGTTTGTGCGGCATCTATCGCACGCACGGTGAATCCTTCATTATTCCATTCGTTATTATTCATTGGAATAACTCAGATATGTGGATTACCACATGCATGGTAAATAATCCTTTATATTTATTTCTTATTAAATTGTGGAAATGATCTGTTTACGTGGATTATGATGAAAGTCATAATATAAGCATTTGACTGTTGATTACGATGAAAGTCATAATAAAAGCATTGGACTGATGAAAATCATGGGTATATGTAGTATTAGTAAGTGTTATGATAAGTTATGTTGGTTATTATGTGAAAACATAAAAGTTTCTTAGAAATCACAAAGGATTGAAAATCAGATTTTGGTGAAAATAGAATATGAAATTCAATTGACCATATCTCCTATTTTATTTCAAATTTTTGAGTGTGATCAAGTCCTAGAGTTAGATATATGAGTTTTCTAACTTATCCAAGTGGAATCACTGGAAAAGGTGTTGTAGATTTTCGTGTGGACTGATTTTAGCAAAGGAGTCAAAAATTGAAAATTTCCAAAAAGCTACTGCATAGAAGTTTAAAAGTGTTGTTTTAGCCACTTAATTTGTGAGAAAAATTCCGGCCTTTTGGGACATGAAAATATATGGTATAAAGTACCTCCTGTCCAAAAATGAGCTCATTCCGACTTAAAATGAGCAAGTTATGACTATTTCAATATTTAGGTTTTTGCGACGAAAAACGCTATAACTGGAGTTCTATAACTCCGATGACCATGAAATTTAAACTGGAAGATCACGTTAATATATATAAGATCCTGCCAAGATTTGAGAATCTCTGGAGTTAAACTTGAGGTAACTAATTTCTTAAGGAATTAATTAGAAATTGATTTTTGAAAAATAGTAAATGAATTTAAAAATTCCAAGAAAAATATATGTTCAATATGAGACTATAATCTGCTAAATCCCAGAAAAGAAATATTTTTGGGACTGATTTTGTATTTTTCATGAAAATGATCTAGTTATGAGTAAATGAGTTAAATATGTTATGTGAAGTAACAAAGTTGAAAAATAGGATTTTATGGCTTGGGAATCCTATATAGGGTATATCTGATTTTTTGATAAGGGATTTGATCATCGGTGATGAAATCTTATGAGTATGACATTTTGAATGATTAAATGCATTATTTGATAAAGTGAAAACAATTGAAATAAATTGTTTATAAGTTTAAGAAGTGATTAAAATATTGTTATAATATTAATAATATTATATTATGAGTTTATTAAGTGATTGATAATATTTGGATAAATTTAAAGTCTCTAAATATTTATCCTTGTTTTCGTTTGATTAATGCTTATATCATTGTCATCATTCTCATGTTTATATTGTGATAAAAGTCATCTTTGGCTTACGTGCATAGATGGACTTAGTGTGATTATGACCAGGGATTATTCTAAGATAGTCGTGGCCGTAATGTGATGAATGATGTGGTAAAAATCCTCAGTGGCCTGTAGTGCGTTGATGGACAGTTTTTGGTATGATTATAACCAGGGATTATTCGGTATAGTCATGACCATTGATGATTTAATGAATATTCTTGGCCCGTAGTGCAGGGATGATTCGATGACGTTGTTTATTTATTAAGCTGAGTCTCAGCGATAAAGAAATTGATGAAAACATTTTAAATCATAGAAGATAGTAGATTTTATTCTCTACTTGACTTTTCTAATGGATTGCTTGTTCCGCTATAGTTAAACTTGATGTCTATTATATTTTATCAGTTTAACATTGTTGAAGGCTAATGATAACTTATTCTGCATTATCTTAGTCATAATATTTCTTCTGGGGGCTAGTTGAGCTCACCCTTTCCTTCACTATTCTCTTCGAAATGAGAATATAAATTTGGGACGAGTCTGAAACGGATTGACAGTCCAGATGATAACATTAGTAGTCCTCAATATGGCATGACATGCAATATATAATTGTATTGAGAACCTAAGATGTGTGTGTCGTATTTTATACGTCACTTAATAATTAATTTTGGTGAACAACAATAGGGTGATGAGAACCCGACCCTGAAAGCGTCAAAAGTGCACTGCAGTAAAATGAAGATAACATAAATCTTCTCGTGTCCTTTTGAAAACTTGAAATATTTGCTGCTGTACTTTATATGGCATGTATTAATTTGAGTATGAATATTATCGTATTATATACGTTACAATATTTGTATTGAAACTCACAATATATATGTCGTCGCATTTTGCACGACTGTTGTATAATTAAGTTTGTATTTGATTTATGTACCATGTATCTGGCGACTCAAAATGGGTGATGTATACCTATTTTTGGGGGCGTTACAGTATTAGAGAAATAACATAGTATTGTTATTTAAGATAGTTTTATATTTATCAAATAGTTAGTATATTATTTTTGAACTGTCATAATTATCTCTTAGAAATCTTTGACTATGTAATCCCTTGATTTTAGCATAGGTGATTTTGTAAATCACTTGATTCTAACTTATGTGGTTATCCTAATGTATATATATAGGACAACTCTTTTTATAAATTAAACAAGCAATATAATACAAAAGCTTAGCTTTCTATTAGCTTTAATATTTACAAAATTAAAAATACAATTTGACTTTTGAAGTCAAAACGACTGCATATTAAACTTTAAAATTAGTCATAAAAATTGATTTCGATCTCAATTAACATTTATATATATATATATTTAGTTCAAAACAAGAATTAGGGAGGAATTTAGAAAGGAAAAAAAAATCTACCTTACGCAGTAATAATGATTTTTTTTTTTTTTAATTTCGATGTATTTTTGGGGTAGCCATTCAAACCTTAATATTCTTTCAAAGTAAAAAGTAGTAGTAATATATGCCTTAATTTTTAAAATTCCAAGTCAAATACTAGTAGTAGTAGTAGTAGTATCAACCAACCAAAAACAAGTGAATTATAGTAGTAGTATCATACTAGTATGTTGTTTGCGAACTTAAAATAAAAATAAAAAAAACACACAGAATTTGTATATTTCCTCTCAATTTTCGCCACATATTATATTATGTACGTGTAAAGAAACTAGGCTTATCATCCATGCAGAATGATCATAATGCATGCATGCAGATAGAAAGAAAGAAAAGCCACGGGTCAAACCCTAAACTCCCTATCCTCTACTCTCCCTCCCATAAGTACAGGAGATCTCAGGCCTCAGGCAAGTCAAGCCGGGGAACCGGCCATTATCAAAAACCAGGGTCTTTTTAAGGCTTTCAAACAAGGCCTTTTCAAACCAAGTCTAGCCTTAGGCCTAATATTTAAGATAGAAAAATATTTATTCGTGTATATATCACATAGGGTCCATTACGAGTCATATTTTATACTCTATCATCCACTTTATTGATAGAAATAATCATGAAAAATATTTTGTTAAATTGGGTCGGGTCCTTTGTGAACATTAATTTTTTTAAAAAATAATCTTTTTCTAAGAGGGAGTAATGGATGGACTCCATACTCTTCCAAAACAGAAAAATGCTATGCTAACTAAACATATATGACATACAAAATAATGTATCTTACAAAAACGAATAATGCTACCTACGGTAACTAAACATAAACATGACATACAAAATGACATACAAATTTTATAATCTATTTACTTTATCCAGCTGTTCTAACCGACCACAATTATTATTTTGTATTTATTTTGTAATCCCCAAAATATCATTAACACCAAAAAAATAGACACCTTTATCAAATTCATTGAAATAAATTAATATAAGGAAATTTATATTATAATTTTATATAAAATAATTACAATTCCCTTTAAAATAAATTTTGGATAATTCAAATAATCATGCATAAATGTGAATGTTTATTTTAAAATTAATGGTAATTATTCATTAAAAAAATCATTAACTTGTAAAAAATCATTTTTGCCACAGCCTCCATTGTTGGTTTTGCAGACGCAACTAGAAATCAACTCCAGCTGATAAAACTTATTAGACTACAAATTTAAAAATAGACACCTTATCATGCAAATTTTTAAAAAATAAATGCAAGATGTGAATGTGGCCACAGAAATTGTATATTTTTAACATGCAAATAAAAACACCACAGAAATTGTATATTTCCTTACAATTTTCGCCACATAAAGTAATTGTGTGTAAAGAAAATAAGGCTTCTATAGCCATGCATGACGCACAGAGATAGAGAAGACATGACAAATGTCACCATGCAAGTTTTACGTACGTGGCCCTCCTCTCCACTCCTCTCCTTGGCTATAAATACAAGCGTATTCTGATATCTACTCTTCAGATCATCATCAGTATATACAACAATGGCATACAGAAGTTCAATATTTCTCTCTCTTGGCCTTTGCATTCTTGTTCTGTTTCATGTCTGCTCTGCTCAGATAGAGCAGCAGCAAACATGGGGAAGCCAGGGGCAAGCATGGGGAAGCCCGCAGCAGCAAGGTCCCCGCTTGCGAGCCAAAACCGATTGTCGCATCGACAAGCTCACTGCCCAAGAACCTACCCGCCATTTACAGTCCGAGGCCGGAGTGACTCAGTTCTGGGACAAGAACAGCCCCGAATTCGTGTGTGCCGGTGTTGAGGTTGTCAAGCATGTTATCCGACCCAAAGGTCTTCTCTTGCCTGCTTACGCCAGTTCGCCGCAGCTCGTTTACATTGGCCAAGGTAATTAGTTGACAAATTATACTAGCTCTCTTAATTTGTTATCGATACTAATTATAATTACGAGTAACGTCACGAGGAAGTAATATAATCTTGGTTGATTCAGGCCGGGGTATTTTGGGAGCTGTGCTTCCGGGTTGTGCTGAGACATATGAATCGGAATCACAGATGAGCGGAGGACAACAGGGACAAAGGTTCACCGACCGCCACCAGAAGCTCAGGCGGTTCCGGGAGGGTGATGTTAGTGCCATACCCGCTGGTGTCACCCATTTTGTTTACAATGATGGAGACACGGATCTTATTACAGTGGCACTTATTGACACCAGCAATAATGCTAACCAGCTTGATAACAACTTCAGGGTAAGAAATAACATACCAGAAATATTTGAAAGTATCATTGTCACCTCTTTTCGCATAACATAAAAGGTTTGTATGTGTATAGAGTATCTTGAAAATATAAGGATATAAATCAATGAATTATTGTATCTAAATTTGGTCTCAGAGATTCTTCCTTGCTGGAAATCCACAACAAGGCCAACAAGGTCAACAAGGCCAACAAAGAGAACAAGGCCAGTACGGTCAGAGTCAAGAAGCTGGCAACATCTTCAACGGTTTCGACGAGCAGATTATAGCAGATGCATTCAATGTTAATACCGAGACCGCAAGGAAGTTAACGGGCCAACAGGATCAGAGAGGATTTATTGTTCGAGCCGAAAACCTTAAGTTGGTTGCCCCGGAATTCGATCAACAAGAACAACATCAGTATGGTAATGGAGGTTCTAATGGTTTTGAGGAAACTCTATGCACAGTGAAGCTTGTAGCAAACATTGCAAGCCCACAGCGTGCTGACGTGTACAACCCACGTGGCGGACGCATCAGCACCCTCAATAGTAACAAGTTTCCCGTGCTCAACAATCTCCAGCTCAGTGCTAAGAGGGGAGTACTCTATAGCGTAAGAATCTTGAACAAACAAATATTCTGGTTGAACAAACAAATATTTTTTAATATTTATTTATTGATTATTTTGTTATAAAATAATTTTCAGAATGCAATTTTGGCACCCCATTGGACTTTGAATGCCCATAGCATAGTTTACATCATTAGAGGGAACGGAAGAGTTCAGGTTGTTGGCAACAGAGGAAAATCAGTCTTTGATGATCAGGTACAACGGGGTCAGCTAATAATCGTACCACAAAACTTCGCGGTGGTAAAAAAGGCAGGTAGTGAAGGTCTAGAGTGGGTGACATTCAAAACCAACGATAACGCAATGACAAGCCAAATAGCCGGAAGGATGTCGGCTATCCGAGGTATGCCTGAGGAGGTGTTGATGAACTCATACCAGATTTCCAGGGCGGACGCCAGAAACTTGAAGTCCAACCGAAAGGAGTCTGTTGTGTTTAGTTCATCTAGGTCACAAAGGGAGTCTGCTTAAATTTACTATGAGTAAATTAATAGATACTAAATAAGAGCCCTCATCGTCATGAGCATGGAGAGGAGCCACATATACCTAGTCGCCTACAGGAATGTGTTGTTTTGATGAGTAATATTGCGATATGTAATATATTTCCTCCAAATAAATAAATGGCTAATGGTATATTGGTATGAAATTTTTCATCTAAATTACTTGATTCAATTCATTTTCTTACGATAGTTCTTTTTAAAGTCGTGGATATAATATTTTCATAAATAAATTTGGTAGTTTCATAAGTCAGCCCTCTAATATAAAGATATGATGGCCTCCACTCTCATGTGTGAGAGGGCTGCTTAATAGTTATTCATAATTAGTAATTGTAATTAAGTTGTTACGGTCTTATTGATAGTACTTTTAGGAACTTAGAGCCAAACATTAATTTTACAACTTTCACAATAGCTTTGCTTATTAAATCTCTTATGGTCAGTTTTGATTTTGGAACTTTAGGATTCCTTAAGATTGTTCAATGTCCTGAAGACAGATTCTTGAAAATAAGAAATGATGTCAAGACTGTTCAGGATCGAGTTCATGAGAAATGCTCAGGACCGAGTCAAGAAATTTTTCGTAGGATTGGCCGTCACAATAACTCATGTAATTTTACTAATTCCGAAAAAATCTCCTATAGAATCACCAAAAAAAAAATCATTGAAAATAAAATAAAATTGTCAAGTCAACCTCTAAACATTAATTTCTTTCAAAACTACGAACACTAGTCATTTATGGGTGTTCATCGGTAAATTACCGTACCGAACCGACCCAAACTGGTTATCGAAAGTTATCAAAACTATGTACCGATACCGATACTGACCGGTATCCCGAACCAATACCGGTTTTTACCCAAAATTATACCAGCTATATTTAGGAAACAAATTGAAGCAATAATCCCATCAATTGTATTGCGGAAAAACAACATCGTCATCCAACAACTCTACAATAAGCATCTATAGCCCATCTCAAACAAAACAACATCGTCAAAAAAAATAAAAACAAACAACCCAACAATCATCACTAAATCTTTTAGCATAAACAAGAAATAAATCGACAGATTTATCAATAAATCAACCACAAGTTCACAACCATGAGATCTACTACCAATAAATCGACCAACGGATCTACCAATAAATCAATCACAACCTCATTGTTGGCAAAGAAACATAAAAAGGAGAAAAAAAATAAGAAAGAGAAGAAGACAATACATTTGCAATTGTCGATTGATGGACCCATAGCTTATTTTATCAAATTAGTTGCATAATTCTTCAATCCGTTGATGGTCTGAGATGGTTTATTCTTTGCTCCAATTCAGGTCTAAGTCTCTGAGATGGGTTTACTTCAATCCGTTGATGGCTTTGCTTTTGTTAAGAGAGAGAGAAATAGTGGAGACTATATGCAGAGAAGTGGGAAAGAAAAGGGAGAGATATAGGAATATAATATATGTATAAAGAACGTAATCATATTTAATCGGACAATTGTAATCAAATTCAATCGAACAATTGGTACATTTGGTAAGGGGTACCTTACCCGAGCCGGTTAATCCGATATTTACCGAAAAAATATTACAGTGCAATCGAACCTAAGCATGAGATTTATCGAACCGGTTGGTTTATGGCTTGCATCTTAGAAAAATACCGAATGATTTAAACAAGCTTACTAGTCATGATCTTCTTTTTTAGGAGGATATAGTGGATTTCGCAATAATTTTTGTTTTCAACTCATAATAACTACAAAATTATCTCTAGTATTAACGACACGTTGACGTTATTGGTGTAATTAAATCACAATTATTCTTTTTCTATTATCTCAACAAATTTGGATATATTATTTTTTTTATCCTTTTTTATTTAACTTTTTTGTATTTTTCAATTTTATCATCCAAATTTAATGAAATTCCTATTTATCCTTCCACTAATTACAAACGCAATCCATGTGCTCTTGGTGGCTAGTTATAATTAAAAGTTTAAGATTATAAATGTAATCCGACATCCATAGTTGTCCCAGCGCCAAGGCGGGACGCGGTGGTAGTTAACCGTCGGACGCTTAGGCAATAATGCACCTACCATGACATTCGTATGGTAACAAATCGTAAACAATGTGCACTTTATACATTATTTATTTTACTTTAAAAGTATATTACACAATAAAATTTTATATACACTAAAACCCAAAACATAATAACTAACACTATGAAAAGTCTCCACTCTCTACTTTCTGTAGTTATAGCTCAAGCATCAATTATGAAGTCATTTCTGACTCTCTCGCGAGCATCACTCTCATTCAAAGGAATAGGGTCATGGGTTGATTTACTTGGGTAATTGAAAAAGTCCATGAATTATGATGAGTCATGGTAAAAAATAACTTAATCACTTAATTTGGGCTCGCTACTAATGCGTGAACCTTGGCGGCTCGGCGTCCAAGATATTATCTTGCCCTTCTCCAACGCCAAGACTCGTCGCCTAGGCAACGCCATGACAACTATGTCGACATCATATCTATACTTTATCATAAAAGCTTATATGATTCAAATTAAGAATTAAACCATTGGCTTAGAGAAAGATGTAAAACCATAAATCTCAACAGACTATTGATGCTGCTATAAAAATTGTGCAGGAAAAAAAATAGTAGTGATGAAATTTAATGAATATTTTTATCATCATTGTGGCACTTTGCAAAAGAGGTAATGTGTACTACGTGAAGCTATCATATCCGTAGTCCAACAGCAACAAAAAGCTACCATATTTGCAACTAGTGAAGCATTACCTTCCAAAAATATGCAAGACTCCTTTAACGGCAATTTCTTATCTCTTGAAGTTGAAATTAACATGGACGACATAACGCATCCTTATCTGATCCACATTGTAGACTATGTATTCATTGTACAACAAACTACCCTGCAAGAAGAAGCATTTGAATGTTTTAGTGATCTTAATTAATCTGATATACCATCTCAATTAGTAATCTATAAGAAATTGACAAGAATGAAAAATCAAAGTACTAGAGTAGAACCTTGACGTCTGAAGCTTCCTTTGGCTTTCCCAAGGGAACAACAACACCATCGTCAAGTGTCTCAACCTCTGAAAAATCAGGGGCAGTTGCACCAACTCCTTTAGTGCTGCAGTGTCAGATATAACAATATGAAACTTCCTTAGTTCCACAAAAAGTCCTCTTTTGCTCAAGTATATTCCCAAAACTAGTAAGTAGTTAGCGCAGTAGGGTGATATGATTATGAAACTATAATCACCAACTTAAAGACACTGTGTCATTTTATACTACTATCTCTAAACAATGTATTCTTTTTTTGGAACAAAAGAAATTGGTAAATGGGACTCCTTTTGTGGATTGGAGAGTATCCTGGAAGCAATCTGTATATGGCAATTGATATTGGGTCCAGATGGCTTTAGGAACCCAAGGATTTAAATTGATATAACAGGTAACTCATTGGCTTAGAAAAAGTGAAACTAAGAGGTGCCATTCACCTAATTTTACAGAACATCTGTATTCTAGGAAGGCCGTGGCTATTTTGTAGTACTGTTTTGAGTGGATTAACATGGTCGTACCATGAAAAATACAAGTGAAATTTTTAGAATTAGAAAATGAAGTATTGATTTCTAACAACTGACAGGAAAGAAATATTAATGTAAACCTTGTATCAGTTACTTCTACTCTAATATAACTTATATGAACATGAAGCAATTGTGAATAGGTTATATTGTTAATAAAATTTTAGGGCCTCAAATTTCTCAAACATACAAGGGAGAAGGAATAAGAGATTGAGAAGTCACTGGAAGAATTAAACCTTAGCTTTCCATCTGGCAACTTGTCTGCATCATAGTTTGCTGTTAGATGCTCAGCCATGTCACCCAGAGCAACCTAAAACATAGATGACAGCAATTTCATAGAAGACCAACTCCAAGGAAGTTATTTAGTTCAACATAACAAAAAGGCTGAATATCAGTGATTAGAAAATTTTCTAACCAATGTACAATAAATGAAGAGAGTGATTGATGGCACACGACACACTCCAAAATGCATTTAGCTTTATGAATGTATTCAAGAACACATTAGATCTTTTACAAAGAAATTACGTATTCAACCAATGCCAACCTCACATAAAAGCAGCACACCAGCTGTAGCCGTATGACTTGAGCAACAATAATTTGCACTTTTCGAGAACATGTCAGCAAAATAAACACCCTTTCCAAACATGTAACCTGTTACAGGTGCTTCAGGAGGAGCAATGCGCAAACCTGGTGGTTTGTCATGGTAAAAATTGCAGTGAGAAAATTTGCATATTTTTAACAAACAAATAATATGAAATGGAAGTAAGGATAACCTTCTTTTAGAATTCCAGTCCAGTTTGTGAGCCGAGAACCATGCCACAGTAGCATTCTGTTTTTTGTATTGGAGAACTGCTCAGAAGAATAATAGCAGAATTACCAGGCTTAAAATGATTATGAATAATGAACTTCTGAAAGCAACAGTGTATGACTTCAAGACAAGGAAAAAGATACCACATAATAATGGAAAATGTTCTACTTACCTTATTGAATCGCTCAAGCTCACCCTTTCTTGACACACGTAATATCTCGACAATATCCACAGTATAGTTTGCATGTGTCTTAGCATGAGTGTTCTTCATATACTTAACAACCTGAGCACAGACAAAGAATCTACATATAAATTACCAAGGTTGGTTCATCCATGTGAAGAAAAACTAATAAACTGCAGAACTAATTTAAAATGGCTTTCAGATCATTCAAATTTCAAGGAAGGAAGAGAACAAGTTGCTAACTTTATGTTTAAAAGTTTATACATACTAAGGGACTACTGCGTTAACTAAATAAAAGAAGTGATCCTTACCATACAAAACTCCTTGGAATCAACTTCAACTGGCGTCAAATCACAATTGAGGCGTTCATAACAAGAATACAATGGATCTTCCTATTACAATATAGATAGTTAAACTTAAAAAACCAAAGTTACAAGTCATTCAACAAAAAAGCTAGTATCCTATGTATATACTATATGACTGCAAACGCAAACACAAATTCAACTTGAATGGGATCTAAAATGAATACATGTGTTGTATTGACAGTTCCAAAGACCTGAAGTGAGTAAAATACAATCAGTAAAGCACAACTTAGTCCAATGAATACAATTTAAACTACAATTAGATTTTTGTACTACTTATGAACAACAACAAAAATAAATTACTATTTAAAAAGAGGACAGAGTAACTTGATCTCAAGAAATGAAGCATTAGGGACTATTGAAAGGATAATAAAAACTGAAAGGTTGTAGCAAGGAGAAAAAAGAATGACTCGTAAATTAGGTTTCAATCCTGGGAAATTTAAAACAAATCAAGTTGTCTGATAATGGTTAGAGTTTGTCTATTGTTTTTGGAGGGGTAGGGGTAGGGGTTGGGGGGTGGGTGGGTGGGTTATAATTTATACCTATAAAATAACTGAACTTCAAGTGTTGATTCTAGTCTTCTAGAAGTCAAGATGTAAAACCCAATTCCCACCTTCCAAAGTTGTGAAAGAGTAAAATCGTACAAAAGAAAAAATGATTTCACTAAAATTGAGATTTCAGCAGTACATCTAGGATCTAGAACTGTTGATTTCAGCAAAAAAGCTCAGCATCGTCAGCTTTAGCATATACTTGGATAAATTCTTGTATGCGACTTTAAGAAAATGACCAAAACAACAGGAGACCCTCAGACTTGCCATACAAAGTTAATCAAGTTAGAGAAGACCCAAAGAGCAATACCTGCTGCATTCCAGTGCCTTCCTCCAACAATTTAGTCGCAACCACAATTTCACCAAGGGCTTCAACCTTCAACCATATTAGAATTAATCATTGTCAATGAAGAAATAAAAGAGACTAAACGTATACATACACCAAATCTCATGGCAACCCAATGTATGATCACCAAGAAAAGGGAACTACCATTTCCAATTTACGTTTCAACTTTTGAGGACTGTCAATGACAAACTCACCTGCCAAATTACGTTTTTAATGTTCATTAGGCATACTTACAAAAGAAAAGTAGCTATTAACTATATTCAAAGTACTATCTGAATATGATCAACTACAAACGTTATAAGTGAGTATACAAAAAGCAGCAAGGTGGAGAGAGAGAGATAACTCACGCATCTTTCTAAAACCAAAATCATGAGGAATAATTGTATAAAATTCTCTGCAAATAAAAATCATATGAGATATTGTCAAATTTTGGTCATATGTGGTGAAAATTTTGCATAGCAGCAAAAACTTTATACTGCAGCATAACTATAAGTTTGAAAGAAAAGTAGAACAAGCATATTTGTAAGATGAATACGTGAGAACCCTGCAGTTAGAAATGTGAAAATAACTATAATTAGGCATTAGAGAAACCATATTTTGAATCTCACCCACTTAGCTGCTCAAGCTTTTTCCTATTTAATTGGCCAATCACATCAGCAATCCTCTTCAACACTTTGTATCCCTATAAAGATTCAAATCAAAACATGTATGCTTTAAAATAAAGAGTTGAGAAATAAAGAACCATTCCTCTTCCCTTCCTCAACATACTATAAAAGCACTTTATAAGTAAATCTGCAGCATACTGAAACTAGACCTCTCCTAAATTTTATGGGCCCATTCTAAATCTGAAGTGGAAATTATGCAAATTGCAGAAAAAGGCAAACTTATAGGCTTTAGTAAGCAGAAAACTGAGGCTTTAGATTTAAAAATATGTTTGTAGGGATGAAGACTAATAGCTACAGAATCCCTTTCACCCCAACCTTACCAACAAAAAAATCTTGAAAAATCCCTGCTTAGATTTAGGAGTTAAAATAGGTGGCTACAACTTGTTGTGGCCCCTGCCCCAAAAACCTTAAAAGGACAGCCTTATTGTTGTGTTTATTTGTTGCAATTGTGTCAATTACTAGGCACCACCCTCTGAAGACAACCTGAATTGGATTAACTCAAGTTAAAAATCAAACAGCCATGAGATGATGTAATAGACAATTGTTTTCCAACTAAGCTATTGGTAAACATCATCCCTATGAGAACCCAAACAACTAAAAATTCAATTAGAGAGAATTTTGCAGGCAAGATTTAATAGATTGACACTAAAAGCTTGCAAAGCAACTTCCATCAGTGGACTCTACTTTCCCTCATCTACCTACGTACTTGAATCATCTCTGAAGCCAGACTAAAAGCTGAAATTAGCACCAAACCCTTAAGTTGCATTGATCAGTCATACCATTGCCAACCACCTAAATAGATCATCACAGTAACATTCCCAAGAAAATTTTATATCTACATTGTTGGCCCATTCACAAATAGTTTAAGCTTTTGGAGCAACAGCAACTGGTGGTCTAACATTATAAGAGAGCTTCTTTTGGAATGTCTTAGTAGTTAGTTCAAGTCCCCAAAAATTCGCTCATTCACACACTGTCTATGTCTACTTGTCTAGTTCATTTCTTTGGGTTACTTGTTTAACTGCAAAAATGGGATTGCATGAGTGAGGAGGTGCAAAAAGTTCAATATATATTGTGTCATTCTCTCATGACTTAAGCTATTGGAACAGTTAGTAGTCCACATCCATGTTCATGTCCTACCAAATTTAAGCATCAACAAATTTTGAGCCTGAACCCAAATTCTTTGTACCCTCCTACCTTAATATATTTCAAGTAGACTTGGCTTATAACTAACCTTTGAATTTGGTTAAAATATAAAACATAACCTTCACATTTTATTTTCGCTTTAACATAATAACCAAATCAGAAATGATATTAATGTATCATAAGGAAACACAAGTGCATCACAGAAAGACTAACCTTTAAAATTGTCGACTTGCTTAGCTTACCAAGTGGCAACTTTTCAGCATTATATCCTATAAGATCATATACAAAAAATTTTGAATACAACATGAGTCAAACTAATATAATATTATCAATAGTTAAGAGGGTACACATTAGAATATAATTAGCAGAGTAAATTTTAATATGCAGACATTCTATAGGATGAGAACTCATAAATATAACAATGTCGATGATCAAATAAAACAGATTGCTTTTTCATTCATGTACTGTGTCCTAGTAGCATAAGAAGAAAAAATAGGGTAAGTAACAAACCTATTTCCATCATTTGTTGCTTCATCATGCTAATGTTGCAAATAAGAGAGATAAACTTTGCTACACGAGCTTCCAGATTTGTTTCTCGAGGTTGAATCTTGATTGTAGAGTTAAACTTCGCTTGGACCTGATAATGGATATCAGGAGTTCATGAAGTAGTGGACAATATGAATTGAAAGTTACAAATGTTAAGATGGAAGATCGCCAAAATAACAAAGATTAGACACTCAAACTTTGGGCACATGGGACCTCCAACTTTGTCTAGGCCATAGAAAATCAAAATTAGATTAAGGAAAATAATTTGAAATACTACCTATATAACACAGGCATCCCCATAGGTGTCATGGTGCCGCCTAGACGTACCGGCGATGGAAGGACTCGCATGGCGTGAGTCGACTTAAGGCAGAGTTGCCAAAGCATGCGCCTTGGTAGCTAGGCGTCTCATGTCGTCACCTAGAGGACACCTTGAGACGCCAAGCTACCAAGGCGCACGCACAGCTCTGCTCCAAGACTTTAAAACATAGTTTTACCCTTGACCCATAGGTGACCCATCGATTAAAAACAAAGGATAAACCCTAAAACAAAAAATTGAGACTTATCTGCCTAAATTAAATACTTCGAATCTTCTTCTCGTCGTGAGTACTTCAACTCTTCTTCTCAACTTCTTCTCGACACTTCACGACTCATCATAGACCCATCGCAGCTCCATTGTAGTCCCATAGCAGCGACTCGCAACAACCTTGAGTCGACCCAACCCTTAGTTTCTCTTTTTCTCTCCTACAGTTGCAGTGACCCAACCCTTCGACCCTCTCTCACACAGCTACAAGTTTGTTTCTCTCCACCTTGATTTTCTATTTAGATTAAGTGGCAATTTTATTGTCTTTTCAAGTCTTCTAAGTATATCTTTGTGGAGAGGCTGATTTAAATGTGGGTAAATAGCCAATTAACTGTTTCTTTAAGTTATTGACTTAAGTTTTAGTTTATTATTAGGAAAATGATATATTTTTCAAGTTTTAGATTAAGTGACAATTTTATTGTTTTGAACTCAGTGAGTATTGTTTATCTTTAAAGTGGGTATTATATGTTTATCTTTAAAAGTGGTAAAGTTGGTATTATTTATCTTTAAAGTGGTTATGTTTTGGGTTTTAATATATATGAAATTTTATTGTTTAATATACTTGTGAAGTAAAATAAATAATATATAAATTACACATTGTAAACAACTTGTAGCCATACGGACGCCATGGAGGTTGCCTTGTTGCCTAGGCATCCTGGCGGTCAGCTACCGTCATGCCTCATCGTGGTGCGGTGACAACTATAAGCATCCCCCTTATTTATATTTATTTCTCCTTTTTGAATGTCCCTCTCTCTTCAATGATAATATTGTTTTACATACGTAGCACAAGATGCAAGCACCAAATTTAATCAAGTGCATATTAAGATTGAATATGTTCAAAATGCAGGTACCTCAAGCATAAAGCTACTATGCAACTAAGCATTAGAATAAGAGAAAAATGAAAACTCACATCTAATTCTTTCAATGTTTCGGTGTAATCCATTTCCAACCATGTGTAGCTCTTTTGGTGACAAACAAACTCTTTCCGTCAGACCACTGATTCTTAGTCTTGGCATAGAACTTTTGTTCAAACTCTTGGATTGCACACTCTCAAGCGTGTGTAGGGCCATGTAACTTATCTTGACCCTTTACACCAACTCTTCCCCATCTATTGTAAACCATTAATCTGCTACCATCATCAGATTCTGCAATTGGATTGGGAAGACAGGAAATAAGAGTACAAAATTCTAGTGGAATCTGAGAGGCATGAGCGTGTATGTTCATGAACTCCGTCAAGGATGAAACAGTTTTGTAACTCCAAGCAAATAAAGATTTGTCTATAACATCTCAAAAAGCAGTCCAATTAGCAACATGGCAGTGACCAATGCTTATGTTCTCATGAGGAAGTAGATTAAAATGCCAAACATATGCCCCATTATACTTGGTCAGTCAATATCCAGTGATGTTCCACAGTTTTAGTATGTTTCTTTTTAGCATGTTTTACCAATTCATTACCCCGAGACCCATATATTTCCTTATCATATTGTCATTACTTCTCATTCATGAGAAGAAAGATATATCCTTGAAACAAATTACTAATGGGATTGAGAAGTAACCTAGAACTTGAATAACGTAGAACTTGTTATTGTTATCCCCAACATTTGTCTGGTTCAACATGGCATCATAGATTTCATCACCCTACATACATAAAAACAAAAAATATAATGAGAATAACATGTCATGCAAATTTCATATCAATCAACAATGCAGAAACAACATGCAAATTCATTTTGTTTTGTATTTAATTTCTTACTACTAAAATAAAAATATAGCTAAATGACTACATGATATAATCAAACTATGCCACTTACTCGTTGCAGTACATGGTAATGAGCCTTAATCTCATTTGGGAGCCATTGATCCAACACTGCTGCACCTTTCTTGGTAGCTGTTACCAGTTTCTCCTTGTATTCATTCACATCTTTTTCTTCTTTACCTGACACCCATTAAAACCGTCAGAAATCGAGGAAAGCAAAAGGAAAAAATACACCCCTTCCCAAATTGAGGGTCTCATTTGACATTTTTACTTGGTTTAAGTTTTCCACATGCTTAGACATAATTTGTCAATGGTTTTTAAATTTTAATTTTAAAATTAAAATATGTACCATGCACGTCCAAATATGTGAGTCTCATTAGACTTTTGACTCTATTTTCTTAGTAGGATTGTCATTTGCATAGAAACAGTTAGATGTGACTGTTTCTATAATGTTTATGATATTGGGAAAATTCATTATATATATATATATATATATATATATATATATATATATATATATATATATATGCTTAGTAGGTCGGTCACAAACCTTAATATTCAAAAGTCAAATGCAATTAGAATTTTTCGTAAGAGGGATTATGACTATTTTGATCAACAGTCAATAACACTTAATTTTAGCTCTGAAATATAAGGTCAATGCAGTTCCAAAATATAAGGTCAACTTACTAAAAATGTAAAATTTAAGGACATAGGGTACTCGCTTGAGTATTTATACTTCCAAAAGTCATTTCGTTCATACAGTTTTCAAATAAACTAAAACTCATTTTTCACTTGTATTCTGGAACCGGGGAAGTACCTCCATTCCACAAAAAGAGTCTCATTTCCGTCAATTTCAATTTGCTAAATCCTAAAATTCAAAATTGCTATCAAGTTATTTGATTTTGATTAATATAATAGCTAATATTGTAAACTAAAATTATTTCACATCACAGTTTGAATAGTAGGATTTTGTGATTTAACTAAGATCAAACTTAAATGGGATTCATTTTGTGGAACCATGAAAGTATAAGGAAGAAAACATGCACACAAATAATTTAGTCAATACGTAATATGTCTTTATATATAGTTTCAAGTTAATAGAAGCTAGTAAGTTACCATCAATTACAATGTCCTTGGAGTTGGTCTCAGCATCAGCATTACAAAGCCTATCTATAAGCTCTTTCTTCAACCCACTAGCAGAAATCCCTCGCAGATTGGCTTCTTCGCGTAATTGTTTAACACCCATGCTTCTGAAAATGTCAGTGGCTTTGATTTTATCCGACCCATTTGAATCCCCCATTTCAGAATCATCTCCCCTCAGTCTTTTCTTGATAGTTTTTGGATCACTGGTCGATTGCTTATTTTCTTTACGGATAGCTGATTCCAGCCTCCGAACCTGCAACATTTCAGTCACAATCCAACTGACCAAAACTCTTTAAAAAACTGATAAATTAGAGAGAGAAATAGAAGAGAGGGTTAGGCTTACCAAGGTGGGTTTAGTTCCTGTTGTACTAAGGCCACGTTTGGCGAGTTCGGTTCTAAGCTCATCGACTTTGAGCGAGCCTGAACCTGAACCTGAACCTGAACCTGAGCCTGAGCCTGCCATTTTTCAAAGGACGCAGAGAGTGAGCGTTTGAGGACTGAGGAACTGGAGAAGAATAGGGATTTTGATTTTTGGGTTCTCAAAAAGAGCGGGCATTAAACGTAATATTGTTTGTAGTTAAGGAAATTAACATGACTTTTTGATATTTTTTTATTTTTTATTTTTATTTAAAATATGTGTAAATTATATTTTGTTCATATTTTTTGGATAGAAAGAGTAATCTAAATTTTCTCTGTTATTTTTTGATAAAAAAGTAAAAAGTGGAATTAAAATTTATGATATAAACGAAAAGTGAATATATTTTTTTTCCTGTGTTTGAGTTTTTGTGATGAAAGAATAAAATAAAATAATACATTATTATTTTGCATTATGAGACTAAATTTATGAAACAGTATTTTTGATTTTCTTAGATATTGTAAAAGTTTATAAAATAATAATCACCATTTGGGTGCTCCTTTTGATTTGCAATTTGGAGATTAAATACCAGAGCTGAAACACTATGATAGGAGATATTTTTGTGTGCAAAAATTACAATTTATTTTAAGTAAGAACTAATGTTTTTTATTTAATATTAAGTGTTTAATACAAACATAATATTCAAAAAATATAATTATTAAAAAAAATAAAAGACCTAACCTTTTAAAATGGGCCTACCTAACTCAATTCTTTTCAGTGGGCAGCCCACGTCTCCTTGGTGTTATCTTCTCCAATGACACATACAGCAAATACCGTATTATTATTTATTCATCGAACTTAACTACACTGGAGGTCCAATAAGGCAGAAAGCCATGGCTTCATCTTCTTCTCCTTCGAGCACCTCTGTACTCTCTGCCTTCCTCTGCAAGAACAGCAACGACACTTGCATTTCCCCTTTCCGTAGCTACACGTGCCCCTTATCTTCATCGGATGTAAAAAGGAACTTCTGCTTTTACCACGCCCAGAAGAGTAGTCGTACCAGAATTATTGCGAAACATGGGGAGAAAAGCGCAATGCAGTACAGAAAAGTTGGGGACTCGGACCTTGAAATTAGTGAAATCACGCTCGGCACTGTAAGTAGTTGTAATTCGGGATAATTCGTCAATTTTGATTTTTTTTTTTGCCCTTTAGTTAATTACTTTTTATGAGAATTGTGGTGCAATATGTGTGTATATAATCAAATAGTTTGAATGCAAGTTCATTCCAAGAACTATAGAAATGTATGATATACTCGCTCGGTTCCAAAATTGGAGATACATTACTATTCTTAGACTATAATGTCAGTTCCACTATCATGCCACCACGACTACGTAGGGATAGATTTGGAAAAATAAAGTTTTCCTTGAAAGTTGTATTTATAAAAAAAAATTGGAATGAAGAGAGTTTGTGATTAATTGATTTCAAAAAACTAGCTACTTAAAAATTTATTTATCTCAGGAAAATATGTAAAAGTATAAAACAACTGCAACTGATAATTTTTATAAATCTATTAGGCCAAATTATTTCAAATGCTGAACAGCTTAAGGATCAGCAGGGAAATGCATACGTCTAAGCGGGTGTTTGTTTAGAAATTTGAATGGTTAAAGGATAAAAACCGAATCGAATCTAAATTGTTTTGGTCTGAATATTGAATTGATAAGATGGAAAGTTGAATGATAATCGATTTTTGGTGAATGAAGTAAAAAAAATTAAGAAATTAAAAAATATTAACTATTATATTACCCTATTAAATAAATTTACAACAATTTTGAATTTTTTCGGAGGGGTAAAATAATAAAATTTTGTCATTAGATATAGTTAATATGTCAATTATCAAACAACTTTTTTCATTGATTCAGATTCAACTCATTCAGATTCATTCAAATATTCAGATTCAATTGATTCATTTTTTTATCAAACACGTCTAAGGGGTGTTTGATAAAAAAATGAATCTAAATCAATGAATTTGAATTTGAATGAAAAAATTATTTGATAATCGACATGTGTGAACTTAATAACCGATTTTTACTATGTTCAAAAATTAGGCGCCTAGCGCCTAAAGTAGGCGAGGGCCGGCCTCGCCGCGCCTAAAGCCAAATCTAATGAAAAAGCGCTTAGCCAATTAGGCGAGCCAGGAAGGCGGGCTGAAGGGGCTGATCTTTTTTTTTATTAATTACTACCAAAATCGATCTTGATATATTTATTTTCTAATTATTTACCAATTCTTAATGCAAGTTGTAGTATATCAAATCACAACAAAAGCTTCAGGTCAGGATAATTTTATTATAGTTGTAATTTTTGAACTTGTACCAACTTGAAATTATATAAATGATGACACATTTGTAATATTTAGTTTAATTCAATATAATTCTTAAATTTATGTTTAGTTTCTTAAGTTTTAATATTGAATGAATTCTTAAAATTTTAAATTTTATTATTTAATATCAATTTTGTTTATGAATAAAACTAATATTCTAAAGATATGTTAGTTATACTTAGTATATGGTATTTGTCATTTTCTTTAAATAATTTTGAAAATTACACAAATTAAAATAATTTCATAATTAATAATATCAAATGTCTCATTCAATAAACTTCACAATAATTTTTAAAAAAAATATTTATTTAAATTTTTGAGAGAAAAAGTACGTATAAATTATTTATATCTTCAAATATCAGTAAACTTACTAGTAACACTAATTCTTAATTTAATTATTTCAAGAAATATATATCTTTTACTTAAAATGTCATTACTTTTAATTCTATAATTTAATTATTATCTTTATTATATATATTTTCTTTTATATTATTGTTTTGTTAGAATAATGTAAGATAAAATATAAAATTGTCTTAAAATAAAAAATGTAGCTCTTTTCTAAAAATGTAGTCGTTTTAGAATTAAATTTTATTATTTTACCCTCTTAAAAATTCAAAATTATTGTAATATATTTATATTACTAATATATATATATTGTAAAAAATTTAATCATTCATATTCAGGAAAAATAGTTTTTTTCAATAATCGGGTCGATCAATTAATTCAAGCATATCAAATATTCCCAAGTATTTTTCATTGAGGAGGGATGATCTTTTTATATTAATGTCTGCCTAAAAGGGCAGGGGATTATTAGGAAGGAATTTTTGTAATAATTTAAAAGCTTGTAGCTCTTTATTTTCTTATTTTTTCCCAGCCGTAAATGCTTCTATTTTCAGTAAGTGGTAGAAGATTTTTAGGTTTTCTCCGGTAAAAATGGAAGTATTACTGATTCACCATTGAATTTTCAATTGTTTTTGTGATGGATTTATTCTGTGATTTTCCAGATGACATTTGGGGAGCAGAACACGGAGAAAGAGGCTCATGAAATGATTGCTTACTCGTTTGAGCATGGAATTAATGCTTTGGATACCGCAGAAGCCGTAAGGCTTTTCTTTTTTTGGCACAAGTCAAACTTTTCTAATATCCTTTATGATGTTTTCATGTCATAGTCGTGCATTTTCACTATGAACTAAGAATTTATTTTTATTTTTATTCTTTCCAACCCCTCTTTCCCCAAAGTATCCGATCCCAATGAAGAAGGAGACACAAGGACGAACAGATCTTTACATTGGTAGCTGGCTGAAGTCTCAACCCCGCGACAAGGTTTGTTTAAATTTGTCCAAACTATCTAGTTACTGGTTCTCCTCTTGCACATTGCTTCTGAGGTTAAATATTAGCTTCATTTGACATTATATTATTTTTTCGTGAAATCCTGGCTGATGATTATGATTCTTTAAATGTTTTGTCACCGAGTTATTGAACAGCCTGAATCTCTTTCTAGAAGTTTCTGAAATACTTTTTGCTATGAGCCTGATTTGCTTCTGGTAAAGTACGACTGGTATTAGTCGATGACTTTTTGGGGAGAGAGTAAATTTTCTCTTGTTCCTTATTTTCTACCCTATAGAATTTCAAGTTTAGAGTGCAGGAGCTGTTTCTGCAAAGAGATTTGTGAGACTTGTACTGGAAGCTTAGTTCAGAATTTATCATTATCTTGTCAATGCAAGTCTTACATGAATTTTATAAAACATTTGACTTGTCACGTTTTAAGATCAAAATTCGACTCATCATGAATTTGTCATATGCTGTTTTTCTGTTTCCACGTTCAATTACCCCTCAAAATGACATATATGTATTAACTATTAACGTTATGTTTAAATTCCTAGTGTATTTCTCGTAGTTAATTAAAGTAAGATACGAGGATCTTGTATCTATAATAAATTTTAAAAAAAAACCTTTTTCAGCGAAGTAGAATCATTGACTAATATATGGTCATAATTATTTGTATTAAAACATGTTACTGTGATTTCGGTGTACTGATATATTTGAACATGATGCTTCATGATTAGGTTATATTGGCCACCAAGGTATGTGGTTATTCAGAGCGATCAAGCTACATACGTGACAATGCAAAGATTTTGCGGGTCGATGCTGCTAATATCAAAGAAAGTGTAGAGAAAAGCCTTAAACGTCTTAATACTGATTACATTGATTTGTTGCAAATACATTGGTGAGTTATGAGTACTATAATAAATTCAGAGTGCTTAAAGTATGCTAAGTTTCTTCTCTCTATCCTATAGAAAATGTAAATACTGCTTTCAATTGTAATTACATGCATCTCAAGATACATCAAGTCAGTTGTCGTTGACATTTAGCTAATGGGCCTACATGCATTTGCCCACATATATAAATTTAAATAAATTTACTATGGTGGCTATCTTGACAATTCACAAGAACTTTACCTTCTTGTAATTTGACTTTTTTTTTTATAAAACTTGGTTGGGTGTATAATAATTAGATTCTGATTTAAGTTTTTGCAATGTAAAGTACGAGAGCTTGATTTCCATAAATTACCTCCAACTGAGAGGAATTTTTTGCAATCTGCAAGGACATTAAGTTTATTTATTACTTTTATTTATGGTTCCTCTCCCTTTCTCTATGTACTTCCTGTGTGGGTATTTGTCCAATCATCTCAATGACCAGTCACTTCAATTATCTCTCTCTCCCACACACACACACATACACACACATATGGTTTGGATATAGTGTAGTGCTTGGTTTCTAATTTACATGATTACTGATTCGTTTTAGGCCAGATCGTTATGTGGCATTGTTTGGAGGATTCTTCTATGACCCTTCAAAATGGAGGCCAAGCATTCCGTTTGTTGAGCAGCTGAGGGCCTTTCAGGAACTCATTGATGAAGGGAAGGTAAAATAAACACTGTTCAACTATACATTTGCATCTGGCTATACCTGCCTTGAAAGTTTTTGAAAGTTATATGGAGGAATGAAGTCAGGATTTGATCTTCGGGGTACTTGGGAATGCATTCATATAAACCGTAATTGATATAAGCTCGTCGAACTTCATCACACCACAACATTTCTATATTTCGATACGTTTTTCAGGATCACGCTTCAAATAATTAAATCTCATTCTTTAGTCTTTACCTTCAATTCTTGGTGATTTTAGAGAACGTTGTTCTTGTTCGTGGGGTAAGCGAGATGTTTGAACATTAGGCTCTGTGAATTTTTAATTGTTTTCTCTTGAAAATGAATCAATAATATGTGATTTTTCCATGATTCTAAAACAAAAATAAAAAATTCAATTAACTACACCGCAAGAATGAGTTAATAATATTATTGGACTCATTGAACTTTTTAATAATAAAATATTCATAACTTTGCAATCAAATAAATCTCTATATTGGTTAAGAATTTTTTTAACATAATATATATATTAAAAAAAAGAGTACTTGGGAAGAATGCATTCATATAAACCGTAATTGATATAAGCTCGTCGAACTTCATCACACCACAACATTTCTATATTTCGATACGTTTTTCAGGATCACGCTTCAAATAATTAAATATCATTCTTTAGTCTTTACCTTCAATTCTTGGTGATTTTAGAGAACGTTGTTCTTGTTCAGGGGTAGGCAGAGATGTTTGAACATTAGGCTCAAGGGTAAGCAGAGATGTGTCAACATGATTTAATTGTTTTCTCTTGAAAAATGAATCAATAATATGTGATTTTTCCATGATTCTAAAACAAAAAATAAAAAATTCAATTAACTACACTGCAAGAATGAGTTAATAATATTATTGGACTCATTGAACTTTTTAATAATAAAATATTCATAACTTTGCAATCAAATAAATAAGGGTTTTAGTTGGTTACCAGAAAACAAATTAAATATGCAATTGGAATTAACATATACAACATTATGATCACTCATTAAACTTTTAAAAATTGAAATATCAAGTTTCATAAAATAAACAAAGAATAAAAAAAATTAAATAAGGGTTTTAGTTGGTTACCTGGATACAAATGTATCATTAATTTGGAATAACACATACAATATTATGCTCCAATTGTACAAACCTGCAATTATAATGAATTTAATAATAAAATTAGTTTGCAATCAAAAGCGACTTCATAAACAACTTAATAAATGAACAAGTGGGCCTTACAAAATTTTCAAACCTTAGGGGGCCGTGACCCCTCCAGTCTTAGAGTAGCTTCGTCCCTGGCTATGTGAATGCATCTATTAGAGTAAATTTGATGAGAGAAACAACTTTAATATCTACCCATGAAACAAATAAAGCCCAACAATAAACATGGAAGTATTTAGTTTCCTTAAATAATACACCTTTAAAACATGTTTTGAGGACAAACCTAATTGTGCACAATGATTTTAGGGAAGTGATATTTCCGTAAGCTTATTTGTTATTTCCGTAAGTGGTCCCTATTTACAGCTGTTTATGCCAAATTTACCATCATTGATACAATTTCACCTCCTCTTCCGCAACTTAATTTCTTTCTCTACTCTGCACCATTCAAAGCTACTGTTTCAATACATAGCTCTCAATTCATTCACGAGTTTAAATTCATTCTCCCAAACCAACCATCAATTTTACTGATCACTAGCATAGCAGAGAAATGAGACATCAAGAACAAATACTCTAATTGCCATCTTAACCAACTCAAGCCATCTAGATCTGCATTATTTGATTGCCAGAGATCGAACCCAGTCGCATACCCAAAAAGAAAAAAGAACAGTGAAGTACTACTATTCATCATCTTCTTGACCCAAAGGTACAACGAACCCACAACACATACCCTTTCGTTAATTGTCGCTTATTCACCATTTGTGAAGATCAATCACCCATCAAACACCGCCACTGATTTGAGTCAGATCTTGCAATACGTCCATCTCCAAACGTTTCTTGTAAACAATCTTAAGTTTTCTCTGAATGAATGAAGAACTGGAGAACGAAAAAAACTCAAGAATTCATGATACAAACAAGCGATCATCTTGTTCTAAGGCCTAAAGAAAGATTTACATAAAACATATATTCTTTCTATATATTTTACTTTAATTATATTTTTTTCTCCTAATTTGGATCTTGATGCAATACATGATCGGAAATGGGGTGTAGAGAGAGAGAGAAAAGAGTTGCAGAAAGAAAGAAGGAAGGCAGCACATTTGGGTATTTTGTCAAATGAGGGTAAAATGGGTAGAAACTGATGAGTTTTGTTATGGAGTAGGGCCTACTTGCGGAAATATCAATTATTGTTGTGGAAATATCAATTCCCTGATTTTATCTTTGAACTTGAAATGTAGTGTGAAAAAGCTCTTGCAGCTAGCAGTCAATATTAGAAATGTCTCAAGTACTCTATTTTATTTTTTGTTTTGTTTAAAAACTTTTTCTTTGGGTGGTGGAGGGTTGTCAAGGTGATACCTTTAATCCTCTACTTAAAGAAAGGTGTAGTGATAGGTGTAATTAATGTGTGTTATGGATTATGGAGTGGGCAGGAAGACCCTAGTGGGACAGTCTTCCACAGCATAAAACTTGAATACCATATCAGCTTCATTGGTATACATATTCATATGTTTAGCACTTTAACTGGTTTTAAAATCTTAATCACTACTCAATACTCTTGAAAAATAGCGAAACAATAACCAAGTAACACTTAAAAAAACTTTAAGAAAAGAAAGAAAAAGGGAAAATGTTGCCATTTAAGGTTATAATTGCACATCATTATATATGGCTGATTATTGGTACCCTGCTGTATCATTATTATTATGCTGACATGAGCAGTGTACAAATTTATTCAAGTGCGCTACATAGGCGTTTCTAATGAAACTTCTTATGGAGTCATGGAGTTTGTACATGCTGCAAAAGTTGAAGGACTACCAAAGATTGTCAGTATTCAAAATAGCTACAGCCTGCTAGTTAGATGTAAATTTGAAGGTAAATTATTTTCCTTCATAATTCTCTATTATCATGGAAATTTGAAAGAGGAACTGTTTCCCATGGAAAGTTTTGAGTTACTGATTTGTCAAGAGAAAGTTGTTTTGAGCTAAACTATTATAACTTTGAACATTAGACATCTCTTTATTTATTTGATAAGTAACATTAGATATATTACTCCTTTGTTTTATCTTAAGTTCATGAAGACTCCAACTTTCTGATGGACCAAAAATATCTTCCTTCTTGGTGCACCACGTCAAATAAATTTCTTTCTTGCGTTCTGTCTAATGTACTATGTTCTCACTCACTCACCAACCAAAGAAATGTCTTCCATTCTTGTTTTAGTATTACTATATATCTGAAGCCATGGCCATTCTCATATCTGTTTCCAGTTTCATAAATTTTTACTTATGTAAATGAGAGGATTGCTTTAGTTTTCTGTAAGAGCATGCAATGGTTTTCCAATGCCTAGTATGGTTCTTGCAACGTCTAATGCATAATAAATCTTTACCTTCCCCTCCAGCTCTTCAGCCATGGTCTATTGCATTAGTGAGTATATTTGTTCTGCTTATTGATCTGAATTTACTTGGAAACCTCATAGCAGGCATGTGAACCCATATAATCATACATAAGCAATTTTGTAATTCAATTTATAGAGTTTTCAGTGCTAAAACCTAAAATCCATGTTCCAGGAAACTTGTGAGAATTGACAGAAGATTGGCTTATACTACTTTAAGACATTGTTGACAGTAATATGGAGGAGAAATAGGCTACATTCATTTATTTGTACAGATAAAAATTATCTGTTGAAGAGAGTTTAGTAAATGTTTCTAATTTGATTATTTGCAGCTGATCTCGTTGAAGTTTGCCATCCAAAGAATTGCAATGTTGGATTACTCTGTTATTCCCCGCTGGCTGGTGGATCACTGTCGGGAAAGTATCTAGATTTGAATTCGGAAGCTGCAAAGAAAGGGAGGATAAACATCTTCCCTGGCTACATGGAAAGATATAATAAATCCCTTGCCAAGGTTTGTTACTTTTGAGACTTTTATGACTTGAGATTAAGTTCTCACTTGGATAAGTTTGTGTATTCTTGACATCCAGGAAGCCACAATACAATATATTGAAATGGCGAAGAAACACCGACTAACTCCGGTTGAGTTAGCACTTGGATTTGCACGAGACCGTCCGTTTATGACAAGTTCAATCATCGGTGCAACTTCTCTGGACCAACTAAAGGAAGACATTGATGCTTTCTTGACAGTGGAACGGCCTTCGCCAGCTCAAGTGATGGCGGATATTGAGACTATTTTCGATAGATACAAAGATCCAGCGGTTCTATAGGAGACTAGGACTGAGGGCTTAAGGATTTACTCCTTTTTCTTAAATTTTGTTCAATTCTTTTTCCCCATAACCTAATTCCATTATGAGGTTTTTTTAATGAATTTGTTTTTCCATAAGCCTCTACTCGGTTTTTGATTAATTCCTGTATAAGTGTAAACTCCAAATTTGTAAACTATTCAAAAGTAACTCCGCCGTATTAGGAAAAAAAAGGTGTCTTTTCTTTATTATCTTTTTTAAAAAAATTGTATCTTTAATTTGGAACTTACTGAGGCAATATTTGTGAAATTGTGTCCAATCTAGCTAGCAGTAATTGATTTCATATCTGAAATTAATTGATTTATTTTTAAATATAACTTTATGTATTTAAACTTATATGAGAGAAAATAGGAGCAGTTTTTACAAGGTTGTTAACAGGACCAAATAAGCGCGCCAATGTCGCTCCCCTTCCTCTTCAGCTGCAAACTTTCCCCTACACTTTCTCTCTCCTCACTCCTTCTCTTCCTTTTTCTCTCTCTCCAACTCCCTCTGTGTATCTGATCTGTTCTGATCACACACAACTTTTACCTTTTAGAATTTCGAATTTTTCAAGCAATATGATTTTGTCAAAAAAATTCTTGCTTTCTGGTGGATCAGTGCATTTAAAGGAGGAGGAGGATCAGTAGTTCATAAATCAAAAGTTATTGGTGATGATCTTTGAGATTTTGAATAAGATCATTTGGGGGTTTTTTTAAACAGGAAAAAATTGGAGGGCTTTTGGAATTTAATCTGTTGATGTTAGGAATTACAAACTGCATTGGCATCTATGAAGACTATGCGGATGGTTTGGAAGAAGAAATTGCTTCTTCTTCTTCTTCAGTGGATAATTAGATGGACTGGCAGATCTTGCTAGTTCTGTCAACCCTGACCGCGACACCGAGCAGGTCACTTTATTTTCTTTTTCTATGTTTGTGAGTGTATATATATGTACGTATATATTTATATGTATGTATACTTCCATATGTGTGTAAAATTAAGATATACCCAGAAATGAATTCTCTAAGTAATAGGTAAGGGCGAAAATTATAACATAATGGTCCATAAATTATGCAGTACACCACTTCCATTTATGTTTCTTTGCTATTGTTAGTACTATGATATGCCAATTTTTATTTTTTATTTTTTATTTATATGGGCTTTTGGATGTTGAAAAAGAACTCAGACGTTGAGGATACTGTTTCTAGTTATGTCCATGTCCAGGTAAATGATATTCACATTTCAATCCAATGTCTTGAGTCTTGACTAAACAACAAGAGTTTACGAGCCATAGAACAAAATCATCGAAACAGAAAGAATAGTTTAGTCTCTGTAGACATTTGGAATAACATGATTATAGTTACAACTTACAAATAGTATACATGAGGCAACCTTGAAAAACCTCAAGCTAGTCCCTATATGTTTACATCTCGCAAATTGAAACATCTTTTCAGCCTCCTAAACTATTTTGACATGAACATCTTTTGTTTTTCTCTTATAAGCATTCTACAATACTAGAAAGAAACAACAGTCTAAACAGCGACGCTGTAGTTATGTGACAGAAAGGTCGATCACAAAAGGATAGATCCCTAAGGCCTATGTTTTACTCCATCTGGTAAAATATTATGAAATTTTATACATTGAGCTGCAAGGCATATAACAAATTTCTAAATATCCACTTTTCTTTTAATTGCTCTACGCCATGCTTCTCCATATCTGGATTTTTTTTTATTTTTTTTACAAATATGAGAACACCATTACAGATGGGTTAACATGCTGGATGTCTTTTTTATTTTCTTTCTTCCAGGCACTTGTTGCATTGAAAAAGGGCACCCAGTTAATTAAGTACGGCCGGAAGGGGAAGCCTAAGTTTTGTCCATTCAGAGTTTCTCCGGTAAGTTATTACTATTTCTTCCTGGCTTCAGGTCTCCAATCTGTTAAGCACTGCCACACTGGTTAAAGAAAAAGCTTTATTAGGAAGGCATAATCTGATACATTTATGATATTCTGTGTAACTGAGTTTTCTACTAGAATGGTGGTCATGTTGATGCAGCTTTTCCGAATCTAAATGAAATTATTGTATGATATATTTTTCTTGTAGTTATATGTGGAAATGTAAGAGACCTACGGAAAACTGACGGCAAGTGAAAAGTGAAAAAACATCATTAGTCTGAAACTTTACTATCCTATTTGAAAACCCTGTGCAAGTCATGATCCAGAAGCAGTGTAGTGGTGATTTCCTTGTAAAAATCATATTAATGGTCGTAGGGAAGGAGTCTCTACATTTATCTACAGAAAATTATCATACAATTGTCCCTTGATTTTCCTGTCTCTTTCTCCTCCTATTACTTCCGTAGGTCATACTTGGAATTTATTATATGTATTGGAGAGAGTATATGGGCTTATACACTGATGGGATAATTTCTTTTCACAACATGAAGAGATTCTGAACATTTGCAATGACTGATATTGGCTTAGCTGCTATTATATGATTCTGCATTCTTCACTATAGTCAGCATCAGTTCTAGTAACTTGTAGCTCTAAAATATTTAATTTCCTGTACCTGATTGTTCATACAAATTATATTACACATCTGTTAGTGAAAGCATGGTTAGTAAATGATTTGGGAAGCTGTTTTACTGTATTTCACTATAACTTCAGTTTATTAACATTTGATATCTGTCAAATATGTTTTCACTATAACTGCAGCTCCATTTCTACTTTCCATGCATAAACAGTACTTTGATCAACGTTGGTCGAAAACGTATCCACCATTCAATACCAAGTTTCGCTAACGTAATTGAAGTTTTAACTATACCTGTTCATTCATAAGCTTGTTGTATGTATATACAAATTATCCACATGTATTGAAGCCAAGTAGGATGTAAAGCATTTTAATTTTGTTTTTCTCTTTAATTTATTTTTCCCTTTTGTGTATATTTTCTTTCAACTACATATATATATATATATATATATATGTGTGTGTGTGTGTGTGTGTGTGTGTGTGTGTGCTCGTGTTTTTATTTTACTTATTATCTCTATTCATTTCTATTTTTTATTTTTAATTATTTATTTATTCCTTTATATTTTATTCTTTTTTTTTTCTTCTTCTTTCTTCTTCTTCTTCTCCTCTTTTTTTTTTTTGTAATTCATTTTCAGCCCTATGCCTAAGGCACTGTTGAGTTTAACTTATATATTTTTTAGTTTCAAAAATTCATTATTGCCTTTATGGTAAATTGTGATACTTTAAATCAATACACGGACTGCATCAATACTTAAGATTTGCAATTTTTCCAGGATGAAACAACTCTCCTCTGGTACTCTCATGGAGAAGAAAGGAATCTGAAGTTATCTAGTGTTTCACGAATTTTACCTGGGCAGAGAACTGTGAGTTAGAACCTTTTTGAGGATGATTGATATTTTCATGTTAAAGTTCATGTAACCTGCATTAGCATATAATGGTACCAGAAGTTTTTGTCAAATTTTTGACAAGATAAATATAATTTAAAACTAAATTTGTTAATTTGTCACTGCAGCCTGTTTTTAAAAGATATCACCGGCCCGAGAAGGAGTACTTGTCATTTTCACTTATATATAATAACGGGGAAAGATCTCTTGATCTGGTTAGTGAAAGTAAATTATTTGCTTACGTCTATGATACTCTCAAGCCAATGCCAGATTTGGTGAAGGATTTGTTTCACCACATTTATTATTTTAATTGATCTTAATCCATAGATTTGCAAGGATAAAGCTGAGGCAGAGGTGTGGTTTGCAGGCCTGAAAGCTTTAATCTCTACTGGCCAAAATCGAAGCAGACGCACCAGGAGTGATATTTCTGATGTAAACTTTTCATCTTTCTAATCCTTGGAATGACTAGTCAATCTGCCTTTCAATTTAATTTTTCGTCAACATCCATGTTATTATGCTGGACATTTTCACTGTTCTTTCTGTGTTCATAGGTTCTTGTCAGCATTACAAAGCTAGAAACTTGTTTCCCGCAAATAGTGAGTTTTAGAAAGAAACATTCCCCTCTACAAGCCTTTCTAGTTTTTTCCTTCTTTCTTTTCCTCAAGTTTTGGCAAGAATTTCACAAGTTAATCATCTGAAATGATTTAATGAAACACAGACCATATGCAGTCTCTTCTAATAAAAAAACAAATTTATCAAGATGATATTCTTCATTAAATATTCAAACCACCATAAACTGTAAGAATCACAATAATGTGGATATTATTGGTTTCTGCTAGAAAATTGTCCATTTTACCCGAAAAGGAAATTTATATTGTTGATATGTTTCTAGAGATCTAATTCAGTTGTTTACATGTCAATGTTGCAGATAAATGATGTTTTTAGTGATACAAGTCAATATAGGAATCCTTTTGGTGCAACACTAGAATTAAGTTCAAGTATAAGTAGCAGAAATTCACTTGATTATAGTACTCGTGAAAGTTCTACTCTCTATCCAAGCTCAGATGTTGGGTCTGAATGTGCAAATATGCAAGTAAGAACAAGTGGTGCAGATGGTTTCCGAATAAGCGTTTCAAGCACCCCAAGTTGTTCAAGTCAAGGTTCTGGACCAGATGACATAGAATCACTAGGCGATGTTTATGTATGGGGGAAGATTTGGTCTGACGGGGTTTCAACAGATGGATCTGGGAGTGCACTTTCTACCAAAAATGATGTATTAGTTCCTAAACCCTTAGAGTCAAATGTAGTTCTTGATGTTCTCCAAATAGCATGTGGCGTCGACACGCTGTTCTCACACAAAGGCAAGGTGAGGTTTTCACCTGGGGAGAGGAATCTGGAGGTAGACTTGGTCATGGAATTGAAAAGGATTTTGGTCGCCCTCAGCTTGTTGAATTTCTCACAGTTACTAATATAGAGATTGTTGGGTGTGGTGAATATCACACATGCGCTGTATCTACTTCTGGTGATTTATATACCTGGGGTGATGGTGTCCATAATGCTGGACTTCTTGGTCATGGCAGTGATGTGAGCCACTGGATACCTAAAAGAGTTTCGGGTCCACTAGAAGGCCTTCAAGTTTTATCTGTTGCATGTGGCACATGGCATTCGGCATTGGCAACTTCTAATGGAAAGCTGTTTACATTTGGTGATGGATCATTTGGTGCTCTTGGCCATGGTGATCGAGAAAGTGTTCCATATCCAAAGGAAATTCAATTACTGAGTGGATTGAAAACTATTAAAGTTGCTTGTGGAATATGGCATACCGCAGCCATTGTAGAGGTTAATAGCCCTTCTGGTTCGAATGTTTTATCTAGAAAGTTGTTCACATGGGGTGATGGTGATAAATATCGACTGGGTCATGGAAACAAGGAAACTTATTTGCTTCCAACTTGCGTGTCTGCACTTATTGACTACAATTTCTTTCAGCTTGCATGTGGACATAGTATCACTGTTGGCCTTACTACATCTGGTCATGTCTTCACCATGGGCAGTACTATATATGGTCAGCTGGGCAATCCACAGTCCGAAGGGAAGTTGCCTTGCTTAGTACAAGATAGTTTGGTAGGAGAATTTGTTGAAGATATTGCTTGTGGTGCATATCATATTTGTGTCCTGACATCAAGAAGTGAAATATTTACATGGGGAAGAGGTGCAAATGGGAGATTGGGACACGGGGATGAAGAAGATCGGAATACTCCAGAACTGGTTGAAGCACTAAAGGATAGGCACATTAGAAGTATATCATGTGGCTCAAATTACACTGCAACTATATGCATTCACAAGTGGATCTCTGGATCGGATCAGTCGGTGTGTACTGGATGCCGTCAAGCATTTGGTTTTACTAGGAAGAGACACAACTGCTATAACTGTGGACTGGTGCATTGCCATGCTTGTAGTTCTAAAAAGGCGTTGAAAGCAGCTTTAGCGCCAACTCCTGGAAAACCTCATCGTGTTTGTGACTCTTGCTTTGCAAAACTTAAAAAGGCTGCTGAGGCTGGTAATTTCTCTAATTTCAGTAGGAAAGTGACTGCCCCTCCTCATTCAGCAGAATCAGTAAGGCCAGAAAGGGGAGAGGCTAGGATGTCGAGGAATCTGCTCTATACCACCATGGAACCAGTCAAGTACCACGAGGTTAAGTCAGCCAAACCTGGGACTAGATCGGATTCTTCCCAAGTTCCGTCACTTTTACAACTGAAAGATATTTCATTCCCAAGTTCACTTGGTGCTCTTCAATCTGCTTGGAAGCCTGCAATGACAACAGTACTTCCGCAGCCTCCAACTCCTCCACATCGTCAGCCTCTGACTCCACATCGTCAGCCTCAACCTCTGCCTGTGTCCAACTCGAGACCTGTTTCACCATATAGGAGACCTAGTCCTCCACGCTCTGCCACTCCAGTGTTTTCAAGGGGTGTCATTGACAGTCTTAAGAAGACAAACGAACTTTTGAATGAAGAAGTGAACAAATTGCAAAACCAAGTACTAAAATTTTTCCCTTGTCACTGTCATCCTTTATTGAATCATTACCATGAGATTCTTCCGCAGAAGCAGCCCATTGCTAACTGTTTACATATTTTCTCTTCTTGAATTGTAGCTTAAAGTTCTAAAGCAGAAAAGTGAGATCAAAGATGCAGAGGTTAGAAAACTACAAAAGAATGCTCAAGAAGCTGCTGCGCTGGCTGCAGTCAAATCTTCCAAATGCACTGTTGCAGTGGAAGTTGTCAAGTGCATCACAGCTGAGGTAATCTTAGTATTCCACTAATTATCCACTTTTTGCCTCCTCCCCAATGGGGAGCATGCGCTCAAATATTTACTAAATTCAATTCGATATGATATTGAACAAGTGAAAGTGTACGTATTATACGTTTTGATAATTTTGAAATCTACCATTGGTTACTTCTTAGCAATGGGTCAAGGTGGAGTCTGCATATCTTCTTATTTCATATATGAAACCAATTTTTCTAATTGACTGTTTCCTTGCTGTTTTTATGTTTTTCAGTTGAAACAAATCTCCGAGAATCTGCCCCCTGAAATTTCTGAGAGTGAATCCTTCAAATCCATTAATGTTCAAGTAGAATCGTTTTTGAATTCCAGAGCAAATTCCAATTGTAATATTCATAATTTGTATGCTATTTTGAATCAATCTATTAGAATTCTAGTTATGGTTCATTTACGTTAACGTCTAATTGAATTCAAAATTCTGAATCTAAAATTCATCAAGAATAGTGGTGGTTTCAAGCCAGGATTAAAAAGAATCTGAATCTAATTCATCTAAGGTGGCAAGCCAACAAAACTTGCATTCAAAAACTGCTTCGGTCAGTGAATTTACCGACAGAACATATCATGGGATGGAAAATCATTTGGATGATGCAGGAATTCCAGACACATTGCACGATACTGAAAATGCTGCCCAGGAAAGTAATGGACCATCTGTTTCTGATATAAGAGAAGACACATCTCAACCAATAGCAGAAAGTGGATCAAGATCTAGAGCTTCAACAACTGGGGGACGAAAGGAAGTAATTGAGCAATTTGAACCTGGTGTTTATGTTACTCTGCTTCAACTGGGAAATGGTACCAAGATTTTCAAGCGAGTTAGATTCAGGTACTAAAATAGATGAATTTTTGAACTCCTTAATCATTGTTCACTTTGCTTTTGCAACTATGAATGATTTACACACCTACATTCTCCCCTCCCCTCCCCTCCTTCCCTCCCTCCCTCCCTCCCTCCTTCCTATGCAGAATCATATTTCAAAGAGCGTAAGTATAATACAATAGTTGCTCTACATAATATTTAAGAAATCTAGGATATACATAGCTGCGAAATTCAGAGACTTGATGGTTATATTCACTTTGAAGTATCATAGCATATTATACAACATGTTTATATAGAAGACGATAACAACATCTTGTTAGGTACAACGAATTTTGAGTCCCAAATATCTCTCAAGCTTACTATTTCAAATTGACTACAATATTTCCACAGCAAACGAAAGTTTGCAGCACAGCAAGCAGAAGAATGGTGGAAGGAAAACAAAGACAGGCTCCTAAAGAAGTACAACACAACAAAGACTATCAGCACTCCATCTGAGCCATCTGTAGCTCCACCACCTCCCGAGGAAAATGGTGAAGCAGCTGCATCCTCCTAACTTGGTTTTGTCAAGCATTAATGCCAGCAACCAAATGCAGGATGTGGGCCTTTAGGAAGAATCAGATGGTCATGCTCAGAATAGACTAGAGAATCGACTTTTTGTAGGATGTGGCACAAAGGTTTTTTCTTGACAATACAAAGGAAAAGCAAATTATACTACAAGATGAAGTTTATATGACCTACCAGTCGAAGACGACAAGGTCATTCAGCTGATTGTTTGTTCTTTCAGCGTCTGCTATTAACATTTCAGTTGTACAGTAGTTAATGAACTTGTTAGGACAAAATACAAAGTTATTTGTAAAGCACTTTGGTTTCTACTTTATGAAAGTGCACTCCCATAATCTATGAGATCAATGGTTACAAATACCAATTCAAGCATGTTGGTTTCGGATGTCAAACAGGAGAGAATGGTGAATATATTATTAATTATATATTATATATTTTTTTTTGGACAACAAAAATTTTCAATTGTAACATTTAATAAACTGGTATCCTTAGTGCATTTCACATTTATTTGTACAAATTAAAAATAATAGTTATTTTTGTAATAAAATAGGGAGATATATTAAATTTTAAATTAATTTATTTTAATTAATATAATTATTATAATATATAATAAAATTTTAAAATTTATTTTTAAATTTTTTTATGTAAAATTTAATATAATGTCAAATTTTTGGGACATTTGAACATTATTTACAAGTTACAACTTGCAACATTCGCATTTGAACATAGTTGCTAGTTCAGGTACACATATTTCTAATGGTACTCTATATCTTCTTGGCTAAGATAGGAAAACTCCATGAAGTTTTAGTATTTATAGTTTACACCCCATTCGTCACAAAATATTTGCATAAAAGCACCTTTTCCTTTCGTTTTTATTCTCAAAACTTTCCATAGAAAATTTCCCAATTTTCTCTTGATCGGTCCCTAACAGTCCTCAAAAACCCTAAACTTTATTACTAATCGATGGGTCAACAACAATCCAAAGAAGAATTGCTGTATCAGCAGGTTAATTGTGGTAATGCTGAACGTATCAAAGCTCTTTGCAGAGATGGCGCTGGCCTCGAGGTGTCAACAAGTTCATTACTTTGAATGCTCATATATGTGTACATATTTATGTATATATAGGTTTCAGAATTACACTTTTATTTTATTTTATTATGTGAGTGGAGTTAAATTTGTGTATTATTAATTCGAGGAAAATTTGTAACTGAATATGTCATTAAATTGTTGAAGTGAAGTGTGTGTAGCGTGGGCGCAATTTAGAATTGGGGAATTTTATGAAGAGTTTGAATTTGGGTTTGAGCAGCTTTATGTTTGATGGTGATTTGGTGAGCGAGTATAGTTTCGGATTATAGTCTGTCCAATTTATGCAACTGTTACGGGATTGTTTTGGTGATGTGGGTTGATAAAGAAGGGAAGACTCCACTTATTGTAGCTTGCATGAACCCAGAACTTTATGATGTTGTGAAAACTTTGATAGAGTTAGGTGCCAATGTGAATGCGTACCGCCCTGGTAAGCCTTTTGACACTCTTCTTGCTTGTTTCTGATAAACCTTTTGTGGGGTTTTCAATGTTCTCTTATAAGTTATGTGTATTTTTAAAAAAGAAAATTTGGGTTGATAAATCTTTTAATTTTCAGTGACATTGTAAATAATGTCATGCACGGAATATGTGTAAATTGTAATTAATCTTTTTTTGATAAATCCTGTTTAGGCAGTCATGGTGGGACTCCTCTACATCATGCTGCGAAAAGAGGTCTTGAAGAGACTGTTAAATTGCTTCTTTCACATGGAGGTAAGTTTTTGAATTGCAACTTTAAACCATAGGTTTTTTTACAGACAATAAATAGATAAGTATCGTTAAGTACTTAGCTGATAATTTATTATAATTAATTTCAGCAAATGCTTAGTGATGAACGATGACTGTCAATCTCCACTTGATGTTGCTAGAGTCAAAGGGTATGTGGCAACGTTGTCCCTGCAATTGAGGTAGTTTTGAAGTTTCATATTATTTTACTGTATTACTCTGATTCTAGTGAGCTAGGCAGCAATATTTCTACTATTTTAGTTATTATTAATATAGACTTACCTTTTGTTTTCGATATATGCTTCTTAGGGTCATATCTGCTTATTCTCTGGTTGGCTGCGAGAGTATATTGGGCCAAGCTTTCTTGAAAAACTTGCTCCTCAATTTCTTTCAAAGAAAGTGCGAGTGTTACTTTCATTATGCTCTTCTTTAATAAATTAAGAGGAAGCTTTAGTTTTTAAATCTAGTTTGTTGGCAAGTACAAATAAGAAGGAAGCTTTAAATGGAATGTTCCATGAAGCACACGCATCCATCAATTTTGTGGTCGATTAAGTTTTCAGAATTTGAGTTCCACTTATGATGTTAATTCCAATATTTCGTGTATCATGTGTGTAGCTGCATACTGTTGCAATTTAAGCTCTAACAAACTCATTTTGCATGTGCTTCAATCAATGTCGACTCTTCTTGATTAGCATGACATGTGGTTTCAATTTTTCATGCTTCCAATTTAGGGCCATTGTAATAGAAATTAATACATTCTAGATTCTGCATTGTTCATAAAACATGGGAAACATGTAGCTGAATTCTTGTTGATGTATCTTACATTATGATTCAAATACTAGTGCTTTCTTCATTTTTACGAAACATCTATCTCAAATTACTGAGCTTTTGTACTAATACGAATTGCCATATTTGCAGTTGGGTCGTTGTTTTTCCATGTGGTTCCCATTATTTTTCAAAACCTTTCAAGTTGGAGCTTGCTATATATTATAGTCCACAGGTACTCGGATCTCCTCATTCGGTGTTCACTCAATTTGCTTTCGAATATCTTCGTTTCTGATCCTGTCTGTCCTTTGTAAGACCACAGCCACCTTAATATTCTCATTTTACCTCCCATCTTATATGCATGTTGCTTCTTAGATCTCCTAAAAGTCTTTTGTTTAAAGGCATATGAATAACAGTTTCAGGAAGAAATTTTTGGATTCCTTTTATGCCCTTTGTGTTTTCACATGTCAATCGTTCTTTTTATTGTGGAATCTACCTTGATTGATTTGCCCTCTCTCTCTCCACATACGTTTGGTCAACCAATCTGTTGCAAGTTTCTTTCGCCTAGCATAAATTATGACCATACGAATTCAATGTTTGATCATTTGTGTTTCTTGTAAAATTTATACTGTGCTTGAAAGGTAATTGCATTATTTTCTTGAAAAAATCAGTGTTTTAACTTCTACAACACTTATGATGGACAAGCAGGATGCCAAACCTCGCACAATTTTTGCACTATGGAAGGCCAATATGGAGGAACTGAAACTTAACCAGGTTTATCCTACAGTGGTTATTTCTGATATTTCCAGCAGTAATTTCTCAACATGTTAAGTGTACATATAGCAGTTATTTTATTACTTAGTAAATTTTTTTGTGTGTGTATATATATATTTATATTGTATTTGATTTTTGTCTTCATGCACAGTCCAGAGACGCTGGAGGTGAAGGGAAGGTATATTGTCCTCCCAAGAGGCAACTTGTAAACCTCATGGTTTTAGGCTCAAGTTTATTGAGTTTTGGGCTAAATAGCATCAAAGTTCTAGCTCTAAGAAAGAAAAAAAATTACTAACTTAAATAACTCATAAATTGTGTTTTGTAACTATAATGTGGTATTTTTATGGTTAAGTTGGCATTTCACTTTGGTCCATATCGTTTCACCTTCTGAATTTAAGAACTTCCGAATTCTGTATGTTAATTTGTAGTATGGCCCTTCTGGTCCATATTAGTGGTAGAAAATTCACCAGAACTTCCACAGAGTTGCACTATCCAATTCAGTTACATTGACATCTAGAAAATAAACAGATTTCTTAGTTGGTTTTTGCATATTTGGAACATCATAGTAAAAATTTACATATTCTGATAGTACCATGCAAGTATGCTACTACTTTACTAAAACTTTATGCTTGCTTTTGTTACAGAATCGTGGATTAAACTTGCTCCTGCTAATGCGAGTGACAAAGAACAATTAAAGTGGTTTTGTAATGCATGTAAAGGAATTCATCAGGTACAGATTTTCATCACCAACTTAATTTGAATCATTTGATTCTCTATCAGTAAAGGATATTCATTGTTTTCTAAAGATTTTGGTGGCCCATTACATCATGCTGTAAAATAAGTAATCTTTTACTGATATATAAAATACGTGTAGCATGACTTACTTTTCCAAAAATTTAGGTTATGAACCCGTCATTTCCTTTCCACACAAAAGGCCTTGATGTTGCAGGAACTGCGCCTCCAGCATCAGAAGATTTAGAATTAGTTATGGCCATCAATGCCTCCCTTCAGTCTGCGATACCAAAGAGACCACTGGCTCTTGATACTCAACCTGATCTTGGACCACATGCATCCACGAGTTGGACCGATCCCACAGACATCACCAATCACAATGGTTCTGCAGCTCTGGGACCGCCTTCTCCTCGTAAAGGATGTAGTAGCGAATGGGAAATCCTGGGAGATGTTCCAAACAACAATCCTGTTTCTGTTGTCCAAACACCACTTGAGAGCCTCACCCCAGTCCCGGCCCCATCAGCACCACCTATTGAACATGCAGTTATAGATGCCGGTCCAATCCATTATCCGTCAGTTGATTCCAACCCCGTTCATTTATCTTGTCCAGCTGTTGAGATGTTGGCTGCTACAGCGGATGGTATTAAAGAAGATGACGGTGCTTGTTCATCATGTGTAATATATGTTTAGACGCCCCCGTTGAGGGAGCTTGCATTCCATGTGGCCACATGGCTGGATGCATGACTTGTTTGAATGAGATCAAAGGCAAGAAATGGGGCTGCCCTGTTTGTCGTGCAGAGATTGATCAGGTTTTACGGCTGTATGCTGTTTAATTGTGTTATAGCAGTGAAAAAGATGAAGCTGTAAATGGTACGTGTTTCTCGTACATATATATATAATGTCGCACTTTATTAGGTGACAGCGTGATTTCTATAGATATTACGTACAATCCCCTTATAATGTATAGTAATCAATATTTTTTTGGAGCCAAATTTGTTCTAGGTGTTGTAATTACTAATACCCTAAGACTTCTCCCCCTCCAGAAACTTTCGTCGGTGGGTCAAAATTATTACTGAGTTATAAATAATTTGGCGGGGTTCGGGTGCAGAGCTCTCGAACCATTTTTTTTAATACTTTATACTTTCGAGTATATATATATATATATATAATGAAAATATAATGAGTAATAATATATGGTATATATACACTATATTAACTCATAATAAATTTTTTTAATCACAACTATTCATAAGTAATTTATTACTTATTTTTAAAAATAATATAAATTAGATTATTATTTAGTTTAAAATATTATAGAGATACATATATTGAGAGGATATGAGCTTATATGTGGTTAAAATTTTATTGACAAAGTTATAAATTTTTAATTTGAACTCGTATAATAAAAAATTTATAAAATTTTAACGGGATCATTTTATATATAATACTTAAATTTTTTTAAAATTTATTTTATATTATAAAATAATTTTTTTTTCCAATGGGTCGATTGAGCCCCCCCCCACAAACTCCTATGTGGCTCCCCCTCCCCCTCCCCCTGACACACACGTGTATGTACTCCGTCCATGCAACATTATTAGCAACTCTTTCGTCAGTGTGGCTAGAATTATACTTTTAATTATATTATAAATTTTAAATGTATCTTGTGTACATTTTCAAATTTGTATCACACATACCAAGAAAATTGTTTTAATAGTATGATGAGACAGAAAGGGGTACAAGAAGTCTACTATCACATAAAATAGCTCACATACTATTTATATACACTCACATATATATATTTTAATGGTTCACGTGCAGAGCAAGTCACGTGGGTCATCATTCATCAAAATATACATGTGAACTATATCTGAGTAATTTTATATGATAATAGACTTATTTTAAGGGTTATTTGTTAGAGGCACTTACTAAATTTTTTTTCCTGTTTATAAATTGTAAACGCCTAAACCAAACTCATTAGGATTCCTTTCACTACACATCTTTTAATTTTCTCAAATACATTTTTAGTGACATAAATATTGCTCTTAAAAACAAAATAAAATTCATCACAAACAATGCAACACAATAAAAAATTTCGCAAGCAATTGTGTTGTAGAAAATGTTACTAAAAGTAATATTTATGTCGTTAAATTTGTATTTTAAAAAATTGAATAATAAATATAATGGAGGGAATCTTAATTAATTTATATTCAATATATATTTAGCAACACAAATATTATATTGAGTGATAAAATAAAATTTCTCGCAAACAATTCGCAACACAAAAAATTCATCAAAAATAATTGTATGGCTGAAAATTTTGTAAATATAATATTTATATCGTTAAATTTATATCAAGAGAAATTAAAAGATTAAGTACAATGGTAACAAAAATTATTTATTGTTGATTATCTTTCTGAGTCGTACACGTGTACCGAGAGTGATTTAAGCGAAAAGAGTGACAAAAGGAGATCTTTCTTTTTTCCCTTCTGCCCTTTCTATAATTCAAACATGTCTAACATCACAATCAACTTTCACAGAGTTTGGATCGAAAGATTGAAATGATTTATTTTATTTTAGTTGGAATGAGTTATTTTATGTTCTCTCTCATAAAATTTTAGGCATGAACTCTTGGACAAGAATGTTAAATTTGAGTCGAAAATAAAAAATAATAATAATGGTTCAATCCATTTCAATCGCAACCAAACACAATTTTTTCCATTCCATAGAAATGAGTCATTTCATTCCCCACCTTTATTACTTCAATCCAAACGTAACTTACATTTGGATAGTAGGAATAAAAGTAGAAATAAAATGATTTATTCTTTATGAAATGAAAAATATTGTGTTTGGTTGTTTTATTGAAATTGAATGAACAATTTTTATTTCTGTCAAATTTATTTTTTAAAAGAGGATATGGAATCACTCATTCTAATGAGGAACGAAATAGAATGAATTATTCTATTCTCCCTGTCATTTTCTTCACTATTTCATTAAGTTGGGACAGTAAATCCTTTCCAAACATCTGCAAGTGGAATCTGTTCAGATTGATTGCACAACTTATGTCACTGTGATTGAACTCCATCAAATTTATTTGTAGGAGCTTGCAAATATGTTTTGTACATCTCATTTATTGAATTTTTCTCTTCATAATTTTACGTGAAAGCTGCAATTTCAAGAAACCAGTTCAAAATCTGACCACAAAATTTACCCTTTTTGACTCTATTACTATTATTTCCTTGTCTGACATGAGTTCGGTCAGAAGATATCTGATTCCATCTACAAATAAAAATCGGTAACTCCATATTATTATCATAGTAAAAATAATATTGACACAATAATAATTGTCGCTTAAAATTTTAAATATTATTAAAATAATTATAAAAATATTTATTTATTTTGATATTATTATTTTACTCTAAAAATATTAAACAGACAAATATTGTGATTCGAAATCTAAAAGAATTACTCAGACAAATATTAAACAGACAAATATTGTGATTCGAAATCTAGAATTAATTGAAGTTTGTTTCCAATAAAAGAAAAGAAAAAGGAATTTACCCAAGTTCTTATAATATATTCTATTAATTTATGTGACCTGCTGCGATTGGATCATTAGCCGTCTAATAAATGGAGAGGAATTGTGTGTTGATCATTATGATGCAGGAAAGCATTAATTTTATATGTTTTTGATATTTTTATATAATTCGTATAAAAGTGAGCGGGTATTTGATAAAAATTGAATGAATCTGAATCTGAATGAAAAAAGTTGTTTGATAATTGACATGTCTGAAATATCTGAATAACAAATTTTAATTATTTTACCTCTTTAAAAAAATTCAAAATTTTGTAAATTTATTTAATATTACTTAATATAATAGTTAATATTGTTGGAAAAAAAATCATTAAACCCTCATTCAGCTAAAAAAATGTCACTAAACCATTCAACCTAATCGTCTCTAACGACCGAATTTGGATCGTATTTAGATTTATTTTTTTTTTAAAACAAACGATCGAATTGGTTGGTCAATTTAGTCATTCATCCCCTAAACAAACAAATTCACGAGACTCATCAGATCTTCACGCGAAAGAAGATCATATAAAAATATCAAAATACATGTAAAAATAGCAGTTCTCTATGATATATTATTGAAAATTTGAATCTTCACCTAATTTTGAAAATTAAGCTTTTTGCCAGAAATTTGAAAAAAAAAAATAGAAAGAAGAAAATGATTGATGGTGCCCGTTCGATTATTTTCTTCGAGAATGTATATGATGTTTTACTCACTCAAGGTATCGAATTGACGTCTAGAAGAAAAAAAGGTTGTACGTACATGATAAAACGTTGTTTAAATAATTATAAAAATGCTCTGTGTTTGATAAAAATAGAAATTAAGATCATTCATTATGATGTCTTAATAAATTGTATCATTCAATAAGCATGGCGTTTGAATCTAAAAAATTATTTGATAACTAAAAAGTAAGTTATCTCTTAATGACACTATTTTACCATTTTAAAGGGTAAAATTTTATTTAATAATTTTAAATTTTCAATTTAATAAAAATGAGTGCATAATATTGTTGAATATATTTATATAAAAAAAAATTATTAAAAAAATTTCATTAAGAGGTACCTCTTAATTATTAAGATTTCATTTTCCGTCTTACCGATTAAGAAGCATTCAAAGGTAACAAAAAAAAAAAAATAAACAGCATCACGCCTCTTAGCGAATAAGAGATAATCTATTAAGAGGTAATCAGATGTAAACAAACAATACCTTAAATATTCTATTAATTTACCTAATTGGTTGTACCATTAATTAAGACGTTTGATATTACTAAAGTAACAAGTGTCTCTAAAATTAATATATATTGTTAAAATAATCTTAAAAGTGTCGCTAATTTTACATTACTCTGATAATACCAACCTCCTTAATTATTGTAAATATAATTACATAATTAAATTTATTTTCAGGGATAAAAAAAGCCATAAAAAAGTTAAAATTATTGCAGCAACAATATTATTTGTATCGACTTGAAGTTAAAAGGATCGGCGCCCTTGGACCCAACATCCTCTTATTAGTCTTATGTTTGATACTTTGGAGCTAGAAAAAAACTTTATTTTATGTTTTCTTACAAAAAGAAAATCATCTCAATAAATATCGAAAAATAATATTTTTTTAATGTTAAAATAATATTTTTACACGAGTCTCTCTCACGTGGAGGTGATATTCACCTACTTTTCATGTGTAAGGGTAAAGGGTATAAACGAGTCGAAACGAATCGAATAGAGAGCTACTCGAATTTGACTCAAAATATTTTTACATGAATCTTTCTCACGTGATATTTTCACGTATTAAAATAATGTGTATACATGAATCTCTCTCACGTGGAGGTGAGACTCGCTCACTATTCATGTGTAAGGGTGTAAACGAGTCGAATTGAGAACTACTCGAATTGTTAAATTCAAACTCGAATTCGAATTGTATTTGAAATTTTCTACTCAGATTCAACTCGACTCGAATATTTATTACTCGAATTCGATCCGACTCGGATCAAATTATATTCAATCTACTCGTGAGTTTCAAATTCAAGCTCGAATTCGAGTCTCCACATAATAACTAGCTAGTTTTATAATAAATATAATTATAAATATAATTTGTTATTTTACTTAAAAATGAAAAAAATATATTTATTATTCCACTTTGCAAATATAAAATCACAATTAAAATTAAAACAAAACAAAACAATAATAATTAATTATTCTTATTTGATTTAATTTTGTATATATTGTAAGAGTATGTATCGAATATCTAATCAAATCTATATCAATCGAGTATGTATCGAATCATAATCGAGAATTCGAGTAGTTTGAATATTAAACGAGTCAAGTATAAACTTACTCAGATTCTACTCGTATTTTTATTCGAACTATTTTTTATGCTCAGATTTGGATCATATTATTAACGAATCCGAGCCTCGTTCGTATTTTTTCAAGTCGAGCCCGATTGTAAGATTTGTTACTTTATTATTTTTAATAATCTCAATTTTAAGCTTGAAAATGTCTCAAATTCAATTGATGAGATAATTTCTAATCTCAATTTTGGAAGGAATGAAGTATTTTATTTTATTTTCTTTCTTTTCCTACTATTTACTAAGTTAAAAAAGAAAAAGAAAAAGAAATAGATTAAATTTTAATTTGTACCCTAAACTTTAACTCTAAAATTAATTTGCACCCTAAACTTTATTTTGAATTAAATGCACCCTATAATTTTAGTGAAAAAACAAAAATACACCCTCCAAATCTCTACATCAAAATAATTTATACCCTAAACTTTACTGAAGAGAGTGCAAATTATTTTGAAACTCAAAATTTAGTGTGTATTTAATTCAAAATAAAACTTAGTACAAATTAATTTTAAGGTTAAAGTTTATGGTGCAACTTAAGATTTATTCAAAGAAATATATATACTACCTATGTAAAGTGCAGCAGATATATATATATATATAGTGTTTATCTAATTCCTGCATTATGACGATGGTTTGAACCATCGTTATAGATCAAAAAATTGTCGCCATAACATATGTCAATGATTTTCTATTCTATAACAAAGGTATATACCGTCGTCATAGCCGGTTCGTTAACGAACCAATTAGTTTATGAGATTTTTTATATATATGCATTTTTAATTTTATCTTTTCTTTTCTTTTCTACCTTTTCTTTTCTTTTTGTGAAAACTGAAGTACTACAAGTAGTCAAGCAGAGACAAGTGCGGCTTCTTTTGCCCCTACTTTGATCTTCTTGTGTATTGAAAGATAAGCCAATACAACTCCATTAATTAGTAGTCTCTTTGTGCTTTGTTTAAAGTTAAGCTCTTTGTGCTTGTGGAAAATCAGTTTTATTCGATTCTTTTCTTAAAATTAGAACAAAATGGACTGCTAGGCAATCAATGTGCGTCTAGGGGACAATATCCTCGTCTTTACATGAGAAAAGAAATACTACCTCCAATAAAATAAAAACCTAGGTTTTAATTTGACTTTTTCACAAGATTTAATTTTTTTAAAAAATAAATGAATCACGTCAATTTTATATTTTAAAATATTATAAATTAGGAATGTCTGAATAACTTTTATTAACTGTTGATATTATCATCACAGCAAACATATATTTTTCGGAATTTTTGTAATTGTTCTAGCGACACTTAATATTTTAAGCGACAATTATATTGCTATGCCAGCATCATTTTTACTCTATCAATATCAATTGCCTTATCTTTATACTCTTTACATCTTGAAGGCTTGAACAAAACAAAAAGTAAAAGAAAAGAACCCTCAGATTTATTCTAAGAATGATTCTTTGTGCATGGAAAATATTAGGCTCCAAATGGTAATTCGTACACCTTAGGAAAATGATTGATTCACGCCTAGTTTATGCATAGTATAACAGAATTCTATCTGTTTTATCATAAATTACAACGGGATGTAAATGGTGAAAAATAAAGTATGAACATTTATCACTTCCACTACAACAAAAAAGCTTATCAGTGACTGCATATCTGCGACCGCATATGGTCGCAGATGCGTATTAGCGACCGCATGCGATCGCTAATATTAATCGCAGGTAATCTAATCACTGAATGGACATCAACGACCAACAATAGTGATCGACTTATTAACGATTGCAATCAGCGACCGCATTCGTCGCTATTCTGACTCATGCTAAGTCATCTGTCAGGTGTGACTTGACACACGTGTCAGCGACCGGCAATAGCGACCACATCGGTCACTAACTTCAAAGAAGGTAACGCGGTCGCTGTTACAGTATTAGCGACCGCATGTGGTCGCTGATGTGTTTCTTTTTTTTTTAAATATTTTTTCTGTTTTATTGATTTCTCAAAAATAACCTGTTTTGTACCTGCTTTCTATCCCAACACACATCAGTATATATAAGCATTCATCCATGATAACTACCATATGATAAACATTCATCCATGATAACTACTATATGATAAACATCCATTGATATAATAAAATCGTAAATCAACACAACACATACAATCGTAAACATCCATATAATAGAATCGTAAACCAATACAATTGTCCAAAGAATGAATCTAAAAGAGTACAAGGCTTTAAAAATCTAAAAAACAAGTCTAGCAAGGCTTTAAAAATCTAACGGATCAGTGGCTAATTTTTGCGAATCAGTCGCTATTCGGCTTGCTGCCCTCTTTTTGCGCCAATATTTTGGAGGGAAAATACCTTTAGCGACCGAGTATGTACTTATTATCGACCGCATGCGGTCGCTAATAATAATAGCGACGAAATTAAATTGCAGTTGTTACTGTCGATCGCTGTTAATGTTATTAGCGACCGAAAGGGTCGGTCGCAAATGTTTTTGGTCGCTAGCTGTTAGACATTTTTTCTGTAGTGTTCATAATACCTTATGATTGTTGATATGAGGGCAATTATTCCAATATCAAGCGACTTGCCAATGTAGTGTATACAGGTAGACTCAATAAGTATGTTGGATTAATTTTTTTATTTAAAACGTTAATTTATTATATTGAGAGTCCACTATATTTATTAATTAATTTATATTTTTGAATTTATTCGATGTAAAATTCATGTGAAATATCTCATCAATCTCAACCTTTTACTTGAATACCCATCACAAATATTATATTAGAGTAATCACTATTGAGCACACCTTCTTTGAGTCCTGCTCGACTCTAATACTACTTCACCACGACGAACGACAAACGTGAGAGTATAACCTTGTTTTTTGTGAACCTTTCACCATGAGCTGCTTTCCATACCTATTTTAAGCTCGCCGCTCCATTCAACTTAAATCATACCTCACCGTGTAGTGGCAAACGCGTGAGTGATAACTTGTGTTCCACCCGACTCAACTTTATTTGTTTCACCATGTGGATTGGGTAAATTAACATGCAGTCTACGAATGCTCCATCATGGAGTATGAACTTGATACTTGGGCCCATCGAGTAGTCACTATTGAGCACATTTTATTTAAGTCATGTGGGAGTATAACCTTGTTTTTTGTGAACTTTTCGCCATTAGCAGCTTTTCAGAGCTATCTTAAGTTCGTCGCTCCATTCAACTCAAATCATACTTCACCGTGTAATAACAAACGCGTAAGTTATCCCTTGTGCTCCATCCAACTCAACTTTATTTGTTCCACCACACGTGGATTGGGTAAATATGCAGCCTACGAATGCTCTAATACCACATGTAGTGGAATTGTGCAATCCATCATCCAACCCAAATCAATACATTACGCAAATGCAATGTACACATGTGTAGACCGACCCAATAAATATGTTTGATCACCTTCTTACCTAAAAATTAGTTAACCTATTAAGTTGAGACTCCACCATATTTATACTCATATATACTCTTAAATTTATTCGATGTGAAATTCATGTGAAATATCTCAAAATTTTGAACATGCATCGAAAACAATATCTTTTATAACTTTTATTGTATTTTTTTGAGTACATGTGATTGTTGTCTGTAAGACTGTTACTTAATATACTCCATTTGTTCCACATTATAAGAGTAATGTTAATTTTCTAAAAATTAATTAAGAAATTTTTAAATTTAAAATTGATATAATTTATTTAAAATTAAAATTAATAAATTTATAACTAATAATATTTTTTAAATAATTATAATATCGATAATTACATTGACATAAATTAAAAGAATTTATATTAATGTTAAATTTAAAAATATTTAAAATTCATTTTTAAAATATAAATAATAATTTATAATTTAAAACTGATGGAGTAATTTTTTTTGGTATGATGATACGAAAAAACTTGTCTCACCCCAGTAAAATGAATTGTGTAGCATTGTCTAACAATATAGCTAAGAGTAGAACGAGGAAAAAGAAAATGTTTTGCCCAATCCAATTCCCCCGTGCATATACTCCTTTTTATACTTGTAATATATTCTCCATAGTCCTTATCTTAACCTATAGCCTTCATTTGGCTAATTAATTAACCACATTTTATATTTAGGGATCAGTAACATAAACCCTAGCTAGCTAGCTTTTTGTAATTCTACTATTGCAGCTTTATTTATGGTAATTAATATACCTGGATTCCTCTAGCATCTAGTGTCAACAATTGTCTAATCATTTCAACCTTTTTTAGGCAATTGCCCATTGGCTATGGACCCCATGCTGTATGAACTCTACGGATCTTCTAACTTATACATGTGGCAAAAGTGTAAATTAGAGTTTATATTATTTAATTAAATTAAATACACAATTAAAATTTTACAACCTCATTAAATGTGCAAATTAGAGTTCATATAACTTAATTGAATAAAGATGAAAAATTGGAAATAAATGTGTTTGATCCAAGAGAAGTCTCTACGTATCTCGAGACAGAAGGCTCGTGGAGGCATCAGACTCGTTTTGGAAATTAATTGAGGGATTGGATTGATGACTAAAAGGACATGACGATATGAACATTATTCTAATGACTAAAGGGTATTTCTGAAATTTTTCTAAAAACATGTGCATGACATGTGACAACTTAAGTTCTAGGAAACTCTATAAATACCCCTTCCATTCTATGAAGGAGGGGACTCTTTTCTGGACTTTAGGCTTTTGGAGCTGAGACCTCTTTTGGTGACTTGGGACTTGGACATTCTCTCTCAAAGCACTCAAGACTTGAACATTCTTTCAACTTGAAGCACTCAAGAAGGCTTTTGGAATCCCTGCTACTCGAACACGATTTTTGGATTCTAAGAGTTCTGCCACGTGTCGTTGGAGTAATTGCTCATCTGTTTTTCTCTCCTCTTTAATCAATCAATCAATTATGTGCTCTTCGTGAATTTTTCTCCTCCTCAGTCAACACGAAACCCTAACTAGCAAGGCACGATTTTTTTACCCACATTTCTTCGGCGACTCTACTAGTGAGGTGTATAATTCGTGAAGGGTATGCCCACAACTCGAAGTGGGAGAAAGGAAATGTCAGGGAACACATTGTCAGGTTCGTAGAGTCGATGTCCCCATGGTTAGAATATGATGAAATGAACAATCACAATCTGTTGATTAAGGAATTCAACAAGCTAGACTTTGATGGATAGTGCCTTCAGTTAGTACTACAACTTGGAGAATGGATCAATCCATAATTGGGATGATCTAAAATTACAATTATTTAAGAATTTTTTCTATGTGCAGAAACAGGTAACCATTGTAGAGCTCATGCGATTCAAGCAGAAGCTAAACGAGGAGTTTGAATAGTCAAGGACACAGAGTCTTAATAAATCTTCAAGAGTTTGAATAGTCCTCTCTGATTGTCCGTCCGTTTGAGGATGATATGCCGAACTAAATCGTAAACTGCGCCCATAGCTTTTTGCAAACTAACCCAAAATCGTGAAGTGAATCTTGGGTCTCGATCGTAAACTATGGATACCGGCATACCATGCAATCTTACAACCTCGCTTATGTACATACGCAAGACGCTTAAGTGTATAAGTTTATCGATAGGTAAGAAATGAGCGTACTTGGTCAATCTATCAACAATGACCCAAATTACATCTATACCTCGAGAAACCTTGGGAAGACCAAAGAACGAAATCCATGGTAATGTGCTCCCACTTCCATTCTGGAATTTCAAGTGGTTGCAATGGACCTTTGGTACCGATGTTCGCCTTGACTCGTTGACATCGTTAGATACCTTGAGATAAACAAATGCTATCTCTCTCTTCATATTTCCCCACCAAAATGTATGTCAAGATCATGATACATTTTAGTACTCTCGTGGATGGATTGCAAACGCAGGTCAGACGCCCCATCATGATTTTATACTTTAACTCATGGTCGTTAGAACACAAAGTCCGGATTTGACTCAAGTATTCCTTCTTCATCGATTCTTGCTTCCTAAGATAAGACCTTCAGACTTTCTTCCTCATACGCATCGCCTCGGTTTGTAGCTCGAGCGGCTTTAACTTTATCGATTAAAGTCGGTTCCACTCATATATTCGCCATCATCACTGGGGTCCCTGTAGTCTTTATCTCTGCTCTCCATCCTTTGCAAATCATACAAAATGGGCCTTTATGACAATATCACACTCTCGCATTCGCATATGATTTTCTACTCAATGCGCCGCCACCACGCTCGCTTTTCCGGGATGGTATTGATGGTATGATCATAATCTTTCAATAGTTCGAGCCAATGTCATTTGTCGCATGTTTAGTTCCTTTTGAGTGAAGAAATATTTGAGGCTTTTATGATCCGTAAAGATCTCTACTTTCTCCTCATACAAATAATGCCTCCAAATTTTAAGTGCGAAGACAACAGCTGCCAACTCTAGATCATGAGTAGGATAATTCCTCTCATATTCTTTGAGTTGTCGAGAGGCATAAGTTATGACTTTCCCATGTTGCATGAGAACACATCCTAACCCTTTGCCTGAAGCATCATCAGAGATGATAAATCCTCCGAGCCGATGGTATTGTCGTAACAAAAAATGAGTCTTCTCTTGAGTTCTTGAAAACTCTTCTCACATTCCTCTTTCAAATCAATTTTGTATCTTTTCGAGTCACCGAGTTAAGGGAGTAGCGATTCGAGAAAACCTTTCTACGAATCTCCGATAATAACCACTAAAGCCGAGAAAGCTACGATTTCTATTAACCGATTTATGTTGCTCCCATCTTTGAATAGCTTCAATCTTTGTTGGGTCAACAGATATTCCATGACTTGATACCACGTGCCCAAGGAATGCTAATTCCTCAAGCCAGAACTCGCATTTCTTCAACTTGGCATAAAGCTTATATTCACGAAGCTTTTGGAGTATAAGCCTCAAGTGTTTTTCATGATCTTCACGGCTTTTGGCATAAATAAGGATGTCATCAATAAAGACGACCACAAAGTGATCCAAACATTCCTTGAATGCTCGGTTCATCATATCCATGAAGGTAGCAGGAGCATTAGTCAATCCAAAAGACATGACTAGGAATTCATAATGCCCGTATCAGGTTCTGAAAGCCGTCTTTGGAATGTCATCGGTTCTAATCTTCAATTGGTGATATCTAGAATGCAGATCAATCTTTGAAAAGAATTTGGCACCTTGCAACTGGTTAAACAAGTCATCAATACGTGGCAATGGGTACCTATTTTTGATGGTGACATGATTCAACTCCCGATAATCAATACAAAGTCGCATACTCCCATCTTTTTTCTTCACGAATAGAACAGGAGCACCCCAATGAGAAGTACTAGGAAGAATAAAGCCAATGTCTAACAATTCCTGCAGTTGGGTCTTTAACTCCTGAAGTTCAATAGGAGCCATTCGATATGGGGCTTTGGAAATGGGTTTTGTACCGAGTTCAAGGTCGATACAAAATTTAATTTCACGTTCTGGGGGTAGGCCTGGAAGTTTTTCAGGGAATACGTCAGGAAATTCATTAACAATTGAAATATCATTCAAAACTGACGTATTTTTGTTTAGATCCGTGATATGAGCTAAGAAAGCTTGACATCTATTTTTCAATAAACGAATAGCTTTATGGCTTGAGATGACAGTGATTGATTTTAATGGTTTGGTTGCTTGAATTTGCATAATAGGTTGGTTAGGAATATGAAAGCTAACAACCTTACGAAAATAATTAATTTTTGTATGATGAGTAGTTAACCAATCAATCCCTAGAATTACGTCAAATGCAAGTATTTTCAATGAAATAAGATCGACAGGTAATGTGAGGGTACCGATTTGAACCAAATAAGACTTATAAACAGTGGATGTAATGAAGGTTTCTCCCAACGGAGTTTCAACAGATAAGTCAAAGTCCAATTTCTCCGAGTCAAATTTAAACGTTGAGCGCAAGTAGGAGAAATAAAGGAATGGGTAGAACCCAGATCAAATAAGGTATATACTTTGCTAGAGTTTATGATAAGCTTACCCGTGATGACCTCATTCCGGCTTCCTTGCTTTCCTGGGAGGTCACGACAAACGCCTCCTCAGACCACCGGGCTTTGACTTTTTTGGGGTGTTCTTTGTGCCTCTATCCTAGTCAACATGTCTTGATGAACGACAAAATTGGGCTAGTGACCTTCTTTCCACAATTATAACATACTTTTGACTGGCATCGCTAGCTTTGACCGATGTGTCCCTCCCTCCGCATTTGAAACATATTATAGGAGGTCGTTCTCCTTCCTTAACAAGAGGTGCAGGTGCTGACGTCTTTCCATGATTGTTGAATCTCATCTTCTTGAAATGTCCATTCTTATTTCTTTGGCCATGATTACCACCGGTGGTTACCATTTCGGGATGTTGATTCCTCCACGCTTATTGTCACCGCTTCAATGATCAAGTATCACCGGTATTATCATTTTGTTTACCGCTTCTTTTTGGTTGGGTTGACTCATTATCACGGTCCAATAACCGAGCCCTATTAACAACATCTAAATACAAACACGCTTTATGAGAGATAAGATATTGACGATCTCTGGTTTCAAACCTCTTAGAAACATTCGCGCGTCATTCTCTCCTCATTATCAACCAAATGGGATGCAAACCAGATAACTAGGCAAACTTGGTTTCGTCATCATGACACACTGGCCATGTTGTTTTGTTCCAGCTTTAATGAACTCTACCTCTTTCATGTAACGAATACTTTGGTAGAAAGTACTTGTCGTTGAATGCTTCGAACTTCTCCCAAGACATCTTCGGTCAAAGAAGTTGAGTACGCTTTTACTGATTCCCACCAAAGAATCGCCTCCGCCGCAAGCAACATAAAGGTGGCAAAGGGAACCTTTTGCTCCTCGGAGCATCCCAAGACATCAAATATCTTATTGATCTGCTTTATCCACGTCCCTGCCTTAAGTGGTTTTGGCTTTCCAAAAAACTTCGGTGGTCCCATCTCCCTGAACTGTTTGGCGATGACCGTCCGAGAGTTGCCAGTGTTTCCACCTGCATTTTGGACAGGAGCTGCTCTCACCTGATGTTGCATGAATTGCATGAAGCCTCGGAACATTCCATCGGTCATCATTTGGTCAGTGTTGTTGTTTGCATTAGGATTGTCGCCTTCCTGATGTACATTATCCTGATTATTGATCTGTGGAGACTCGACGGTCTCCTGTGCTCCATTGATGTTCTCAACATTCTCGGATGCCATTTTCAAACACTGCCACAAAACAAGGGTTAATTATTATATCACATATTATCCCTATACTCTGACCGACCAATTAAATATCAAACAAACTTAGGTAGGTCATACTAGCGAAGGAATTCCCCGTCTCTCCCCTCCTAGTTCTTGTCTCACATCTCAGCTAGGGATCATATCCCTAAGCTTTGATACCAACTGTGACTCCCCCAAAATAGGTATACATCACCTATTCTGAGTAGCCAAATATATGGTACAAAATACAATTACAATCTTTAATATACAACAAGAGAGTTGTGAGTTTTAATACAAATATTGTCTTTATGATACTTCTTTGTAGAGTAAAATTCAAGAATGCTCAGAAGAATATTTCCACGAAAAGATACTGGATGAAGCGCAAATATCAAGGATATTCCACTAATTTCATGGCGTATAGAAGTCAAAACTTTAACCAACTGAGTATAATAAAGAATGGAATAACAAAAGAAATCACCACGCACGCGGTATTGTGATATATGTGTTATTCCAATGTAATTATAAATAACGAAACCAAAATCGAGCGTAATACACATCGATGTGATATTCCAATGTAATAATAAAGAATGGAATAACAACAAAATCACCATGCATGCGGTACTTCTGCATAGCAAAGTTATTCCAACATAATAATAAATAACGGAACCAGTCCCATGTAAAAACGCACAAAAATAAAGATTTTAACCAGTCCCACAAAACGCATGCATAAGATATTCCAACAGAATAATAAAGACTTTTAACCAGTCCCACAGAAAACGATGTAGACATGGTATTCCAATAGAATAATAAAGAATGGAATAATGTAAGAATTTCACCAAGTATAGGGTAGCCTTCGTGATACAAAGTTATTCCAATGTAATAATAAAGAATGGAATAACAAAAGTTCTCTTCATGAATACAAAAGAAATAATACCCCTTACCTTATAAAGAAGAGTACTCTGACGGTAGGGCGGGGATATACTTGAAGAAACTTGCATTATACTCAAAGCTTTCTTAAACGCTAAAGAATACGCTCAAGATAGAAGAATAATTCTCGCTACAGTTTCTCTCTCTACAGTTTCAGTGAATTCGTAAGAAATAATGAAGGAATGAGCTTCTATTTATAGAAGAATGGACTGAATAGTAACCAATCCATGAACGGTCCAGATCGATTTACTTTAAACGAACGGCCCAGATTGATTTACAAAAAAATATAATATATTCTATTTATAATCTAATAAAACGAATAACTTTTAAAAAAGATTTTACTATGCAAACACTATACGAGTACTATGCAAACACTATGATAATAAAATATAATATATTCTAATTATTGTCTAATAAAATGAATAACTTTATAAAAGTATTCTCGCTTTTATATAAAAAGATTTTACTATTAGTCTAATAAAACGAATAACTTTATAAAAGTATTCTCGCTTTTATATAAAAAGCTTTTCTGCTTTTATTACATTAATAATACTAATAAAACAAAACTTCATCATCATAATTATTATTCACACTCTTAATCGACTGTGTCGCTCCCAAGAAAGGGGGGCTTTCAATAAGGATTTCTCTCTATCATGCCATGATTAGGTGACCAAACCTCTCCTTTGCGTAACTTCTGTACATCGTTAATATTGCAAATAATAATATTAATAACTTCATCATCTGAATATAAAATATCAACAATAATTGAATCAATTAACGTGAGATACTATGCAATAATTACTGAAGCAATAATTGAACAAAACTGAGTGACTTCTCACGTAAGCATCAATAATCAATACCGTGTGCTACTATGCAACCACGCCAGATTTTCGCATTTCTTTAACACCGGGTGTTTCAACAGCTTAACTGTAAAACTTTCGTTGTTATTTTCATAAAAATATTTTTGTCGCTTTCAATCGACATAATAATTCCGCTAGGGGGTCCACTAATAATTGTGCCGTCGTATTTAATATTCCCCACCAATCGAATATTACAAACAACTCAATGACTTTTTACAAAATTTCTAAATATTACCCACAACTATAACATTATATCAAATTTATTCCATAATATTTAAAAATGATAATTATAGAAAATTCATCTTTATTCATAAAAGTTGGGATCTTACACTAACCATGGGGACATCGTCTCTACGAACTAGGATAATGTGTGACGCCCCCAAAATAGGTTCACACAACCAATTCTGAGTCGTAAAATACATGGTACAGAATTCAAATACAAATTTTATTTACACAACTATTAATTATCGTGTAAATTACAACAAAACATATGTTGTGAGTTTTAATACAAATATTGTCTCATAGATAATATCCAAACTCAAATAAAGCCCTCATTATAATTATCGTCACACTATTTTACAAAATAGTGAGAATTACTAAAATACCAACTTGGACCATTATTCCACTCCCCGACTAGTCCCATCTATATTCTCGCCTCCTAAGAAGAACAATGGAACCAAAAGGAAATGGGTGAGCTCAACTAGCCCAGTAAATAATATTATGACTAAGATAATATAGAATAAATTGTCCTACTCATGATCTAGAGTTGGCAGCTGTTGTCTTCGCACTTAAAATTTGGAAGCATTACTTGTATGGGGAGAAAGTGGAGATCTTTACGGATCATAAAAGCCTCAAATATTTCTTCACTCAAAAAGAACTAAACATGCGACAAATGATGTTGGCACGCCCCAAAATTAGGTATACGCCACCCATCTTGGGTCGCCACTTACATGGTACATAAATTCAAATACAACTTACTAATATAACTGTCGTGGTACAATACGACATAAACCGTGAGTTTGAATACAAATATTGTCTACTAGATATTATACAAACTCAAAAGGAGTCCTCATTACAACTATTATCACACTATTTCACGTAATAGTGAGGACTACTAATGCTATCCTCTCGACCATTACTTCGCTCCCGACTCGTCTCCAAATATGTTCTCATTTCAAGAGAATAAAGAAAAGAAAGGGTGAGCTCAACTAGCCCAAAGAAGAAATATTACGACTAAGATAATGCAGTAATAAATTATCATTAGCCTTCAACAAAGTTAAACCGATAAAATACAATAGACAACCAGCTTTAATCATAATGAATAAGCAATCCATTAAAAGAGTCAAGAGAGAATAAAGTCTACTATCTTTTAGGTTTTAAAAGGTTTTCATCAATTTTTATCACGAGACTCACTTTTAATAAATAAACCACCACATCTAATCATCCCCGCATTACTTGGCCAAGGATTTTCATCAAATTATCAATGGTCATGACTATACCGAATCACCCCCGGTCATAATCATACCAAAAACTATCCATCACCGCATTATGTGCCACCGAGGACTTTTGTCACATCATTTATATCAAGTCATGATTATACCGAATGATCCTCGGTCATAATCATACTAAGTTCATCTACGCACGTAAGCCAAAGATAACATAATATAACACGAGGATGATGACAATGACATAATAATTCAATAAAACAAGTTCAAGAATTATTTAATCCATGAATTATTAACGCCCAAATTGTCAACATGATATCATGCTTTAGAGTAAAATTCAAGAATGATCGTAAGAATATTTCCATGAAAAGATATCGATGAAACGCAAATATCAAGGATATTCTACTAATTTCATGGAGTATAAAGTCAAAGTTTTAACCAACCGGGTATAATAAAGAATGGAATAACAAAAGAAATCACCACGCACGCGGATTGCGCGATGTATGTGTTATTCCAATGTAATAATAATAACGAAACCAGTCGTGAAATTCACACCGGCTGTGAGTTCCAATGTAATAATAAAGATGGAACTGCATCCTGTAAAACACACGATGATATTCCAATGTAATAATAAAGATGGAACCAGTCCTGTAAAACACACGATAGATATATTCCAATGTAATGATAAAGATTTTAACCAGTCCTGTAAAAACACATGCATGTGATGTTCCAATGTAATAATAAAATTTAACCAGTCCCTGTGTAAAACACATGCATGTGATGTTCCAATGTAATAATAAGAAGAATGTCACCAAGTATAGGTAAATCACAGATACAAAAGTTATTCCAATGTAATAATAAGCAATGGAATAACATAAGGATTTCACCAAGTATAGGTACGCCACAGATACAAAGTTATGTATAGGTATACCACTTTTACAAAAGTTATTCCAATGTAATAATAATGAATGGAATAATGTAAGTTCTCTTCAAGAAGAAAGAATAACACCCTCACCGTAAAAGAACCTAATATAAGTAAGAAGTGAAGTAGCAGTATACTCTTCTTCTTTCTATAATTTTCTCTATAGCTTCTCTCTATAATTTCTCTCTCTAGAGTTTCAATGAATTCGTAAGAAAATAATGAAGGAATGAGCTTCTATTTATAGAAAAATGGAATGCATAAGAATTAATCCATGAACTATCCGTATTGATTTACTTTAATCTGACGGTCCATATTTAAAGAAAAATCTTTTAAATAAAATATAATATATTCTATTTATATAAAAACATTTTACTATGCAAACACTATGCAATACTATGCAAAACACTATGCAAAAACACTACGCAACACTATGCATAATAAAATATAATATATTCTATTTATGTAATAACTTTAATAAAGTATTCTATTTTATATAAAGATGTTTCGCTTTTATTACGCTAATAATACTTAATAAAACAAAACGCCATTATCGCTATAATAATTCATATTATTAATCGACAATAATGGAATCAAACCGAGTGACTTCTCACATAAGATCAATAATCAATACCGCAAAGCTACTACTACTGCAACCACACGACATCGCATTTTTTTACTACCGAAAGTAGTTCAACAAGAACTACCTGTGAAACTTCCGCCGTTATTTCAATAAAAAATATTTTTGTCGCTTTCAATCCGACAATAATTCTGCATTGGGGGTCCACCAATGATTGAGCCATTGTATTTAATATTCCCCGCTAAACCGAATATTCCCCACCAATCGAATATAATATAACCACTGTGACTTTTTGCAAAATTTATAAATACTACCCACAACTATAATATTATCTCAAATTCACACCATAATATTAAAAATTATTTCACAAAATTTAAATCTTTATCGATAAAATCTGGGTCTCACAATCTCCTCCTTATGGAATTTCTCACCGAAATTAGGGTACGACTGGTATGATAAAGAGATGAGGATACCTTGAATACCTTTATCGCTTAAAAATATTAAATTCATCTTTGAATCCTACCAAAGATATTCATTAACAATTCATCTTTGCACTACAAAGCCAAAGATATACAACCAGAGAAAAACCAATAATGCTAAGACGCAATTTAATAAGATCACAACCACGAATTATCCATGCACCAATCGCCAAGGATATTCGTGTTTTTCAATTACTACCATGATTATACCGAATAATCCGTGGTCATAATCATACCAAGTCCATCAATGCACGTACTACCAAAGATTTACTTTTTACCACATCCATGAATTAATATTTCATCACGAGACTCACCAATAATTAATCCACATCATCGAATCATCCCCGCACTACGTGCCAAGGATATTCATTAAGATCACGACCACAAATTATCCATGCACTACTACCAAAGATAATCATTAAGATTACGACTAATTACTTTATGATTATACCAAATAATCCTCGTCATAATCATACCAAGTCCATCTATCACGTAAGCACGTATTTACTTTTGAACACATCCATGAATTAATATTTCATCACGAGACTCACCAATAATTAATCCACATCATCGAATCATCCCCGCACTACACAAAGCCAAGGATATTCATTAAGATCACGACCACAAATTATCCATGCACTACTACCAAAGATAATTGTGTATTCATTTACTTAGTATGATTATATTATCAATCCTCGGTCATAATCATACCAAGTCCATCTATGCACGTAAGTTTCGTATGACTTTGAACACATCCATGAATTAATATTTCATCATGAGACTCACCAATAATTAATCCACATCATCGAATCATCCCCGCACTACGTGCCAAGGATATTCATTAAGATCACGCACCACAAATTATCCATGACTACTACCAAAGATAATTGTGTTAATTACATTATATGATTATTATACAATAATCCATGGTCATAATCATACCAAGTCCATCTATGCATTCGTTAGCCACAGATTTTGAACACATCCATGAATTAATATTTCATTAATCGAGACTCACCAATAATTAATCCACATCATCGAATCATCCCCGCACTACCAAAGATAATCGATATTCATTAAGATTACGACCACCAAAATTATCCGCACTACACTACTACCAAAGATAATTGTGTATTCATTAGATCATTATTACCAATAAATTATCCATCTATGCACTACTACTTTGAAAGATAATTAATATTTCATTAAGATTACCAATAATTATCCACATCATCACCAAAGATAATTGCCAAGGATATTCATTAAGATCACGACCACAAATTATCCATGCACTACTACCAAAGATAATTGTGTATTCAATTACTATGATTATACCGAATAATCCGTGGTCATAATCATACCAAGTCCATCTATGCACCACAGCCACGTATTTACTTCAACATAATATAAACACGAGGATAATGATATAAAGAATCAATCAAATGAGATAAAGGATAAATATTAAACATTTATAATATAATTTATCCAGATTCAAGAATATCCCCATGTTATCAATCACTTAATAATCTCATAATCTAATATCATTAATATTATAATAATATTTTAATCACTTCTTAAATTTATAAACAATTTATCTCAATTGTTTACGCTTTACCATATAATGCATTTAATCATTCAAAAATGCCATACTCATAAAATATCATCACCAATTATCAAATCCTCATCAAAAAATATGCATATACTCTATATAGGATTCTCTAGCCATAAAATCCTATTTTCAACTTTGTTACTTTCACATAACATATTTAACTCATATGTTCAGAATTAAACTATTTTCATGAAAAAATACCAAATCAGTCCCAAAAATATTTCTTTTCTGGGATTTAGCATAATATAGTCCCATAATGAAAATATATTTTTCTCGAATTTTTAAAATTCATTTACTATTTTTCAAAAATCAATTTCTAATTAATTCCTTAAGAAATTAGCTACCTCAAGTTTAACTCCAAAATTCCCAAATCTTGGCAGGACCTTACACATGTTAACGTGAGCTTCCAGTTTAAATTTCATGGTCATCTGAGTTATAGAACTCCTGTTATAGCGTTTTCATTTTTTTAAAAACCTAAATATTGAAATAGTCATAACTTGCTCATTTTAAGTCGAATGAGCTCATTTTTGGACAGGAGGTACTTTATACCATATACTTTCATGTCCCAAAAGGCCAGAATTTTTCTCATAATTTAAGTGGCCGAAACAGCCCCTAAAATCATGGCAGCAGCTTTTTTTTGAATTTTGCAGCTTTGCACTCCTTTGCTAAAATCAGTCCACACAAAAAATCTACAACACCTTTTCCAGTAATTCCACTTGGATTAGTTAGGTAACTCATAGATCTAACTCTAGGACTTGACCACATTCAAAAATTCAAAATATAATAGGAGATATGGTCAATTGAATTTCATGTTACGCTTTTCACCAAAATCTGATTTTCAACTCTTTGTGATTTCTAAGAAACTTTCATGTTTTCATACTAACCAACATAACTCATCATAAAACTTACTAATACTTCATATACCCATGATTTTCATTATTCCAATGCTTTTATTATGACTTTCATCATAAACCACGAAACTGCTCATTTAGTCAAGAAATATTCGAGGGTTTAAGAAATGGGTTTTTGTATCGGGTCAATACAAAATTCGATTTCACGCCTAGGTAGGCTAGGAAGTCTTCAAGAATACGCCAAGAAATTTATTAATGATAGAAATATCATTCAAAATCATATTTTATCCAAGACTTGATAGACGTCACATTAATACCAACTGTGACTTCTATCCCTTAACCTAGATAAGACCTCACAATGATACCTATAAACTTGCCATCTTCATTCACGACGTCGCCACGTAAAGTCCGCTTTGCAGCATTCCACACAAGGAAGTCAACAACGAAAGGTTCGGGCTTTTACTTATGGCTTGATATAACAAAGGATTAACTTTAGGTTTGGTTACTTTGAATTCAGATAACAAAGTTGGTTATGAATATAAAAGCTAACAACCTTACAAAAAGAATAATGATGAGTAGTTAACCAATCGATTCCTAAAATCACATCAAAGGCAAGTATTTTCAAAAAGATAAGATCGACAGTAACGTGAAAGTGTTTATTTGAAACAACAAGATTAATAAATAAAGGAGGTAACGGTAAGGTTTCCTAACGAAGTTTCAACCAATAAGTCAAAGTCTAACTTCTCCTGAGTCAAATTTAAACGTTGAACGCAAAGCAAGAGAGATAAAAAGAATGGGTAGAACCGGTATCTTATAAGGTATAGACTTCGCAAGAATTTATAATTAACTAACCCGCTAAACTTCGCTCGAGTCACTTTTTTTTTAAGAAGTCATGAAAAACGCCTTCCTAAAACCAACGACTTTGTTTTATCCATATCCGCTTTGTGCCACCGTCCCAAATTGACTGACTTCACTTTGGTGCACAACAAAAAATCGAGCTAAATGACCTTCTTCTTGAAATTTCCACTTCTATTATCTTTGCCATGATTACCAATCAAGTGGTTACCATTCTTGCATGATAATTTCTCCCACGATGGTCATCATTGTTCGATGGTCGCTATCACGCATGATTATTATTATCGTGTTGTTGGTCGTTACCTTTTGGTTGAAATAATCATTATCGCTATGCCCTTCAATAACCGAGCCCTATTCACAACATCTAAATACAAACACCGCACAAAACAAGGGTTAATTAACATGCAACATATTATCCCTATACTCGACCGACCAATCAAATACCAAATAAACTTAGTAGGTCATACTAGCAAGGAATTCCCCGCCTCCCCTCCTAGTTCTTATTCACATCTTAGCCAGTGATCATATCCCTAAGCTCGATACCAACCGTGACGCCTCAAAATTAGGTATACGCCACCCATCTTGGGTCGCCACTTACATGGTACATAAATTCAAATACAACTTACTAATATAACTGCTGTGGTACAATACGACATAAACCGTGAGTTTGAATACAAATATTGTCTACTAGATATTATACAAACTCAAAAGGAGTCCTCATTACAACTATTATCACACTATTTCATTTCACGTAATAGTGAGGACTACTAATGCTATCCTCCGACCATTACTTCGCTCCCCGACTCGTCTCAAATATGTTCTCATTTCCTCAAGAGAAAAAGAAAGAAAGGGTGAGCTCAACTAGCCCAAGAAGAAATATTACGACTAAGATAATGCGTAATAAATTATCATTAGCCTTCAACAAAGTTGTTAAACCGATAAAATACAATAGACAACCAGCTTTAATCATAATGAATAAGCAATCCATTAAAAGAGTCAAGTAGAGAATAAAGTCTACTATCTTTTAGGTTTTAAAAGGTTTTCATCAATTTTTATCACGAGACTCACTTTTTAATAAATAAACCACCACATCTAATCATCCCCGCATCTACTTGGCCAAGGATTTTCATCAAATTATCAATGGTCATGACTATACCGAATCACCCCGGGTCATAATCATACCAAAAACTATCCATCACCGCATTACAGCCACCGAGGACTTTTTGTCACATCATTTATATCAAGTCATGATTATACCGAATGATCCTCGGTCATAATCATACTAAGTTCATCTATGCACGTAAGCCAAAGATAACATAATATAACATGAGGATGATGACAATGACATAATAATTCAATAAAACAAGTTCAAGAATTATTTAATCCATGAATTATTAACGCCCAAATTGTCAACATGATATCGCTTTCAGAGAGTAAAATTCAAGAATGATCGTAAGAATATTTCCATGAAAAGATATCGATGAAACGCAAATATCAAGGATATTCTACTAATTTCATGGAGTATAAAGTCAAAGTTTTAACCAACCGGGTATAATAAAGAATGGAATAACAAAAGAAATCACCACGCATGCGCAGATTGCATGTATGTGTTATTCCAATGTAATAATAATAATCTAACCAGTCGTGAAATTCACACCGACAGTGATGTTCCAATGTAATAATAAAGATGGAACTGCATCCTGTAAAACACACATGATAGATATTCCAATGTAATGATAAAGATTTTAACCAGTCCTGTAAAACACATGCATGTGATGTTCCAATGTATGTAAAACACACGCATGTGATGTTCCAATGTAATAATAAAATCTTAACCAGTCCTGTAAAACACATGCATGTGATGTTCCAATGTAATAATAAAGAATGTCACCAAGTATAGGGTAAATCACAGATACAAAAGTTATTCCAATGTAATAATAAGCAATGGAATAACATAAGGATTTCACCAAGTATAGGTATACGCCACAGATATAAAAGTTATGATAGGTATGCCACTTTTTACAAAAGTTATTCCAATGTAATAATAATGAATGGAATAATGTAAGTTCTCTTCAAGAAGAAAGAATAACACCCCTTACCGTAAAAAGAACCTAATATAGAAGTAAGAAGTAAAGTAGTAATACTCTTCTTCTTTCTATAATTTTCTCTATAGCTTCTCTCTATAATTTCTCTCTGTAGTTTCAATGAATTCGTAAGAAAATAATGAAGGAACGAGCTTCTATTTATAGAAAATGGAATGCATAAGAATTAATCCATGAACTATCCAGATTGATTTACTTTAATCTGACGGTCCATATTTAAAGAAAAATCTTTTAAATAAAATATAATATATTCTATTTATATAAAAACATTTTACTATGCAAACACTATGCAATACTACGCAAAACACTATGCAAAACACTACGCAACACTATGCATAATAAAATATAATATATTCTATTTATGTAATAACTTTAATAAAGTATTCTATTTTATATAAAGATGTTTCGCTTTTATTACGCTAATAATACTGAATAAAACAAAACGCCATTATCGCTATAATAATTCATATTATTAATCGACAATAATGGAATCAAACCGAGTGACTTCTCACATAAGCATCAATAATCAATACCGCAAAGCTACTACGCAACCACACGTGACATCGTATTTTTTTTACTACCGAAAGTAGTTCAACAAGAACTACCAGAAAAACTTCCGCCGTTATTTCAATAAAATATTTTTGTCGCTTTCAATCCGACAATAATTTCGCTAGGGTCCACCAATGATTGAGCCATTGTATTTAATATTCCCGCTAAACCGAATATTCCCCACCAATCGAATATAATATAACCACTGTGATACTTTGCAAAATTTATAAATACTACCCAAACTACCAATACAACTATAATATTATCTCAAATTCACACCATAATATTAAAAAATTTCGGAAAAGGTTTCATTTTAAATCTTGGATAAGAAGGAACATATTCTACGCTCGAAGGTTATACCTCAAGTCAAAGTTTTATGGAGGAACCACGATGTTGAGGAAATGACCTGGGAGTTAGAATTTGAAATGAAATCAAGGTATCCTTACCTCTTCGACATACCAGGTACGTACCCTAATTTCGAGGGCGAAATTTCATAAGAAGAGGAGAATGTAAGACACCAACTTTTATGAATAAAGATGAATTTTTCCATAATTATCATTTTTAAATATTATGGAATGAATTTGATATAATGTTATAGTTGTGGGTAATATTTAGAAATTTTGCAAAAGTACGCAAGTTGTTTATAATATTCGATTGGTCTCAGAAATATTCGTAGGATCTACACACAATCATCAGTGGACCCTACAACTAATTATTGGTTTGATTGAGAAAACGACAAAAAATATTTTTATGAAAATAATCTGGCGAAATTTTTACCGTTAACTATTGAAACACACAGTGTTAAAAGTACGAGAATACGCGTGGTTGCATAAAGAAGCACACTACAGTATTGATTATTGATGCTTACGAGAAGTCATTCGCTTTTATTCAATTATTGTCGATATTTTATATATTATTAAATCAATAATTGAGATGACAGAGTTATTAATATTATTATTTGCATTATTAACAATGTTTAAGAAGTTACGCCAAGGAGAGGTTTGGTCACCTAATCAATGGCGCCAATAGGGAGAAATCCTTATCGAAAAGCCCCTCTTTCCGGAACGACGGCACGGATTATTAATAGTGTGAATAATAATAATGATGATGAAGTTTTGTTTTATTAGTATTATTAATGTAATAAAATAGAAAAGTTTTTATATAAAATAGAATACTTTTATAAAGTTATTCGCTTTATTAAAGCTAATAGTAAAATCTTTTTAAATAAAAAACAGAATACTTTTATAAAGTTATTCGCTTTATTAGACAATAATTAGAATATATTATATTTTATTATGCATAGTGTTTGCATAGTGCTGCGTAGTGTTTGCATAGTGCTCGCATAGTGTTTGCATAGTAAAATCTTTTTAAAAGTTATTCGCTTTATTAGATTATAAATAGAATATATTATATTTTATTGTAAACTAATCTGGACCGTACGTTTAAAGTAAATCGATCTGGACCGTTCATGGATTGGTTACTATTCAGTCCATTCTTCTATAAATATAAGCTCATTCTTTCATTATTTCTTACGAATTCACTGAAATTCTAGAGAGAGGAACTGTAGAGAGAATTATTCTTCTATCTTGAGCATATTTCTTTAGCGCTTAAGAAATCTTTGAGCGTAGTGCAAGTTTCTTCAGTATATCCCCGCCTCTCTTTCGAGTACTCTTCTTTATAAGGTAAGGGGTATTATTTTTTTCATATTCATGAAGAGAACTTCATTATTCCATTCTTTATTATTCGTTGGAATAACTCAGATACGCTGGCTCACCCTATACTTGGTGATTTCATTGTTATTCCATTCGTTATTATTCGCTTTGGAATATCCTGTCATATGCGTTTTACGCCGGACCGGTTCCGCCTTTTTATTATTCTTTTGGAATATCCTATCTGGGCGCTTTTCTGCCGACCGATTCCGTTATTTATTATTTTGTTGAATAACTCGCCTATGCTAAGTACCGCATGTATGGTGATTTCGTTGTTATTCCATTCTTTATTATTCTTTGGAATATCCCGTCCGGTGCGTATTACGCCCGACCGGTTCCGTTATTTATTATTCATTTGAATAACTCGCCTACGCTAAGTACCGCATGCACGGTGATTTCTTTTGTTATTCCATTCTTTATTATACTCAACCGGTTAAAGTTTTGACTTCTATACTCCATGAAATTTGTGGAATATCCTTGATATTTACGCCCATCCAAATATCTTTTCGTGGAAATATTCTTCCGAGCATTCTTAAATTTTACTCTACAAAGAAGTATCATGTTGACAATTTGACGTTATTAGTTCCTCGAATAAATTAATTCTTGAACTTGTTTTATTGAATTCTTATATCATTGTCATCATCCTCATATTTATATTTTGTTGAAAGTCATCTCGTGGCTGTGTAGTGCATAGATGGACTTGGTATGATTATGACCGGGATTATTCTTGTAATCATGACCGTAATGTTACAAATGATGTGGTAAAAGTCCTCATTGGCCCGTAGTTCATCGATGGACAGCTTGTTGGCATGATCATGACCAATGATGAATACACGAATATCCTTGGCCCGTAGTGCATGGATAATTTGTGGTTGTGATACTTATGAATATCCTTAGCCGTAGTGCAAGGATGAGGTGGATTATTTATTAAGCTAAGTCCCAGCGATAAAAGTGATGAAAAACCTTTTAAATCATAAAAGATAGTAGATTTTATTCTCTACTTGACTCTTTTAATGGATTGCATGTTCATTGCAGCTTAAACTTGATGTCTATTGTATTTTATCGCTTTAACACTATCAAGACTAATGATAATTTATTCGAATTATCTTGGTCATAATATTTCTTCTTTAGTTGAGCTCACCCTTTTCTTTCACCGTTCTCTTCAGAAAATGAGAACGTAGCCGGGACTAGTCGGGGAAAGGAGTGACGGTCCATATGATAGTATTAGTAGTCCTCATTATTCTGTTAAATAGTGTGATAATAAATGTAATGAGGACTTATTCTGAGAGTGGATATTGTCTAAAAGACAGTATTTGTATTAAAACTCACAGCTTTCTTGTTGTATATTAAAGATTGTATTTGTATTCTGTACCATGTATTTGGCGACTCAGAATAGGTGATGTATACCTATTTTGGGGGCATCACATAATAAGTTTTAGATCAACAACTGCAGTGAAAATAACAATCCATTAGAAGAGTCAAGTAGAGTATGATGTCTACTATCTTCTATGATTTAAAAGTCCATCATCAATATTTTATCCATGTAACATCAATCAATAAATATTTCAAATCAACGAATTATCCATGCACTACGGGCCAATAATATTCGTTTGTATCACCGGTGGTCATGATCATGCCAAATAATTGTTCATCTATGCACTACGGGCCAAAGAGGACTTTCACCACAACATTTGTCTATAACTTCACAGGTCATGATTATACACAATTCCTTGTCATAATCATACCAATCAACAGTCCATCTATGCACTACGGGCCAAAGATGACTTTTACCACAATATAAGTATGAGGATGATGATAAAAATATAAGGAATCAATCAAGTGAGATCAAGGATAAATATTAGAGATTTATAATTTAATTTATCCAGAGTTCAAGAATATCCAAATTGTCAACATGATAATTAATTATGGAGTAAAATTCAAGAATGATATTCATGTATCAAAAATAATTTGGACAAAAAAAGAAATCAATTTTGTCGTGAATAGTACCCCGTGAATAGTACTTGAGTGAATAGTACCCCGAGTGAAAATATTAAAATTTAATAAGAAAGTTCAGACCAATATTCCAATGAAACGATACTAGATGAAACGCAAAACTCAAGGATATTCTATTAATTTCAGGGATTATAGAACCAATACTTACCATAGTAAGTTTAGATTTAGGAATATGAAAAGAAATAATATACAAAATTGCAAATGGATTTTCATCATGTCATGCGGTAATCCGCGTAGACAGACTTTTCTACAAATAAAGAATGAGTACGAAAGGTTATTCACCATGCATGCGGTAATCTGCGTAGACAGATTATTCCCACATATTAAAGAATGAATATGAAGGTTTATTCACCATGCATGCGGTAATCCTCGTAGACAGGTTACTCCCACAAATTAATAAAGAATGAATACTAAGGGTTATTCACCATGCATGTAGTAATCCGCGTAGACAGGTTACTCCCGCAGATTAATAAAGAATGAATATAAAAAATAATATCCCTTACGAATACGAAAAAATAATATCCCTTACCTTAGTAGTAGATTGGATACTGCAATAGTGAAGTTGTGATGCCCCAAAAATAGGTCTACACAACCCATTCTGAGTCGCCAAATACATGGTACATAATTCAAATACAAATTTAATTTATACAACTGTCGTGTAAAATACGACAACACAATAGCTGAGTTTCAATACAAATATTGACACGTAGACAATATCCAAACTTAAATAAAGTCCTCATTACAATTATTTTCACACTATTTTATAGAATAGTTAGGACTACTATAGCCACCATCTTGGACAATCACTCCATTCCCCGACTAATTTTAGTTATATTCTCATTTTCTGAAGAGAACAATGAAAGAAAAGAGTGAGCTCAACTAGCCCAGTAAAAAATATTATGACTAAGGTAATGAAGAATAAATTATCCTTAGCCTTCAACAATGTAAAAACCGATAGAATACAATAGACAATAAGTTTAACTGCAATGGAACAAACAATCCATTAAAAGAGTCAAGTAGAGCATGGTGTCTACTATCTTCTATGATTTAAAAGTTCATCATTAATATTTTATATCTGAAACACATCTAAATAAATAATCCACAACATCGAATTATCCATGCACTATGGGCCAAGGATATTCGTTAGTATCACATCCATAAATTATCCATGCACTACGGGCTAAGGATATTCGTTATTATCACATCCATGAATTATCCATGCACTACGGGCCAAGGATATTCGTTAGTATCACCGGTGGTCATGATTATGCCAAACAACTGTCCATCAATGCACTACGGGCCAATGAGAACTTTTACCACATCATTTGTCTGTAACATTATGAGTCATGATTATACCGATATACATAATTTCTGGTTATAATCATACCAATCAACAGTACATCTATGCACTACGGGCCAAAGATTACTTTCACCACAATATAAGCATGATGATGATGACAATGATATAAGATTTCAATTAAGTGAGATTAAGGATAAATATTAAATATTTATAATTCAATTTATACAGAGTTCAAGAATGTCCAAATTGTCAACATGATAACTACTTTGTAGAGTAAAATTCAAGAATAATATTCATGTATCAAAAATAATTTGAACAGAAAAGAAATCAATTTGTTTTTCGTGAATAGTACCCTGGGTGAATAGTACCTGAATGAATAATACCCCGTGAATACCATATGTATAAATAGTACCCCGTGAATAATACCATATGTATGAATAGTACCCTGACATGACAAGATTAAAATTTAACAAGAATATTTAGAAAAATATTTCAGTGAAACGATACTAGATGAAACGCAAATTTCAAGGATATTCTACTAATTTCAAGGAGTAGAGAATCAATACTTATCAAAATAAGTGTAAAATTAGGAATATGAAATGAAATAATATTACTTACATAATACAGAGTATGGAAGAAAATATTATTTTTTACGAATATTGAATGAAAATAATATCCCTTATGAATATTGAACGAAAATAATATTCCTTACGAATATTCAACGAAGACAATATCCCTTATGAATATTGAACGAAAATAATATTCCTTACGAATATTGAACAAAAATAATATTCCTTACGAATACGAAAAATAATATCTCTTACGAATATGAAATAAATAATACCTCTTACCTTAAAAGTAGAGTAATTCTGACTGATATAGCGGAGATATTCTTGAAGAAAACTTGCACTATTTGCTACACTCAAAGCTTCCTTAAACTTAAAAGAAATACACTCAATATTATAGAAGAAGAATTCTCTGATTCTGGTGTGATTTTCATTTCTAAACTAAGCATCCTATTTATAGGAGAATGGCAGGATACTATTTAGGAAATATCACGAACTGCACAGGAAAATATTCACGGGCGCAGTCACGGGAAATTCAACGAATTTTCTGATTTCACTATGCATCACTATGCAGTACTATGCAACACTATGCAGCACTATACGACACTATGCAGTACTATGCAATATTATGCAGTACTATGTAATATAAAATAAAAACTGAGATAACTTTCTACCGATTATTTTGAAAAATGAGTAAGTGGAGGTCCATGTAATAAGCCAAATTTATAATAAATACTTCATGAAAAATCTCTTTTATTTATCCCAAATCACTTGACTTAACACGTTTTTAATCTTTCAACAATATTTATTCATCATTAATATTATAACTCACAATATTAACTGTGACGCTCCCAAATTTGGACCTCCACTTGGTCAGTCTAATTCAGTTCATCACGTTCTCATAGTAAAACTATAATAACTAAAATAACGTATACCCAACGGAACATCTACTTTAGAATAATATACAATGATTTATTATAATTATTCCCCCAAGTATCACAACCTACAGTACTTAATAGATTACATAATAGTATCGAATAAAGACCTATTACATAATCCTACTTAAATTTAAACATAGTCTGAAATAATCTTAATACATCATAATAGACTTTAAACATAAAAAGGACAAGCTAGTCGGTAGCCTTGCCCTTGCCATTGTCCGTTCCAGAGACACCTCCATGTTCCTCTTTAACTGAAAGGTTTTAAATAAGCAAGGATGAGCACAAATTGCCCAACAAGTAATATACAACAAGGGTGTAGGGTATAATATCACAAGGTTTGAAATATCGAAGGGTTATTTCTAGGATAGTTCAAAGTGTCAGAATAACATCATGAATAAGGGATATAACAATTCAATATAAATCAACAGATATATATGAATTCATCGGCTAACAATGTATCCAACTGGATAAGCAATTTATACTGAGCAGTCACTAAGGACCATTGAACTTTTACTAGAGTTACCAATATTAAACTGATAACCAAAAATATCAAGTACTATAGATGATCAGTCTACAATACTTTACGTTATGCATAACACCACAATAATATTTATTCATATGTTGGGGTTTCCAACAACATACACTCCCCTTACTAAAAGGGTTGTCCAACTCAGTTTTCAAGATTTCCGCACCAATCAATTGGTTTGGACAGTTTTATTATAAACATGCATATAGTCTAGCCGAATCAAATGGCATCGACTCTTTCACAATATTCAAGGGCAATACCAATTTCAACATGAATGATAGCTTTGACAAGGGTTTAACATACTAGCTCATTTGAACGAGAAAATAATGTAACTTGTATTCAAATGGATAAGCTTACGGTATTTGTCAAATAATAATGCAAGGGTTAGGATACTTGTACAACATAATTTGAGTAAGGTTAGAGAAAACTTGCCTTAAGCGTAGTTTATCCACGTTAATAAATCAACACTTTCGAATCCTATTTATAACGCATTATATGTTCAAGATGTTAATTAGCTAACACAGTCTTTAATCAAGCTTGACACGATTCAAGTATACACACATATGGTACAAAATCAGTTTATAAGTAATCATGAACCAAACACTTAGTTACTTCACAAGCAAATCAAGAATGCTCAAGGTTAAGACCTCCTACTCATGGACTTTTCATTTCAATGCAACACCGACTTATCAACTAAGCATCACACATATATATGTACATCAGTAGGTTTTAGATCACATTTAGCATCATAAGTATCATGTAAGTTACTATCCAAAAGATAGAACTCATTTTCTGGGATTCCAGATTCGGCCTTGATTCTATATGCCATGCTTAAGTTTAGGACCGTGTAAATTGCTTACCCATTCCCCGACTCTCGCCAAGACTTAGTCAGCTTTGCCTTGTGGGTTCTGTCCAGTCTCGAACGCACAATCATACCTAATGTATTTTGACATGTTAAAGGCTTTCACATGTTTCTTAGATCAATCTAGGTCCCTTCTTGCATAACATGGTTCTAAGTTTGATCATTGCAATAATTTAAAGTCATTCAAGGTCATGAAACCACAAAGTCTAGCATGCTTGCTTTCTAAACATACAAGATAGTTATAAAAATCATATTAGGCATGCTTGTGTGTATTCATAACACATACGTGAAACTAACACCGTTTTAGTTAAAAAATAGGCTTTGTTCATGCTTTTCTTGAAATGTGCTACACAAGCATGGTATATATATGTTTATGCTACATGAGTGAGTCTAAGAATGTCATAAAACATGATCACAAATGTCAGATTCTAGTCTTCAAGATATCATGACACTATTCATATTCTAAACTTACTAGTAAGTCCAACTTGTTCATGTTTCTTTGTTAATCACTTAAGCATAAGCTAAAGGTTTATTCATGCATGTCTAAGTCACACTAACATTCTTTGCAAAGTCAGAATATACAACATGTAGAAATCATGCAAGTTAGCATATTAGGCTAAGTCTTTTCTTGAAAATATTTCTAACATAGGGCTTAATAAGTTTGGTCATGCTCAAGGAACTATATACACTACGACATGTTCACCTATGTGCAAAATCAGTCATGTATAGCTCACTTGGTTCACAATTTGTAGAACATGATCTTTTACATAGTTTATTTTCAAAACTTAGTCCAAATTTCCATGTAAACCATACGTCTTCATTAATCATGCAAGTCTATCAAAACATGCTCAACTTAGGTTCATATACCTACATATACACCTTAAGAATGCTTCATACTAGTTTAAGCCATAATGGTCGACCAACACATAGCAGATTTCAAAACAGAAACCAAAAATCGAACTCAAGAATCCACAGAATCACTACAAGCGCTACTCAATACAAATGTGTAGTACAATTTTGCCCGGTTCCGGTTCAGCGTATGTATAGTTTGCTTTACATAGCTCCAAATTTCAAACACAAAATTTACCCACGAAATCATTCCTAAACACTCATATATCAATTGCAACATGCTTTTATGATCATATAACAACTATATGGACATTACCCAACCTCATTAACATATAATTCCATGAATTCAAGAATTTGAATTTCAAGACTCAAGACTCCATTTTTTACAGAAACTGAAAATGGAAAGCTAGTAATGAAATTATACCTTTGTAATGTGAAAGAATTTGTTATTACTTGAACTCTTAAACTCTTAAGGATGCTTGTATGCTCTCAATTCTTACCTAGCAATTCTCAACACTTGGAAAAATGGAAGGAGAGCTCTCATTTATAGAACACTCATTAACCATGCCAAACCATTGCCCAAGAATTCAAACTCATGGATTAAGGGATTGCGTGAAGTATAAGAAGGAGTTGGTAATTAGTTGTTGGATTTCATCATGAGCACCACTCCCCCCCTTGATCATTGCCTAGCAAGCTTGGAAGAAAATATGAAAAACATAGGCCTAGCCTTTTTTAGTACACGTGAATGAGAAATGAGAGGTAAATTGGACAATCTTTTTGGGACAATCCAATATAACTAGCATTCTTGTAAACTCCTACACATTCTCACTCTTATGCTATATTTTTAATACACATCTCAACCATGTATTATAACTAAATGTCACAATATGCTTTAATATTTTAAGGTAGTAGATGTTATGCAACATACATATAATTCATGTACATTTTATCAAAATGATAGTTTTCAATGTGTTCATGGTATATTATTTTAATACCTACCCACATACATATTGTCACATAGATAATGTATTTATAACATATAGTTCCAATATGTTTAATTACAATGTTCATACAATATAGTTTTATAAGACTTAATATATAGTCACACAATGTCACACTACACTATATATAGTATAGTTGATTATTGCTTTCATATACGCATAAATCACAATATAATATTATTATACTAATAACTCACTTAATTATGTTAAATAAATAACCATGCTCTTCCTTAATTAATTAACACTAATATTAATTAATCTAACCATTTATGGGTTTTCCATAATCATTACTTATCTATATAATAATCATCTATTATTAATAATTGCCATGAAATCAATATTCCACCACAACCATTATCAATTAAATAATAATTAATAATCACATATTAACCGACCTTATTAATATCAATTAAAAATTTCTAAATATGCTACAACAACACTTAACAATTAATATTACTTAATTGCTCATCTCATAATTTTTTCGCCGCTTATCATTATTATTTGTATTTCCATCACCATACCACACAAGGCTTTCAACGAGTTTACCACAAACTCCACGTATTCTCAACTATTTAATTATTTAATATAATTGAGTTATCTCATTTCATAAGATTAAATTGTTTATATTCAAATAAATATTCATTTCTATTAATATATTTATTTAATAATATGCGGAAATTCTCGGGTATTACATTAACAACCAGATCATTCCAATGAAAGAGGGGGCTTTCCTCGACAGAACTTTCTAAACATTTACGCGCAATTAGTAAACCTAAACCCTTTTCTCGACAGAACTTTCTAGACATTGTCAATAATGAAAATAATAATATGAATAACGGTGTCGTCTCATTTATTGATTTAATAATATAAAATATTGTGCAAATGATACTGTGGCAATAATTGAATCAATAATATGAGATAATATGCATCAACTACTGTGGCAATAATTAAATGAACTGAGTGACTTATTACGTAAGAATCAATAATAAGATATGTTATACAATCACAGTGTCTTTCTTTATGCGACCAGACGCGTATTCTTTTTTATCACATGGTATTTCAATAGTTAACGGTAAAAGTTTTGTCGTTATTTTTATAAAAATGTTATTTCTGTCGCTTTCTATATCCGACAGTAATTCTGTTGTGGGGTCCATCAATGATTGTGCCGTCGTACGGATATTTCATGATAAAATGAATATTTTCCGACCAAACGAATATTTTATGACAACTTGTTTACTTTGAAAAATTTGTAAATATTACCCACAACTATAACATTATATCAAATCCACGCCTTATTATTCAAAATAACATTTAGAGAAAATTAAATTTTTATTCATAAAAAGTTGGGGTCTTACACTCTGGGGGTAGTTCAGGAAGTTCATCGTTTGGTTATGCATGAATTGTAGAAAGCTCCTAAACATCCCATCGTTCATCATTTGGTCAGTGTTGTTGTTTACATGAGGATTATTGCCTTCCTGATGCACCTTATGTAAGACCCCAATTTTTATGAAAAAATATTTAATTTTCTCTAAATATTTTTTTTGAATAATAAGGTGTTGATTTGATATAATGCTATAGTTATGAGTGATATGTGCATATTTTACAAAGTAAGTAGGTTGTCATAAAATATTCGTTTGGTCGGAAAATATTCTTTTTATTGGGGAATATTCGTACGACGGCATAATCATTGCTGGACCCCACAACGAAATAACTTTCGGATATAGAAAACAACAAAAATAACGGCAAAATTTTTATCGTTAACTGTTGAAATACCAGGTGATAAAAGTACAAGAATACGCTGTGGTCGCACAAAGAGTACACTCAGATTGCATGATTCTCGATTATTGATTCTTACGTAAGAAGTCACTTAATAATTGATACAGTAAAAATTGCAAAGTCTTTCATATTATTGATGCAATAATTGCTACATTGATAATTGAATAATATTTTACATTATTGATTCAATAATTGTCACGACACAGTAGCTCATATTATTAAATGATATTATTAGATAGCATTATTTATAATGTCTAGAAAGTTCTGTCTAGGAAAGGGGTTAGGTTATATAATTGCGCCAGTAAGGAGAAATCCTTATCGGAAAGCCTCCTCTTTCCTGAAAACGATCTGGTTATTGTGAATCTATAATATTAATTAGAAATAATTATTGAAAGATAAAAAAGTTATAAATAATTGATGAATAAAATAAAAATTGTTGATAAATATGATGAGTAAATATTTGTTTAATTTGATATAAATGGAGGAGTTTTGTAAGACCACAACTTTTATGAATAAAGATTAATTTCTCTCGAAATATATTTTTTAATATTATGGTACGGATATAATATAATGTTATAGTTATGGGTAATATTTACAAATTTTGCAAAGTAAGCAAGTGGTTATATAATATTCGATTAGTCGGAGAATATTCATTTTAACAGGGAATATTCGTACGACTGCACAATCATTGGTGAACCCCACAACGGAAGTATTGTCGTAGTAAGAAAACGCATGTAATTATCTTTTATAAAAATAACGGCGGAAGTGTTACCGTTAAAACCGCTTGAACTACCCTAAGTAGTAAAGTAGAGTAATACGCTGGGGTCGCATAAAAGAAGACACTGGTATTGGTTATTGATACTTACGTGAGAAGTCACTCGCTTATACTCAATTATTGCTACAAAGAATTGTTGCATCATATCTCTCATATTATTGATTCGATTATTGTCATAAGATCATCTCGTATAATATGATATATTATTAAATCAATAATTGAGACGACAAAAGTTATTCATATTATTAAATTGCAATATTTACAATGTCTAGAAGTTCTCACAAGGAGAGGTTTGGTCATCTAATCAGGCGCCAATAAGGAGAAATCTTTATCTGAAAGCCCCTCTTTCCTGAAACGACCGGTTGTTAAATATCAGAGTTATAATATTAATGATGAATAAGTTCGTGTTGATTAAAGATGAAATTGATAGTTACATTGTGTTGGAATTATTAGTGTTAGTGAAAATCGACATTTATTTCGATAATAATTGATGTCTGGAAGTTATCGGGTAATTAATCGGATAAATGAGGAGTTAATTGCTATTAATTCACATGATTATAATTATTTGTTCACATGTGTGTACTATTGATTCACATTCATGTACTATTAGGGGAGTTGGTGCAAGATTGATAATACTTACATGACTAAGTTAAAGATGGAGGTAATATACTATTATTCGTATTTTCACATGATTATAACTATTGATTCACATTATTTACTATTAGGGGAGGTGGTGCAAGTTTGATAATACTTGTAGGACTAAATTAAAAATGAAAGAAAAGTTGGAGGTATTGTAATGTAATTTTTCGAGCACCAAAACGTGCAATTATCTTCCTTCATTTCTCACCAATTCATTAAAGCTATAGAGCAATTATTATAGAGAGAAATTATAGAGAGAAAGAAGAAGAGAAGTCTGCTACCTCTCTATTCCAAAGATCCAAATTATTCTAAGGTAATGGGTATAATTTCTTTCATTTTCATGAAGAGAGCTATTGTTATTCCATTCCTTATTATTATGTTGAATAACTCCGTCTATCTGAAGTACCACATACATGGTGAAATTCTTCTATTATTCTATTCTTTATTATTCATTTGGAATATCCTCGTCGTATGCGTTATTATGTATTTACTTCGGTTCCACTATTTATTATTATGTTGGAATAACCTGCCTATAATGGGCACCGCATACATGGTGAAATTCTTCATTATTCCATTCTTTATTATTCTCATTTGAATATCCTCACATCATACGTATTACGCATTTACTTCGGTTCCATTATTTATTATTCTGTTGGAATAACCTGTCTGTGCGATCTATCGCATGCGTGGTGAATTTTGTTGTTATTACATTATTTATTATTCTGTTGGAATATCCTGTCTGTGTAGATTTCGCATGACCTGGTTCCATTCTTTATTATTCTGTTGGGAATAACAGTCTGTGCGGTCTATCGCATGCATAGTGAATTCTTCTATTATTCTATTTTTTATTTTTCTATTGGAATAACCTGTCTATGTGGATTACCATATGCCAGGTGAATGATCCTTTGTATTCATTCCTTATTATATTATGGAAATGATCCGTCTTTACGGAGTTCTGCACGGCGGCGAAAAATCCATTTACGCTTTCATATATTCTATTATACTCAACAAGTTAAAGTTTTGGCTTCTATACTCCATGAAATTAGTAGAATATCCTGAATATTTGCGCGTTATCCAGTATCTTTTTATGGAAATATTCTTCTGAGCATTCTTAAATTTTACTCTACAAAGCAATATCATGTTGACAATTTGGACGTTTTTGAGTTCAGGATAAATTAACTTATAAATCTTTAAAATTTAATTCTTGAACTTATTTTATTGAATTATTATATCATTGTCATCATCCTCATGTTTATATTATGTTGAAAGTCATCTGTGGCCTGTAGTGCATAGATGGACTTGGTATGATTATGTCCAGGGATTATTCGGTATAGTCATGACCGTAATGTTACAAATGATGTGGTAAAAGTCCTCATTGGGCCGTAGTGCATTGATGGACAGCTGTTGGCATGATCATGACCATTGATGAAAACACGAATATCCTCGCCCAGTAGTGTATGGATAATTTGTGGTCGTGATACTAATGAATATCCTCGATCAGAGTAGTCGCAGGGATGACGGGTTTATTTAATAAGTTGAGTCTCAAATGATAAAAGTGATGAAAAACCTTTTAAATCATGGAAGATAGTAGATTTTATTCTCTACTTGACTCTTCTAATGGATTGCTTCTTCCGCTGTAGTTAAACTTGATGTTTGTTATATTGTATCAGTTTAACACTGTTGAAGGCTAACGATAATTTATTTTGAATTATCTTAGCCATAATATTTCTTACTGGGCTAGTTGAGCTCACCCTTTTGCTTTCATTGTTCTCTTCAGGAAATGAGAACGTAGCAGGGACTAGTCGGGGAACGGAGTGACGATCTAGATGATACAATAGTAGTCCTCACTATTCTATGAAATAGTGTGATAATAAATGTATTGAGGACTTATTTTGAGTTTGAATACTATCTAGAAGACATTATTTATATTAAAACTCACAGCTCATGTTGTATATTTAAGCTTGTATTTGTATTCTGTACCATGTTTTTGGCGACTCAGAATAGGTGATGTATACCTATTTTGGGGGCGTCACAGTTGGTATCAAAGCTTAGGGATATGATCCCCGGCCGAGATGTGAGACAAGAACTAGGAGGGGAGAGACGGGGAATTCCTTCACTAGTATGACCTACCTAAGTTTATTTGGTATTTAATTGGTCGGTCAGAGTATAGCGATAATATATGATATGATAATTAACCCTTTTTTTGTGGCAGTATTTGAAAATGACATCCGAGAATGTTGAAAATAGTAATGGAGCACAGGAGACCGTTGAGTCTCCACAGATCAATAATCAGGATAATGTGCATCAGGAAGGCGACAATCCTCATGCAAACGACAACACTGACTAAATGATGAACGATGGAATATTCAGAGACTTTTTACAATTCATGCAATATCAGGCGAGAGCGGCTCCTGTCCAAAATGCAGGTGGAAACACTGGTAACTCTCGGACGGTCACTGCTAAACAGTTCAAGGAGTTGGGACCACCGGAGTTTTTTGGAGAGCCAAAACCACTTAAGGCGGAGACGTGGATAAAGTAGATAAACAAGATATTTGATGTCTTGGGATGCTCCGAGGGGAAAAAGTTCCCTTTGCCACCTTCATGTTACGGGCAGAGGCAAATTAATGGTGGGTATCTGTAAAACGTACTCAACCTGCCGCACTGAAGATGTCTTAGGAGAAGTTCCAAGAACTGTTCAACGACAAGTACTTTTCCGAAAGTATTTGTCACATGAAAGAGGTAGAGTTCATTAAACTGGAGCAAAACAACATGACCGTGTCGCAGTACGAAGCTAAGTTTGCCGAGTTGTCCCGGTTTGCGTCCCATTTGGTTGATAATGAGGAGAGAATGACGCGAATGTTTCTAAGAGGTTTGAAACCGGAGATACGTCAATATCTTATATCTCATAAACTATGTTTGTATTCAGATGTTGTTAATAGGGCTCAGTTATTGGAGCGCGATAATGAGTTAACCCAACCAAAAGAGAGCATCCGACAAAATGATAATACCAGTGATAGCAGTCATTGAAGCGGTGATAATAAGCGTGGAGGGAATCAACATGCCATAAATGGTATCCACTTCGGTGGTAATCATGGCCAAAACAATAAGAATGGACATTTCAAGAAGAGGATATTCAACAATGATGGAAAGACGCCAAAGATCAAGACCAAGCATGTTAAGGAAGGAGAACGACCACCTATCATATGCTTCAAATGCGGAGGGGAGAGACATATCAGTCCAAACTGAACGCAGCAGTCCAAAACCTGGTACAATTGTGGAAGAGAAGGTCACCTAGATCGATTTTATCGTTCAGGGAAGGCAAGTTCAGCTGCGATGGAGGCACCAAAGGCCATCCCAGAAAAGTCAAAGCCGGTAGTTAAACGGAGAGCGTTTGTTGTGACCTCCCAGAAAGCAAGGAACCTGAACGAGGTCATCACGGGTAAGTTTATCATAAACTCTAGCGAAGTCTATACCTTATTTGATACCTGCTTTCATCCATTCTTTTATTTCTCCTACTTACGCCAACGCTTAAATTTGACTCGAGAAATTGGACTTTAACTTATCTCGTTGAAACTCCGCTAGAGAAACCTTCATTACATCCACTGTTTATAAGTCTTGTTTAGTTCAAATCGGCAACCGCACGTTACCTGTTGATCTTATTTCTTTGAAAATACTTGCATTTGATGTGATTTTAGGGATTGATTGGTTAACTACTCATCATGCAAAAAATAATTATTTTCGTAAGGTTGTTAGCTTTCATATTCCTAACCAACCTATTATGCGAATTCAAGCAACCAAACCATTAAAATCAATCACTATCATCTCAAGCCATAAAGCTATTCGTTTATTGAAAAACGGATGTCAAGCTTTCTTAGCTTATGTTACGGATTTAAACAAAAATACGTCAATTTTGAATGATCTTTCTATTGTTAATAAATTTCTTGACGTATTCCCTGAAGAACTTTCTGGCCTACCCCAAGAGCGTGAAATTAAATTTTGTATCGACCTTGAACCCGGTACACAACCCATTTCCAAAGCCCCATATCGAATGGCTCCTATTGAACTTCAGGAGTTAAAAACCCAACTGCAGGAATTGTTAGACATCTGTTTTCATTCTGTCCCCAAGACGCCTCCTCGGGGTGCTCCTATTCTATTCGTGAAGAAGAAAGATGGGAGTATGCGACTTTGTATTGATTATCGAGAGTTGAACCATGTCACTATCAAAAATAGATATCCATTACCTCGCACTGATGACCTGTTTGACCAGTTGCAAGGCACCAAATTTTTTTCAATGGTTGATCTTCGTTTTGGATATCACCAATTGAAGATTAGAACCGATGACATTCCAAAGACGGCTTTCAGAACTCGGTACGGGCATTATGAATTCCTAGTCATGTCTTTTAGATTGACTAATGCTATTGCTGCCTTCATGGACATGATGAACCGAGTATTCAAGGAATATTTGAATCACTTTGTGGTCATCTTTATTGATGACATCCTCATATATTCCAAAAGCCTTGAAGATCATGAGCAACACTTGAGGCTGATACTCCAAAAACCTTCGTGAAAACAAGCTTTAGGCCAAGTTGAAGAAATGCGAGTTCTTGCTTGAGGAAGTAGCATTCCTTGGGCACGTAGTATCAAGTCATGGAATATTTGTTGACCCAGTAAATATTGAAGCTATTCAAAGCTGGGAGAAACCTAAATTAGTGACCGAAGTACGTAGCTTTCTCGGCTTAGCTGGTTATTATCGGAGATTCGTAGAAGGGTTTTCTCGAATCGCTACTCCATTAAATTAAAGTATAAAATCATGATGGACGCGCACAATACACCGTTTGCAATCAATCCTGGGAGTACCAAAATGTATCATGATCTTCGTCATACATTTTGGTGGAGAAATATGAAGAGAGAGATAGCGTTATTTATCTCAAGGTGTATAACTTGTTAACGAGTTAAGGCGGAGCATCAAGTGTCAAAAGGTCCATTGCAACCACTTGAGATTCCAGAATGGAAGTGGGAGCACATTACCATGGATTTCGTTACTGGTCTTCCCAAGGTTTCTCAAGGCATAGATGCGATTTGGGTCATTGTTGATAGATTGACCAAGTCTGCTCATTTCTTACCGATACGAAAACTTTTACACTCAATCCGCCTTGCTAGTATGTATATAAATGAGATTGTAAGATTGCATGGTATGCCAAGATCCATAGTTTCCGATCGTGACCCAAGATTCACTTCAAGATTTTGGGTTAGTTTGCAAAAAGCTATGGGCACGCATTTACGATTTAGTTCTAAGATATCATCCTCAAACGGACGGTCAATGGAAAGGACTATTCAAACTCTTGAAGATTTATTAAGACTCTGTGTTCTTGACTTCAAGGGAAGTTGGGACAAGTTCTTACCATTGGTGGAGTTTTCCTACAACAACAGTTACCAAGCAAGTATTGGCATGGCTCCATTTGAGGCGTTGTATGGAAAAAAGTGTCGTTCTCCAGTATGTTGGGATGAGGTGGGTGAAGCAACGTTGTTGGGACCAGATTTGGTACATATGATTATGGAAAAGATTTAAACGATCCGACAATGTATAAAAACCTCACAAGATCGACAAAAGAATTATGCTGATCTTTTTCAAAAAGACGTGGAATTCGATATTGGAGATCATGTGTTGTTACGTGTTGCTCCTTGGAAAGGAGTTACAAGATTTCAAAAGAGAGGAAAGCTCAATCCTCGATTCATTGGCCCATTTTTAATCCTCGATCGAGTATGAACTGTGGCCTATAAACTCGCCTTACCGTCAAGTATGTCTCGTGTTCATAACATTTTTCACATATCTATGTTACGTAAATATGTGAAAGACCCGAACCACATTATTGAATTAGAACCGGACGAGATAGCGGAAGATTTAACGTATGAAGAGGTACCTATTAAAATCTTGGATAAGAAGGATCATATTCTACGCTCTAAAGTTATACCGCAAGTCAAAGTTTTGTGGAGAAACCATGATGTTGAGGAAATGACCTGGGAGTTAGAATCTGAAATGAAATCAAGGTATCATTTCGAGGACAAAATTTCATAAGAAGGGGAGGTTGTAAGACCCCAACTTTTATGAATAAAGATTAATTTCTCGAAATATATTTTTTTTAATATTATGGTGTGGATATAATATAATGTTATAGTTATGGGTAATATTTACAAATTTTGCAAAGTAAGCAAGTGGTTATATAATATTCGATTGGTTCTGAGAATATTCGCTTTTAATAGGAATATATTCGCATTTAACAACACAATCATTGGTGGACCCCTACAACCAAGTATTGTCGTAGTAAGAAAAATGATGAAATTATCTTTTTATAAAAATAACGGCGGAAGTGTTACCGTTAAAACTGTTGAACTACCCGGTAGTAAAAGTACAGTAATACACGTGGTTACATAGTAGCACACGGTATTGGTTATTGATGCTTACGTGAGAAGTCACTCAGTTATACTCAATTATTACTACAGTAATTGCTGCATCATAACTCTCATATTATTGATTCGATTATTGTCACAGTATAATCTATATAATATGATATATTATTAAATCAATAATTGAGACGGCAAAGTTATTCATATTATTAAAGTGTAATATTTACAATGTCAGAAGTTCACAAAGAGAGGTTTGTCATCTAATCAAGGCAATATAAGGAGAAATCCTTATCTAAAAACCCCCTTTCCCGGAAACGACCTGGTTGTTAAATATTATGAGTTATAATATTAATGATGAATAAGTTCGTGTTGATTAAAGATGAAATTGATAGTTTCATTGTGTTGGAATTATTAGTGTTAGTGAAAATCGATATTTATTTCGATAATAATTGATGTCTGGAAGTTATCGGGTAATTAATCGGATAAATGAGGAATTAATTGCTATTAATTCACATGATTATAACTATTTGTTCACATGTGTCTACTATTGATTCACACTCATGTACTATTAGGGGAGTTGGTGCAAGATTGATAATACTTACATGACTAAGTTAAAGATGGAGGTATAGATGGAGGTACTATACTGTTATTCGTATTTTCACTTGATTATAACTATTGAATCACATGATTGAACTATTGATTCACATTATTTACTATTAGGAGAGGTGGTGCAAGTTTGATAATACTTGCAGGACTAAATTAAAAATGAAAGAAAAGTTGGAGGTATTGTACTTTAATTTTTTGAGCCCCAAAACGTGCAATTATTGAAACTATATTTTTCTATAAATAGAAGCTCATTCTTCCTTCATTTCTCACAAATTTACTAAAGCTATAGAGCAATTATTAGAGAGAGAAATTATAGATAGAAAGAAGAAGGGAAGTCTGCTACCTCTCTATTCCAGTATCCAGCTTTATTCTAAGGTCAGGGGTATTATTTATTTTATTTTCATGAAGAGAGCTATTGTTATTCCATTCCTTATTATTATGTTAGAATAACCTGTCTATACGAAGTACCGCATACATGGTGAAATTCTTCTGTTATTCCATTCTTTATTATTCTGTTGGAATATCATGTTTGTGCGTATTACGCATGACCTGATTCCACTATTTATTATTCTGTTGGAATAACCTGTCTATACGAAGTACCGCATACATGGTAAAATTCTTCTGTTATTCCATTCTTTATTATTCTGTTGGAATAACCTGTCTGTGCGATCTATCGCATGCCTGGTGAATTTTGTTGTTATTCCATTCTTTATTATTCTGTTGGACTATCCTGTCTATGCGGATTTCGCATGACCTGGTTCCATTCTTTATTATTATATTGGGAATAACCTGTCTGTGCGGTCTATCGCATGCATGGTGAATTATTCTGTTATTCTATTCTTTATTATTCTGTTAGAATAACCTGTCTATGTGGATTACCACATCCATGGTGAATTATCCTTTGTATTCTTTCTTTATTAAATTATGGAAATGATCTGTCTACGTGGATTACCGCATGCCGGGCGAAAATCCATTTGCAGTTTCATATATTCTATTATACTCAGTTGGTTAAAGTTTTGACTTCTATACTCCATGAAATTAGTAGAATATCCTGAATATTTGCGCTTCATCCAGTATCTTTTCATGGAAATATTCTTCTGAGCATTCTTGAACTTTACTCCACAAAGCAATATCATGTTGACAATTTGGACGTTTTTGAGTTCAGGATAAATTAACTTATAAATCTTTAAAATTTAATTCTTGAACTTGTTTTATTGAATTATTATATCATTGTCATCATCCTCATGTTTATATTATGTTGAAAGTCATCTGTGGCCTGTAGTGCATAGATGGACTTGGTATGATTATGACCGTGGATTATTCTTGTATAAATAGTCATGGCCAGTAATGTTATAAATGATGTGGTAAAAGTCCTCATTGGGCCGTAGTGCATTGATGGACAGTTGTTGGCATGATCATGACCATTGATGAAAACACGAATATCCTTGGTCCGTAGTGCATAGATAATTTGTGGTTGTGATACTAATGAATATCCTTGGTCGTAGTTCAGGGATGACGTGGTTTATTTAATAAGCTGAGTCGCAACGATAAAAGTGATGAAAAACCTTTTAAATCATGGAAGATAGTAGATTTTATTCTCTACTTGACTCTTCTAATGGATTGCTTGTTCCGCTGCAGTTAAACTTGATGGTTGTTATATTGTATCAGTTTAACACTGTTGAAGGCTAACGATAATTTATTTTGAATTATCTTAGCCATAATATTTCTTACTGGTTAGTTGAACTCACCCTTTTGCTTTCATTGTTCTCTTCAGGAAATGAGAACATAGCAGGGACTAGTCGGGGAACGGAGTGACGATCTAGATGATACATTAGTAGTCCTCATTATTCTATGAAATAGTGTGATAATAAATGTATTGAGGACTTATTTTGAGTTTGAATACTATCTAGAAGATAATATTTATAATAAAAATCACAGCTCATGTTGTATATTTAAGATTGTATTTGTATTCTGTACCATATTTTTGACGACTCAGAATAGGTGATGTATACCTATTTTGGGGGCGTCACAAGTTTTAGCATGAGATATTTGTTGAAAATTTGGCATATTTTGCTATGGAATCATAATTATTTTCTCTGATAAAATATTCATTCAAATATATTATTATTATAATATATATATATATATATATATATATATATATATATAAACATGTGAATAAATGGGTGGAAGTAAGAAGCTTGCTTTTGAATTCTTCTTTTTAAAATAAGTATGCTGCTAAATCATCCGTATGTATATTTTGTCAGAAGTGGTGTGCTAGCATTTTCTTATAAATAGGTTACTTAGTTAAACAATGAAACTCACACCAGAATTAGAAAATTATCTCTATAATATTAAGCGTATTTCTTGAGAGTATAATGATATTTTGAGTGTTAATAACAGTGCAAGATTTTATCAACATAATCTCCGTTATTTCAGTCAGAACTATTTTTCTATTAAGGTAAAGGATATTATTGTTTTTTCGTAAAGGATGTTATTTTCTTTCAATACTCGTAAATGATATTATTTTCATCCATACTCGTAAGGGATATCATTTTCTTTCATACTCCATATTATGTAAGTGATATTATTTCATTTCATATTCCTAAATTTAAACTTACTATGATAAGTATTGCTTCTATAATTCTTGAAATGATTAGAAATTCCTTAAATTTAATTGTGTTTCATCTAATATCATTTCACTAGAATATTAGTCTGAACATTTTTATTAAATTTTAATCTTTTCATGTTGGGGTACTAGTCATACGGTACTATTCATGAGTACTGTTCACAACAAAATTTAATTTTCTTTTTTGTCCAAATTATTTTTGATACATAAATATCATTCTTAAATTTTACTCCACAATTAGTTATCATGTTGACAATTTGGCATTCTTAAACTCTGGATAAATTGAATCTCTAATATTTATCCTTGATCTCACTTGATTGATTCTTTATATTATTGTCATCATCCTCATGCTTATATTGTGGTGAAAGTCTTCTTTGGCCCGTAGTGCATAAATGGACTGTTGATTGGTATAATTATGACTAAGAATTGAGTATTTGTATAATCATGATCTGTAATGTTACAGACAAATAATGTGGTGAAAGTCCTCTTTGTCCCGTAGTGCATAGATGGACAGTTGTTTGGCATTATCATGACCAGTGGTGATATGAACGAATATCCTTGGCCCGTAATGCATGGATAATTTATTGATTTGAAACATTTATTGATTGATGTTACAGGGATAAAATATTAATGATGAACTTTTAAAATTATAGAAGATGGTAGATATCATGCTCTACTTGACTCTTCTATTGGATTGCTATTTTCGATGCAGTTGTTGATCTAAAACTTGTTGTCTATTGTATTCTATTAGATTTTTCACTGTTGAGAACTAAGGATAATTTGTTCTTCATTATCTTAATCATAATATTCTTTACTGGGCCAGTTGAGCTCACCATTTTCTTTTTGGTTCCATTATTCTTCTCAGGAAGCGAGAATGTAGCTGGGATCAGTCGGAGAGTGGAGTAATGGTCCAAGATAGTTATTATAGTAGTTCTCACTATTTTGTAAAATAGTGTGACAATAATTGTAATAAGAACTTTATTTGAGTTTGGATATTGTCTACGAGATAATATTTGTATTAAAACTCACAGCGTATGTGGTGTCGTATTTTGCACGACAGTTGTATTAATAAAGTTTGTATTTTAATTTTGTATCATGTATTTGACGACTCATAATGGGTTGTGTAAAACTATTTTGGAGCGTCACAGTATTTTCGTTGCCGCAAATGTTTTCATTTTATTTATTCCCTTTACCCATGTTGCTCTCTCTCCGTTCCATCCACCTTCCGTTCATTCCACCTCCGTTTACTCCACCTCCCCACCTCCGTTCGCCACCTTTGACATCCATTGTCCCTAATTCTTTCGATCTACACACCCTATTCTCCAATCAACTCCACTGCCTAACTTAGCTTGACTTGGCTTGGCGGCGACCACACGAGTCACCAATTTGTCAATTTTTTAATATTCTGTATAGGTTATTCAATTCACTAATTTGCAATTTTTTTATTTTTTGAAATTCATAAAATATCCTTAATTTATATGATGACTTAATTTGTCAATTTTGGGTACTGAATTTGTGCAATTTGTACAATTACACTTAGCCTTAATTTGTACAATAAATTTCTACTTAATGTTAAAGTTGGTATATAATTTGGTTTATACGTAAAGTTTGTTTATAATTTATTTGAGGTTTACACTGCATATCAGTTAAGTTGACTTAATCAGTTGAGGTTTACAGTATGTCATGCTCTTAGTTGATATTGAAGGCAGGAATTTGTGCTCTTAATGCATGTATTATGGTTGGTTAATTTAGCTAAGAAAAATGTATGTGTACTACAAGAAAAGAGTTTATTTTTGACAGAATCTTTCGTCGAGATTAAGGATATTCCGTTGAGGATATATTAAGACCGGCGAAATATTTCATCGGGAATTCGGTCGGGTTTAAGAACGTCGAAATTAAGTTCGTCGATATTTTAGTCAAAAATAAATAACTCTGACGAACATATTGTCGATGGGCTCAACAGATCTAACACAAACAAGGCCTTCAGCCCAGATAGGGGTCGGTAGATCACACTCGAACAGTACATCTTTGAGCTATTTGTAAATATGCAAATCCAAGATGGTTTAAAAATGTGAACATTGTGAGTATCGATCAAACAAGAAACCTTGGATGTCTGGCTTGTTTTTTCAAGAATTTGTTGGTTGGTTTAAGCTTGGATGATTGGCTATTTTCAAGAATTTGTTGGTTGGTTTTACAAGAGAATGAATGGCATAAAGGTTATCCTAATAATAGACAATTGCCGAGCTCATTCAAATGTAATTGAAGACTTGAGAAATGTAAAATTATTTTTATTGCCTCCTAATACAACGTCAAAAATTTAACCATATGATGTTGGGATCTTGAAGGGCTATGAGGTTGGAGCAACAAATCCTGAAAAAATTAATGTTTTGAATGCTATCAATTTTGCTAATGCGGTTGGAAATTTGATGTGAAAACAACAACAATCACAATTTGTTTTAGACATTGCAAGATTTGGCCAGAGGAAGATAATGTTCCTGAACCAGAAGTTGGTCAAGATAAGATGAAGAGGTCCAAGAATTAAATGAAGTCATTTCTAGTTTTCGCTATAGAAACGTGATGGATGTCGAATATCTTTTAAACTATCCTATCGAGAATAATGCATAGATGGAATTACCTACAAATGAAGAATTATTCAATCAATAATGAACATATGATGAGCATGATCCTGATCCATATGATAGTTCTGTTTTTACCAAATGTTTCGTCTAAAGAAACCTTTCAAGAAATAATCACCTTAAATAACTACTTGCTACAACATGAGCAAAATATTCTGAAAATTGTGTATGCACTACAAAAAGTTAAGGATGGGGTTGAATTTAATCCAGATATAAAGAAAAAACAAGTAACTTTAAATGTATATTTTCAAAAAAAAAATAACTTTTTGTTTGGATATTACTGATTGATTGAAGAGTTTGAGTCTATGAATGTTATTATAAAAAGTTTAAGAACATGTAGATTACATATATAAATTTTGTATAAAATTTAGTAATTATTAATTTATATTTTCGTTAGGTCTTTAAGTACTAATTTAAAAACTTATTACTTAATACATTTAGTGAGATTATTACTTTAGTACACATATTCAAGTCGGAAGAAATTATTTTTAAGCGAGGTTATTTATCAAATATTTATTTATCGAGACTTTACTGTATATTTTTTTTTTAATTATAATTGATCCAAAAAATATTATTTCAAAAGTGTTTTTAAATAGAATAACGTATTTTATTCTTATATCAAACACAATGCTCTTATAATATAGTTATTTACACATGTCATTGTGAAGAAGATTGAAAAATCCTTGTCATCATAATTGTATCCCACCATCCTTGAAAAAATAAAACTTGTCTTCAATAATTTTATTTTTATTCAAAAATAGTAGCTAGGTACTTTATAAAAGTAAATCGAACAAAAAAAAAGTAAGGATAATATTAATAGAAAAGCATAAACTTTTGATGGAATATCCACTATAAATAAATTTACAGTTGTGTTGTTGAAGTATCTTAAAATTGTACTCCTCAATCAAAAAGAGTTATTGCATTTAATAATGATATAAATTTGTAAAATATTTTGTGCATGAGAAGCTTTCTTAGACATTTCTAATGGTGGTAATAAAGAGCGTTTGAGATCAACAATATGGTTAGGAAACTGATATTTCTACTATAAAAAATAATATTTTTATAATAATAAATTTTATAGTGATATTTTTGTTATAAAAATATCAAAAAAAATTCTGAAAATGTTATTTTCATTTTCCTACAGTAATTCTTTTAGTGTATCTTTGGTTTGCAATTTTACTGTATTATCTAGTTAAATTTTACAAACATATTTTTAAATGCAAATTATTTAATTATATCACAAACATAATAATAAAATTATCACACTAAAAAATATAATACACCATCTGTTTCAAATTATAAATTAATATTGACTTTTTAAAAGTCGATTTAAAATATTTTAAATTCAAAATTTGTATGAATTCATTTAGTATATGTCATTGCAATTATGAATATTATAAAGTATCTAAAAAATACTACAAATTATAAAATTTATTATTTTTAAAATTAAATTAATCATTTTAATTTTAAGTCTATAAAATCTTAAATTAAAATTTAAAAAATCAATATTAATTTTTTTTAAATTTAAAATAAAGAGAATATAATAATACCTAAAAAATTTTAAACGCGCTTCAAACATTCTTATATAAATTAACCCTCCAAACGCACTAAACCGATACGTACAAATAGTGTAAATTACTATAATCAATCTCAATACGAGTAATTATTCTCCACAATGGAGACATACAAGGGCAATTTGGTAAATATCAATGAATTGTCAATCAGTGCAAAAGATGAGTGATTGGTGAAGGAAACAAAATCATATTATTCCCTCACATATTTTAACCCATTTCCTGTCTCCATCTATCACCTCCATCATCTTACTGTCAACCACTTTTTATTTTCCACAAAAGCCCTAACCAAGTCCCTTGAAACTTACCAAAAACCATTACTCTTTCTCTCTCCTCCTCCTCCTCCTCCGCCTCTCTCAGAGATGGAAATACTAGTTTCTTCCCCTATTATAGGAAAATTTGTGCCAAACCCTTGAAACATTTCAGAAACCAAAGCCAAACAAAGAAAAAAGGCAACCAACAGCCATTAAACAACCATCCTCATAATCATAGTATAGTATATATATAACCCTTTCAAGGTTTTATAGGATTGATCAAATAAAGTTGCAAAAGATAGAGATTTCAAAAAGCAACATAAGGAAATTCTTGACTCCTCCTTTCTTTATTTCCCATCTGCACAATTTTTTTCTCCCTCATTTTCTCATGAAAAAAAATGAAACCCTAGCTAGCTAGCTAGTTCCAAGATTCATCATCATCCATGATTGTTTCAATCTCAAATCTTTCTTAACTCTTTAAAGGTTCACCATTTCTTAATTTGATCAAAAAACCCAAAAAATCAAAGATCAAGAAAATTAATTATCCCCTCCAAATGGACTCCACTCAAGAAGTTATAAGCTCTTCAAATATAGATGCCACAAGCATGATGATAATCACTACACCTGCTAGTAGCACAACAAACTCCATAACCTCAGCTTCATCTTCATCACCAACAACCCTAAGCCGATACGAAAGCCAAAAGCGCCGTGACTGGAACACCTTCGGCCAATACCTCCGCAACCACCGGCCACCGCTCTCTCTCTCTCGGTGCAGCGGCGCCCATGTGCTTGAATTCCTCCGGTACCTAGACCAATTCGGAAAAACCAAGGTCCACACTCAACTCTGCCCATTTTTCGGGCACCCAAACCCTCCTGCCCCCTGCCCTTGTCCGCTTAGGCAAGCTTGGGGTAGCCTTGACGCCCTAATAGGCCGTCTTCGGGCAGCCTATGAAGAAAATGGCGGTAAACCGGAACAAAACCCGTTTGGAGCTCGGGCTGTAAGGCTTTATTTACGCGAAGTTCGAGATTTGCAGTCGAAAGCTAGGGGAATTAGCTACGAAAAGAAGAAGCGAAAGCGACCGCTGCAACAGCTGCAACAGCTGCAACAGCCAACATTGGCTTTGCCACCTCCAACAAGTTAGCTATATTGGAATATGATGATCAATTTGCATGATGAGATTTATTACCAAATTAATCTCATTATATTATATTATCAATATATATATATATATATATTAGTACTTTAATTACTATTTTTACTAGTCTATGATCTTAAGTACTGTGTTCTGAAACTATTTATCTATTTCTCTCTCCCTCTGGATATGGAGACTGATCTGATTATTATGTTACTTCTGCAGAAGGTATGCTAAGTTTTGTGGATATTATTGAAGGGTACTATATTGTTTTATTTTATTTCTATTTGAATGCAAATAGTAGCTGCAGTTATGAAATTTATGAGACTATATATATTCTGGATATATATATATATATATATATTGTCACAGAGATATGATGCAGGAAAGCAGTGGTAGTGTTAATAAGTGCTAGTCCATCTATCAGTTGCAGTTGAGATCTATATGTGAACTATTCTTTGGGACAGATATCTAAGAGTTATTAAAGTTGTGATTACTATGAACATTGATTACGCTGCATACGGTAGAATGTACAAGTTATATAGTTTCCGTATTACCTGATAAGGAACGTTAGGATTAATTAATATGCATAACGCAGGGCGATAATAGTTCTGGGTAAACCTTTAAACATCCACATTGTTTATTATTCATATATGTACGTATGAGGCATTATTTGCATATCATGCTCTATATATTAGGTGTTTTCATATAATATTTTAGGGTATTTGGCAAATCAAATGAAAAGGGTTATATGTGGTAGCTTTATGAAAATCTCATGTCACCTTCTATAGCTACACTATATATGTATAGTCCACTAGTTCATTTTTGGTATTGCAGTAAAATGATGACAAGGTCCTATAGTTTCCCGCTATTGCTTACTTTCTCCCTAACTTAATATAACATTTTTTAGAAATGTACACAAGTATTAAGAAAATAATCAGATAAAGATTAAATATAATATCATATATATATATATATATATATATATATATTGTCCTTATATTGAAAAAAAAATGGATTATTTATTGGGCAAAAAATAGTGAAAGACCCAAAGTTATATTTAATTATAATACTTGAGTTAATATTGAAAATTATGCAATTAATACTTATTTAAAATTTTAAAACTTTATATATTAAGAGATAAGTTTTTTTTTTTAAAACGTTTTATATTAAAGGACTGAGTACAACCTTACCTTAGTTTTACTTTTTTTTGCATTTCTACAAAGGTAGCATGCTCAGCCTATTAAATTGCTTTCTATATATGAACTATTCTATTTCTCTCTCTAGTTCTCTCCTTTTTTGAATAGTATAATTAAGGCCACATTTATTATATATATTTGCAAATCCATTACCCATATCTGTATATAGGGGATATCAGTACTTTTAGATGTTCCCCAAATAGAGAGTAGCATTAAATAAATGAAGTATTGTACAGTAACAAGAATCCTTTGAACACTGAAATCTAGCTCGATTGAGTTTGGTGCACATTAATGGCAATCTAACTTGATCTACTTTTAGAAAGGCTAGCTTCATCCATTCTAGCTGGTCACTAATAATTAAGGAACACTATTAATGTTACTCTCTCCATTTCCTTTTAACCGTCTTTTTTTTAAAAAAAATTATTTCTTTTTATGTCATTTGTATTGCAAGTATTAAAAACAAATTAATTATTAATTTTACGTACTATACCATTGAAGACAAACTTGTTTCTCTATCATCTTTTTAAGAAATTTTATAAAAATTTTAAGTTGTATACTGAATATTATTAATTAATTGAAATTATATTTTTTTAGTTTATATATTTACTTTCGAAATGTTAATCAAAAAGGAACATGAGGGAGTATTATGAGTAATTATCCATACATGGGTATAAAACCCTCCTCTCTTTTTCTTAATCTTTTTTTCGAAAGTTACTATGGCATTATATTTTATTAATCTGACCTTGCCATGATTGATAATGCTAAATTATGCCCACTTTTAGTATATATGGTGATAGTTTTTATTTTAGTCTAACTTTCCTTGCTCTTTGTCCATAAGTTTCAATAGGAAAGCTAAGCTCTCTTCATTAAATATGCAAATTAGGGTTACAGTAACCTAATGAAATAAAAGGCGAAAAATCGAGAAATAAATGTGCGAGACACTGCGAAAAGCCTCCACGTGTCCGGCGAGAAGACTTCGTGGAAGCGGCTCGTTTTAGGAATTGATTGAGGATTGGATTGGTGGCTAGAAGGGCGAGGGCAATATGGGCATTACTCGAAGGACTAAAGGTATTTACGGAATTTCCACGAAGGCATGTGCCTTGCACATGACTACTTTCGAAAAACCCTATAAATACCTTCCATTTCCATTTTGGAAAGGACTTCTCTCTGAGGCCCAGAAGACTTGGACTCTTGGAAGATCGAAAGGGACCCTTTTGGTGACTTAAAGGCTTGGAGATTCCACTAAAAAAGCACCAAAGGGTTTGGACATTCTCTCGACTTGAAGGACTCGAAGGCTCTTGGAATCCTGTTACCTAACACGGTTCCGGATTCTAGGGGAGTTACGCCACGCGTCGTTAGATAATCATCCACTGTCGTTCTCCCCTCTTGATCAATCAATCAATTCCGTACTTTTAGTGGATTTCTCTCCTCTCGACCAACACGAAACCCTAACCTAGCAAGCAGTCGATTTCCTTGCCCACATTTATTTAAGCGACTCTGCTTTGGGGAGGTGTAGAATTAAATGAAGGTATGCCCACTTCTTCGAAGTGGGAGAACTACGAGAAGAGCTGCTTCACCAACAAACGACATTACCTCACGGATCCGGTTCAAGGCAAGCCACTCAAGCTTTCCAAGGTATGAGCACAGATTTTGACCATCCACTTATTGAAGGCGCTTGAGAAGGAAGTTCGACGTCACCACATATGGCGATCAACAACAAACCAACGCCTTGAAAGGCAAAGGCGAGGATGCGGTGGAGACCCGAAGCGAATGATGTGCAAGCTGGAGATGCTCGAAGGCATTGAAGGAAGCACGAGAAGAAGCGAAGGAATGATGATGGCCATGATCTTTGGAAATCTGAAGGAGGCGCAAGAGGAGATGGGAATTTCCGCCATCGGTTGATCTGATTCCCACTTTCGAGGCCGTGTTCCCGGGAAGTTTGCATGGGGAACAGCGGTGTGGAAGACAACAACAATAATGGTAGCAACAACAAAAGAGAACCACATTGTACCTCCATTAACGGAAAATCAATTGGTTCCATAATCAACTTGGAAGCCCGAGCGGTGGTGGCGTGCCTGACTAGGATGGAAGCAAAACCCGACCTCGAGCGAAACATCATCTCGACTCTTATTCCATCATTTTCCACGGTCTGAATGCCACCATTCAAGCAATATCCGGTGAATGAGCAATGACTTCCACGATGCGGTTTTCATGATCTGAAGTGTCCATCAACCAATTTCTACCGTATACACACCGCCGTCGTGATATATCCTGACACCCCGAGAGTTCACGCTTCTGAGCCGTATGTGACGAAGGATGATATGATTAGCGTGATCGATCAACTTGCGAACGAACATCTCGACCCTCGGGTTGGACTTTACTCCTCCTTACCACCACACATTCGGAGCAACCTTACCCATAGGGTATATTGAGCACCCATGATTTCAAAATCTGGCGGGGAAAAAGGAAATGCTAGGGAACATATTGCGGGTTTTGTAGAGAGTCGATGTCTCAAGTGGCTCGGATATGGCGAAGTGAACAACCACACTTGTTGATCGGGGAATTCAACAAGACTTTGTGAATGAGTGCCTTTAGTTGGTACTACTGATTTGGAGAGAATTCGATCCATGATTGGGATGACTTAAAATTACAATTTTTCAAGAAATTTTTATGTGCGAAAGCAGGTAACCATTGTGGAGCTTATGCGGTTCAAGCGAAACCGAATGAGGAGTTGTCGATTATGTTGTGAGTTCGGGGCCCGAACGCGAAGTCTGTGAAACCGATTGAAGAAAAGAACTTAGTCGACATTTGCAACAATGGTGCCTTGGATTCTTTCAAGCCCCTTTCATCACCAAGGCTTGTGATTCTTTGCGACCCTCTCATCTTTTGCAAAGACTTGGGAGGAATCGTGACATTGCCCACTAACCATCGCAGCGGTTACATGGAAGGCGAAGGGCGACAAGCGTGGCTTTGGGTGACTCTCGATCAAACCCACAAGAAGCGAAAAGGAGAAACACGAAAAAATTTTAGCAAAGCGGAGAAAAGCTGAAAACAAATATCTGAAAGCCGGATCCGGAGGCTATCACGTGCAGTGAAAAGCATTGAGGGGTTTGTATGAACAATGGGTTGAACATGGGTGGTGAAACCACGAGGCCTAGATTTGCGATGTGGAAGAAATAAAGAAGACCGACTTACATGTATTCCACCAATCTGCGGGACACTCAGCGATGGATTATTATAGCTGCGGAGGATATTCCACGAAAAAGGCGGCAAATGGGGAGATTGAACTTGGAAAAGAAAGTAGTGTTCATGACAAGCCATTTGCCCGAACCACAAAGGGAAGGAAGCGTCACAACCAACATTATTCACAATCACAGGCCCGAAGTGGAGATGATGATGGAAGAAAAGGAGGAGTGTGATCCGGACTGCGGTGGCGGCATTGATGAAGCGGAGCGAAGTTGAAAAATTTTTTGATCGAGATAGGATTGGCGAGAAGCAAGGATTGAGCACGGGGGCAATTATCAAAAGTTGCTTGCAAAGCAGCGAGAGACTTGCGTGGCCATAAGCAAAGGATTTATGAAGGCGATGGAGGAAGAAGAAAATAAGATATCTTTCTCTAAAAGGCGATAGAGAGATAAGATACCAGCATATGAGTAGTTGTATGTGTGCGGTGATGTCAGCGGCATTGAGGTCTTGGAGGGCATTTATTGACAATGGGCGTCTGTAAATATTATACCTACAGTGTTCAACGATTAGGCTGCTTGGAGAAAGAAGATTGTGAAGGAACAAATGAACATTCTGGGATTACTTGATCAAAGCACGAGAACCTAGGACACGTTAAGGTGGACATGCAGTTTGGGAAGATTCGAGGGCTGTAATGTTCCATGTTTTAGAGTGGATGCATCATATCATGTCTTCTTTGGGAAGGGTTTGGCAAAAGCGACTACGGGGTGGTACCCTCGGGTCTTTCATCAATGCCTTAAAAAAGCTATTTGGAAAGGGAGAGAAGTGAAGGTACCGGCTGACTTCGGAATCCCTTTGGACGGAGGGCACACATCATTTGAAGCAACTTTCTTTGATGATGTCATTTGAAGAGGAGAGAACAGTTACAAGACTGATTCCCTAAGACTAGCAAAAAGTGGGAGGAAGTGCGAGGAAGATAAGTTCGTGCTGCGAGAAAAAGAAAAGAAGAAGAAGACCTCGAGCGTGGAGAATGTTCTAAAAATAAAAAGCCGATGGAAGAAGGAAGAAGAAAAAGAAAAGGCCGACAAATCCACGAAGATGCGAAAATATAATAAATGTCAAGCGGTTGGCACAATCGAGGAGGGCGAAAGGCGAAATGGGAGAGGTTGTTAAACTGACGGAAAAGTGGTGTTTGATTATGGCGATCTGAGGGAAGAGCCCTTGGAAGTGTGTGAACCAATGGCTCGGGAGGTGTCCCCACTCCGGCAATAATGAAGAAGAAGAAGCATCTGACGGAAGGTAGAACCCGACTCGAGAATGCTTGAGGATAGGCGAAACCTCAACAAAATGAATTAGAGGAAGTTAATTTGGCAGCGAGGAAGGAGCATGAAAGGCAGACTTATGTCGACAAGGAATTGGATGTTAAGCGGAAGGAGAAGCTCGTCTGATTATTACGAGAATATAGGGATGTCTTTGCTTGGAATTACTGACGAGATGCGGGAATTGACAAGGATCTTGTGGAGCCTGATCTAAACATAAGTCAGGAATGAAGCCCGATGTGCAAGCACCTCATGACTATGCACAGAAGTAGAAACTCAAATAAAGGAAGAAATCGAGAAGTTCTTTGGAAGTAGGGTTCATCGAGCCATTCAACATCGATATGGCTATCCGACATTGTCTTAGGTAAAGAAGTCAAATGGGCGACTCTGAATATGTGTGGATTTGAGAGATTTGAACAAGGCGTGCCCAAAGGACATGTACCCATTACCCAACATAGACACTTTGGTAGATCTGACGGCTAATCATGAGATGATGTCATTCATGGATGCCGGGTTTGTGGAGTTCTGATCGGATAAAGATGTCAAGTAGAAGATCACGAGTTAATGACCTTTCGTACCCGTTTGGGAATTTCTACTATGTAGTAATGCCATTCGGGTTGAAGAATCTGAGGGCAACTTATCGAAAAGGCGATACGCCCATATTTCACGACATGATTCATGATATAGTGGAGGACTACGTAGATGACATAGTAGTGAAATCCAAGAAGCGATAACTTCGTGTGGAGGACACGAGGAAAGTGTTGAAGCGGTCTGCAGAAGGTATAAGTTGAGGATGAATCAGAAGAAGTGCGCCTTTGGGATGGCCAATTTGGAAAATTCTTGGGCTTCTTGGTGCCTGATAGAGGCTTAGAGGTGGACCCAAGCAAAGGCGAAAGCAATCAGAGAGATGCCCCCACCAAAAGCGAAAGCAGTTGAAGAGCTTTACAGGAAAGTTTAATACATGAGAAGATTCATGCCGGCGTTAAGCAGAGTCACAGAACCTTTTGGCAAATTGCTAAAAGGAAAACCACAATGGGGATGAGGGGCAAAACCAACAACAACGAGCGTTTGAGAAGGTGAAAAGAATTTTGGCTTGGCCTGAAACAATGGTAGTGCCACAAAGAGGAATCTGGTTGCGGTTGTACATCACATCTACCAAAAGTCCATAGGTGGATTGATCACGCGGGGAGGAGGGCGGAGAAGAAAAACATATATTACATTAAGCCGAATAATCAGGGGGCCAAAAAACCGGTATTCACAAGTGGAGAGGCATTGTCTAGCATTGGTATTCATTCTTGCGAAAAATGCGGCATTATTTTTAGCACAAAATAAAGCTTGCAACAAAAAGCGATCGATCGGATACCTATTAACTAAGCCGACATTAGTAGGAAGACACGCGGATGGATGATGATTCTTTGAGTCGACATCAAATGTGTAACAAGAAAGCGTCCGATGTCGAGCCTTGGCGGACCTGTTGGCTCGATTTCAAATGGAGAATATGACCCCTTACGAGGATCTTAGGGTGAAGAAGTAGAATCAATCGAGTTGAAAAATGAGGACCCGAGAATGGTGGAGTTTGGCTTTTGATGGATCATCCGCGAAAGTAAAAGCGCGGAGCGGGAGTGGTGTTGACCACTAAAGAAGGAAATGAAGTGGCCTTGTCATACAAATTGGATTTCCTTGCACAAACAATGAAGCGAGAATATGAGGCGTTCATACTAGGATTGTTGGCGACTCACGAATTGGGAGCCAAATATCTTAAAGTAAAGGAGATTCAAACCTCATAGTCTGACAGATAAGAGGCCAATTTGGAGTGAAGGAACTATCTTGGCGCCATGTATCGAGCTTTGTAGCACAAAAGGTGATGGAGGCTTTCGAGAGGTGGTGATTGAATATGTGCGAAGGGCCAGAATAAACAACTGATGCTTTAGCAGCGATAGCATCTCGAGTCTATGTCGAGGTGAGAATTTGGATGTAAAGGTAATGAAGAAACCCTCCCAACCACGATTGCTAAATTTGTTCCCCAAAGAAATAATAGATGATTGGCGTCGACATCTCCAATCGATTGAAAACAAAGGAGGAAACAATACCTCTGGTAAAATTCTGAAATCTGACATCATCAAAGGTGTCTTGTATCACAAAGAAGCGGATGGTGTGTTGACCACGATGCTTAGGGAGCGAGAAGCGGATAGAGTCTTACAGCGGTGCATGGCGAAGCGTGGATTAGCGAGACATAGAAAGCATATCGTGAGGCTGCGGCGTCGAGGTATTATTGGCTTGAAATGAAGAAGAAGCGGATGCCTACTGGCGCTTGATGTGTTTCATGCCAAGAATACCACAGGGAGGATGAATCGCCTTCATTGAAGATATAGTGGATTGGCGAATCCCTTATGTGGAGTTCTTGCAAAGCGGGACTCTTAAATAGAAAAGAAAAGCCTTGATTATAATCGAGAGGAAGTCACAGCGTTTCTTACTACGAGAATGGAGAATTGTTTAGAAGGGGATTGATGGCAAGCCCTACGATTATGCAGAACTAGGTGAAGCCAAAGATTTGGTTTACCAAATGCACAGGATGAACACGAGGGGGAGCGAGTTGTCTGAAACAACTTATCGATCATGGTTCTCTTGGCCAAAGATGGAGGAGATAGTCTAGAATTTGTTAAAAAGTGCCACATTTGTCAAATCATGGAAACTTGATCCATGCTCCATGTAGTGGATCTGCGAACCATGGCAACACCATGGCCACTTTCATACATGGGGAATGGATCTTATAGGTCTGTTCACCCTAATTCCAAGGGTAACATATGGATTTTAAGCGCCAATAGAGATGTACACAAAAGTGGGTGGAAGCAATACCCTTGAAGAAGGCCACGGGACCAGCGGTGGCCAATTTTATCAAGGAGCACATCATTTTTCTTGGTTTGAATCCAGAAGATAATTTTATCGGATAATGGAACTCCTTTCATCAATAGGGATGTCAAAAATCGATGGAAAGATCTGAGGTGAAACATTACAAGTCATCACCATATTACAGAAAATGACGACATGACGAGGCTACTGAACAAAACCTTGATAAAATTTTATCAAAAACCCTGAGCGATCATCCAAAGACATGGGCGAACAATTTACCAATAAGCGTTATGGGCATATCGAACTTCAAAAAGGAAGCTACTGATGAGACCCCATATCTTTGGTTTATGGTGAAGAAAATTTTTTTTTGCCATTTGAAATAAAATACCTTGGCTCGAATGAGACTTGAAGCTTAGTCGAGGAAAAAAAGCAGACCAATGACCACAGAGCATTAGTTGACTTTCGAGATAAGGCTAAAGAAAAGCAGAGCAGTACCATGAAAAAGCTGCGACGACAATCTGATCTGCATGATGGTACCACGACGAATTTTGGTGGGGACTGGTACTCAAAAGCAACTCAGTCGTGAGGGGACCCCGACCACCAAATTTTACCCCAAATGGGAAGGCCCGTATAGAAGTCTGAGATCTCTCTAAGCGGGTATTGCAAGATATCTCGTGTGGGATCGAGATCTTTATCTCGGGCCCATTGAACTTGAAGTGGGTAAAGAAATATTACACATGAGAAGAGCATCACAAAAAGTTATACTTTCGACTTCAAAAGTAATCGAGGCACTGACTAAATCTGACCCTTGGAAGTTACACTTTCAAACTTCAAAAGTGATCGAGGAACGATTAACGACCCTCGTGATTACACTTTCAACTTCAAAAGTGGTAGAGGCACACGAGTTTAAGCCCTCGACCCAAAAAGTTACACTTTATCTTTAAAAGTGACAAACTTTATGTTTTATTAAACAAAAGCAAAAAGTTACACTTTACCTCTAAAAGTGACAATCGTTATGCTTTCTTGACAAAAGCAAGATTTACTTAATGAAGCGTTATGCTTTTAGTTAAAAAGCAATTTTATTATCAATAAATTTACAAACTTTCACTTATACTTGAATATTATTTTAAATTTCTTAAGAAAATTTACTAATGAAGCGTTATGCTTTTAGTTAAAAAGCAATTTTATTATCAATAAATTTACAAACTTTCACTTATACTTGAATATTATTTTAAATTTCTTAAAAAAAAAAATAAAAAGTAAAAATCGAGTTTTGGTTTGTGAAAACTATATATACATGTTTTTGATAAAATTCATATCTACTTGTGGTTGTCTTGTAATATTAATTTGAATAACTTGAGATTGATGATAAATATTGAATTTTAAGGAATCATTCAATTAAAAGCAATCAACAAGGTTGAAGAAACTACATTTGATAAATGAAACATGTGTAAATGAGTTTACGAAGCGGAAATCGGAAAAAACTACTACTGACAAGTTATGATCTAAAGGCGAAGACATATCAAAGCGAAGAGGAGGCATAGCTAAAGCTTCCAAATCGACAATGGCGCATCTCGAACCTTAAGATTTGCGACTTTCGACTCCTTAACTTGTTGGGTGAATTCTTTCAGAGTCCGTCATTTGGCACTCCACATCGATATTTAGCATTTAGATCCGAAGTTTGGTCCTCTAAATCTTGAGGCTGGATCTCCGGTTTGTTTGCGGCTTCATCAAGCTCGAGAAAAGCTGCCTTTGAAAGGAATCATCTTCACACTTACGTCTGACGACCTCCGAGCGTGGTGAAACAAGATTAAAACTTGATTTGAGAAGATCCGACTAACACGAAAGGAGACATGTCGACACCCACGACTTCAAGGTCATTCACATCATCACTAAACCTCTTGAGTCATCGGCTGCATGAGGAATATAAAGGCAGTGTGCAACCCAAAAACAAGGCTTGCAAGTGAGTGCAGGAAGAAGGTTTGGTGGAAGGCATCTTAATAATCAATCGGTCAATGTCTGCGGAAAGCAGAGCTAGGAGGCGCTCAGTTTTCTGACTAGGAGATGATATCGAAAACCCTCCACGGAATAAGATCCCCACTTGGATTGAAGGAAGCTCGGTAGAAGCCACTTTAGGCGTCACCATAGAATTTGACAAGACAAGAGATGGAGGATCGGAAAAAAGATCTTTGTATGGTGATGATTCCTCGAAGCCTTGGCCACTGGAGGATAACCAGAGTCACTATAAAGGCGAGTGGGCGACATCCGGATGGAGAACATCAAACAAAGCGAGGGCCTCAGCGAGTGAAAGCAAATCTTTCATCTTCTCACTCTGAAAACAAAAATGTCAAAGCATAATATATTATAAAAAAAAAAAAAAAAAAAAAAAAAATCTCACAATATATTGAAAGAAAGATACTCACATATAGCCCGATGGAAAAGAGTCGGGGAGATGCCACGGAGGCAGAATGTCATTTAATCCACCCAAAGTACTATCGATAATGCCCTCTGATCGATCACTAACTTCGGCGGACTCCTTACGGGGAGGATGGACATCAATGATAGTCTCGGAAGGATTCCCCTCGAGGAGGTAGGAGCCTTATTAGCATCTTTAGGCCCATCGTATGGAGAAGTCGTAGGAAGGATTGAAGAAATCGGTGTATCACCCACAATGGGGACTTGGGCTTACATCGGATAAAGTGTGTCTTTAGCATCAAGGCTAACACAATCATTATCTGAAGAAGGCGACTCGACACCAATAAGGATAGGTTGAGAAGGCTCACATTGGCGAAAAAACATTGCGGCTACCTCGTGTGTAGTACCGAAATAAACCCAGAGGAACATCATAATCCTCTTCATTGACCTCTGCAATCGAAAATCAAGAAAATAAATACATAAGGAAACACGAAAGCAACTATATGAGGGATAAAAAAAAAAATGGAAATGTCAAAATAAAAAAAATTTACCAAATTTCTCGTTGCGTTTGGCCAAATTTCTCTTGCTTTTACCCTCATTTATAGGCATACTAGAACTAGCATCATCATCGAGGGCGTTTGATGATGGCTTTAAGCGAAGCCCTAATAGCAGGACGACTAACGGGAACCACGATAGAAGTAATAGGAGGATCCACCCGAATCGGTAGTGGTAGATGCCTTGACTTTAGAGCGGGTGATTCTCGTTTCCTCGGCACGAGAGGATCCTTGGGGAGGAAGCGAAGGAGGTATTTGTGATAGAGATGCATGAGGCGAAGCACGTGGTGGAAGACTCACGGAGGTAGTAGGGACGTGTGCACGAAGAATAGTTGGGTCACTTGAGGATGAATGCCTCTTGTGGGGATGAGAAGACTTAAGCATCGAGCCTCACGCTCGATGAGCCGACTCTTCTTGGTTGACCAGCGTTACGAGCGGATAGTGGTCTTAGGAGAACATAGCAACCTAGCCCATTGGAGCGTTCGGGAATAAAAGCGGTAGAGAACAAACCAAAGTATCATCCCCCATCTTTTAAGATTGACACCTTGATAATTACGCTCATTTGGTAGTATATCGCCCAATCAAAGAATCATTCGGTGTAATGAAAAAGAAGGGACTTATGAGGAGCATTTGGAGGCCTTGGAAATGCCCGTAAAGAGGAGAGGTAGAGACAAAGTTGAGAAGGCGGTCTCATAAGTCTCTGACAAGTGTGGCCCGAAAGGGCGCTCTGGTCAAAGCAAGCGCCTCGTGACCACCTGTGAGGAGAATAAAGCACATGCAAAACCATTATCTTGACGAAGTAAGGAAGCTCCATGACCCAGAAGGAAGGCGAACCAAGACAACGAAGAACCACTCAATTCATTGATATCGAGTAGGAAGCGAAAGTGATGCCTATAGAAGTGGGGGGCGACGGCGACCTTGTTTATGCGAAATAATAGTGTATGGACGGTATATAAAGCATGAAGAATCGTCGATAAAATCTAGTAAATCTGAATTAGATCGGTGATCGATCCGGTAATTTGTCACGAGGACAATGTTCTTGTGATGAAGAAGGATCTGAATCTTGCTTTTTCTTCTTAGGAAAATGTGCGGGAGTAGAATATCTCAAAAAATGCTCGAAGAAAGATTTGAAGAAAGGAGGCGGGGCGAAAAGCAATTTCGTCATACACGAGTAAAAGAAACAAAAGATTAATAAGAAAAAATTACGATTGTGAAAGGCGGTTAATAAAAATCGAAAAAATGGATACCTCCCAATGATTCCTTCATGGCGAGAATAGTTTAAATCGAACAGCGATCTGATGTTCCTAAGAAGAGAGGCGAGAGGAACATTTAGACCTCGAGATAACATGGAAGCTAAACCAAACATGCGAGTCGAAGGACCATCTACAGGAGACACGGGAAAAATGAAGCGGGATAACCACATAGCCAAATAAGCGACTAAGGGAAAGACGAGGCTCTTCGTAGAAAGTGAGACGGACGTGTTATAGTCGAGAACTATTTAAGTGTCCGGATTGATAATCCACTGAAGAAGTAAGCGCACCAAGATAACCGAGAATTCTTTTGCGGTTAGAAGTCTCAAAGTTTGGGAGGAGCATGTCACCACAAAATCGCGAGATATAATTGGGAGCTCGCTTGGAAGCTTACATTAAATAAGCGATACACTCAACATCTCTAGGAGACAAGCTAGATATCTTTGAGGAGGCCGTCTGACAATGGGAAGGCTACAAGATATAATCTAGAATGAGTTCATACTCTAAAATATATATATATATATATATATATAATAAAAATGAACGCAAAAAAAAAAAAAAAAAGTAAAATAAAAATAAAAATAAAAAGATTACTGGTAAATGGCATAAACGTCCTCTAGAGTTGGGGTGAACTCCCCCCAAGCAGTGACAAATGTACATGTGGAAGAACACCAGCGTGAAATCAAGACGGTAAGAGCATCTTGGTCACATGGGATCTGAAGATCCTGCATAATTGAATCTGGCGCAAAATGTCGACCCTCTTGATATATCCACATAATCGAAATTTGCGAGAACCTCGTCGGTCCAATGTTGCCACCCACGAAGGCGATTGGATGAGTCGGATATGAAATGAATAGAATTTGTAGGGGTATTCTGTTTTTTATATACATCTCTGAGGAATGAGAAGCGAGCGAGGAAAAGCTGTCTAAACTTACATGGCCGTAGCATATAGAAATAAGCACTTTCTCGGGGAGGAGGAAAGGTTGTCGATCATAATTCTTGCTTGCTCCCGAAAACGTCGGAAGACCCATAAAAGGAGCCTTTCCCGATCGTGATGAAAGGAACCTCCTTAGTAGTTTTGAGATTACGTGGAGCGTTCACTTTGGAGTTGGCTGCAACAAGAAAAATATAACATGAGAATTCTAGAAACAAGGAAAGAAAGTGAATGAGCGTTTGAAATTAAGTGCTTACCATAACAAGAGAGTGTATGAAACTTAAGTAGGAAGATCACGGACACCTTGGATTGGATTGGAAAGAAAGATCACGAACACACGAAAGAAGAAAAAAGCACAAGCATTAGGAGCCATTCAAATAAAAGGGTAAAAAAGAGCGGGGAAATGTGAAAAGGAGGCCATTAGGTCGGTTCCCCGAGGTTGACCGTGGGATTTAGCCACCTAAGGAGCCCTCCCCTCTTACATTTAACTTCTCCTTACTTCGTCGAATCAAGCTGATTGGAATGAATGCTACTTCACGGAACATCCAGAACCAATGACCTTGTTAAGGTGAAAAGGCTCCTTCCTCCTTGGAACATCAAGAGAACCGATGACCTTGTTAAGGAGAAATGGCTGGAATAGATCCTTCCTCCTTGCGGTGTTCCTTTCTTCCGAAATATCCAAGCCGATGACCTTGTTAAGGTGAAATGGCTGGAATAGATCCTTCCTCCTGCGGTGTTCCTTTCTTCCGAATATCCGAGACGATGACCTTGTTAAGGTGAAATGGCTCGGAATAGATCCTTCCTCCTTGCGGTGTTCCTTTCTTCCGAATATCCAGACCAATGACCTTGTTAAGGTGAAATGGCTCGGAATAGATCCTTCCTCCTTGCGGTGTTCCTTTCTTCCGAATATCAGAGCCAATGACCTTGTTAAGGTGAAATGGCTCGGAATAGATCCTTCTCATGCGGTGTTCCTTTCTTCCGAATATCCAGAGCGATGACCTTGTTAAGGTGAAATGGTTGGAATAGATCCTTCCTCCTTGCGGTGTTCCCTTTCTTCCGAATATCCGAGGCCCATGACCTTGTTAAGGTGAAATGGCGGGAAAATAAATCTACAATCACACGAAAAGAGAAATCGATGAAACAATCAAAAATAATAATAAAATATTAAACAAATAAAAAACCAACATTATCCATTAATATTATTTGAGTTTATCAAATTAAACTACTAGGAGTTGGATTTAAGTAAAAAGCTTATCATGAAAGTCTTTAAACTACTGATTAGACTTTGTTTGAACAAACATTACAAAATCCATAAATTCTAAAATACCTTTCATAAAAATTAAGGTCAAATGCATGAACATATATATCTTTCTTGAATAACTTAATTGTTATTCACGTGAAAAGGTGTAAAAAAATAAAAAAAAAAAAAAAAAAAAATAAAAAAGAATAGCGCTTGAAAATAATATGGAGCAAATGAGGCATTGTGTTTCTTACTTTTTGTTTACAAATTAATAAAAATACCCCATATATTTAGACAAAACAATTACTTAGACCGAATGAATGATTCTTCTTTAAGCACAAATTATATCTCCTTTGTGTGTTTTAATCTTACGAGTCGTGTGATTAAAATAAAATAAAAAAAAATAAAAAAATAATAAAAATGAAATTAAAAAATATGCCACAAATCCAAAAAAAAAAAGGTTAAAAAATGTCATTAACTAGCGTGTATCGATAACTTTGGAGCATTGTAAAAAAAGAAAAAAAAACTCTTGATCTTGAATCCGTACGAAATGGTGAGGGCCAAACATACTTATATATAGTGAATTAAATGGCGGTGATAAATTACCCTATTTGATTGGAGGGCAACCTTTACCATGGATTTGGAAACACATGGTGATCAATCCATCAATCGGAATGCCCAATCCTCATGCATATTGATCAAGATATTGTTTGTTTGTTTGTCATTATTATTATTAACTTTTTACCCTCCAAGAACTTTTGGTAAAGTTAGACACAATGATTGATCAATCTTATATATGTTTTGATTTTAAATAGACAGATCGATTATGACTTTGAAATGATTCGTGACTTTGAAGTGAAATAAATGTTGAAGTGGTGAAGTTTAAAAAAAAAAAAAAAAAAAAAAGGAAAGCAATGCACCTTGCTCACATAATCTGCATAAGCACCTTAACTTACATGATAGCACCGTGAATAGAAGGGTTCGGCATCTTTGCGGACTTGAATGGATTTTCTATAAATGGCAAATAAAAGTTGGAGTATGTGAAGATTTTTCTCATCTGAGGTGTCGAATTATCAAAGCTACTGATCATCTTTGCCCAAAAAAATTATCAAGGCTTCAGTTTGGTGCAAGACGTGTTCATCGACTCCTTCTTTCTCAAAAGAAAAAAAAATAAGATAAGTAAAGGTTTTGTTTTATTTTCAAAAAAAATATATATATATATATATATATATATATATTTAATTTTTCGAGAAAATAATAATAATAAGATTTGATTTGATCTCTTTTCAAATTAAGAAAGATTTGATTTGGTTTCTCAAAATAAAATTAAGATTTAATTAAGATTTGATTTTGCAAATCAAATTAATATTTGATATGATAAAAAGGAAAAATCTATGGGTTTTAATTATACATGCATCATATGGTTGATTATTATTTTTACAAGTCGATCAATTATGCATACATATAGATTATAAAATAATATTTTATATATTAGGTAATTGTGAAGCTAAATATTCTACAATTGACAAGACTACAATTTCTACTATTTTTAGGCTTGATAATAGGGCAGTTGAGATTTTTTTAGTAAGACTTTGGAGGATATATTAATTTCCAATATTTCATGGCGGAGAAAGTGAAAAGAAAAAATGAAAGTGATAGTTAGACTTTGAGAAGAGTCAAGATTTTTTTTAAGTCTTTAATTGAGTTTGTGCAAACACCACAAAAGGTAAAAGCATGCAACAAAAACAAGTAAAGGAAAAGAAAAAGTAGAAGTAATTTAATTTGTTGTATAAGGTAAAGGGAGAATATATGCATATGCGTATCAAATAGAAAAAGTAGAAGAAATAATTTTTTTTCGTTATATATATTTTAATCGTGAATCTATTAAATTGTAGTTTTGGCAATTACAATTTCTATTCGTTAGCATGTCGTGAAGCTATTAGATAATTGTATTCTTGACAATTGCATAATAGTAATATGGGTTCATTATATCACTCATATATAATTGAGATGTTTCAAAAATAAATAAATAATTAAAATAAACAAATAAATAAAAAAAAAATTAATTAATTATTATTATTATTGAAACAAATATCCTATTTTTTTGAATAGGAATGTTTTGATTTTATCTTTGAAAGGATTTGATTTTCAATAATAAAATAAGATTTTATTTGTTAATATATAATTTAATTTATCTTGATTACATTTCAGAAGCGAAGATTGGGCGAATCTGAAAAAGATTTGAAGAGTTTTCAATATGTCGAGGAAGAGCCTTGCTAGGTCTTGCCTTCCTAGAGTTTAACTCTAAGGGTTTGACTCCTAAGGGATCCCTCTTCTAGGACCATTGTCTTAAAGGCGTGTAAAGTGAAGTCCCGAAAAAAAAAAAAAAAAATTCAAAGGCTTGCGGTTTTCTTGCGATCGTCTATTTGGAAATCGACTCTCTAGCGAGGGCAAAAATGTGGGCTCAAGTGTAAAATTAGGGTTCATATGACCTAATTGAATTAAATGTGCAAATTAGGGTTCGATGGCCTCATTAATGAAATAAAGGTTAGCGTAACCTAATGAAAAAAAGTCGAAAAATAAATAAATGTGCGAGACTGCGAAAAGCCTCCACGTGTCCCGAGGCGAAGACTCGTGGAAGCGGCTCGTTTTGGGAATTGATTGAGGATTGGATTGGTGGCTGAAGGGCGACGACAATATGGGCATTACTCGAAGGACTAAAGGGTATTTACGGAATTTCCACGAAGGCGTGTGCCTTGCACATGACTACTTTCGAAAACCCTATAAATACCCCTTCCACTCCATTTGGAAGGGACTTCTCCTGGAGGCGAAGACTTGGACTCTTGGAAGATCGAAGGGACCCTTTTGGTGACTTAAAGGCTTGGAGATTCCACTAAAAAGCACCAAAGGGGTTTGGACATTCTCTCAACTTAAAGGACTCGAAGAAGGCTCTTGGAATCCTCATTACCTAACACGGTTCCGGATTCTAGGGGTTTACGCCATGCGTCGTTGGAGTAATCACCCACACAATCGTTCTCCCTCTTGATCAATCAATCAATTCCGTACTTTTCGTGGATTCTCTCCTCCATCAACACGAACCCTAACCCTAGCAAGGTACGATTTCCTTGCCCACAATAATTATCCATTGTTATATTGAAATCGACTTGCTGATAATTAAACAGCTAGCGGCATTTCATGAAGATTTTCTCATTCATATTTTTCCTTCCTTCTAAGCATTCTTATATACAAATTTGATAGCCCATGTTTATTTTACTTTTTCCATAAATATTTGATAATTTCTTATTAATATATTTATTATTTTTATTGACATTATACATATATAATACTCAAGATAATTATACATATTTTACACAGTGTACGAAAAGTTTATACATTGACATTGACCACAATTTATGCATGCATGTGTATATATATATATATATATATATATATATATATATATATATATATATATCCAAGCATATATTTTACAGAAAGAATGAAGAGTATTGAATGAATAACTCGATATTGACTCAGGTAATGAATCATTGAGTTAAAATTATAAAATTATTATATAAGATCTCTTAATGCCTTATTATATATAGTTATTGATATGCACTTGCATTGATTTGGCAGGAGAAAGACACTAAAGCATCCCTGTTATAGAACTTGCAATATATGCAATATACTGGTATTTTGAATGGATTTAATTTAAATTTTTTTGGGTTAATTCATTAGTAAATCAGATGTACATTGTTGAGAATATAAATAAAGATTTATATAAGAGGATTAAAAATTTTGAGATCATAAATATATATACTCGTACGGACTTGATCATAATCAATTAATTTTAAATTATATACTTTAAACTGGTATTAGAGAAGGTCAATTGTCCGTGTATCCCATGTCACACAATCGGAATTTTTTTAGGCCATGTTTGTTTGTAAAAAATATGTTTCGAATTGAATTATTTGTCTTAAATTTAACACTACTTCAGACTAATAGTCATAAAGTCATTTAATAGCTTAAAATGGAAGGACTATTAATTCCACATTTATCATGGGATTATAAATAGTTTAAAATAATACTCCCTCTATTTCAGGATAAAAGTCCTGGTGGACTTTTCACGCATATTAAGAAGATGAATAAAATGACAAAATTGCCTATAATAATGTCATTAAATATGGAGAGAGAATTAGAATAAAAAAAGTATGAGATATTTAATGCTACGAGTATAATAGGAAAATATGTATAAAAATTTGGTTATTAAAGGAAAATAGATATTTAACATGGGACTACCCAAAATAGTAATAAGGACTTTTATCATGAAACGGATGGAGTATTAAATTAAGACAAATTATCTAATCTCAAACATATTTTTTATAAACAAATATAACCTTAGTGTTTAGCTCCTGCCTATATATGCCATGACACTCATGAAGGGCTAGTTAAGAATACAAACTCCTACATCATTTGCTGTTTATTTTGTTCTAATCACATGATTAATTAATTATTAAGAATACGAAGTCCTACACACCCAAATTTTAGGGGGCAAAATGTCTTATTATATCCTAAAATAATTGTGGAAAATTAAAATTCTCTCTTTATTTTGTTCTGATCATGTCCAGTAAAAGTGTTCAAAATGTTAGTACTTGGTTTCTATTTCACTATATAGTTTTGGCATGGTTTGAAACAAATCAAGTACTCCCTTACCTTCGTTTTAAATTATAGGATCATTAATTATTTACTTTTTAAAATTAATTTAAGACATTTTTAAGCTTAAAGTTGGCATAAATTTATTTAGTTTTAGTTAATATAACTAGATACAAACCCGCGCTTTGCGGCGAGATTAATCATTTTGTTAATAATAAATTTATACATGCAATTAATAAATTAAAATATAATAAGAAGATGGTAGATTGTTGTATGATTATCAAATTTTAATAGCATATGTTATATAGTGTTGCATAAAAATTTTATGTGCAAATACATATCCAAATATATAATTAATCTGATTACTAAACCCCAGAACATTACATAACAGCTTGTGTGTGTGTGTGTGTGTGTGTGTGTATATATATATATATATATATATATATATATATATATATTAATGTTTGATAAAATGTTTATAATGTAACCAATATGGTTAAAAATGGGTAACTCTTTCATTCTAAAGCACTAACAAATATTTAGAAAGTGTCATGCACAATGCCATCGAATTGTTATATTGATATGATTCTTTAGTGGTATATTTGAAGTCTCATTACACATTACACAAATCTCACCAAGGCTCAAATATCGACACGTGTACTTGATACATTTTGAAGAGTCCATGTCTCAGATATCTAATTACTTGCACCAGAATTCTAACATCCAAACGAAAGGGAAAACAACGAAAGAATGTCTCAGTTTTGGTCCTCAGACATGAAGGGAAAGCACATGTTACATGCGAAAACTGAAAAACACGAGAATTAATAATTATATTGGATCTTCATGTCAAACAAACACCATGTCCAAAAACATAAAGAAGATAGCACCGTCATACATAACACAATGTTATAGTTAAAGAACGAATACATACCTCATTAGTTTTTTTTTATCAATTTTTGACAATTGTATAGGCACTCACAGTATTATCATAATACAAAAAAAATATATTAATGATGATAAAATGATTTACCAGATGCTAGTACTTAACAAATCGTGCAAAGCCACAATCCATATAATAGAATGCAATAAATGAAGAAGCCATACGTATAAACACCGTGAGATATAGTCCACAAAATGAAGCTATATCCCCTCCCATTGAATGCACTGTCCCATAATCTGAAGGTCTTCATATAACTCCTTTGCACTTTCAACAATATTTAGAATTGTAGGGCGCAAAATTTTGTTGTGCTAAGCAGAATAAAATCCATGATGCACCTGAAATAATGCAAGAAGCATGCCAACAAAAATTTAACTCTGCCAAGAACTGCATACACCAAATTCATTGTCACATTACCATTGAACCATAGGTACCAGGATTATTACATTTAAGCTTCTTCCAGCTTAGGCCTTCAATCCAGTTATATTTATTGAATGTGCAATATATTCACACAAATAAAAATTAGCACTTAAATGATCTTTTTAACAGTCGTTGCAATCTTATAAATATTTGCGATAGGAATCTGGACAATGGTGAAATATAAGAATTTAGACATACTTAATAGTTGATTTCAACATTGCATAAACTATCAACCAAATAAATAATTATCTTTCCAAAACTCTTTTATAAGAAATATTATTGCTCGAGATAAAAAAAGTCTCACACTTAGCTAAAAATTCATGTGTTTGTCGGATTGAAAACTAACAGAACATAAAGAAATTTAGCTCCTATATTAAATAAAAATGAAAAGAATTAAAGTAAAATACATATGAAATGGACTTACATAGAATTTCAAATACTATCATCCAAAAAGTAAAAGAAAAACATATTATACTCTTATTTAAAAGTTTTTCAATGGTTATACATGAATATATATATATATACAGACAAAAAAATGAATATACATAAAAACTAAACAATTTTGTTGGGGGTAGTGTTGAGAATTTGTCGGTTTATTTTTGTCTTTACAACTGGAATTTGGCTCGATCGAGATAGCTTTGTAAATGCAAATCATAGATTTACCTAAAAAGATTCAAATAGATTATAGTAAAAATTTCATGAGATATAATAATAAAATAATCAGGGTTTACACTAATAATAAGCAGCAAAAAGATAATAGCCAGAAACAGTCAAACCTTTATACATTAAATTGTGAATTTTTTTTTGGAAAACTACATTCTTTGTAGTATTGTATGTTTGTCCATGTGAGACCCCAGATTTTATCAATAAAGATTTAAATTTTGTCGAAATAATTTTTAATATTATAGTGTGAATTTGAGATAATATTATAGTTGTGGGTAGTATTTATAAATTTTGCAAAGTATGCAAGTGGTTATATTATATTCGATTGGTGGGGAATATTAGGTTTAGCGGGGAATATTAAATATAACTACTCAATCATTGGTGGACCCTAGCGTAATTATTATTTGATTGAGAAAACGACAAAAATATTTTATTGAAATAACGATTTAAGTTTTACCGCTGATCTTGTTGAACTACTCGGTAGTAAAAGAAATACGATGTCGTGTGGTTGCATAGTAAGACACCAGTTGATTATTGATGCTTATGTGAGAAGTCACTCGGTTTGATTCCATTATTGTCGATTAATAATATGAATTATTATAATGATAATGACGCTTTTGTTTTATTCGTATTATTAACGTAATAAAATGCGAAACATCTTTTATATAAAATGAATACTTTATTAAAGTTATTCATAAATAGAATATATTATATTTTATTATGCATAGTGTTGCATAGTGTTTTGCATAGTGTTTTTGCATAGTGTTGCATAAAGTTTTGCATAGTAAAATGTTTTTATATAAATAGAATATATTATATTTTATTTAAAAGATTTTGCTTTAAATATGGACCGCCAGATTAAAGTAAATCAATCTGACCGTTCATGGATTAATTACTATGCATTCCATTTTCCTATAAATAGAAGCTCATTCCTTCATTATTTTCTTACGAATTCATTGAAACTTTAGAGAGAAAATTATAGAGAGAAGCTATAGAGAAAATTATAGAAAGAAGAAGAGTATTACTCTACTTACATTACGCCCCAAAATTAGGTATACATCACCCATCTTGGGTCGACACTTACATGGTATGCAATTTAAATACAACTTATTAACATAAGCGTAGGTATATAATCTGACATAAATCGTGAGTTTAAATACAAATATAAATCTACTAGATATTATACAAACTCAAACAAAAGTCCTCATTACGATTATTATCACACTATTTTTTCTGAAATAGTGAGGACTACTAATCTTATCTTCGGGACCATCACTTTCGTTTCCCAGGCTAAGTCCATTTATATTATCATTTCACGAAGAAACGGTGAAAGAAAGGGTGAGCTCAACTAGCCCGGAAGAAATATTATGACTAAGATAATGCAGAATAAATTATCAATAGTCTTGATAATGTTAAACCGATAAAATACAATAGACAAACAGGTTTAAGCTGCGGTGAATATCTGAATCCATTTAAAAGAGTCAAGTAGAAAATAAAGTCTACTATCTTTTAGGTTTTAAAGGTTTTTTCATCATTTGTTTATAGTTTGAGACTCACTTTTTAATAAATATTTCACATCATCGAATCACCCACACTACTACCAAGATATTTCTTTAGTATCACGACCACAATTATTCATGCACTACGGGCGAAAATATTTGTGTATTCATTAATGGTCATGATCATGCCAACAAGCGTCCATCAATGCACTACTGATTAATCGAGGATTTTTACCACATCATTTGTAACATTACTACCATGATTACAAGAATAATCTCTCAGTCATAATCATACCAAGTCCATCTATGCACTACAGTGCCACGGATGACTTTAAAAAAAATATAAACATGAGGATGATGACAATGATATAAGAATTGATAAAACAAGTTCAAGAATTATTTTATCCATGAATTATTAACGTCCAAATTGTCAATATGATATCTTTGTTTTGTAGAGTAAAATTCAAGAATGATCGGAAGAATATTTCCATGAAAAGATCTTTGGATGAAACGAAAATATCAAGGATATTCTACTAATTTCATGGAGTATAGAAGTCAAAGTTTTAACCAACCGGGTATAATAAAGAATGGAATAACAAAAGAAATCACCATGCATGCGGTATTGCGATGTACGAAAGTTATTCCAACAGAATAATAATAATGGAACCGGTCGTGTGTGAAATTCACACCGAGCGGGATGTTCCAACAGAATAATAAAAAGCGGAACCGGATCCTGGTAAAACACACGAGATAGGATATTCCAACGAGAATAATAAAAGATTTTAACCGGTCCTGTAAAACACACGACGGGATGTTCAAATGTAATAATAGAAGAATGTCACCAAGTATAGGGTAAACCACGATACTGAGTTATTCCAATGTAATAATAAGCAATGGAATAACAACAGTTCTCTTCATGAATAAGAAAGAATAACACCCCTTACATTTGGTAGGAGATTGAATCTCGCAAGATGTAGTAAGAACAAAATACTCTTCTTCTTTCTCTCTTATTCTCTCTATACTTTCTCTCTCTATAGCTTGAATGAATTAAGTGAAAATAATGAAGCCCTAGGCCTCTATTTATAGAAGATTTCTAGCTTAGCACCTACCGTGTGAAAAGGCAAGTGGCTTGGACGAATCGGTTTGGGCTTTTGTAATGTGAAACGACAAGTGGTTCGACGTCTGGTAAAGGTAATTACTATTAACGAAGGTAAATACTATTGACGAAGGTAAATACTATTCACAAGGGTAATTACTTATCGACGAAGGTAATTACTATCGACGAAGGTAAATACTATATTCAAGGGTAATTACTATTGACGAAGGTAATTACTATCGACGAAGGTAAATACTATCGATGAAGAGACTCTTAGATGATGACATATGAGCCCCCCATAAAATAATCAAACTTACCACAAATCATTTTTTTTCATCAACACATATTTAATCTTTCAACAATTATTAATCATTTATAACTTGTCGTCTCAATTATTGATTTAATACTATAACATATTATACGAGATGATCTTTGTGACAATAATTGAATCAATAATATAAGAGATATGATCACGCAATTCTTGTAGCAATAATTGAGCATAATTGAGTGACTTCTCACGTAAGCATCAATAATCAATCTGAGTGTCTTCTTATCAATTACGCGCAGACATCGATTTCTTTTACCACCGGGTAGTTCAATGGTTTTAATCGGTAACACCTCCGCCAGTTATTTTTATAAAATATTTTTTGTCGTTTTCTCAATCGACAATAATTACATTGTGGGGTCCACCAATGATTGAGCCGTTGTCATGCGAATATTCCCTAACAAAAGAATATTCCCCGACCAAACGAATATTTTATAACAACTTGCATACTTTGCAAAGTTTATAAATATTACCCACAACTATAACATTATATCAAATTTATTCCATAATATTCAAAAATAATATTTATAGAAAAATTCATCTTTATTTATAAAAGCTGGGGTCTTACAACTTCACTACTTCTATATTCAGTTCTTTTACGGTAAGGGGTGTTATTCTTTCTTCTTGAAGAGAACTTCATTATTCCATTCATTATTATTACATTGGAATAACTTTTGTAAAAGTGGCATACCCTATATACATAACTTTGATACGCCAGATACCCTATACTTGGTGAAATCCTTATGTTATTCCGTTGCTTATTATTCTCATTGGAATAACTTTTGTATCTGGTTTACCCTATACTTGGTGACATTCTTCTATTATTCTGCTGGAACATCCTGTGCATGTGTTTTACACCTGACCGGTTCCGCTTTTATTATTCTCATTGGAACATCACATCATGTGTTTTTTACACCCACTGGTTCCGCTCTTTATCATTCTCATTGTAATATCCTATCTCGTGTGTTTTACACCGGATGCGTTCCATCTTTATTATTCTCGCTGGAACATCCAGCTTGCGTGTAATTTCACCCGACCCGTTCCGTTATTATTATTCTGTTGGAATAACCTGTCGCATGCGAAGTACCGCATGCATGGTGATTTCTTTTGTTATTCCATTCTTTATTATACCCAGTTGGTTAAAACTTTGACTTCTATACTCCATGAAATTAGTAGAATATCCTTGATATTTGCGTTTCATCCAGTATCTTTTCATGGAAATATTCTTCCGATCATTCTTGAATTTTACTCTCTGCGTAAACAATGATCGTGTTGACAATTTGGGCGTTAATAATTCATGGATTAAATAATTCTTGAACTTGTTTTATTGAATTACTATGTCATTGTCATCATCCTCATGTTATATTATGTTATCTTTGGCTTACGTGCATAGATGAACTTAGTATGATTATGACGAGGATCATTCGGTATAATCACGACTTGATATAAATGATGTGACAAAAGTCCTCGGTGGCACAAATGCAAAGTGATGGATAGTTTTGGTATGATTATGACCGGGGTGATTCGGTATAGTCATGACCATTGATAATTTGATGAAAATCCTTGATCGTAGTATGCGGGGATGATTAGATGTGGTGGTTTATTTATTAAGTTTGAGTCTCGTGATAAAAATTGATGAAAACCTTTTAAAACCTAAAAGATAGTAGACTTTATTCTCTACTTGACTATTTTAATGGATTGCTTATTCATACTGCATTAAACCGGTTGTCTATTGTATTTTATCGGTTTAACATCATTGAAGGCTAATGATAATTTATTCTCGCATTATCTTAGTCATAATATTTCTTCTTGGGCTAGTTGAGCTCACCCTTTTCTTTCACCGTTTCTCTTGAAAAATGAGAACATAGCCGGGACGAGTCGGGGAACGAAGTAATGGTCCGAGGATAGCATTAGTAGTCCTCACTATTCTCGTGAAATAGTGTGATAATAGTTGTAATGAGGACTCCTTTTGAGTTTGTATAATATCTAGTAGACAATATTTGTATTCAAACTCACGCTTTATGTCGTATTATTGTATACGCAGCTTATATTAGTAAGTTGTATTTGAATTTATGTACCATGTAAGTGGCGACCCAAGATGGGTGACGATACCTAATTTTGGGGGCGTCACGGTTGATATCGAGCTTAGGATATGATCCTGGCTAAGATGTGAGAATAGAACTAGGAGGGAGAGACGGGAATTCTTCGCTAGTATGACCTACCCAAGTTTATTTGGTATTTGATTGGTCGGTCGAGTATAGTGATAATATGTTGCATGTCAATTAACCCTTATTTTGTGGCGGTGTTTGAAAATGGCATCCGAGAATGTTGAGAATAGCAATGGAGCACGTGAGAGATGTTGATTCTCCACGGATCAATAATCGTGACAATGTGCAACAGGATGGCGATAATCCTCTTGTAAACAACAACACCGATCAATCATGAATGACGAGATGCGTTTAAAAGGTTTTAGAATTCATGCAACATCGGTAAAGCGACTCACTGCCCAAAACGTAGGTGGAAACACGGAAAACTCTCGGCGGCGGTCACCGCTAAACAATTCAAGGAGTTGGGACCACCGGAGTTTAAGGAGAGCCAAAACCACTTCGGCGGAAGCATGGATAATTTGTGGTCGTGATACTAATGAATACACGATTATCTTTGGCCGTAGTGCATGGATAATTGTGGTCGTGATACTAATGAATACACGATTATCTTTGGTAGTAGTCATGGATAATTTGTGGTCGTGATACTTATGAATACACGATTATCTTTGGTAGTAGTGCATGGATAATTCGTGGTCGTGATACTAATGAATATCCTTGGCACGTAGTGCGAGGATGATTCGATGATATGGATTAATTATTGAAATTTGAGTCTCGTGAATGAAATATTAATTCATGGATGTGGTAAAAGTCATCTTTGGCCGTAGTGCATTGATAGACTTGGTATGATTATGACCACGGATTATTCGGTATAATCATGATCGTAATTGAAAACACGAATATCCTTAGCCAGTAGTGCATGAATAATTCATGGTTGTGATACTATTAAGCTGAGTCTCAGTATTATTGGTTTTACAGTTGTATATCTTTGGCCTGTAGTGCAAAGATGAATTGTTAATGAATATCTTTGGCCGGATTGCAAAGATGAATTTAATGTTTTCAACGATAAAGGTATTCAAGGTATCCTCACCTCTTTATTATACCAGGTACATACCCTAATTTTGAGGGCGAAATTCCATAAGGAGGGGAGATTGTGAGACCCCAGATTTTATCAATAAAGATTTAAATTTTGTCGAAATAATTTTTAATATTATAGTGTGAATTTGAGATAATATTATAGTTGTGGGTAGTATTTATAAATTTTGCAAAGTATGCAAGTGGTTATATTATATTCGATTGGTGGGGAATATTCGGTTTAGCAGGGGATATTCGTACAAAGGCTCAATCATTGGTGGACCCCAAAAACGGAATTATTGTCGGATTGAGAAAACGACAAAAATATTTTATTGAAATAACGACGGAAGTTTTACCGTTGATAATCTTGTTGAACTACTCGGTAGTAAAAGTACAAAGATGTCGTGTGGTTGCATAAGTAGCACACCGGTATTGATTATCGATGCTTATGTGAGAAGTCACTCGGTTTGATTCCATTATTGTCCGATTAATAATATGAATTATTATAATGATAATGACGTTTTGTTTTATTCAGTATTATTAACGTAATAAAACGAAACATCTTTTATATAAAATGTATTACTTTATTAAAGTTATTCTATAAATAGAATATATTATATTTTATTATGCATAGTGTTGCGTATAGTGTTTTGCATAGTGTTTTGCATAGTGTTGTATAGTGTTTGCATAGTAAAATGTTTTTATATAAATAGAATATATTATATTTTATTTAAAAGATTTTGCTTTAAATATGGATTTGTCGATTAAAGTAAATCAATCTGACCGCTCATGGATTAATTACTATGCATTCCATTTTCCTATAAATAGAAGCTCATTCCTTCATTATTTTCTTACGAATTCATTGAAACTTTAGAGAGAAAATTATAGAGAGAAACTATAGAGAAAAATTATAGAAAGAAGAAGAGTATTCTCGCTTTACTTCACTACTTCTATATTCAGGTTCTTTTACTAGAAGGGTGTTATTCTTTCTTCTTGAAGAGAACTTCATTATTCCATTCATTATTATTACATTGGAATAACTCGTAAAAAGTGGCATACCCTATACATAACTTTCGTACGCTGCGGCATACCCTATACTTGGTGAAATCCTTATGTTATTCCGTTGCTTATTATTACATTGGAATAACTTTTGTATCGCGGTTTACCCTATACTTGGTGACATTCTTCTATTATTCTGCTTGGAACATCCCGCATGCATGTGTTTTACACCGACTGGTTCCATTTTTATTATTCTCATTGGAACATCCTGTCATGTGCTTTACACCGACTGGTTCCGCCTTTATCATTCTGCATTGGAATATCCTATCATGTGTTTTACACCGATCGTTCCATCTTTATTATTCATTTGAACATCCTGCTTGTGAATTTCACCGACTCGGTTCCGTTATTATTATTCATTGGAATAACTTTTTACATCTTGGCAACTGCATGCATGGTGATTTCTTTTGTTATTCCATTCTTTATTATACCCAGTTGGTTAAAACTTTGACTTCTATACTCCATGAAATTAGTAGAATATCCTTGATATTTGCGTTTCATCCAGTATCTTTTCATGGAAATATTCTTCTGATCATTCTTGAATTTTACTCTACTAAATGATGATTATGTTGACAATTTGACGTTAATAATTCATGGATTAAATAATTCTTGAACTTGTTTTATTGAATTACTATGTCATTGTCATCATCCTCATGTTATATTATGTTATCTTTGGCTTACGTGCATAGATGAACTTAGTATGATTATGACCGAGGATCATTCGGTATAATCATGACTTGATATAAATGATGTGACAAAAGTCCTCAATGGCTTTGTAATGCAAAGATGATGGATAGTTTTGGTATGATTTTGACGAGGGTGATTCGGTATAGTCATGACCATTGATAATTTGATGAAAATCCTTGACCGTGGTAATGCAGGGATGATTAGATGTGGTGGTTTATTTATTAAAATTTGAGTCTCGTGATAAAAATTGATGAAAACCTTTTAAAACCTAAAAGATAGTAGACTTTTATTCTCTACTTGACTCTTTTAATGGATTGCTTATTCCACCGCAGCTTAAATGGTTGTCTATTGTATTTTATCGCTTTAACACTTTGTTGAAGGCTAATGATAATTTATTCTCGCATTATCTTAGTCATAATATTTCTTCTTGGGCTAGTTGAGCTCACCTTTCTTTCACCGTTTCTCTCTCGAGAAATGAGAACATAAATTTGACGACTAGTCGGGGAACGTAAGTAATGGTCCGAGAGGATAGCATTAGTAGTCCTCACTATTCGTGAAATAGTGTGATAATAGTTGTAATGAGGACTCCTTTTGAGTTTGTATAATATCTAGTAGACAATATTTGTATTCAAACTCACGGTTTATGTCGATATTATACACGACGCTTATATTAGTAAGTAAGTTGTATTTGAATTTATGTACCATGTAAGTGGCGACCCAAGATGGGTGACGTATACCTAATTTTGGGGGCGTCACAGTCCATCTTTGTCACAAATTAGTATTTTTACTCCACTCTTGCTTGTAACTCTTGATACTGCTACATACAATTGGTCATGGCTAAAACTGGACGTGACAGATACAGTCCAACATGTGAGAGAGATTGCTCCTGACTCTTATTAATTGTCATAAAAAAGCAAACAATCAAAAGAAATTGTCTTTGTTGGAATTTAAAAGGTAATCTAAAGTTTGACGGTGTTAAGACCAAGCGAGGTAAGAAAACTTTGTGTCCAAAATTGCTAACTAAAATTACTTTTGCTTCTATCAGATGTTTTTCCAATTGAGTTACTATTAATCTCGTGACATTGCACAAACCAAATCACTGATCTATATTTCGGAGCAACATTACAGGAATCCCAATCTTCAACATTATCTTGTGGTTTGACATTCCAGAAGATGTAATGCTATTAAAAAAATTATAGGGTGTAAATACCTTCATAGCTGTTTGAGTTTTCATCAACCTTACATAGGACATGTTAGATATGGTATTTCATAACCTGGCCATAAATACATCACATATTCGTTCACCTTATTTATAGCATCAAGTGTAGGTGCAAGGATGGCTTGGTCTTGGAAATAAAACTCATTGTCAAATTTTTTCAATAAATTAGGATATGTGATATCAACAATTGCTGCAAGGGGATTGATCGGATATTTGATAAGAAAATTTGGATAAATAACGGAGAGTAATGATAATAGCTCAGTAATGATAATATCATAAAGTAGTGATTTTAGGAGATAATAATTAAATTAGAAAGTATAATATCAGAACAGTTTACATTAACAAAATAGTTTAGATTTGTAGTGATTTAGAGAGTTATACATTTAAAATATTAATTTGGGATTAAAAAATTATGATTTTAGTAGATAATAATTAATTTAGTAATGATAATATTAGAGCAGCTTAACATTATTAGAACAATTTAGATGTATAGTGATTGAGGGGATTATAAAATCAAAACAATAATGTAGGATTAAAAGTAATGATTTTAGAAGATAATAATTACGTTATGATAATATAAAAATCGCTTAGATTGAAAAAGTAGTGATTTAGTGGATTATAAAATTAACATAAGAACTTATGATTTATATTATTTGTTATTTTAATTTTGTTTTAAATGTTTTAATTGTATAATATTATTTTGTAATATAATTATAAATGGTATAATATTATGTTGTAATATAATTAAATTAGTAATGATAATATCTCACATTTTTTAGATAGGTAGTGATTTTATTATATACGTAGTATTATAATATTATACCATGTATGTATGATATAATATATGGTATAATTATGAATGTTATAATATTAGAAAAGTAATTATTTTAGGATACAATAATTATGTTTTAACATAATTAAATTAGTAATAGTTTAGAAAAGTAGTGGATTTTAGGGGATTATAAAATAAAAATATTAATTTGGGATTTAAAAAATAATAATTTTAGAATATAATAATTAAATTAAAAAGGATAATATCGTAATGATTGACATTACTAAAACAATTTAGATTTGTAGTGATTTAGTGGATTATAAATTCAAAATATTAATTTGGGATTAAAAAAGTAGCGATTTTAGGAGATAATAATTAATTTAGTAATGCTAATATAAGAACAATTAACATTATCGAAACAATTTAGATTTGTAGTGATTTAGAGGATTATAAAATCAAAATATTAATTTGGGATTAAAAATAGTGCTTTTAGGAGATAATAATTAAATTAGAAATGATAATATCGTAATAGTTGACATTACCAAAATAATTTAGATTTGTAGTGATTTAGTGGATTATAAATTTAAAATATTATTTTGGAATTAAAAAAGTAGTGATTTTAAAAGTTAATAATTAATTTAGCAATGATAATATTAGAACAGCTTAACATTATCGTAATGCAGTTTAGATTTTGTAGCGATTTAGGGGATTATAAAATCAAAATAATAATAATAATATAAAAACCGCTTAGATTGAGAAAATAGTGATTTATGAGATTATAAAATAAACATAGTAAATTATGATTGATATTATTTGTTATTTTAATATTATTTTAATTGTTTTAAATTGTATAATATTATGTTGTAATATAATTATAATAGTATATTATTATTCTGTAATATAATTAAATTAGTAATGATAATATCCGCATGCTTTAGATAGGTAGTTATTTTGTTATATACGTAGTATTATAATATTATACCATACATGTATGGTATAATTATGAATAGTATAATATTAGAAAAGTAGTAATTTTAGGATATAATTGTTTTAAATGTTTTAAACAATATAATATTATGTTGTAATATAATTATAAATGGTATAATATTATGTTGTAATATAATTAAATTAGTGTGGGATGCACATTAATTATATAGAACATGTGCTACAATGTGGGAAAAACACATGCCATTCAATGGTGTTATGTAGATAACAGATAATAGATAATAAATAATAGATAGATTCCATTCAAAATTTTACCACATCAACACAACCTCATATGAACTCATGTAAATTGTTCATTCCATTTTAATAAAATAATTAAACTAATTTCAAGTTTCATGACAAAATTAATTATACTTCCAGTATCCCATAAAAAAAAACCCAGTTTAGATTCTTTTACTAATCAATTAGTAAAAATTACAATTTCAATTCATGTAAATTAATTTGATAATGTAATAGTTGATTTCTTGAACTACTTTAAAAATATCGCCATTACTACAAAATTATTATTTTAAAGATAAAAATAAATATTCACATGAATTTTAAATTAATTGAGTTTTCCATAAATTGGTTAAGCAAATAAATTTTCATATTTTTAGAATCAATTAGCGTGGTTCAAATAATTGGAAGAATTTTTGGAAGCTAATAGATTGAAGTTTTAAAATGAATATGAAAATAATTTTTAATTGCATGGAACTATGAAAAGTAGATAAAATAAATAAAAATCTAATATTAAAGGAAATTTACTTTTCAAATAATTAAAACTAATTTTTCATAAAAAGCAAGTTGGCCCTATCGTGTTTAAATTGATCCAATCTGGTTGTTGCCTAAGAGAGTTATCTAATTAATGGGTCCTAAAATAACGTGGTTGTTGATAATATTCATAAAATAAGGTGATCAATATATATCAAAGTAATTCTTAAGAGTATTTTTGTCAAGGACAAAAAGAAGCATTAATTAGGATAGACATGTGTCAATTTTATAAAACGACATATGTCAATTTATCATCTTTATGTCTTTGATTTAGTATATATAATAGATAATAGATAATAGATAATGAATATTGTAAACTATCTAGAAAGTATTACTCATTGCAAAATTTATTATTTTATAATTTTTATTAAATCATCTAAATTTTAAACTTAAAACTTTCTTAAATTAACTTTTAAAAGTTAATTACAATCTTATAATTTGGATAGTACTAACTTTTTCTACGAAAGCTTCCACTCAAATTCCCGGTGTAGATTCTTATTTTGAGTTGATTTGATTATTCGAATTCATATTTAGCAAAAAAAAATAATAATTCAAATTCATTACAAAACTAAAGGTGACTAGGACTGTCACTCTGTCAGCGGATCTAATCGGTCTTATTTGTTAGTCATTCTTAATCTATAATTAATTAATTGGATGAAACTTGCTATTTCCTTGAACTGATATGATTAATATCAAATTTCAACGACAATATCTTTTTGCATACATATATATTTTGCTAAATCATACATATATATATATATAGTTATTTTTCTAGATAAATAGGAGTATTATTTTTGCTCAAAATGTATAAATATTTTGATTATACATTATCTAAATTATATTGATTGAGCATGCATAGAATTCTAACTATTTGGATTAATAATTGAATCTGGTAATGATAATTTAGGATATCTGATATTCTGATATCGAGAATATTGATAAACAGATTTGTATCGAGATATGACCAAGTTTGTATGATTAGGATATTTCCATTGCACTTTTTACCTAATTTCACTCGGTGCATATTTAGTAGCACAAATAATTTTATTACAAATAATTGTATCATTGGATCTATAGATAAAAATAATATTTGTACGTAACCGACATTAAATGTGCAATAAGAAAAATTGAGTTAGGAGTGTAATAGAAAGAATCATAATACAAGTTTGCACTGAATTAATTGTACTCGATGATAACCCTATATATATATATATATATATATATATATATATATATATATATATATATATATATAACTTCTCTCATCTAACCCCAAATTTATAACGATAATTTTATCCATCGTTATAGCATAAAAAACACAGACCTTTATTTTCCAGCCCTTCCTATTTCTTAATTTCAAGAAAAATTAGAAGTACGTAAATAATAAATTCTAATGAACATGGTTCTTTTGAGGGAGTAAATAAGTCGACTTAAACTTAATTTGAGATGGTCAAGTTAGCCTGAATTATTGTTGAACCTAGCTTAATTGGTTTAGTTATTATATATCTTATTAATCTTAAACAAATGGAACTCAAGCGACTTGATATTTTAAAGGAAATTATTAAAGCCACAACAAAAATTATTATTTTCACAACAAAAGTGTCGCTATAGATCTTATAGCGATGATTTTTACCGTCGTTATATATCTACAGCGACACTTTTGTTGTGAAAATAATAAAAAATATTGTGGATTTAATAATTTCTTATTTTAAATTGTGTTAAAATTTTAATCGATTAAAATGAGACAATTAAGCTTCCTAGGTTAGTAATGTCAGTAATATGGACTAATTTAAATGCCTTTTATTTAATTTCTTTTCATACTTATTAACGACATAATATTATTTTAATAATAAAAATAATTATTTAAAATAAATATTATTGTGTTAGTAAATATAATAATTTTGTTGCTATATATGTAACTGACAAATTAAACGAAAAGTATAATAAGGTGAAACCTAGCTAGTCCCAATCCCAATAATATGATAAAGTTTGAATAGTCAAATCTCATACTACAAGTTTTGAACTAGTTGAGCTTGAAACATAGTCAATACGACAATTCTACCACACAATAGTGTATATGTCAGTCTTTATGAAAATTTCATGTCATAAAAATGTAATACTACTATTTTGTTGACTTTTCGGGTCACTAATTTTATGATGAAACATATTTATTTCGTATGCAAAAGGTGAAACAAATATAATTTTTATACATTAAAAAATAAATATAAAAAAAATATTATAAAAAATTTAAATTTATTTTTAGTGACTCTGAAAGTGATGATTATTTTTATTTTATTATACTAACAAACTTATTAAATGAATTAATTAATTATTTTTTATTTTATATATATTATCTTTTTAAAAAAAAAAAAATTATATACCTTTTATTATCTTTTGAGAAGGGAAGAAATAATTTCTTGTCTGCGCATATAAAGCTCACCACTATTCCAAAACATGCCTCGTAAACATTTCTAACGTGTAAATTATCATGGAGAAATTTATGGATCGAGAAATTAATATATTGCTACTATATTTCTTGATTTCCATTTAAGGCTCCTAGATACTTTTGGGAAAGAGGTTGAGTTTAGATATTGAGATGGTGAAAGAGTACTTCCTAACTAATTAATATGCTGCTGATAACTAGTTTTCACTTTCATAGATAGTAACCAAAACAAGTGAAAAGATTAACATGTCCTTTACATTTATCCTCTAATTTTTTTAAATACATATTCAGCGACATAAATATTATTTTTGACTCGTCAAATTTGTTTGCAACAAGTTTGCATGTATCATTAATTATTTATTTATTTTGCGATGAATTTTATTATAACGCTAAATATAATATTTATGTCACTAAATATATATTAGAATTATGTTTGTTTGCAAGGATTAATAACACTTGGGATATGACTATTAATCTCAAGTGTCTTGTTTGTTTTTAAATTTAGACTTGGGACTATTACTCTAAAGATTATAAAATGACTTAAAATGAGTAACTATTTAATACCATACCTAACTAGATATTGTAATCTCATCATGTGGGATTAAAAATTTATAGACAAAACTAACCTTTATTTCTTAATACCATGTCTAACATAACATGGGATTATTTTAAGTTATCTTGTAAAAAATAAACATATATAACATGAGATTATTTTAAGTTATCCCATGAATAATCTCATAAAAATAAATATGTAATTAGGACTATTTAATCTTAAAATTAATAATCTTGAAATTATAATTCTTGCAAACAAACATAGCCTAAGAGAAATTATATTATAAGTAGTGTAATGATTTTTCATATTTAAATCCACTGTGTTTTCATGCATTTTGTAAAATACTCCATTTTAAACAACAATTTAGAAAAGAAATCTTTCAGATTTTAATGTTGTTTGGTGCAGGTAATGTTATTTTTTCATAAGTGAAAAAAAGGAAGAAACTTATTTGGAAGCCTTGAATTGATAGATTATTATATAAGTTCGGTTGTGGGGCTGGCTTTGTATGAGAGAGGAGTTTTTAATGTTTTCAATGTAATTTATTGTGCAAAATTGGGTTGTGGGGCTGGCTTTGTATGAGAGAGGAGTTTTTAATGTTTTCAATGTAATTTATTGTGCAAAATTGGTCAATGTGGTTTATGATATTAAAAAAATTAGGTGCACAAGTGTTGAAAATACTAATAAAATTCATAAAAAATTAGTTTATCTCGATGTGTTTAACTTGCCAACGTGTAAAGGGCGAAAGATCTAAGACCTGGGGTCCATTGCAACCACTTGAGATTCAAAATGGAAGTGGGAACATATTACCATGGATTTAGATTCGGTCTTCCTACGGTTTCTCGAAGGCATCAATCTTATTTGGGTTATTGTTGATAGATTAACCAAGTCTGCTTTCATTTCTTTGCCGAATCGGAGACTTATTCACTTGAGCGTCTTGCTAGTATGTATGCGTGAATGAGATTGTGAGGTTGCATGGCATGCCTGTATCCATAGTTTGGGATCGTGACCCAAGATTCACTTCAAGATTTTGGGTTAGCTTGCAAAAAGCTATATGCACGGATTTGCAATTTAGTTGACATACCATATAAGACCCCAAATTTTTAAATAAAAGGAATTTCCTTTATTTATTATTTTGAAATAGTAAGGGTTGATTTGATTAATGTGGATAGTTAAGGGTTAAATATGCAAATATTTCAAAATAAGCAAGTGGTTATAAAATATTCATTATCGTCGGGAATATTCGTTTGGTCGTGGAATATTAAATCGTTGTCGGGGAATATTAAATATTTATGCAATAAGCAAACCATGTGTGGGCCCCATAACTGAAGCGATTGGATGAAGAAAACGACAAATATAAGTTGTTTTTAAATAACAGCGTAGTTGTTGCAGCCATATCTTTGTTGGAATACCCGGTGGTTAAAACACACTAATACGCCGTTGTTAAACAAGAAGCACCAGTATTGCACCAATTATTGATTCTTACGTGAAGAAGCACTACTCAATAATGGTTACGTGAATTCTTTATTCGATATTTTATTGAGTTAATAATTGTTTGCGTTGATATTTTATATTCTTTGTTTGTTTCAATAATTGTCATTACACAAAGATTTTTCATTATCGAAATAATTCATATTATCTGAATAATATTATTAGATAACATTATTGGCAATGTCTAGAAAGTTCTGCTCAAGGAGAGGTTTGGTCACCTAATTGCGCCATGAAGAAGAAATTCTTATTGAAAGCCCCTCTTTCTGAAACCGCCCCGGTTGTCAATATTGTGATTCTCGTAATATTATTTGTGAATAATTAATTATTGATTTATATGATGAGGAAAATATTGATTTTATGTGGATATAGATGGAGAAAATTTTTAAAATGACAATTGTTGAAAATTAATATTTTATCTTTTCGATAAAATAATTCATTTAAATATATTATTTTAATAATATATTAACGGTGATATTTTTACAATGAATGTGGGATATATGAGTATATGAGGAGGAAGAGTATTTTTGTGGCATTAAATGTTTAACACATATTTTGTGTGTTGGTGGACACAATTATCAATCAAATTTGATTATAACTTTATAAAATCGCCTGTTTGTGGATTTCGGTCGATTTTTGTTTGGAATTTGAAAAACTTTCTTCTGCAAAGTTGTAGAGAATTGAATTTCCTATAAAAACTCGCGAGATTCGATTTTTCTGATGAAAGGGCTATTTATTATGAATTATTGAAGTTCAAGTTCAAATAATTGATTTTTGGGAGTTTAAATTATTTTTGTTAAGAAAAACGTTTTTGTATTTTTTTTTGGACATCATTAACATGTGTGGCTGGTGTTTTGACCAAAAGGTGGGCTAAGGAAAATTTATATAATTATATTAATATTATATTAAATTTTTACGCTTTAATCATTCTAAGCATTTTCCTATAAATAGGGTGCTTAGGTTAGAATTGAAAATCACACCGAAACTCAAGTTTTCTCTATTTCTCTCTCGATATTTTGAGCGTATTCTTGTGAGTATTTTGAGTATACTTTGAGTATTGCTAGACGGTGCAAGTTCCCTTGAAAGACTATATCTAGATTCTAGCTAAGTCTTGATCTTTCGAGGTAAGGGATATTATTTTTTTTGTAATGATATTATTTCTTCAATATCATTATCTTTGAAATGTTGATCTGAAGTTTATATCAAATTTGGAACTTTTTCATGCTATGGGTTACTATTCATGGGTTACTATTCATGAGTTACTATTCACGATTACTTATTCATGAGTTCTTATTCACGAAGTTACTATTCACGAGTACTATTCATGAAGCGTGAAGATGTTTTTGTGGAATTTCTATCTTTTGGTGTCGGAGTTACTATTCACGATATCGACACTTATTCACGATATCTTTTACTATTCAATTAAAAATAAAATTTCTTCTTTTTTGTCCAAAATATCTATTCCGGATACTAGCTTTGATTGTATCCATGTTTTTTGATCATTCTTGAATTTTACACCACTATGATTATTTTTGTGGTATTTTGGACGTGGATAAAACATAGTACGAATCCTTAATCCTTAATCCTTGTCATTTTGTTTCAATCGGATTCGTTTCTTTAAAATATTTTTCATCATCCTCGGTCTTAAATGATGATATTATTGAATATCTTTGGCACATAGTGCGAAAGATGAATGATTTCTGAAGAATATCTTTGGCCTCAGAGTGCAAAGATGAACAGTGTTGAGATGAATAACATGACCGATTGATTAATATCTTTGGCCCAGAGTGCAAAGATGAACAGTGTTTAAATGAATATGACCAATCGATGAATATCTTTGGCTCAGAGTGCAAAGATGAATATTTGATTCCAAATGCATATTGATTGATGTTACTGAGGATAAAATATTGATGATGGATCGTTAAATTCATAGATTATAGTAGATTTCATTCTCTACGTAACTCTTCTATGAATTATTATTTCCGCTGCGAATATTGATCTGAAACTTGTTGTCTATTGTATTCTATAAGATTTTTCCCTGTTGAAGACTAACGATAATTTGTTGTATATTATCTTAGTCATAATATTCTTTACTGGGCTAGTTGAGCTCACCCTTTTCCTTGTTGTTCCATTTTTCTTCTCAGGAGGCGAGAATGTAGCGAGTACTAGTCGGGGTATGGAATGAAGGTTTTAGAAAGGATTGTTTAGTAGTCCTCACCATTTTTGTAAAATAATGTATCAATAAATGTGATGAGGATTTATTTGAGTATAGATATTGTCTAGAAGATAATATTTGTATTCAAACTAACAGTTTTACTGTTGTAATAATAAAGTTGTAGTTGTTTCTGTACCATGTATTTGGCGACTCAGAATGGGTGTCACATACCATCCCCAAACGGACGGACAATCAGAGAGGACTATTCAAACTCTTGAAGATATATTAAGACTCTGTGTCCTAGACTTCAAGGGTAGTTGGGATAAGTATTTACCATTGGTGGAATTCTCCTACAACAACAACATTATCGTGCAAGTATAGGTGTGGCTCCATTCAAGCATTATATGGACGAAAAATGTCGCTTCTCCAATATGTTGGGATGAGGTAGGTGAAGAAGCACATTTGTTGGGACCCGAAGTAAATACATTATGACTACGAAAAAGATCCAAATGATTCGACAACGATATAAAACAAAGACAAGATCGACAAAAGAGTTATACGCGATCTTCATCGAAAGGAAGTGGAATTTAGTGTGGGGATCACGTGATATTGCGAGTTGCTCCATGGAAGGGAGTTACAAGATTTAGGAAGAGAGGAAAGCTCAATCCACGATTTATTGGTCCATTTCAAATTCTTGACCAGAGTAGGAAATGTAGCTTTATAGACTTGCGTTACCTCCAGTATGTCTCGTGTTCATAATGTGTTTCACATATCTCGTACTTAAATAAATATGTGAAAGACCCGAACCACGTTATAGAGTTAGAACCCAGGACGAGATAGTAGAAGACCTAACGTATGAGGAGGTACTGCCAAGATTTTGGATAGGAATGAGCATGTCCCACGCAAGAAAGGTCATACCACAAGTTAAAGTTTTGTGGAGGAATCATGCTATAGAGGAAATGACTGGAAATTGGAAACGGAAATGAAAGCGAGGTATCCTCACCTTTTGAAACACACCAGTACGTCACGTCCAATTTCGAGGACGAAATTTCATAAGGAGGGAGGTTGTAAGACCCTCAAATTTTTTAAATAAAAGGAATTTCCTTTATTTATTATTTTGAAATAGTAAGGGTTGAATTGATTAATGTGGATAGTTAAGGGTTAAATACATAAATATTTCAAAATAAGCAAGTGGTTATAAAATATTCATTTTGTCGGGAATATTCGTTTGGTGGTGGAATATTAAGATCTTGTCGGGGAATATTAAATGCGACCCAGCCAGCATGTGTGTGGGCCCATATACGAAAGCGATTGGATGAGGAAAACGACAAATATAAGTTGTTTAAAAATAACGGCGTAATTGTTACCGATTATCTTTATTGGAATACCCGTGGTTAAAACACACTAATACGCGTTGTTGAGCGATGGCAGATACAGTATTGCATCAATTATTGATTCTTACGTGAAGAAGGCACTTTACTCAATAATTGTTACAGATAATTCTTTATTCAATAGTTTATTTTATTGATTCAATAATTGCTTTGCGTTGGTATTTTATATTATTCTTTGTTTCAATAATTGTCATTTGCAATATTTCCCATTATCGGATCAATAATTCATATTATTTGAATAATATTATTAGATAACATTATTGGCAATGTCTAGAAAGTTCTGGCATCTAAGGAGAGGTTTGGTCACCTAATTATTGTGACCCCCTCTTTCCCTTTCACAAACGTTTGGTTGTCATAAATGTGATTACGTAATATTATTTGTGAATAATTAATTATTGATTCATATGATAAGGAAATATTTATTTTATATGAATATAAATGATGGATTTATTTATGTGGTTATTAATGAAGGAATTAATCTTTGAGATGTTTTATTTGTATTTTGTCGGATTGGAGGTATTAAAAGATCAAATTGGTGTTATTACGACTTTATTGTGTGAGTTATAATATTTAATCCGATAGTTGGATCGTTGTAATTTTTGGATATGTTATACATATATAAGTTGAGTATATGTCCACAAATTTTGAACCGATTAAAAATGAGCGATAATTTATTATGAATTTTAAGAGGTGGTGATTGAGAAATTAGGTTATAAATGATTTTGGTGGAAAATTCTAGAATTGGTGGGCCCCACTTTTGGTTGGTGAGAAATGTGCTCAATTGAATTTTCAAATGTGGTGGGTGGGAATAGTAGCGAGTAAAAGCCATCAGTTCTGGAGTTAAGTTAAATTCAACGGCGTCTTAACATTTTCCTATAAATAGAGGCTAAGTTAGAATTGAAAATCACACCGAAACAAAGTTTTCTCTCTTCTCTCTCTATATTATTGAGCATATTTTGTGAGTATTTAGATACTTTGAGAGTTCTTTGTTGCTCAAGACAAGTTTCATTCAAAGATCACTTGACCTTTCCTTCCGAAGTCTTGATTCTTTGAGGTAAGGGATATTATTTTTTTTCGTAATGATATTATTTCTTGATATTATTATCTTTGAAATGTTGATCTGAAGTTTTATCAAATTTGGAACTTTTTCGTGTATCGGGGTTACTATTCATGAGTTACTATTCACGAGTTACTATTCATGAGTTACTATTCACGAGTTACTATTCACGAGTACTATTAATGAAGCGTGAAGATGTTTTTGTGGAATTTCTATCTTTTGATGTCGAGAGTTACTATTCACGTATCTGACCTATTCACGATATCTGACCTATTCACGATATCTGATACTTATTCAATAGAAAATAAAATTTCTTCTTTTAGTCTAAAACATCTATTCTGGATACTAACTTTCGATTGTATCCATGTTTTGATCATTCTTGAATTTTACACCACTATGATTATTTTGAGGTATTTTTGGGCGTGGATAAAACAAAGTAATCTGAATCCTTAATCCTTAATCCTTGTCATTTTGTTTCACCGGATTCGTTCTTTAAAATATTTTTCATCATCCTCGATCTTAAATGATGATATTATTGAATATCTTTGGCACGTAGTCAAAGATGAATGATTAATCGATGAATATCTTTGGTAGAAAGTCAAAGATGAATGATTCTGAAGAATATCTTTGATCCAGTAGTGCAAAGATGAGCAGTGTTTAAATGAACATGGCCGATCGATGAATATCTTTGGCCTTTAGTGCAAAGATGAAATGGTGTTGAGATGAACATGTGGAGATTGATGAATATCTTTGGCTGTAGTGCAAAGATGAATATTTGATTTGAGATGAATATTGATTGATGTTAGGGATAAAATATTGATGATGGATCGTTAAATTCATAGATTATAGTAGATTTCATTCTCTACGTAACTCTTACATGAATTATTATTTCATTGCGAATATTGATCTCAAACTTGTTGTCATTGTATTCTATAAGATTTTCCTCGTGAAGACTAACGATAATTTGTTGTATATTATCTTAGTCATAATATTCTTTACCTTTGGCTAGTTGAGCTCACCCTTTTCCTTGTTGTTCCATTTTTCTTCTCGGGAGGCGAGAATGTAGCGAAAGTACTAGTCGAGGTATGGAATGAAGGTTACAGAGAGAGTTGTTTAGTAGTCCTCACCATTTTGTAAAATAATGTATCAATAATTATGATGGGGATTTATTTGCGTGTGGATATTGTCTAGAAGACAATATTATATTTAAACTCATTATATATATTGTATATTTCACACGACATTTGTATTATTGAAGTTGTAGTTTGCTTCTTGTACCATGTATTTGGCGACTCGGAATGGGTGTTGTGTATACCTAATTTGGGGCGTCACGGTTGAATCGAGCTTAGGGATATGATCTCTGGCGGAGATCGGGGAATAGAACTAGGAGGGAGAGACGAGTAAAACCTTCGCTAGTGTGTCCTACCTAAGCTTATTTGTTGGTTGGTCATAATATAGGGTATTATTATGTGATTTGTTAATTTATTTAATTAACCTTGTTTTATGATAGTTTTAAGAATGGTACATTTGAAACGTTAACAATGGAGTGAATGAGATCGTGGAGACACCTCTAATCGCCAACCGAGGATAATGTGATGTCGGTGAAGAAGGAATTAGAGATATCCATGTGGTGAGTGAAGAATTAATAGTTGCACCCGAGATAGTCGCAGAGGTAACAGTTGAGAGTGAGGAAGAAGAGGAAGAAGAGGTACCTGAAGAGAGTTTATTAGAGGTATTTTATGATCAAAATGTAGAATTGCAAAATCGTATTCATGAGTTAGAAGAAGCGGTTTGAAGAATTGCGAGGCGATGTGGAGCAAAAGGATCAACGACGATTCAAGCTTGTGTTACCCGATATGTGATGCTTGAAACAGAAGCACTCTTTGGCAGAGTATAAGATGATAAAGCTTGAATCTGAAGTGAAAGAAGAAATAATCGAACGAGTGAGAATGAGTGATGCATGGGTAAAAAGCCTTACGACGCGTTGATATTATGGAAAGAGATGTCCAATCTAAAAGAGAAGATTTAACGATGACGGAAGACGTCGGCGAACATCGACACCATCAACAAATTCTAGGGAAGAGAACGATCGCCGCTTAGATCTACGAGATGTGGAGAGAGGGACATATAAGGTCAAACTGCTCAAAGCCTTCCAAGGTATGCTATAATTGTGGAAAAGAAGGACATATCGCCGAGATTATGCGATATCGAAACCCAGTCCAATGAGAATGGTGACTCAAAAGGATATCCCGAAAAAGTCAAAGTCAACGGTTCTTGGAAGAAGCGTTTGTCGTGACCAAATCAAAATCGAGGAACCCGACGAAGTTAGCACGGGTTAGTTAATTATAAATTCTTGCGAAGTATATACCTTACTAGATATTGGTTCTACCCATTCTTTTATCTCTCTTTACTTGCGCTCAACGCTTTGAACTTGACTACGGAGAAATTAAACTTTGACTGTCTCTGTGGAGACTCCATTAGGAGAAACTTTCATTACATCCGTTGTTTAAAAATCTTGCTTGATTCAAGTTGGCACTATCACATTACACGTTAACCTTATTTACATAGAGATATTTGCTTTTGATGTGATTTTAAGGTTAACTACTCATCATGCCAAATTGATTGCTTTTGTAAGGTTGTTAGTTTTCATATTCCTAAGCAACTTTGTTATTGAATTCAAGCAATCAAACCATTGTAGTCAAACATTTTCATATCGAAGCCATGAAGTCATTCGTTTATTACGGATGTCAAGTTTTCTTAGTCCATGTTATGGATTTGAATAAAGACACGTCGATTTGAATAATATTCTGTTGTTATTGATTTTTTCGGATTATTTCTGAAGAATTTCTTGGTTTACTCCCAAAACACGATATTAAATATTGTATCGACTTTGAACCCAGACAAAACTCATTTCTAAAATCTCATATCGAATGGCTCTATTGAACTTGAGGAGTTAAAAATTCAACTATAAATTTGGTACCGAGCCTTTATCTGGTGACTTCCTTTGTGGAATTTACCTAAGCGGACTCTCTATAGGGGCGTCGTATTAGATGCGATAGTAAAGCGATAGGTGTCATTGTGACGTCTATCCAAGATTGGGATATGAGTCACGGTTGAGAGCAACCTAAGTCGAATCGAAATACGTAGCTTTCTAAAGCTTAGTTGGTTATTATCGGAGATTCGTTGAAGGATATTCTCGAATCGCTATTCCATTATCGCAAATGACTTCGTAGAGATACAAAATTCGAATGGAGCAAGGAATGTGGGAAGAGCTTGAAGAACTCAGTGGAGACTCATTTCAAAGACATGTTACGACCATGCCATCCTGGAAAAGCGAACGTGGTAGGTGGCGTGTTGAGTAGAAGATCGTATACAGTACGAAAGTACGATATTGTCAAAGACTAATTTCGATAATTTACAAATAATAGAGATGGAGATGAAAACTCTAGGTACCCACGTGATGATATACTGAGTATAATCGACTTTAATCGATAAAGTTAAAGTTTGCTTCGCCAACCAATCTTGGGTGATGTGTATGAAGAAGAAAGTATAAGAAGGAGCTATTCCTAAGCGAGAATTGATGAAGAAGGAATACTTGAGTCCACTCTAGACTTTGTGTTCCTAACGACTCGATTTGAAGTACAAGATTATGATGGAGGCACACAATACACCATTTGCAATCCATCCTCGGAAGTACTAAAATGTATCGTGATCTTCGACATACATTTTGGTGGAACAATATGAAGAGAGAGATTGCAAAGTTTATCTCGATGTGTTTAACTTGCCAACGTGTAAAGGCGGAGTATCTAGTACCTAAGGGTCCGTTGCAACCACTTGAGATTCCGAAATGGAAGTGGGAACATATTACCATGGATTTCATTACGGGTCTTCCTACGGTTTCTCAAGGCATCAATGCTATTTGGGTTATTGTTGATAGATTAACCAAGTCTGCTCATTTCTTGCCGATACGGGAGACTTATTCACTTGAACGTCTTGCTAGTATATACGTGAATGAGATTGTGAGGTTGCATGGCATGCCTGTATCCATAGTTTCGGATCGTGACCCAAGATTCACTTCAAGATTTTGGTTTAGCTTGCAAAAAGCTATGGGCACGGATTTGCGATTTAGTTCGGCATACCATCCCCAAACGGACGGACAATCAGAGAGGACTATTCAAACTCTTGAAGATATATTAAGACTCGTGTCCTGAACTTCAAGGGTAGTTGGGATAAGTATTTACCATTGGTGGAATTCTCCTATAACAATGCTTATCGAGGCAAGTATAGGTGTGGCTCCATTCGAAGCTTTATATGGATGAAAATGTCTCTCTCAATATGTTGGGATGAGGTGGGTGAAGCAACATTGTTGGGACCCGAGTTAATGCGATATGACTACCGAAAAGATCCAAATGATTCGACAACGTATACAAAGCAAGACAAGATCGACAAAAGAGTTATGCGGATCTTCATCGAAAGGACGTGGAATTTAGTGTAGGGGATCACGTATTATTGCGAGTTGCTCCATGGAAGGGAGTTACAAGATTTAGGAAGAGAGAAAAGCTCAATCCACGATTTATTGGTCCATTTCAAATTCTTGACCGAGTAGGAGGAAATGTAGCCTATAGACTTGCGTTACCTCCAAGTATGTCTCGTGTTCATAATGTGTTTCACATATCTCATATTTCATAAATATGTGAAAGACCAACCACGTTATAGAGTTAGAACCAGGACGAGATAGCCAAGACCTAACGTGTGAGGAGGTACTGTCAAGATTTTGGATAGGAAGGAGCATGTCCTACGCTGCGAAAGGTCATACCACAAGTTAAAGTTTTGTGGAGGAATCATGCTATAGAGGAAATGACACAGGGAATTGAAAGCGGAAATGAAAGCGAGGTATCCTCACCTTTTCAAACACCAGTATCGTACGTCGATTTCGAGGACGAAATTTCATAAGGAGGGAGGTTGTAAGACCGAAAATTTTTTAAATAAAAGAAATTTCCTTTATTTATTATTTTGAAATAGTAAGGGTTGAATTGATTAATGTGGATAGTTAAGGGTTAAATACATAAATATTTCAAAATAAGCAAGTGGTTATAAAATATTCATTTTGTTTCTGGGAATATTCGTTTTGGTCGTGGAATATTAGTATACTATTCGGGGAATATTAAATGCGGCGGTAGCGACCCGTATATGTGGGCCCATAACGGAAAGCGATTGGATGAGGAAAACGACAAATATAAGTTGTTTAAAAATAACTACGTAATTATTACAGATTATCATTGTTGGAATACCCGGTGGTTAAAACACACTAATCTGCTGTTGTTGAGCAAGAAGAGCACAGGTATTGCATCAATTATTGATTCTTACGTGAAAGGCACTACTCAATAATTGTTACGATAATTACTGCTCAATAGTTTATTTTATTGATTCAATAATTCTTTGCGTTGGTATTTTCATATTATTCTTTGTTTCAATAATTGTCAACGCACAAGATTTCCCATTATCGGATCAATAATTCATATTATTTGAATAATATTATTAGATAACATTATTGGCAATGTCTAGAAAGTTACATCTAAGGAGAGGTTTGGTCACCTAATCAGCGCCCGATGGAGAGATCCTTATTGAAAGCCCCTCTTTCTGAGAACGACTGGTTGTCATAAATGTGATTCTCGTAATATTATTTGTGAATAATTAATTATTGATTCATATGATAAGAAATATTTATTTTATATGAATATAAATGATGGATTTATTTATGTGGTTATTAATGAAGGAATTAATCTTTGAGATGTTTTATTTGTATTTTGTCGGATTGAGGTATTAAAAGATCAAATTGGTGTTATTACGACTTTATTGTGTGAGTTATAATATTTAATCCGAAATAGTTGGATCGTTGTAATTTTGGATATGTTATACATATATAAGTTAAGTATATGTCCACAAATTTTGAACCGTTAAAAATGCGATAATTTATTATGAATTTTAAGAGGTGGCTGATTCGTAAATTAGGTTATAAATGATTTTGGTGGAAAATTCTAGAATTGGTGGGCCCACTTTTGGTTGGTGAGAAATGTGCTCAATTGAATTTTCAAATGTGGTGGGTGAGAATAGTAGAAGGTAAAGCCCATCGTGAGTTGCGAGTTAAGTCTCTGCTTGACGTCTTAACATTTTCCTATAAATAGAGGGCTAAGTTAGAATTGAAAATCACACCGAAACAAAGTTTTCTCTTTCTCTCTCTATATTATTGAGCGTATTTTGTGAGTATTTAGATACTTTGAGAGTTCTTTATTCAAGATACAAGTTTCATTCAAAGATCACTTGACCCTTTCCTTCGAAATCTTGATTCTTTGAGGTAAGGGATATTATTTTTTTTTCAAGTAATGATATTATTTCTTGATATCATTATCTTTGAAATGTTGATCTAAAGTTTTATCAAATTTGGAACTTTTTCATGTCGGGGTTACTATTCATGAGTTACTATTCACGAGTTACTATTCATGAGTTACTATTCACGAGTTACTATTCACAAGTACTATTAATGAAGCGTGAAGATGTTTTTGTGGAATTTCTATCTTTTGGTGTCGAGTTTCTTTCATTCACGATACTCACAGTTTATTCACGTGTATCGGCACTATTCATTAAAAATAAAATTTCTTCTTTTAATTCCAAAATATCTATTCGGATACTAGCTTTGATTGTATCCATGTTTTGATTATTCTTGAATTTTACACCACTATGATTATTTTTGAGGTATTGTTGGACATGGATAAAATAAAATACTGAATCCTTAATCCTTAATCCTTGTCATTTTGTTTCACCGGATTCGTTCTTTAAAAATATTTTCATCATCCTCGGTCTTAAATGATGATATTATTGAATATCTTTTTGCTTTGTGGTGCAAAGATGAATGATTAACCGATGAATATCTTTGGTAGTAGTGCGAAGATGAATGATTTACGAAGAATATCTTTGGCACATAGTGCAAAGATGAGCAGTGTTTAAATGAGCATGACCGATCGATGAATATCTTTGGCCTTTAGTGCAAAGATGAACAGTGTTGAGATGAACATGACCGATTGATGAATATCTTTGGCACAATAGTGCAAAGATGAATATTTGATTTGAGATGAATATTGATTGATGTTACGGGGATAAAATATTGATGATGGGTACATTAAATTCATAGATTATAGTAGATTTCATTCTCTACGTAACTCTTCTATGAATTATTATTTCCATTGCGAATATTGATCTGAAACTTGTTGTCTATTGTATTCTATCGATTTTTCCTGTTGAAGACTAACGATAATTTGTTGTATATTATCTTAGTCATAATATTCTTTCTTGGGCTAGTTGAGCTCACCCTTTTCCTTGTTGTTCCATTTTTCTTCTCGGGAGCGGTAGAAATGTAGCGAGTACTAGTCGGGGTATGGAATGAAGGTTCTAGAGAGAGTTGTTTAGTAGTCCTCACCATTTTTGTAAAATAATGTATCAATAATTATGATGGGGATTTATTTGCGTGTGGATATTGTCTAGAAGACAATATTATATTTAAACTCACAGTATATATTGTCGTATTTCACACGACATTTGTATTATTGAAGTTGTAGTTTGCTTCTTGTACCATGTATTTGGCGACTCAGAATGGGTGTTGTGTATACCAATTTTGGGGGCGTCACACCTTACCTGTTGACTTTATCTCTTTAAAGATACTTGATTTTGATGTGATTTTAGGGATTGATTGGTTAACTACACATCATGCCAAAATTGATTGTTTTCGTAAGGTTGTTAGCTTTCATATTCCTAAACAACCTGTTGTACGAATTCAAGCAACTAAACCATTAAAATCAATCAACGTCATATCTAATCATAAAGCTATTCGCTTATTAAAAAACGGATGTCAAGCTTTTTCTAGCCCATGTTATGGATTTGAATAAAGACACGTCAAATTGAATAATATTCCTGTTGTTATTGACTTTCCTCGACGTATTTCAAGAACTTCCTGGTTACCCCCGAATGTGAAGTTGAATTCTTTATTGATCTTGAACTCCGTACAAAGCCCATTTCTAAAACCCCATATCGAATGGCTCTATTGAACTTCAGGAGTTAAAGGTCCAACTACGAGAATTGTTGGACATCGGTTTCATTCGTCCTAAGTACATCTCCTCAAGGTGCTCTGTTTTATTCAGTAAAGAAGAAAGACGGGAGTATGCGACTTTGTATTAACTATCGGAATTGAACCATGTCACCATCAAGAATAGGTATCCTCTACCTCGTATTGATGACTTGTTTGACCAAATTTGCAAGGGGCACAATTCTTTTCAAAAATCGATCTTCATTCGGATATCATCAATGAAGATTAGAACTTAGGATATTCAAAGACGCCTTGAGAACTCCGGTATGGGCATTATGAATTCTTAGTCATGTCTTTCGGACTAACTAATGCTCCTACTGACTTTCATGGATATGATGAACCGAGTATTCAAGGAATATTTGGATCGATTCGTTGTTGTTTTTATTGATGACATCCTCATATATTCCAAAAGTCGTGAAGATCATGAGCACCATTTGAAGTCGGTACTCGAAAGGCTTCGTGAAAACAAACTATATGCCAAATTGAAGAAATGCGAGTTCGGCGAGGAAGTAGCATTTCTTGGGCACGTGGTGTCGAAACATGGAGTATCTGTTGATCCGTGAAGATTGAAGCAATACAAAGTTAGAGCAACCGAAGTCGGTGGCCAAAGCACGTAGCTTTTTGGGCTTAAATTGGTTATTATCGGAGATTCGTGGAAGGGTTTTCTCGAATCGCTACTCCATTAACTCAAATTTAACTCCTAAGGATACAAAATTCGTTTGGAGCGAAGAATGCGAGAAGAGTTTCCAAGAGCTTAAGAGGAGACTTATTTCAAAGACTGTTCTAACAATACCATCCGGTTCGGATGGATTTGTTATCTACAACGATGCTTCGAGCAAAGGGGTTAGGATGTGTTCTCATGCAACGTGGAAAGCCATAGCCTTATGCCTCGCGACAACTTAAAGAGTATGAGAGGAATTATCCTACGCATGATCTAGAGTTGGCGGCAACTCGCTACTAAAGATATGGAGGCATTATCTATATGGGGAGAAAGTGGAGATATATTCGAATTATAAAAGCCTTAAATATTTCTTCACTCAAAAGAACTCAACATGCGGCGAACAACGTTGGCTCGAGCTATTGAAAGACTACGACCATACTATTCAATACCATCCCGGAAAAAGCGAACGTGGTAGTGACGCGCGTTGAGTAGAAGATCATATGCGGAACGCAGTCTAATGATGTCAAGTATACGATAGAGCCAACTTTAATAGAAAAGTTAAGGTTGCTCAAGCCACGTGGGCCTTGAGTGATGCATATGAAGAAGAAAGTACAAGAAGGAGCTATTCCTAAGCGAGAATTGATGAAGAAGGAATACTTCGAGTCCACTCTAGACTTTGTGTTCCTAACGACTCTGATTTGAAGTACAAGATTATGATGGAGGCACACAATACACCATTTGCAATCCATCTTGGAAGTACCAAAATGTATCATGATCTTCGACATACATTTTGGTGGAACAATATGAAGAGAGAGATTGCAAAGTTTATCTCGATGTGTTTAACTTGTCAACGTGTAAAGGCGGAGCATCTAGTACCTAAGGGGTCCATTGCAACCACTTGAGATTCCAAATGGAAGTGGGAACACATTACCATGGATTTAGATTTCACGGGTCTTCCTACGGTTTTCAAGGCATCAATGCTATTTGGGTTATTGTTGATAGATTAACCAAGTCCGCTTTCATTTCTTGCCGATCACGGAGACTTATTCCTTGAACGTCTTGCTAGTATGTGCGTGAATGAGATTGTGAGGTTGCATGGCATGCCCGTATCCATAGTTTCGGATCGTGACCTAAGATTCACTTCAAGATTTTGGGTTAGCTTGCAAAAAGCTATGGGCACGCAGTTTACGATTCGATTGGCATACCATCCTCAAACAGACGAGACAATTAGAAAGGACTATTCAAACTCTTGAAGATTTATTAAGACTCGTGTCCTGACTTCAAGGCGGTTGGGATAAGTATTTACCATTGGTGGAATTCTCCTACAACAACAAATCGATCGTGCAAGTATAGGTGTGGCTCCATTCAAGCATTATATGGACGAAAATGTCGTTCTCCAATATGTTGGAATGAGGTGGGTGAAGCAACATTGTTGGGACCCGAGTTAGTGACGTATGACTCACGGAAAATATCCAAATGATTCGACAACGATATAAAACGGCACAAGATCGACAAAAGAGTTATGCGGATCTTCATCGAAAGGACGTGGAATTTAGTATAGGGGATCATGTATTGTTGCGAGTTGCTTCATGGAAGGAGAGTTACAAGATTTGGGAAGAGAGGAAAGCTCAATCCACGATTTATTGGTCCATTTCAAATTCTTGACCAGAGTAGGAAATGTAGCCTATAGACTCGCGTTACCTCCGAGTATGTCTCGTGTTCATAATGTGTTTCACATATCTCATGCTTCATAAATATGTGAAAGACCCAACCACATTATAGAGTTAGAACCCCAGACGAGATAGCCAAGACTTAACGTATGAGGAGGTACATCAAGATCTTGGATAGGAAGGAGCATGTCCCACGCCAAGAAAGGTCATACCACAAGTTAAAGTTTTGTGGAGGAATCATGCTATAGAGGAAATGACCGGAATTGGAAACGGAAATGAAAGCGAGGTATCCTCACTTTTTCAAACACCGTGCGTCGTCGTCGATTTCGAGGATGAAATTTCATAAGGAGGGAGGTTGTAAGACCCCAACTTATTATTAATGAAATTTAATTTTCTTTATTTATTATTTTGAAATAGTAAGGGTTGATTTGATTAATGTGGATAGTTATGGGTAAAATACACAAATATTTCAAAATAAGCAAGTGGTTATAAAATATTCATTGTTGTTTGGGAATATTCGTTTGGTCGTGGAATATTCTTCTTTGTCGGAGAATATTCGCATTTACTTGCCATTGCCTTTTGTGGGCCCCATAACTGAAAAGCGATTGGATGAAGAAAACGACAAATATCGGTTGTTTAAAAAAATAACGATGTAGTTATTACTGAATTAATCTTGTTAAAATACTCGGTGGTTAAAACACACGAAGACACTCAGTATTGCACCAATTATTGATTCTTACGTAAAGAAGGCACTACTCAATAATGGTTATAGTAATTACTGTTCAGTATTTTATTGATTTAATAATTACTGCGTTGATATCTATTCTGGATACTAACTCTGATTGTTTCCATGTTTTGATCATTCTTGAATTTTACACCACTATGATTATTTTGAGGTATTTTGGACGTGAATAAAACCAAGTACGAATCCTTAATCCTTAATCCTTGTCATTTTGTTTCACCGGATTCGCTTTCTTTAAAAATATTTTTCATCATCCTCAGTCTTAAATGATGATATTATTGAATATCTTTGGCCTCAGTAATGCAAAAGATGAATGATTTCTCGATGAATATCTTTGGCCTGTAGTGCAAAGATGAATATTTGATTCCGGATGTATATTGATTGATGTTACGGGGATAAAAGATGAGCGATGAACTTTTAAATTCATACATAGAAGATAGTAGTTTGCATTCTCTACTTAACTCTTCTAATGAATTATTATTTCATTACGAATATTGATTTAAAATTTGTTGTCTATTGTATTTTATTAGATTTTTCCCCGTTGAAGACTAACGGTAATTTGTTGTATATTATCTTAGTCATAATATTCTTTATTGGGCTAGTTGAGCTCACCCTTTTCCTTTTGTTCCATTTTTCTTCTCAAGAAGCGAGAATATAAATTAGTACGAGCCTGGGTATGGAATGAAGGTTCTAGAGAGAGTTGTTTAGTAGTCCTCACCATTTTTGTAAATTAATGTATCAATAAATGTGATGAGGATTTATTTGAGTATAGATATTGTCTAGAAGATAATATTTGTATTCAAACTCACAGTTTATATGTTGTAATAATAAAGTTGTAGTTATTTCTGTACCATGTATTTGGCGACTCAGAATGGGTTGGATGGAATGGACCTATTTTGGGGGCGTCACAATAGCAATCCATTAGAAGAGTCAAGTAGAGCATAATGTCTACTATTTTCTATGATTTAAAAGTCCATCATTAATATTTTATACCTGTAACACCAATCAATAATTATTTTCAATCAACGAATTATGTATGCACTACGGGCCAAAGATAATCGTTTGCATCACCAGTAGTCATGATCATGCTAAATAATTGTCCATACATGCACTACGGACCAAAGAGGACTTTCACCACAAACCATTATCTGTAACATTAAAGGTCATAATTATACCAATACACAGTTTCTGGTCATAATCATACGTACCAATCAATAGTCTATCTTTGCACTACGGGCCAAAGATGACAAAGATGACTTTTTATCACAAATTTAAATATGAGGATGATGACAATGATATAAAGAATGAATCAAGTAAAATCAAGGATAAATATTAAAGATTTATAATTCAATTTATTCAGAGTTCAAGAATGTCCAATTTGTCAACATGATAACTAATTGTGGAGTAAAATGCAAAAATGATATTCATGTATCAAAAATAATTTAGACAGAAAAGAAACAAATTTTATCGTGAATAGTATCCTGAATGAATAGTATCCCGAGTGAATAGTGAAGATTAATGGTATGAAGAATAATAATCTTCTTTCTTTTCCATTGAATAATCAGGAGTATAAATAGCCTAATGCCTTTGTGGAAGTTAGAAACAAATCAGTAACTAAATCTAATCTAGAAAAATTCAAAAATCAAACTTCCTAAAGACAAAAATACAGATTACAAGATATATACAAACTGAACAGATAACATTATCCTCTAATATGCCTCCGCAAGATGGAGCGCCGAGAGGAGAGTCCAATCTTGATCATAAGTTGTTGAAACCGTTGTCGAGGAAGGGCCTTGGTAAGTGCATCCGCAAGCTGATCAGTAGAGAAAATATGGGTGACGCGAAGAGCACCGTTTTGAACCTGTTCACAGATGAAGTGGTAATCAAGAGCAACATGCTTCATGCGGGAGTGAAAGACGGGATTGGAGCACAAATTAGTTGCGCCCACATTGTTACAATATATGACAGGTTTCTGAGAGGATGGAAAACCAAGTTCACCAAGAACAGAAGTTAGCCAAGAAAGATCTTCCGCAGTGGCAGCGACTGATCGATATTCCGCCTCGGTAGAGGAGCGTGCAACGGTACGTTGCTTCTTTAAGCTCCAAGAAATTGGATTCCGACCAAGGTATACGATATAAGCACCAGTAGAAGTGTAATCATCTTTGTCACCCCCCCCACCGCATCGTAAAATGAATGTAAGGCAAGAGAAGACTGACGATAAAGTAAGAGACCTTGATCAATAGTTCCACATAAGTAGCGAAGGATGCGTTTTGCAGCGTTCCAATGTTCAGTGGTGGGACGATGCATGAATTGAGACAACTTGTTTACAGCATACGCAATGTCCGGACGAGTCATGGACATGTATTGAAGGCTGCCAATTACTGTCCGATATTCGGATGGATCACTTAGAGTAATGCCTGCAAGAAGGGTAAGACTTGGTGTAGTCGGCATTGGGGTGGCCACCGGCTTTGCGTCAGTCATTTTGGTGCGAGCCAGGAGGTCAGCAATGTAGCGATGCTGAGAAAGGAGAAGTCCCGATAGATGAGACAAAACCTCGACACCAAGGAAATTCGACAATGAGCCTAAGTCCTTGAGAGCGAAGCGGGCTACCAATGTAGTGACATAGCGTTGGACTGCAGTAGTATCATTCCCAATAATAATTATATCGTCAACATAAACTAGGAGAAACAAGGTGATACCAGCAGATTTAAAAATGAACAAGGAAGTGTCAGCAGTGGAATTAACGAACCCCCATTGGAGAAGAAACTGACGAAGCTCCGTATACCATGCACGTGGAGCCTGCTTCAGATCGTAAATTGCCTTCTTTAATTTACAGATATGGGTAGGAAAATCCGTATCAATGAAGCCCTGTGGTTGTGTGAGACCCCAAATTTTATGAATAAAGATTTAAATTTCTATAAATATTTTTTTTAATATTATGGTGTGGATTTGATATAATGTTATAGTTGTGGGTAATATTTATAAATTTTGCAAAGTAAGCAAGTTGTTATATAATATTCGATTGGTCGGGGAATATTTTTTTTGTTTGTAATATCCGTCGATGCACATGACAATCATTGGTGGACCCCATTAACGGAAGTATTGTCGTAGTTAAAAAACGACAGAATTATCTTTATATAAAAATAACGACGAAAGTGTTACCGTTAAAACTGTTGAACTACTCGGTAGTAAAAGTACAATAATATGTGTGGTTGCATAGTAGCACATGGTATTGATTAATGATGCTTACGTAAGAAGTCACTCAGTTATACTCAATTATTACTACAATAATTGTTGCATCATATCTCTTATATTATTAATTCAATTATTGTCACAGTATCATTTGCATAATATGTTATATTATTAAATCAATAATTAAGACGGCAAAGTTATTCATATTATTATTTGCAATATTGACAATGTCTAGAAGTTCTGTCAAAGAGAGGTTTGGTCACCTAATTGCGCGCCAATAAGGAGAAATCCTTATCGGAAACCTCATCTTTTCTGGGAACGACCTGGTTGTTAAATGTTGCGAGTTATAATATTAATGATGAATAAGTTTGTGTTGATTAAAGATGAATTTGATAGTTCCACTGTGTTTAGATTATTAGTGTTAGTGGAAATCGACATCTATTCCGATGATAATTGATGTTTGGGGTTTATATTGATAAATCGGGTAATTAATCGGATAAATGAGCAATTAATTGCTACTAATTCACATGATTATAAATATTTATTCATATGTGTGTACTATTTATTCACATTCTTGTACTATTAGGAGAGTTGGTGCAAGATTGATAATACTTGCATGACTAAGTTAAAAATGGAGGTATAGATGGAGGTACTATACTGTAATTCGTATTTTCACATGATTATAACTATTGATTCACATGATTGAACTATTAATTCATATTATTTACTATTAGGGGAGGTGGTGCAAGTTTGATAATACTTGCAGGACTAAATTAAAAATGAAAGAAAAGTTGAGGTATTAGATCGTAATATTTCAAGCCCCAAACGCGTGCAATTATCGAAACAATATTTTCTATAAATAGAAGCTCATTCTTCCTTCATTTCTCATCAATTCACTAAAGCTATAGAGCAATTATTATAGAGAGAAAGAAGAAGAGAAGTCTACCTACCTCTCTACTCCAAAGATCCGCTTCTTTTCTAAGGTAATGGGTATTATTCTTTACGTATTCATGAAGAGAGTTATTTTCTTTCAATACTCATAAGGGTTTTATTCCATTCTTTATTATTATGTTGGAATAATATGTCTATCGCCAAGTACCGCATACATGGTAAAATTCTTCCATTATTCCATTCTTTATTATTCTCATTGAATAACTCGTCTGCATCTTGATTTATCGCGTGCTCAGTGAATTCTGTTGTTATTCCGTTCTTTATTATTCGTTGGAATAACATATCTGTGCGGTCTATCGCATGCCTGGTGAATTCTATTGTTATTCCGTTCTTTATTATTTTGTTAGAATATCTTATCTGTACGGATTATTGTATGACACTTCGTTCCGCTTCTTTATTATTCATTGGAATATCCTCGTTCAGCGGATTACGCATGACTGGTTCCATTCTTTATTATTACGTTGGAATAACCTATCTATGTGGATTACAAGCATGCATGGTGAATGATCCTTCGTATTCATTCTTTATTAAATTGTGGAAATGATCCGCCTACGTGGATTACCGTGTATAAATGGGTGAAAATCTATTCATAGCTTTAGATATTCAATTATACTCGTCTGAGATATTATTTCTTTTGTACTCGTCATGGAATATTATTTTCTTTGGTATTTTTTCTACGAGTTACTATTCACCCGGTTACTATTCACTCTGGTATTATTCACTCGGGTATTCGGGATACTTTTCGTGCCAGAGTACTATTCACTAGTTACTATTTACGAGTTACTATTCACCTGATTACTATTCACTATAATATCATTCACTCGGGTATTCGGGACACTTTTCGTGTCGGGGTACTATTCCCAAAGTACTATTCACGGGGTACTATTCACTCAAAAAATATATTTTTATTTCTGTCCAAATTATTTTTTGTACATGAATATTATTCTTTAATTTTACTCCACAAAGTAGTATCATGTTGACAATTTGGACGTTATTGATTTCTGGATAAATTAGATTATAAATCTTTAAAATTTATTCTTGAACTTGTTTTATTGAATTATTATGTCATTGTCATCATCCTCATGCTTATATTGTGATGAAAGTCATCTTTGGCTTACGATGCGTAGATGGACTTGGTATGATTATGACCGTGGATTATTCGGTATAATCATGGCCGTAATGTGACGAATGATGTGGTGAAAGTCCTCATTGGCCTATAGTTCATTGATTGGACGAATGTTGGTATGATTATGACCGAGGATTATTTGGTATAATCATGACCATTGATGATTACATGAATATCCTTGGCCGTGGTGCAGGGATGATTTGATTTTATTTATTAAGCTGAGTACCAACAATAAAGTTGATGAAAAACTTTTTAAATCATAGAAGATAGTAGATTTTATGTTCTACTTGACTCTTCTAATGGATTTCTAATTTATCCTGCATTATCTTAGTCATAATATTTCTTACTGGGCTAGTTGAGCTCACCCTTTCTTTCACTGTTCTCTTCAGGAAATGAGAATATAGCTGGGACGAGTCGGGAAACGGAGTGACGGTCCAGATGATAGCATTAGTAGTCCTCACTATTCTGTTAAATAGTGTGATAATAAATGTAATGAGGACTCCATTGAGTGTGGATATTGTCTAGATGACAATATTCTTATTAAAATTCTCAGTTTATGTTTTGTCGTATTTTACACGACAGTTGTATTATTAAGTTATATTTGAATTTTGTACCATGTATTTGGCGACTCAAGATGGGTGATGTATACCTATTTTGGGGGCGTCACAAGTTGGACCATAAATACATCTTCACTCAACGTGCCTTGGAGAATGGCATTATTGACATCAAGTTGGCGTAAGGACCAACCATGACTAACAGCAATGGAGATCACAAGACGAACGGTAGCAGGTTTGATCACAAGGCTGAATGTATCATGATAATCAACACCGGGTCGTTGATGAAATCCCTTCGCTACCAAGTGAGCTTTATACCTGTCAACAGATCCATCAGGTAAACGTTTAATTCTAAAAATCCATTTACAACCAGCAATATTTTGAGCCGCAGTGGAAGGAACAAGCTCCCAAGTGCCATTATGGATAAGAGCATTAAATTCTGCAGACACGGCATGACGCCACTTCTGATCTTTGATCGCCTGAGTTACCGAAGTGGGTTCCACTTCTTGAGCAAGATGGACTGAGAGGTTTAGTTTGGTGATAGGTTTATAAATATTGTTTTTAGACCTGGTGACAATGGGAGAGTGGCGAATTGAGATGGTGGGTGCAGATGTGGGCTCACAGGGAGAAGATGTGGGTGGTGTGTTTGATTTGCGTGTGTAGGAAGAGTTCAAAGTAACTGGCTCGGGTGTAGTGTTGTGGTGTTCGGACGAGATATGGCTCGGGTGTAGTGGTGTGGTAAGGGACTCTGATGAGTCATGGGCTTGGTTCGTCACGAGCAATGGTGTAGGCATGGTTGTGACCGATGGCGAGTGGTGTGCATGCACCAAGGATTTGCAATGGGGGTTACCTAGCCGAGGTAGAATTGGTTGAGTTTGAGATGGTATTGAGGACGTCGAAAGGACAACCTGAAGATTAAGCCAAGAGGTGCAGGTGGACTCGTTGTGGTTAGGGGAAACACTAGGATTGATAGACATTGGGAATAGAGACTCAACGAAGCGAACATGGCGAGAGGTGTGTAATTTCTTTGTGGTTAAATTGTAACAGAGGTATGCACTTTGAGTGAGAGAATAACCCAAAAATACACAAGGAGAATTACGAGGTTGGAGTTTATGAGTAGTATAAGGGCAAAGCCAGGGATAGCACAAACACCCAAAAACACGAAGTTTGGAGCAGTTAGGAGGAGAACCAAAGAGAGATTGGTATGGAGAGGACATGTTTAATGTTGGGGTGGGGAGGCAGTTTATGAGGTAGGTTGCAGTGGAGAATGCAAATGACCAAAACGATAGAGGTAGAGAAGCACGAATGAGAAGGGACAAAGCCTGTTTCAACTATGTGACGATGTCGTCTTTCTGCAAAATCGTTGTGCTTAGGAGTATGTGGTGGAGATGTAAGATGAGAGATACCGTGTTGACTGAAAAATGAGGCAAGTCCAGTGTATTCACATCCATTATCAGAGTATAATGTAATGATTTTTGTTTGAAAATGGTTTTCAACAAGAGCTTTGAAGCGAGGAACGATGTTGGCTACATCAGATTTGCGGATTAGGGGATAAAGCCATGTGTAGTGAGTGAAGTGATCGACAAAGATAACATAGTATTTGTAATGATCAATAGAATAAATTGGAGAAGTCCAAACATTAGAAAATATTATTTGTAATGGCTTAGTTGATATAAGAGTAGATTGAGCAAAAGGTAATTTGTGACTTTTATTACAATAACAGTCATTACAATGAAAGGTTTTGGAACCCAAAGACAAATCTAACTTAAATTTAGAAACAAGACTTCGAAATATTGACTCAGACAGATGCCCTAAACGTTGGTGCCACTCAGAGGGAGTGGCTTTGACACTGGAGAAAGTAATTATTGGAGAGTTGGGTGTTGGATTATTTGGCCACTCATAGATACCATCTCTAGCTCATCCTTGGAGTAGTGGTGCCCCCATTTGTAGATCCTTCACACGAAAACAAGTTGGTAAGAATTCAACAGATGCGTTGTTAGATGTAAAAAATTGAGATATAGAGATTAGTTTTCGTTTAATGTTGGGAACACACAAGACATTGGTTAAGGAAAATTTGTGAGAGGGAGTGTGTAAGAGAGTGGAACCAGTATGGGTAATAGGTAGCCCAGTACCATTACCAATGATTATGTCGTCGGGTCCGTCGTATGGCGAATGCAAGGATAAATTCTGAAGATCATCAGTGACATGATGAGAAGCACCACTGTCAAGGAGCCATGATGGAGTATAATCAGTCTGTGCCATGGCAATGTTGGCTTTCGGTGTCCAAGATGACTGAGATGGCTGGCGAGAAGCAAAAGAGGTGGCATTCGAGGTTGGGACAATTTGATAATGAGGACACTGAGATACCAGGTGCCCTTGGGTGCGACAGCCCTGACATTTGCCTAGGTAAGGACGGGAGTAGCGTGTGGGAGGCCAAGACTAGACCTGTGTGCCTTGCATGTTAGTGGTCGACAATTGCTGCCTAAAGTTGCTTTGCCGAGTGATGTTGCCCGGACGAAAGTTTGAGGTGGTGTAGTTCGCCGTGTCAGTTCTCGGTTGATAAGTTTCTCATGAAGTTCATCAAATGAAATCATAGTCTCACGACCTTCAATAATTTCAATAATAGAACGGTAATCATCATCAAGACCGTCTAAAAATTTTTCAATAAGATCTTCATGATCCATCGGCTTTCCAAGAGCAGTCAGTTCATCGGATCGACATTTGATAAACTGCATATATGCAGAAATAGTTTGAGAACCCTTAACAGCTTTCTTAATCTGGTCCTTGATTTGTTTGATGTGGCCTCGAGACGGGCGTGCGTAGGTATTGGCTAGAATAATACAGGCATTGCGAGAGGTTTTAGCCTGTTGAATTAGTGGAACAAGAGCAGAAGAGATGGAACCAACAAGTGCACCAAACAGAAGTTTATCTTGTCGAATCCATGGCAAGTAATCAGGATTTGATGTTTCTGTATCATTAAAAATTATTATTTCATGTGGACAAGGATGGGAGCCATCAATGAATTTATATAAACCATAGCCAATGAGAATAACTTCTATCTGCAATTTCCATGACAGATAGTTGGTGGAGGTTAATTTAATAATATTCTGGTGAGAAATATTAATAAGTTGAAGAGCTGTGGTGGGATTTTGTGGATTTAGAATTGTGATTTTTTGAGGTTGAGTGTCATTAGCCATGATGAAGAATAGACGAAAGAGTAAGAGAAAAAAATATTTAAGAAAGGAAGAGAATGTTGGTGTCTGCTAAGTTAAAAATGAGGAGCGTATAGCTTTGATACCATGAAGATTAATGGTATGAAGAATAATAATCTTCTTTCTTTTCCATTGAATAATTAGGAGTATAAATAGCTTAATACATTTGTGGAAGTTAGAAACAAATCAGTAACTAAATCTAATCTAGGAAAATTCAAAAATCAAACTTCCTAAAGATAAAAATACAGATTACAAGATATATACAAACTGAACAGATAACATTATCCTCTAATAAATAGTACTCCATGAATAGTACCGAGAATGAAAATATTAAAATTTAATAAGAAAGTTCAGACCAATATTCCAATGAAATGATATTAGATGAAACGCAAACCTCAAGGAATTTCTAATCATTTCAGAAATTATAAAAGTAATACTTATTATAGTAAGTTTAGATTTAGGAATATGAAATGAAATAATATCACTTACATAATATGGAGTATAAAAGAATATACGACTGCAAATGAATTTTCATCCGTCATGTCGTAATCTGCGTAGACAGATCATTTCCACAACTTAATAGAGAATAAATACGAAAGGTTATTCACCAGGCATGCGGTAATCCGCGCAGACAAGTTATTCCCACAGATTAATAAAAAAATGAATATGAAGGGTTATTCACCAGGCATGCGGTAGTTCGCGTAGACAAGTTATTACCACAGATTAATAAGAAATGGAATGACAACCCTTATGAGTTTGAAGAAAATAACATCATTTACCTTAATAAAACACTAGATACTGCACCAGTGTAGTAGCAGAACTTTGTGTTAGTGGTGTGTTCTTGTTTCTCAAATACTTTTCTTCTTTCTCTCTCTATAGCTTTTAGGAATTGGTGAGAATGAAGGAAGAAATGAGCTTCTATTTATAGAAGAATTCTAGCTTGGCCTTTGCAATGTGAAAAGGCAAGTGGCTTAACGTGTGACGCCCCCAAAATAGGTATACATCACCTATTCTGAGTTGTCAATACATGGTACAGAAACAACTACAACTTTATTATTACAACAGTAAAACTGTGAGTTTGAATACAAATATTATCTTCTAGACAATATCTATACTCAAATAAATCCTCATCACATTTATCGATACATTAATTTACAAAATGGTGAGGACTACTAAACAATCCTTTCTAAAACCTTCATTCCATACCCCGACTCGTACTCGCTTATATTCTCGCCTCCCCGAGAAAATGGAACAAAAGGAAAAGGGTGAGCTCAACTAGCTCAAGAAGAGAATATTATGACTAAGATAATATACAACAAATTATCGTTAGTCTTCAACAGGAAAAATATAATAGAATACAATAGACAACAAATTTTAAATCAATATTCGCAGAAATAAATAATAATTCATTAGAAGAGTTAAGTAGAGAATGCAAACTACTATCTTCTATGTATGAATTTAAAAGTTCATCGCTCATCTTTTATCCTCAGAACATCAATCAATATACATCCGAATCAAATATTCATCTTTGCACTACAGCCAAAGATATTCATCACCGTCATGTTCATTTAAACACTGCTCATCTTTGCACTACTGTGCCAAAGATATTCTTCGAAATCATTCATCTTTGCACTACAGTGCCAAAGATATTCTTAAGAAATCATTCATCTTTGCACTACAGTGCCAAAGATATTCCATAATATCATCATTTAAGACCGAGGATGATGTAAAATATTTTTTAAAGAAACGAATCCAAAGGAAACAAAATGACAAGGATTAAGGATTAAGGATTCGTACTTGGTTTTATCCATGTCCAAAAATACCTCAAAAATAATCATAGTGGTGTAAAATTCAAGAATGATCAAAACATGGATACAATCGAGTTAGTATCCGTAATAGATATTTTGACAAAAAGGAAAAATTTTATTTTTCTTGAATAAAGTCTTAGATATCGTGAATAGTGTCAGATATCGTGAATAAAGTGCCGATATCGTGAATTGTAACTCACACACCAAAAGATAGAAATTCCACAAAAACATCTTCACGCTTCATACGAATAGTACTCGTGAATAAGAATCGTGAATAAGAACTCATGAATAAGAACTCGTGAATAAGAACTCATGAATAAGAACCCATGAATAGTAACCCCACATGAAAAAGTTCCAAATTTGATAAAAACTTCAGATCAATATTTCAAAGATAATGATATTGAAGAAATAATATCATTACGAAAAAAAAATAATATCCCTTACCTCAAAAGAAAGCAAGATTTCCACCGAATACCGTGTATAATGAATGAACTTGCACCGTATATCAATACTCAAAGTATACTCAAAATACTCACAAGAATACGCTCAAAATATCGAGAGAAATAGAGAGAAAACTTCAGCTTTACGTGTGATTTTCAATTCTAACCCAAGACCCTATTTATAGAAAATTGCTTAGAACACCAAAAGCGTAAAATTTAATATAATATTAATATAATTATACAAATTTTCCTTAGCCCACCTTTTGGTCAAAACACCAGCCACACATGTTAATGATGTCCAAAAAAATACAAAAAAATGTTTTTCTTAACAAAAATAATTTAAACTCCCAAAAATCAATTATTTCGGAGCTTCGAAACTTCAATAATTCATAATAAATAGCCCTTTCATCAGAAAATTCAAATCTCGCATGAGTTTTTATAGGAAATTCAATTCTCTACAACTTTGCAGAAGAAAGTTTTTCCAAATTCTAAATAGAAATTGACCAAATCCACAAACGGGTGATTTTACAAGCTATAATCAAATTTCATTAATAATTGTGGTCCACCAACACACAAAACATGTGTTAAACATTTAATGCCACAAAATACTCTTCCTCCTCATATACTCATATATCCCACATTCATTGTAAAAAATATCACCATTAATATATTATTAAAATAATATATTTAAATGAATTATTTTATCGTAAAAGATAAAATATTAATTTTCAATAATTGTCATTTTAAAAATTTTCTCCATCTATATCCACATAAAATCAATATTTTCCTCATCGTATAAATCAATAATTAATTATTCACAAATAATATTACGTAATCACAATATCGACAACCGTGCGCCTCCAGTGAGCAGGGGGCTTTCCAATAAGAATTTCTTCATCTACGCAAGCAATTAGATGACCAAACCTCTCCTTAGATGTAACTTTCTAGACATTGCCAATAATGTTATCTAATAATATTATTCAGATAATATGAATTATTGCTTCGATAATGAAAAATACTATGTAATGACAATTATCAAACAACAAAGAATATAAAATATCAACGCAAAGAATTATTAACTCAATAAAATATCGAATAAAGAATTATCGTAACCATTATCGAGTAGTGCCTTCACGTAAGAATCAATAATTGGTGCAATACCGTGCTACTGCTCAACAACGCGTATTAGTGTGTTTTAACCACCGGGTATTCCAACAAGATTAATCTGAGAATAACTACGCCAAGTTATTTAAAAACAACTTATATTTGTCGCTTTCTTCATCCAATCGCTTTCATGGGCCCACACATGGTCAAGGCTGTCGCATTTAATATTCCCCGACAAAGACGTAATATTCCACGACCAAACGAATATTCCCCGACAACAATGAATATTTTATAACCACTTGCTTATTTTGAAATATTTATGTATTTAACCCTTAACTATCCACATTAATCAAATCAACCCTTACTATTTCAAAATAATAAATAAAGGAAATTCCTTTTATTTAAAAAAATTTTCTGGTCTTACAACCTCCCTCCTTATGAAATTTCGCCTCGAAATCGACGTGACGCACTCGTGTGTTTCAAAAGGTGAGGATACCTCGCTTTCATTTCCGCTTCCAACTCCTGTGTCATTTCCTCTATAGCATGATTCCTCCACAAAACTTTAACTTGTGGTATGACCTTCATGCCGTAGGACATGCTCCTTCCTATCCAAGATCTTGACAGTACCTCCTCATACGTTAAGTCTTCTACTATCTCGTCCTGGTTCTAACTCAATAACGTGGTTCTGGTCTTTCACATATTTACGAAAGTACGATATGTGAAACACATTATGAACACGAGACATATTCGGAGGTAATGCAAGTCTATAGGCTACATTTCCTACTCGGTCAAGAATTTGAAATGGACCAATAAATCGTGGATTGAGCTTTCCTCTCTTCCCAAATCTTGTAACTCCTTCCACGGAGCAACTCGCAACAATACATGATCCCTACATTAAATTCCACGCCCTTTCGATGAAGATCCGCATAACTCTTTTGTCGATCTTGTGCCGCTTTGTATACGCTGTCGAATCATTTGGATCTTTTCTAGTAGTCATATCGTATTAACTCCTGGTCCCAACAATGTTGCTTCACCCACCTCATCCCAACATATCGAGAGAACGACATTTTCGGCCCATATAATGCTTCAAATGGAGCCACACCTATACTTGCTCGATAATCTGCTTGTTGTAGGAGAATTCCACCAATGGTAAATACTTATCCCAACCGCCTTGAAGTCTAGGACACGTAGTCTTAATAAATCTTCAAGAGTTTGAATAGTCCTCTCGATTGTCCGTCCGCTTTGGGGATGGTATGCCAACTAAATCGCAAATCTGCGCTCCATAGCTTTTTGCAAGCTAACCCAAAATCTTGAAGTGAATCTTGGGTCACGATCCAAACTATGGATACAGGCATGCCATGCAACCTCACAATCTCATTCACGTATATACTAGCAAGACGCTCAAGGAATAAGTCTCCGTGATCGGAAAGAAATGAGCGCAGACTTGGTTAATCTATCAACAATAACCCAAATAAGATTGATGCCTTGAGAAACCGTAGGAAGACCCGTAACGAAATCCATAGTAATGTGTTCCCACTTCCATTCCTAATCTCAAGTGGTTGCAACGGACCCTTAGGTACAAGATGCTCCGCCTTTACACGCTAGCAAGTTAAACACATCGAGATAAACTTTGCAATCTCTCTCTTCATATTGTTCCACCAAAATGTATGTCAAGATCACGATACATTTTAGTACTTCCGTGATGGATCGCAAATGGCGTATCAGTGTGCCTCCATCATAATCTTGTACTTCAAATCGTAGTCGTTAGGAACACAAAGTCTAGAGTGGACTCAAGTATTCCTTCTTCATCAATTCTCGCTCCTAAAGCTCCTTCTTTTCTTTCTTCTTCATACGCATCACCCGGCCTTGGGGTGGCTCGAGCACCTTAACTTTTTCTATTAAAGTCGGCTCTACGCGATATACTTGACATCATCGCACTCGCCCCGTATATGATCTTCTACTCAATGCATCGCCTACCACGTTAAACTTTACCAGGATGGTATTGAATAGTGTGGTCGTAGTCTTCAATAATAGTTCGAGCCAACAACGTCATTGCCGCATGTTGAGTTCTTTTTGAGTGAAGAAATATTTAAGGCTTTTATGGTCCAATATATCTCCACTTTCTCCCCATATAAATAGTGCCTCCATATCTTTAAGCGACGATTGCGCTAACTCTAGATCATGAGTAGGATAATTCCTCTCATACTCTTTTTAAGTTGTCAAAATAGGTATACATCACCCATTCCTAAAGTGACGCCCCCAAATAATATACATTCGACGGTTGTAATACATACGTAAACAACTACAACTTTATTATTACAACAAGAAAATCGTGAGTTTAAATACAAATATTATCTTCTGCATAATATTTATACTCAAATAAATCCTCATCACATTTATCGATACATTATTTTACAAAATGGTGAGGACTACTAAACAATCCTTTCTAAAACCTTCATTCCATACCCCGACTGCACTCGCTATATTCTCGCCTCCCCGAGAAGAATGGAACAAAAGGAAAAGGGTGAGCTCAACTAGCTCAAGAAGAATATTATGACTAAGATAATATACAACAAATTATCGTTAGTCTTCAACAGGAAAAATTTAATAGAATACAATAGACAACAAGTTTCAGATCAATATTCGCAGCTGAAATAATAATTCATGTAAGAGTTACGTAGAGAATGAAATCTACTATAATCTATGAATTTAATACCCATCATCAATATTTTATCCTCGTAACATCAATCAATATTCATCTCAAATCAAACATTCATCTTTGCACTACAGTGCCAAAGATATTCATCACCATCATGTTCATCTCAACACTGCTCATCTTTGCACTACAAGCCAAAGATATTCATCACTGGTCATGTTCATTTAAACACTGCTCATCTTTGCACTACAGCCAAAGATATTCTTCAGAAATCATTCATCTTTGCACTACAGTGCCAAAGATATTCAATAATATCATCATTTAAGACCGAGATGATGATGAAAATATTTTTAAAGAACGAATCCAAAGGAAACAAAATGACAAGGATTAAGGATTAATGATTCGTACTTTGTTTTATCCATGTCCAACAATACCTCAAAAATAATCATAGTGGTGTAAAATTCAAGAATGATCAAAACACGGATACAATCAAAGCTAGTATCCGTAATAGATGTTTTGGACAAAAAGAAAAAATTTCATTTTTCTATGAATAGTGCCATATACGTGAATAAAGGTCAGATACGTGAATAAAGGCCGATATACGTAAATAGTAAATCCGACACCAAAAGATAGAAATTCCACAAAAAAATATTTTCACGCTTCATTTAATAGTACTCGTGAATAAGAATCGTGAATAAGTAACTCATGAATAGTAACTCGTGAATAAGAACTCATGAATAGTAACCCCATATGAAAAAGTTCCAAATTTGATAAAAACTTCAGATCAATATTTCAAAGATAATGATATCAAGAAATAATATCATTACGAAAAAAAATAATATCCCTTACCTCAAAGAATCAAGATTTCTAAGGAAAGGCTCAAGTGATGTCGAATGAAACTTGTACCGAACAAAGAACTCTCAAAGTATCTAAATACTCACAAAATACGCCAACAATATAGAGAGAGAAAGAGAGAAAACTTTGTTTCGTGTGATTTTCAATTCTAACTTAAATTTCTCTATTTATAGAAAAATGTTAGCCCGCCAAGCAGATTTCGACCAAGCACCGATGGCTTTTTTACTCGCTACTATTGCCACCCACCACATTTGAAATAAAATTCAGCACATTTCTTCACCAACCACAAGTGGGGCCCACTCAATTCTAGAATTTTCCACCAAAATCAATTATAAACCTAATTTTCGAATCCGACACCTCTTAAAATTCACAACAAATCATTCGTGCATTTTTAATTCGCTCAAAATTTGTGGACATATACTCAACTTATGTATGTATAACATACCCAAAAATTACTATTAATCCAACTATCGATTAAAAATTATAACCCCGCAATATATCTCAAAACCCCGATTTAATTTTTAATACCTCCAACTGGTAAAATATCGATAAAACACCTCAACAATAATTTCTTCATTTATAACCACATAAATAAATCCATCATTTATATCCACATAAAATAAATATTTCTTTATCATATGAATCAATAATTAATTATTCACAAATAATATTACGTAATCACAATTATGACAACCAGCCGCTCCTCAGAAAGCAGGGGGCTTTCCGATAAGGATTTCTCCTCATCGCCAAAATTAGGTGACCAAACCTCTCCTCGATGTAACTTTCTAGACATTGCCAATAATGCTATCTAATAATATTATTCAAATAATATGAATTATTGATCCGATAATGGAGATAATGTGCGTTGACAATTATCGAACAACAATAATATAAAATATCAACGCAAAGAATTATCAATCAATAAAATAAAATATCGAATAAGAATTCATCGTGAAAATTATTGAGTAAAGCCTTTCACGTAAGGATCAATAATTCAACAATACTGCAATACCGCGCATCATCAGGCAACCACGCCAGACATCGTATTTTAACCACCGGTATTCCATTCCAACAAATTTTAATCTGTGAATAACTACGCCAAGTTATTTTTAACCAACTTATATTTGTCGCTTTCTTCCATCCAATCGCTTCACATGGGGCTCACATTTAATATGGTCGCAAAGCATTAATATTCCATTTAATATATCCCCGACAAAGATTTAATATTCCACGCACCAAACGAATATTCCCCGACAACAATGAATATTTTATAACCACTTGCTTATTTTGAAATATTTATGATTTAACCCTTAACTATCCACATTAATCAAATCAACCCTTACTATTTCAAAATAATAAATAAAGGAAATTCCTTTTATTTAAAAAATTTCGGGTCTTACAACCTCCCTTCTTATGAAATTTCGCCCCTCGAATCGACGACGACTGTGTTTTCAAAAGGTGAGGATACCTCGCTTTCATTTCCGCTTCCAATTCCCGTGTCATTTCTCTATAGCATGATTCCTCCACAAAACTTTAACTTGTGGTATGACCTTTCATACAGTAGGACATGCTCCTTCCTATCCAAGATCTTGATAGTACCTCCTCATACGTTAAGTCTTCTACTATCTCGTCCGGTTCTAACTCAATAACGTGGTTCGGGTCTTTCACATATTTACGGCAGTACGATATGTGAAACACATTATGAACACGAGACATACTTTGAGGTAACGCAAGTCTATAGGCTACATTTCCTACTCGGCAAGAATTTGAAATGGACCAATAAATCGTGGATCGAGCTTTCCTCTCTTCCCAAATCTTGTAACTCCTTCCATGGAGCAACTCGCAACAATACATGATCCCCTACATTAAATTCCACGCCCTTTCGATGAAGATCCGCATAACTCTTTTGTCGATCTTGAGCCGCTTTAGATACGCTGTCGAATCATTTGATCTTTTCTAGAGTCATACGCATTAACTCCGGGTCCCAACAATGTTGCTTCACCCACCTCATCCCAACATATCGAGAACGACATTTTCGGCCCATATAATGCTTCAATGGAGCCACACCTATACTTGCTCGATAACTCTGTTGTTGTAGGAGAATTCCACCAATGGTAAATACTTATCCCAACCGCCTCTTGAAGTCTAGGACACAGTAGTCTTAATAAATCTTCAAGAGTTTGAATAGTCCTCTCGATTGTCCGTCCGCTTGGGGATGGTATGCCAACTAAATCGCAAACTGCGCTCATAGCTTTTTGCAAGCTAACCCAAAATCTTGAAGTGAATCTTGGGTCACGATCCAAAACTATGGATACATGTGCATGCCATGCAACCTCACAATCTCATTTACGCATATACTAGCAAGACGCTCAAGGAATAAGTCTCCAGATTCGGCAAGAAATGAGCAGACTTGGTTAATCTATCAACAATAACCCAAATAAAGATTGATGCCTTGAGAAACCGTAGGAAGACCCGTAGAACGAAATCCATGGTAATGTGTTCCCACTTCCATTCCTAATCTCAAGTGGTTGCAAGGACCCTTAGGTACTAGATGCTCTACTTTTACACGCTGGCAAGTTAAACACATCGAGATAAACTTTGCAATCTCTCTCTTCATATTATTCCACCAAAATGTATGTCAAGATCACGATACATTTTAGTACTTCCGTGATGGATTGCAAATGGTGTATCGTGTGCCTCCATCATAATCTTGTACTTCAAATCGTAGTCGTTAGAACACAAAGTCTAGAGTGGACTCAAGTATTCCTTCTTCATCAATTCTCGCCCTAATAGCTCCTTCTTGTACTTTCTTCTTCATACGCATCATCCCCCTGCCTGGGCTCGAGCAACCTTAACTTTTTCTATTAAAGTCGGCTCTATACGATACTTGACATCATCGCACTCGCTCCCGCATATGATCTTCTACTCAATGCGCCGCCTACCACGCTCGCTTTACCGTGGTGGTATCAATAAGTGTGGTCGTAGTCTTCAATAGCTCGAGCCAACGTCACGCCGCCGCATGTTGAGTTCTTTTTTCGAGTGAAGAAATATTTAAGGCTTTTTATGATCCGAATATATCTCCACTTTCTCCCCATATAGATAGTGCCTCCATATCTTTAAGCGCTGAAACGATCGCGCTAACTCTAGATCACGAGTAGGATAATTCCTCTCATACTTTTTGTTGTCGCGAGGCATAGGCTATGACTTTCCCACGCTGCATGAGAACACATCCTAACCCTTTGCCTCAAGCATCAGAGATAACAAATCCATCCGAACCAGATGGTATTGTTAGAACAGTGCCAAATAAGTCTCCTCTTAAGCTCTTGAAACTTTTCTCGATTCTTCGCCTCCAAACGAATTTCAGATCCTTCGAAAGTTAGCCGAAGTTAATGGAGTAGCGATTCGAGAAAACCCTTCCACGAATCTCCGATAATAACCAAATTTAAGCCCAAAAGCTACGTGACTTCAACACCGACTTTCGGTTGTTCTAAACTTCAGATTGCTTCAATCTTCACGGATCAACAGATACTCCATGTTTTGACACTGATGCCCAAGAAATGCTACTTCCTCGCCGTAACTCGATTTCTTCAATTTGGCATATAGTTGGTTTTCACACGGCCTTTGAGTACCAAATTTCAAAATGGTGCTCATGATCTTCACGACTTTTGGAATATATAAGATGTCATCAATAAAGACAACAACGAATCGATCCAAATATTCCTCAATACTTGGCTCATCATATCCATGAAAGTCGCAGAGCATTAGTTAGTCCGAAAGACACGACTAAGAATTCATAATGCCCATACCGAAGTTCTCAAGGCGCCTTTGAATATCCTCGCCTAATCTTCAAATTGATGATATCCGTAATCTAAGATCGATTTTTGAAAAGAATTGTGCCTTCAAATCGGTCAAACAAGTCATCAATACGAGGTAGAGGATACCTATTCTCGATGGTGACATGGTTCAATTCCCCGATAGTCAATATAAAAGTCGCATACTCCCGCCTTTCTTTTTACAAATAAAACAGAGCACCCCAAGGAGATGTACTAGATTTAATGAAACCAATGTCCAACAATTCCTCGTAGTTGGACCTTTAACTCCCCAAGTTCAATAGAGCCATTCGATATGGGGTTTTAGAAATGGGCTTTGTACCAGTGTTCAAGATCAATAAAGAATTCAACTTCACGCTCGGGGTAGACCGGAAGTTCTTCTGAAATACGCCGAGAAAGTCAATAACAACAGAATATTATTCAAATTTGACGTGTCTTTATTCAAATCCATAACATGGGCTAAGAAAGCTTGACATCCGCTTTTCAATAAACGAATAGCTTTTATGATTAGATATGACAAAGATTGATTTTAATGGTTTAGTTGCTTGAATTGCATAACAAAGTCAAGGTTAGAATATGAAAACTAACAACCTTACGAAAAACAATCAATTTTGGTATGATGAGTAGTTAACCAATCAATCCCTAAAATCACATCAAAAGCAAGTATCTTTAAAGAGATAAGGTCAATGTAAGGTAATGGTGCCAACTTGAATCAAACAAGATTTATAAACAAAGGATGTGATGAAAGTTTCTCCCAAACTGAGTTTCCACAGATAGATCAAAGTCTAATTTCTCCGAGTCAAGTTTAAACGCTGAGCACATGCAGAGAGAGATAAATGAATGGGTAGCACCTAGATCAAGTAAGGTATAAACTTCGCAAGAATTTATAAATAAATTTACCCGTGATCACCTCGCTTGGGTTCCTCGATTATGACTCACCACAACAAACGCCTTCCCTAATCGCTGACTTTGACTTTTCTCGACATCCTTTTCGAGTCACCGTCCCTCACGAACTAGGTTTCGCCATCGCATAATCTCGAAGCGATATGTCCTTCCTTTCCACAACTATAGCATACCTTGAACTGTCAGGGCGCTTGACCGATATGTCCTCTTTTCCCGTGATTTGTAAGATACGACCGGTGGTCGATCTCCTCCCTTAGAACCAGCTTGTCACGAAGACCGCTGCCTTCACATAGTCGCTGTTAAATCTCCTCTTTTAAAATCTCCTCCCGACTCGCTTCTTCTGCTTTTCACGACCATGATTACCACCGAGTGGTTACCATTTCGTCTCGCTCTTCTTTCTCCGCAGTTATCATTATTCTCGCTGACCGCTATCTCCGGTACGATCCTCGTTATGGTCCTCAACGACCGTATTTCGTTATCTCGCCTAATAATCGAGCCCTCGCTTACAACATCCGAATAAAGAGAAAGTTTATGAGAAATGAGATACCGACGTACGCCGGTTTCAAACCTCTAAGAAACATCCGCCATATATGCTCCTCATTCTCCACCAAATGAGGTGCAAACTCGATAACTCGCAAACTTTGCCTCGTCATCGAGACACCGCGCATGTTGTTTTGCTCTAATCGATGAACTCCACTTCCTTCATACGACGTAACACTTTCGTGAAAGTATTTGTCATTAAATAGTCTCTCAAACGCCTCCCAAGACATGCCGAAAAGCGGCGGATGGGTACGCTTCACGCATCTCCCACCAAAGAGTCCGCCTTCGCCACTTTTAACATAAAGGTGGCGAATGGAACCTTCGTTCTCCGCGCATCCCAAGACATCGAATATCTTGGTAATTTGTTTGACCCATGTTTCCGCCATGATCGGATCCGCTTTCCTTAAATTCGTGGTCCCAACTTCTTTGAACGCTTGGTCGTGACAACCCGTGAATTGCTATCATTTCTCCTCAGATTTTGAACACGAAGTCTCCTCGTCCGATTTTGCACGAAAATCGCAAAAAACTTCTAAACATCCCCTCGCTCATCATCTCGCTTCCATGGTGTTGTTCACAGAGAACATTGCCACCACATTGTCAGACGCTCTCCTCGTTGGTAAGACAGCATCTCCACTGGGTCTCATTTACTCCAATCGTTAATATTCTCACGACATTCTCAACATCACCATAAAACAAGGGTTAATTAAGGAAATCAATATATCACATAATATCCCTATATACTCGACTAACTAACAAATAAGCTTAGTAGACACACTAAATAAGGATTTACTACCTCCTCCCTCCTAGTTCTATTCCCCGATCTCCGCCAGAGATCATATCCCTAAGCTCGATACCAACCGCGACGCCCCCAAAATAGTATACATCACCCATTCTCGAAGTCACAATACACGGTACGTAAACAACTACAACTTTATTATTACAACAAGAAATCTGTGAGTTTAAATACAAATATTATCTTCTGTATAATATTTATACTCAAATAAATCCTCATCACATTTATCGATACATTATTTTACAAAAATGGTGAGGACTACTAAACAATCCTTTCTAAAACCTTCATTCCATACCCCGACTCGCACTCGCTATATTCTCGCCTCCCGAGAGAAGAATGGAACAAAAGGAAAAGGGTGAGCTCAACTAGCTCAAGAAGAATATTATTACTAAGATAATATACAACAAATTATCGTTAGTCTTCAACAGGAAAAATTTAATAGTAATACAATAGACAACAAGTTTCGCATCAATATTCGCAATGGAAATAATAATTCATTCATGAAGAGAGTTACGTAGAGAATGAAATCTACTATAATCTATGAATTTAATAAATCATCATCAATATTTTATCCTCGTAACATCAATCAATATTCATCTCAAATCAAACATTCATCTTTGCACTACAAAAGCCAAAGATATTCATCACCTGGCCATGTTCATCTCAACACTGCTCATCTTTGCACTACAGCCAAAGATATTCATCACCGGGTCATGTTCATTTAAACACTGCTCATCTTTGCACTACAGCCAAAGATATTCTTCAGAAATCATTCATCTTCGCACTACAAAAGCCAAAGATATTCAATAATATCATCATTTAAGACCGAGGATGATGAAAAATATTTTTAAAGAACGAATCCAAAGGAAACAAAATGACAAGGATTAAGGATTAATGATTCGTACTTTGTTTTATCCATGTCCAACAATACCTCAAAAAATAATCATAGTGGTGTAAAATTCAAGAATGATCAAAACATGGATACAATCAAAGCTAGTATCCGTAATAGATGTTTTGGACAAAAAGAAAAATTTTCATTTTTCTATGAATAAAGTGCCATATACGTGAATAGTGTCAGATACGTGAATAAAGGCCGATACGTAAATAGTAACTCCGACACCAAAAGATAGAAATTCCACAAAAAAATATTTTCACGCTTCATAATAAGACTCGTGAATAAGAATCGTGAATAAGAACTCATGAATAGTAACTCGTGAATAAGAACTCATGAATAAGTAACCCCGACATGAAAAAAGTTCCAAATTTGATAAAACTTCAGATCAATATTTCAAAGATAATGATATCAAGAAATAATATCATTACGAAAAAAAATAATATCCCTTACCTCAAAGAATCAAGATTTCTAAGGAAAGGCTCAAGTGATGTCGAATGAAACTTGTACTCAACAAAGAACTCTCAAAGTATCTAAATACTCACAAAATACGCCAACAATATAGAGAGAGAAAGAGAGAAACTTTGTTTCGTGTGATTTTCAATTCTAACTTAGCCCTCTATTTATAGAAAATGTTAGCCCACCAAGGCATCTGACCAAGCACCGATGGCTTTTACTCGCTACTATTGCCACCCACCACATTTGAAATAAAATTCAGCACATTTCTTCACCAACCACAAGTGGGGCCCACTCAATTCTAGAATTTTCCACCAAAATCAATTATAAACCTAATTTTCAATCCGACACCTCTTAAAATTCACAACAAATCATTCGTGCATTTTTAATCTGCTCAAAATTTGTGGACATATACTCAACTTATGTATGTATAACATACCCAAAATTTACCATTAATCCAACTATTTGATTAAAAATTATAACCCCCAATAATATATCTCAAAACCCCGATTTAATTTTTAATACCTCCAACTGGTAAAATATCGATAAAACACCTCAACAATAATTTCTTCATTTATAACCACATAAATAAATCCATCATTTATATCCACATAAAATAAATATTTCTTTATCATATGAATCAATAATTAATTATTCACAAATAATATTACGTAATCACAATTATGACAACCAGTGTGCTCCTGTGAAAGAGGGGCTTTCCGATAAGGATTTCTCCTCATCGGGCGCCAATTAATTAGGTGACCAAACCTCTCCTCGATGTAACTTTCTAGACATTGCCAATAATGCTATCTAATAATATTATTCAAATAATATGAATTATTGATCCGATAATGGAGATAATGCAAAGTGACAATTATCAACAACAATAATATAAAATATCAACGCAAAGAATTATCGAATCAATAAAATAAAATATCAATAAGAATTCACCGTGAAAATTATCGAGTAGTGCCTTCTTACGTAAGGATCAATAATTCAACAATACTGCAATACCGCAGTGCTATCGCGGCAACCACGCCAGACATCGTATTTTAACCACCGGTATTCCAATGCCTTAATTCAGAATAACTACGCCATTATTTTTAACCAACTTATATTTGTCGCTTTCTTCATCCAATCGCTTCACATGGGGCCACATATCAAGGCTGTCATCGCGAATATTCCCCGACAGCATTTAATATTCCATTCTCCAAACGAATATTCCCCATTTGAATATTTCACCAAACGAATATTCCCATTACAACAATGAATATTTTATAACCACTTGCTTATTTTGAAATATTTATGTATTTAACCCTTAACTATCCACATTAATCAAATCAACCCTTACTATTTCAAAATAATAAATAAAGGAAATTCCTTTTATTTAAAAAAATTTCGGTCTTACATCCTAACCCTTTTTCCCACGCTGCACGAGAACATCCTAACCCTTTGCCAAGCATCAGAGATAACAAATCCATCCGAACCAGATGGTATTGTTAGAACAAAATTAAAATAAGTCTCCTCTTAAGCTCTTGAAACTCTTCTCGCATTCTTCACTCCAAACGAATTTTGTATCCTTCCGAAGTTAGCTTGGTTAATGAAGTAGCGATTCGAGAAAACCTTCCACGAATCTCCGATAATAACCAAATTTAAGCCCAAAAACTACGTGACTTCATCACCGACTTTCTGTTGCTCCCAACTTTGATTGCTTCAATCTTCACCGGATCAACAGATACTCCATGTTTCGACACCACGCGCGCCCAAGGAATGCTACTTCCTCGCCGTAACTCACATTTCTTCAATTTGGCATATAGTTGGTTTTCACGGCCTTTGAGTACCAAATTTCAAATGGTGCTCATGATCTTCACGACTTTTGGATATATGAGAATGTCATCAATAAAGACAACAACGAATCGATCCAAATATTCCTCAATACTCTGGCTCATCATATCCATGAAAGCCGCAGAGCATTAGTTAGTCCGAAAGACACGACTAAGAATTCATAATGCCCATACCGAAGTTCTCAAGGCGCTTTTGAATATCCTCGCTTTAATCTTCAAATGATGATATCCGTAATCGAAGATCAATTTTTAAAAGAATTGTGCTCAGAATCGGGTCAAACAAGTCATCAATACGAGGTAGAGGATACTTATTCTTGATGGTGACATGGTTCAATTCCCGATAGTCAATACAAAGTCGATACTCCCGCCTTTCTTCTTTACTTAATAAAACAGAGCACCCCAAGGAGATGTACTAGATTTAATGAAACCGATGTCCAACAATTCCTCGTAGTTGACCTTTAACTCCCAAGTTCAATAGAGCCATTCGATATGGGGTTTTAGAAATGGGCTTTGTACCAAGTTCAAGATCAATAAAGAATTCAACTTCACGCTCGGGGTAGATCGGAAGTTCTTCGGAAATACGCCGTGAAAGTCAATAACAACAGAATATCATTCAAATTTGACGTGTCTTTATTCAAATCCATAACATGGGCTAAGAAAGCTTGACATCCATTTTTTAATAAACGAATAGCTTTATGATTAGATATGACAAAGGATCGATTTTAATGGTTTAGTTGCTTGAATTGCATAACAAAGTCAAGTTAGAATATGAAAACTAACAACCTTACGAAAACAATCAATTTTGGCATGATGAGTAGTTAACCAATCAATCCCTAAAATCACATCAAAAGCAAGTATCTTTAAAGAGATAAGGTCAATGTAAGGTAAGGTGATGGTGCCAACTTGAATCAAACAAGATTTATAAACAAAGGATGTGATGAAAGTTTCTCCTAACTGAGTTTCCACAGATAGTCAAAGTCTAATTTCTCCTGAGTCAAGTTTAAACGCTGAGCACACGCAGGAGAGATAAATGAATGGGTAGCACCCCAGATCAAGTAAGGTATAAACTTCGCAAGAATTTATAAATAGCTTACCCGTGATCACCTCGCTTGGGTTCCTCGATTATGACCAACCACAACAAACGCTTCTTCCTAATCGCTGACTTTGACTTTTCTCGACATCTTTTTCGAGTCACCGTCTCACATTGAACTAGGTTTCGCCATCGCATAATCTCGAGCGATATGTCCTTCCTTTCCACAATTATAGCATACCTTGAATCTGTCAGGCGCTTTGACCGATATGTCCCTCTTTTCCGCATTTAGAAGATACGACCGGTGGTCGTTTCTCCTCCCTTAGAACCAGCTTCTTTAAGAGACCGCTATCTTCACACGGTCGTTGTTAAATCTCCTCTTTAAAATCTCCCCCGACTCGCTTCTTCTATTTTCACGGCCATGATTACCACCGTAGTGGTTACCATTTCGTCCGTCTCATTTCTTTTCTCCGCAGTTATCATTATTCTGCTGATCGCTATCTCTCGACACGATCCTCGGTCAGGGTCCTCAACGACCGTACTCAAGTATCTCGCCTAATAATTGAGCCCTCGCTTACAACATCCGAATAAAGAGAAAATTTATGAGAAATGAGATATCGACGTACGCCGGGTTTCAAACCTCTAAGAAACATCCGCGTCATATGCTCCTCATTCTCCACCAAATGAGGTGCAAACTCGATAACTCGCAAACTTTGCCTCGCATCGAGACACCGCCATGTTGTTTTGTTCCAATCTGATGAACTCCACTTCCTTCATACGACGAACACTTTCGTGAAAGTATTTGTCATTAAATAGCTTTCAAACGCCTCCCAAGACATGCCGAAAAGGGTTGGATGGGTGCGCTTCACGCATCTCCCACCAAGAGTCCGCCTCGCCACTTTAACATAAAGGTGGCGAATGGAACCTTCGTTCTCCCACGCATCCCAAGACATCGAATATCTTGGTAATTTGTTTAACCCATGCTTCCGCCATGATCGGATCTCGCTTTCCTTAAATTCGTGGTCCCAACTCTTTAAACCGCTCATCGTGACAACCCGTGAATTGCTATCATTTCTCCTCAGATTTTGAACACGAAGTTTCTCGTCTGATTTTGCATGAACCGCAAAAAACTTCTAAACATCCCTCGCTCATCATCTCGCTTCAATCTGGTGTTGTTCACAGAGGTACATTGCCACTGTCAGACGCGCTCTCCTCGCTGGTAAGTACAGCATCTCCACTTGGCCTCATTTACTCCATCATAATTATTCTCAATGACATTCTCAAATACCGCCATAAAACAAGGGTTAATTAAGGAAATCAATATATCACATAATATCCCTATATACTCGACTAACTAACAAATAAGCTTAGGTAGACACACTAGCGAAGGATTTACTCGCCTCCCTCCTAGTTCTATTCCCCGATCTCCGCCAGAGATCATATCCCTAAGCTCGATACTAACCGCGACGCCCCCAAAATAGTATACATCACCTATTCCGAGTTGTCAATACATGGCATGTAAACAACTACAACTTTATTATTACAACAAGAAATCGTGAGTTTGAATACAAATATTATCTTCTGCATAATATCTATACTCAAATAAATCCTCATCACATTTATCGATACATTAATTTACAAAATGGTGAGGACTACTAAACAATCCTTTCTAAAACCTTCATTCCATACCCCGACTGCAGCACTTCGCTATATTCTCGCCTCCCGAGAAAAATGGAACAAAAGGAAAAGGGTGAGCTCAACTAGCTCAAGAAAGAATATTATGACTAAGATAATATACAACAAATTATCGTTAGTCTTCAACAGGAAAAATATAATAGAATACAATAGACAACAAATTTTAAATCAATATTCGCAATGAAATAATAATTCATTAGAAGAGTTAAGTAGAGAATGCAAACTACTATCTTCTATGTATGAATTTAAAAGTTCATCGCTCATCTTTTATCCCCTCGTAACATCAATCAATATACATCCGAATCAAATATTCATCTTTGCACTACAGCCAAAGATATTCATCACCGGGTCATGTTCATTTAAACACTGCTCATCTTTGCACTACGTGCCAAAGATATTCTTCAGAATCATTCATCTTGCACCACTGGGCCAAAGATATTCTTAAGAAATCATTCATCTTTGCACTACAGCCAAAGATATTCCATAATATCATCATTTAAGACCGAGGATGATGAAAAATATTTTTTAAAGAAACGAATCCAAAGAAACAAAATGACAAGGATTAAGGATTAAGGATTCAGACTTGGTTTTATCCATGTCCAAAAATACCTCAAAAATAATCATAGTGGTGTAAAATTCAAGAATGATCAAAACATGGATACAATCGAGTTAGTATCCGTAATAGATATTTTGGACAAAAAGGAAAAATTTTATTTTTCTATGAATAGTGGCCAGATATCGTGAATAGTGGTCAGATACGTGAATAGTCAGATACGTGAATAGTAACTCCGACACCAAAAGATAGAAATTCCACAAAAACATCTTCACGCTTCATGAATAGTACTCGTGAATAAGAATCGTGAATAAGAACTCATGAATAAGAACTCGTGAATAAGAACTCATGAATAAGAACCCATGAATAGTAACCCCGACATGAAAAAGTTCCAAATTTGATAAAAACTTCAGATCAATATTTCAAAGATAATGATATTGAAGAAATAATATCATTACGAAAAAAAAATAATATCCCTTACCTCAAAAGAGAAGATTCTAAGATTTTTGACCGAATAATAAGTCAATGAACTTGCACCGTATATCAATACTCAAAGTATACTCAAAATACTCACAAGAATACGCCAAAATATCGAGAGAGAAATAGAGAAAAACTTCAGCTTAAGTGTGATTTTCAATTCTAACCCAAGACCCTATTTATAGAAATTGCTAGAACACCAAAGCGTAAAATTTAATATAATATTAATATAATTATACAAATTTTCCTTAGCCCACCTTTTGGTCAAAACACCAGCCACACATGTTAATGATGTCCAAAAAAATACAAAAAAAAACGTTTTTCTTAACAAAAATAATTTAAACTCCCAAAATCAATTATTTTGAGCTTCTAACTTCAATAATTCATAATAAATAGCCCTTTCATCAGAAAATTCAAATCTCATGAGTTTTTATAGGAAATTCAATTCTCTACAACTTTGCAGAAGAAAGTTTTTCCAAATTCCAAATAGAAATTGACCAAAATCCACAAACGGGTGATTTTACAAGCTATAATCAAATTTCAAATAATAATTGTGTCCACCAACACACAAAAACATGTGTTAAAACATTTAATGCCACAAAAATACTCTTCCTCCTCATATACTCATATATCCCACATTCATTGTAAAAATATCACCATTATAATATATTATTAAAATAATATATTTAAATGAATTATTTTATCGTAAAAAGATAAAATATTAATTTTCAATAATTGTCATTTTAAAAATTTTCTCCATCTATATCCACATAAAATCAATATTTTCCTCATCGTATAAATCAATAATTAATTATTCACAAATAATATTACGTAATCACAATATCGACAACCAGTGCGCTCCTCAGAGCAGGGGCTTTCAATAAGAATTTCTTCTTCATGGCGCAAATTAGATATTCAAACCTCTCCTTAGATGTAACTTTCTAGACATTGCCAATAATGTTATCTAATAATATTATTCGGATAATATGAATTATTGCTTCGATAATGAAAAATACTATGTAATGACAATTATCAAACAACAAAGAATATAAAATATCAACGCAAAGAATTATTAACTCAATAAAATATCGAATAAGAATTATCGTAACCATTATCGAGTAGGCCTTCTTCACGTAAGAATCAATAATTGGTGCAATACCGTGCAGCTACTTGCTCAACAACGCGATTAGTGTGTTTTAACCACCGGGTATTCCAACAAGATAATTCAGAATAACTACGCCAAGTTATTTAAAAACAACTTATATTTGTCGCTTTCTTCATCCAATCGCTTTCAAGCATGGGGGCCCACACATGGTCATACTGTCAATGCATTTAATATTCCCCGACAAAGACGAATATTCCACGACCAAACGAATATTCCCTAACAACAATGAATATTTTATAACCACTCATTTATTTTGAAATATTTCATGATTTAACCCTTAACTATCCACATTAATCAAATCAACCCTTACTATTTCAAAATAATAAATAAAGGAAATTCCTTTTTATTTAAAAAAATTTTTCGGGGTCTTACATAACGCCTGGTAATGTGAAAAGGCAAGTGCATGTGTTGGGAATTGCATATTAAAATTTGATGTTGAAAGTAAATAAATATGTTTATGTGTAAAGTCCTTCAAAGAACATATGTATAAGGACTTAGAAAGTAGATCAAAATTTTTAGTTTGATATGTGCTTAATGTTTATCATTCTGTAAATAAATTTATAGAAAAAAGATTGATCAAAACTGTTAGGATGATCTATTTTGAAATGTAATAGATAGGACTCAACAGAATTGTAGTTTGTTAAGACAGTCGAGAGATTGTAGAAGCCAGGGCAGAATCGTGGAGTATCGAAAAAGTTGTTTCAGAATTGTTGTCTTTCTTGGAAGCCACACTCAGAATCGTGAATATAGTTCGAGCACCCTGCCGAGCCAAGTCAGGAATCGCAGTCAGCTCTCGGAATCATGGAGTCTGCAAAACAAGCAAGTAGAGATCGTATTCTATCATAGCTTAAGAGAAACCGTAGTGCTCTCTTCGATCAAGGCTAAATCAAGCACGAGTATGTCAAGACACAACGATCGTGGTGTCTCTCTAGTCAGCATTAGAAGGACCGAACTTCGTCCATTAGCTGAATGATGAAATATAACAAATGAAGAATAACTTATAGACGTTGAGATTTCGAGAATCCCAATGATCCAACACTCATTCTTACTATATATCGAAGAAGCGTATAGAAGAAGCTAAGGAAAGGACTGCATGCTTGCTAAAAATCGTCTTTTCAGGTGTTAAGTGAGAAAGTATTCTACTATGTCAGTGGGCCAGTTGGCAGAGCAGTAGATTTCCAGGAAGTCAACATTAGTGCTCAGAAATGTCTAATGCATTAAATGCTAAAACGGATGCCTTCAACATACATATTTCAAAGGCTCCTTTATAAGCAAATCAGACAAAGATGCAACTGCAAGCAGGTACACAACAAAAGCTCAAGAATACTCAATGTTCAAACTCTACGATCAAGAAAGAAAAGCTTGCTCTGGTACTCAGTTCTTTCGAACGTATGCTTAACTGCAACTCAGTAGCACAACTCAATAACTCAACTCTCATCAATTGTATTCCAAGTCTGCTGGACTTCAAGAGTTCTAAGTGAACTAAAAAAGTTCCAAGACTGCTAGTCTTGAAGTAATCTAAGTGATTCAAAAATTATAAAGATATCCTTAGTGGATTTCCTACTCGTAGAGTAGAAGAGTGGACTAGGGGCTTTGAGTGCTCTGAACCACTTAAAATCATTTTGTCTTTTATATACCTGCTATAACTGCTATATCTGTCATAACTGTTTATCACCTATAAACTTGGTTTATCTTAAAGGGGAACAAACAAATCATATATTCTGATGTGGTTAAGTTATTAACAAATCTGACAAGTATTTTGAAAAGAAAAATTTTATTAAATATCTATTCAACCCCCCTTCTAGATAACTATTGTGTCTCTAGGAACTAACAAAGTGGTTTGACGCCTGTAATGTAAAAAGGCAAGTGGTTTGACGTCTGGTAAAAGCAAGTACTATTGGCGAAAGTGACTATGGGTCCCATAGAATAAACCAAACTTACAACAAACGTCACATGACAAACCTCTCTATTTATATCAAAAATTGAATAAATATTTACCACAAATCACTTTATCTTCAATCAACACATTTTTAATCTTTTAACAATTCTTCATCAATAATATTATAACCCACAATATTGACAACCAGATCATTCACAGGAAAGAGGGGGCTTTCCGATAAGGATTTCTCCTAACTAACACGCAATTAAATAACATAACCATTTTTCTCGACAGAATTTTTTAGACATTGTCAATAATGTAAATAATAATATGAACAATTGTGTCATGTCAATTATTGAGTTAATAATATAAAATATTGTACAGATGATACTGTGACAATAATTGAATCAATAATATGAGATACTATATAGCAACTACTGTGACAATTATTCAATGAAACTGAGTGACTTCTTACGTACGCATCAATAATAAGAGATACTATGCAATATCGTGTGCTACTGTGCAACAACGTGTATTACTGTACTTTTATCACCGAGTATTTCAACAGTTTAACGGTAAAAGTTTTGTCATTCTTTTTATAAAAACGATATTCATGTCGCTTTATATCTCGATAGCTTATTTCACATGAGTCCACTTAATGTTTCATAGGCGTCGTATGAATATTTCTCAATAAAAAGAATATTCCCCGACCAAACGAATATTTTATAATAACTTGTTTGCTTTGTAAAATTTTCATATATCACCCATAATCATAGCATTATATCAAATTAACATTTTATTATTCAAAATAATATTTAGAGAAAATTAAATCTTCATTTATAAAAAGTTGGAGTCTTACAATAATATAGAAAATTTTGTGCAACATTTAGTAATTTTTAAAAATGTGGAGGCAAAAGTATTAAATACACATTTTATAAAATTATATATGTTGCACAAAATTTTCTACATTATTGTTCTCATTTTTCTAAAAAAAATATTATTTTTAAAGAACATCTCCAAAAATAAACATCACTCAACGTACATTCCCCATGTGGCCAACAAATTAGGAGGCTACATTTGGTCTAAGGTCATAAAATAAGCAAACATTTCGAATTCGATTCGTACTCGCTCGATTAAAAGTTCGATTTCAACTTGACTTGAAATATAAATGATTCAAATATAAGTAAATTTTAAATTTCTATAAATTACTCGAGTCTACTCAAATTACAATTTTGTATTGATACTTGAATCATATTCATTCGAAAAGCTCAAATTATTCAGGTTCGATTCGAGATTGTACTCAACTCGATCGCTAAACAAAATTTAATTAAATCTTATTTTATACTTAATAAATTTTATAAATTAAATTTGAGAAATTTAATACCTGACTCGACTCGGATGACTTTATTTTCACCCTTAATTTGGTCTTCAATCAAAATTAGTATTATTACGTTGATGTAAATCAAAATGTTATGTAAAGTTGGATTTGCCATATTCCTACCTTAATTCAATGGATAAGAGAGAGAAAGTAATAACTAACAAACAAACAAATAAATAAATATAAAGTAGGCTGCCAAACTTGCATGTGATTGATCCAACACGTTAACACAAACAGTAGTAAAAGGCTGATCTCTCACACGAGTGACTTGTACTGTGGACTACTACTATTTTCCCAATTCAAGTTCAGTTCATGCACATGCACTCATATACCTAATTTTTTCCCTCTTCTAGTTGAGTTCACGCACGTACAGTCAGACTCGAATTGACCATGGAATCAAAAAAAATATTAAATGAATGAGTTATTATTGGTCCAACCAATAATCAAATGGTTATTCAATGATATTATTAATATATAAATATATATTATTAGTGTGACGCCCCCAAAATTAGGTATACATCACCCATCTTAAGTCGCCACTTCTACGTAAGTATGTAATTTAAATACAACTTATTAACATAACTGCCGCAGTATAATACTGACATAAATCGTGAGTTTAAATACAAATATCGCTCTACTAGATATTATACAAACTCAAACAAAAAGTCCTCATTACAGATTATTATCACACTATTTTACGAATAGTGAGGACTACTAATCTTATCTTCGGGACCATCACTCGCTTCCGAATTGCGTCCCAAATTTATATTATCATTTCACAAGAAACGGTGAAAGAAAGAAAGCCGAGCTCAACTAGCCCAAGAAGAAATATTTTGACTAAGATAATGCGTAATAAATTATCAATAGTCTTCAATAATGTTAAACCGATAAAATACAATAGACAACCGGTTTAAGCTGCAAATGAATATCTGCAATCCATTAAAAGAGTCAAGTAGAAAATAAAGTCTACTATCTTTTAGGTTTTAAAAGGTTTTTCATCATCAATTATAAATGAGACTCGAACTTTAATAAATATTCCACATCATCGAATCACCCCCGCACTACTGGCCAAGGATATTCTTTAAGATATCGCGACCACAATTATTCAATGCACTACGGGCGAAGAATATTTGTGTATTCATTAATAATTACGATCATGCCAACAACTCGTCCATCAATGCACTACTACCAATCGAGGATTTTTATCACATCATTTGTAACATTACGGTCATGATTACAATCAATAGTCTCTCAGTCATAATCATACCAAGTCCATCTATGCACTACATGTGCCATGGATGACTTTCAAAAAATATAAACATGAGATGATGACAATGATATAAGAATTCAATAAAACAAGTTCAAGAATTATTTTATCCAGAATTATTAACGTCCAAATTGTCAACATGATCTTTGTTTTGTAGAGTAAAATTCAAGAATGATCGGAAGAATATTTCCATGAAAAGATATCTTTGGATGAAACGCAAATATCAAGGATATTCTACTAATTTCATGGAGTATAGAAGTCAAAGTTTTAACCAACCGGGTATAATAAAGAATGGAATAACAAAAGAAATCACCATACATGCGATGAAGCCATCGCATGCATGAAAGTTATTCCAATGTAATAATAAATAACGGAACGAGTCGTCGTGAAATTCACACCGAAGCAGATGTTCCAAATGAATAATAAAGATGGAACCCGGATCCGTGTAAAACACACGAGATAGGATATTCCAATGTAATAATAAAGACGGAACCCGAATCCAGTCCCATGTAAAACCACACGATGTGATGTTCCAACGAATGATAAAGAGCGGAACCGTGTCCTGTAAAACACATGCATGGATGTTCCAACAGAATGATAAAGACGGAACCGAATTCCGTGTAAAACACACGACATGGATGTTCCAATGTAATAATAGAAGAATGTCACCAAGTATAGGGTAAACCACTTATACAAAAGTTATTCCAATGTAATAATAAGCAATGGAATAACAACAGTTTCTCTTCATGAATAAGAAAGAATAACACCCTTACATTTGGTAGGAGATTGAATACTTAGAAATAGTAGTAACAAAATACTCTTCTTCTTTCTCTTATTCTCTCTATACTTTCTCTCTCTATAGCTTGAATGAATTAAGTGAAAAATAATGAAGCCCTAGGCCTCTATTTATAGAAGATTTCTAGCTTAGCACTTGTCGTGTGAAAAAAGCGAAGTGGCTTGACGAATGGTTTGACGCTTTTTAATGTGAAAAACGACAAGTGGTTCGATCACAGTAATGTGAAACGACAAGTGGTTCGGCGTCTGGTAAAGGTAATTACTATTAACTAAGGTAAATACTATTGACGAAGGTAAATACTATTCACAAGGGTAATTACTATCGACGAAGGTAAATACTTATTCACAAGGATAATTACTATCGATTTAAGGTAAATACTATTCACAAGGGTAATTACTATTGTGAAGGTAAATACTATTCACAAGGGTAATTACTATCGACGAAGGTAAATACTATATTGATGAAGAGACTCTTAGATGATGACATATGAGCCCCCCATAAAATAATCAAACTTACCACAAATCATAACACATATTTAATCTTTCAATAATTATTAATCATTTATAACTTGTCGCCTCAATTATTGATTTAATACTATAACATATTATACGAGATGATCTTGTGATATAATTGAATCAATAATATAAGAGATATGATGCAAACGAATTCTCGTAGCAATAATTGAAAGCATAGGTGAGTGACTTCACGTAAGCATCAATAATCAATACCGTAGTGTCTTCTTAACCACCACGCCGTATTCATCATACTTTACCATAAGATGTAGTTCAATGCTTTTTAACGGTAACACCTCCGCCGTTATTTTTATAAAAATATTTTTATCGTTTTCAATCCGACAATAATGTTGTGGGGTCCACCAATGATTGAGCCATTATCATTTAATATTCCTAACAAAAAGAATATTCCCGACCAAACGAATATTTTATAACAACTTGCATACTTTTGCAAAATTTATAAATATTACCCACAACTATAACATTATATCAAATTTATTCCATAATATTCAAAATAATATTTATAGAAAAATTCATCTTTATTTATAAAAGTTTGGGTCTTACAACCTCCCTTCTTATGAAATTTAAGCCCTCGAAATTAGTGCGATACGACTGGTATGTCGAAGAGGTAAGGATACCTTGATTTCATTTCGATTCTAACTCCCAAGTCATTTCCTCAACATCGTGGTTCCTCCATAAAACTTTGACTTGAGGTATAACCTTGGGCGTAGAATATGTTCTTTCTTATCCAAAATTTGAACAGAACCTCTTCATACGTCAAATCTTCCGCTATTTCGTCCGGGCTTCTAACTCAATAATATGGTTCGGGTCTTTCACATATTTACGTAACATAGATATGTGAAAAACGTTATGAACACGAGACATATTTGGCGGTAAAGCGAGTCTATAGGCCACGCCTCCTACTCGATCGAGGATTAAAATGGACCGATGAATCGAGGATTAAGTTTTCCTCTCCTTCCAAATCTTGTAACTCCTTTCCATGGAGCAACTCTTAACAACACATGATCTCCTATATCGAATTCCACGTCCTTTCGATGAAGATCGATAACTCTTTTATCGATTTTGTGAGGTTTTTATACGTTGTCGGATCATTTGAATCTTTCCGTAGTCATACGTATTCAACTCCTCATTCCCAACAACGTTGCTTCACCCACCTCATCCCAAAGATCTTCGAGAACGACACTTTCTTCCATACAATGCTTGAATGGAGCCATGCCAATACTTGCTTGATAAGCTGTTGTTGTAGGAAAACTCCACCAATGGTAAGAACTTGTCCCAACTCCCTTGAAATCAAGGACACAGAGTCTTAATAGATCTTCAAGAGTTTGAATAGTCCTCTCCATTGTCCGTCCCGTCTCGAGGATGATATCTTGAGCTAAATCGTAAGTCTGTGCCCATAGCTTTTTGCAAACTAACCCAAAATCGTGAAGTGAATCTTGGGTCTCGATCGGAAACTATGGATACTGCAAGATACCATGCGCCTCTTACAATCTCGCTTATGTACATACTGAAGCAAGACGTTCAAGTGTATAAGTTTCTCGTGTCGGTAAGAAATGAGCGGACTTGGTCAATCTATCAACAATGACCCAAATCGCATCAATGCCTTGAGAAACCTTAGGAAGACCGTAACGAAATCCATGGTAATGTGCTCCCACTTCCATTCGGAATTTCAAGTGGTTGCAATGGACCTTTTGGTACTTGATGCTCCGCTTTAACTCGTTGACAAGTTAGACACCTTGAGATAAACAAATATTATCTCTCTCTTCATATTGCTCCACCAAAATGTATGGCCGAATATCATGATACATTTTGGTACTCCCGAGATGGATTGCAAATGGTGTGTTGTGCGCCTCCATCATGATATTATACTTTAAATCGTGGTCGTTAGAACACAAAGTCCGGAGTTGACTCAAGTATTCCTTCTTCATCGATTCTTGCTTCCCAAGATAGCACCTTCTTGCACTTTCTTCCTCATACGCATCGCCTCTCAGTCCGTAGCTTGAAAGCGACTTTAACTTTATCAATTAAAGTCGGTTCTACTACTCGTATATACCGTCATCATCACATGCGTCCCAGAGTCTTTAATTCTATCTCCATCCTTTGCAAGTCACACAAAATGGGCCTTTGCGTTGACAATATCGCACTTGTACTTGCATATGATTTCCTACTCAATCGTCGCCTACCACGTTGCTTTTCCAGGATGGTATTGGATGGTATGATCATAATCTTTCAATGCTTCAAGCCAACGTCGTTGTCGCGTGTTGAGTTCCTTTTGAGTGAAGAAATATTTGAGGCTTTTATGATCCGTAAAGATCTCCACTTTCTCCCCATACAAGTAATGCCTCCATATTTTAAGTCAAAGACAACATACCGCTAACTCTAGATCATGAGTAGGATAATTCCTCTCATATTCTTTGAGTTGTCGCGAGGCATAGGCTATAACTTTTCCATGTTGCATAAGAACACATCCCAACCCTTTGCTTCAAGCATCATCAGTAGATGACAAATCCCTCCGAGCCAGATGGTATTGCCGAACAGTCTTGAAATAAGTCTCCTCTTGAGTTCTTGAAAACTCTTCTCACATTCTTCGCTCCAACCGAACTTTGTATCTTCCGAGTCACCGAAGTCGATGGAATAGCGATTCGAGAAAATCCTTCCACGAATCTCCGATAATAACCAAATAAACCGAGAAAGCTACGTGCTTCGGCCATCGATTTAGGTTGTTCCCGACTTTGAATAGCTTCAATCTTTCTTTGGGTCAACAGATATTCCATGACTTGATACCATCGCGTGCCCAAGGAATGCTACTTCTTCAAGCCGAAACTCGCATTTCTTCAACTTGGCATAAAGCTTATATTCACGAAGCTTTTGGAGTGTCGACCTCAAGTGTTGCTTCATGATCTTCACGGCTTTTGGAATAAATAAGGATGTCATCAATAAAGACGACCACAAAGTGATCTAAATATTCCTTGAATACTCGGTTCATCATATCCATGAAGGCAGCAGGAGCATTAGTCAATCCAAAGGACATGACTAGGAATTCATAATGCCCGTACCGAGTTCTGAAAGCCGTCTTTGGAATGTCAGCGGTTCTAATCTTCAATTGGTGATATCCAGAACGAAGATCAATCTTTGAAAAGAATTTGGCTCCTTGCAACCGGGTCAAACAGTCATCAATACGTGGCAATGGATACCTATTTTTGATGGTGACGTGATTCAACTCCCGATAATCAATACAAAGTCGCATACTCCCATCTTTCTTCTTCACGAATAGAACAGGAGCACCCCAAGGAGAAGTACTAGGACGAATAAAGCCAATGTCTAACAATTCCTGCAGTTGGGTCTTTAACTCCTGAAGTTCAATAGAGCCATTCGATATGGGGCTTTGGAAATAGGTTTTGTACCGGGTTCAAGGTCGATACAAAATTCAATTTCACGCTCTGGGGGTAGGCCAGGAAGTTCTTCGGGGAATACGTCAGGAAATTTATTAACAATAGGAATATCGTTTAAAACTGACGTATTTTTATTTAAATCAGTGACATGAGCTAAGAAAGCTTGACATCCGTTTTTCAATAAACGAATAGCTTTATGGCTTGAGATGACCGTGATTGATTTTAATGGTTTGGTCGTTTGAATTCGCATAATAGGTTGATTAGGAATATGAAAGCTAACAACCTTACGAAAACAATCAATTTTTGCATGATAAGTAGTTAACCAATCAATCCCTAGAATCACGTCAAATGCAAGTATTTTTAATGAAATAAGATCGACGGTGTAATGTGAGGGTACCGATTTGAACCAAACAAGACTTATAAACAGTGGATGTAATGAAGGTTTCTCCCAACGGAGTTTCCACAGATAAGTCAAAGTCTAATTTCTCCAGAGTCAAATTTAATCGATGAGCGCAAGTAGGAGAAATAAAAGAATGGGTAGAACCGGTATCAAATAAAGTATAGACTTCATTAGAGTTTATGATAAGCTTACCCGTGATGACCTCATTCGATTCCTTGCTCTTTGGGAGGTCACAACAAATGCTCTCCTCTTGCACTACTAGGTTTTGAATTTTCCGGGATGGCCTTTGGTGCCTCCATCCTAGTTGAATTTGTCTTCTAGAACGACAAAATCGAGCTAAGTGACCTTCTCTTCCACAATTATAACATGCTTTGACTGACATGACGCAATTTGGATGATGTGTCCCTCTCCTCCGCATTTGAAGCATATGATAGGTGGTCTTTCTCCTTCCTTAACAATGGGTCTTTGGTCTTTGACGTCTTTCCATCATTGTTGAATCTCCTTTTCTTGAAATGTCCATTCTTATTGTTTTGGCCTCCGATTACCACCAAGTGGTTACCATATCTGCCCTGTTGATTCCTCCCACGCTTGTTGTCACCGCCTTCGATGACTATTCTCGCCGGGTATTATAATTTCACGTACCGCTTCTTTTAGTTATATTGACTCATTATCGCGCTCCACTAATCGAGCCCTATTTACAACATCCAATACAAACACGCTTTATGAGAAATAAGATGTTGACGTATCTCCGACTTCAAACCTCTTAAAACATTCGCGCCATTCTCTCTTCATTATCCACTGTGGGGCGAACCGTGATAACTCCGCAAATTTTGCCTCGTATTGCGACACGGGCCATATTGTTTTGTTCCAACTTGATAAACTCCACTTCCTTCATGTGGCGAATACTTTCAGGAAAGTATTTGTCGTTGAACAACTCCTGGAACTTCTCCCAAGATATCTTCAAGATGCAAATTGGTTGAGTACGTTTCTACCGATTCCCACCAAGAATCCGCTCCTCCAATGACATAAAGGCGTGAAAGGAACCTTTTGCTCGGAGCATCCCAAGACATCAAATATCTTGGTAATCTGCTTTATCCATGCTTCCGCCAAGTGGTTTTGCTTCCCTTAAACTCCGGTGGTCCCAGCTCCTTAAATTGTTTAGCGGTGACCGCCCGAGAGTTTTCCGTGTTTCCACCTACGTTTTGGACAGGAGTCGCTCTCGCCTGTTGTTGCATAAATTGCATAAAGCCTCTGAACATTTGATCATTTGTCATTTGGTCAGTGTTGTTGTTTGCATGAGGATTGTCGCCTTCCTGATGCACATTATCTTGATTATTGATATGTGGTGAATCAACGATCGCCTGCGCTCCATTGCTATTCTCAACATTCTCAGATGTCATTTTCGAATCATCGCCACAAAACCAAAGGTTAATTGACATATAACAAATTATCCTTATCTTCCGACTAACCAATAAAATATAGCACATAAACTTAGGTAGGTCATACTAGCGAAGGTATTCCCCGTCTCTCCCTCCTAGTACTATTCTCACATCTTAGCTTGATCACATCCTAAGCTCGATACCAACCGTGGCGCCCCAAAATTAGGTATACATCACCCATCTTGAGTCGCCACTTACATGGCATGTAATTTAAATACAACTTATTAACATAACTGCCGTGCAGTATGATACGACATAAATCGTGAGTTTAAATACAAATATCGCTCTACTAGATATTATACAAACTCAAACAAAAAGTCCTCATTACAGTTATTATCACACTATTTTACGAATAGTGAGGACTACTAATGCTATCTTCGGGACCATCACTGCTTCCCAGACTCGTCCCAAATTTATATTATCATTTCACGAAGAGAATAAAGAAAGAAAGGGTGAGCTCAACTAGCCCAAGAAGAAATATTTTGACTAAGATAATGCGTAATAAATTATCAATAGTCTTCAATAATGTTAAACCGATAAAATACAATAGACAACCAGGTTTAAGCTGCAGCCGAATATCTGATCCATTAAAAGAGTCAAGTAGAAAATAAAGTCTACTATCTTTTTAGGTTTTAAAAGGTTTTCATCATCAAGTATAAATTTGAGACTCGAAACTTTAATAAATATTCCACATCATCGAATCACCCCGCACTACTTTCTACGGCCGAGGATATTCTTTAAGTATCACGACCACAATTATTCATGCACTACGGGCCAAGAATATTTGTGTATTCATTAATGGTCATGATCATGCCAACAATCATCCATCAATGCACTACTACCAAACGAGGATTTTTATCACATCATTTGTAACATTACTACCATGATTACACCGGTAGTCTCTCGGTCATAATCATACCAAGTCCATCTATGCACTACAGGGCCATGATGACTTTCAAAAAAATATAAACATGAGGATGATGACAATGATATAAGAATTCAATAAAACAAGTTCAAGAATTATTTTATCCGAGAATTATTAACGTCCAAATTGTCAACACGATCTTTGTTTTGTAGAGTAAAATTCAAGAATGATCGTAAGAATATTTCCATGAAAAGATCTTTGGATGAAACGCAAATATCAAGGATATTCTACTAATTTCATGGAGTATAGAAGTCAAAGTTTTAACCAACCGGGTATAATAAAGAATGGAATAACAAAAGAAATCACCACGCATGCGATGTAATCAGCATGCATAAAGTTATTCAATGAATAATAAATAACGGAACGTGTCGTGAAATTCACAAGACGTGATGTTCCAATGTAATAATAAAGATGGAACCGGATCCTTGTAAAACACACGATAGGATATTCCAACGGAGAATAATAAAGATTTTAACCAGTCCTGTAAAAACACATGCATGGATGTTCCAACAGAATGATAAAGATTTTAACCAGTCCTGTAAAACACACGAGCAGGATGTTCCAACAGAATGATAAAGAGCGGAACCAGTCCGTGTAAAACACACGCATGTGATGTTCCAATGTAATAATAGAAGAATGTCACCAAGTATAGGGTAAACCACTTATACAAAAGTTATTCCAATGAATAATAAGCAATGGAATAACAAGTTCTCTTCATGAATAAGAAAGAATAACACCCTTACATTTGGTAGGAGATTGAATACTTTAAGCAGGTGTAGTAACAAAATACTCTTCTTCTTTCTCTTTATTCTCTCTATACTTTCTCTCTATAAGCTTGAATGAATTAAGTGAAAAATAATGAAGCCCTAGCCCTCTATTTATAGAAGATTTCTAACAAAGACCGTCGTGTGAAAAGGCAGTGGCTCGACGAATCGGTTTGGCGCTTGTAATGTGAAACGACAAGTGGTTCGACGCTTTGTAATGTGAAACGACAAGTGGTTCGACGTCCGTAAAGGTAATTACTATTAACGAAGGTAAATACTATTGACGAAGGTAAATACTATTCACAAGGGTAATTACTATCGATTTAAGGTAAATACTATTCACAAGGATAATTACTATTGACGAAGGTAAATACTATTCACAAGGGTAATTACTATTGACGAAGGTAAATACTATTCACAAGGGTAATTACTATCGACGAAGGTAAATACTTATTGATGAAGAGACTCTTAGATGATGACATACGAGCCCCCATAAAATAATCAAACTTACCACAAATCATAACACATATTTAATCTTTCAATAATTATTAATCATTTATAACTTGTCGTCTCAATTATTGATTTAATACTATAACATATTATACACGGATACCGTGACAATAATTGAATCAATAATATAAGAGATATGATGCGTGAATTCTCAGAAGAATAATTGAGCATAAATTTGAGTGACTTCTCACGTAAGCATCAATAATCAATCACCGCAGTCTACTACGCAACCACGCGTATTCGTTGTTTTTACCAACGGTAGTTCTTCAACAGCTTTTAACGGTAACACCTCCGTAGTTATTTTTATAAAAATATTTTTGTCGTTTTCTCAATCCGAATAATAATGTTGTGGGGTCCACCAATGATTGAGCCATTTATCGAATATTCCTAACAAAAAGAATATTCCCCACCAAAACGAATATTTTATAACAACTTGCATACTTTTGCAAAATTTATAAATATTACCCACAACTATAACATTATATCAAATTTATTCCATAATATTCAAAAATAATATTTATAGAAAAATTCATCTTTATTTATAAAAGTGGGGTCTTACAATTAGTAATTAATAAAAAATTTAATTTTTTTTATTTTTTTATAAACTAAAACATAGTAAAGTTGAATTGTAATATTAATAAAAGTGGGTGATTTTAATATTAAAAAAATAATTCACTGGATCAATTAAAAGGTTGAATTACTGGTTCAACCAATGGGTCAACCAATTTTTGACTAAAAATAATTTATTAGTTTAAATCAGACTAAAGTGCCGACCAATTCTGATTTTAATATGTTAAATTGGCGGTGTCCGGTCCAATTTTTAAAAAACATGCATATAATCATATGACCGATTCAACCAATAAGCCAATCGATTTTTGATCAAAAATGATTTATTTTTGAACTGGCAGTGTCCGGTCCGAATTTTAAAACCATGCGTACAATCATATACTCGTACAATAATCTCTCCATGTTCACAAATAGAGTTTCAATTCATTGTTAAAATTTATAAATATTAATAAAGTATACTTTTTTTATACTAGTACTCTTATTGAAAAAAAAATTAAAAAAAATTATGAAATAAGTTTTTCTTTTTATACAAATAAAACTCCTTTTTTGTGAAATAAACAGATTAATATAATACAAATATGAGTAATATTAGATGTCTTAATTTTTTTTTGTCTCAAGTGGGTCTCAAATGACACAATAATGAATATTTAAATGATAATTTATTATATAATCAATTATATGAGATATACACAAATAATATTATGATAACACATCATTTAAAATAACTTTTAAACTAAAAATTTGAGATCTCTAGTATCACCCTACAAATATTACTCGTTTAATAATATTATATATATTCAACAAATATAATTTCATTGTTAAAATTTATAAATATTAATAAATTTAAAAATATAGCATCTTTTTAATTCTCCAATTTGAAATACAAAGAGAAGAAAAATTATAATTTAATTTTGTGAATAGAACTTTTTATGAAATTAACAAATTAATACTCCTTCCGTCAAATTTACTTATTTGAATTTAAAATACACGTCTATTAAAAAAATATCTCTAAATTACTCATCTAAACTATTTTATTATGATTTTTTTAATTAATCTCCTAACTCTTTTATAAAATAATAAAATAAAGGAGAGAGAAAGGGGCAAAAAAGAGTGGTTATACTTCCGGTGTCAAAATTAACCGTGTTTCTTTTTTAATGCATGTCGTGTTACTTTTAATATTTTTTTATGATGTTAAATGAGGATATTATTGTAAAAAAAATAAGGTTATAATAGTTTTAAATTGTAAAGAAGATAAATAGACAAAAAATGATATATATATATATATATATGGCTATATGTATATATATAGTTATGTATTATACAGTCGAGTTATGACGACGTGTTTTTTTAAGCGATAACACATCGTCATTTAATCGTCGCTTCGTAATAACTATAGCTATAATTTTAATTCGCGCTATATAGTCTAAAAAAAATCATCGCTATAATCGATCACAGATCTTCACAAATTTGTGTATATATATTTTATATATATATATATATATTGTAAATGTTTACGTTGACTTTTAATTTGTTAATTTTGTGTATAAGTTTTAGTAATTATAATCTTTTTAAAAAATGTGTAATAACTAAGATAATCATAATCTCATATATTATTAAATTTTTATAATTATTATTCAAATTAAATTTATTATAATACATAACAATTATTATGATTTTAAATAAATTTGGATAAATTAAAAAAAATATAATAAATAAATTTAGACGGAAGAAGTACTGCAGGGATAGGATAAAACTGTCAGGTGAATTAAAGCTGTCGTTTTCATTTACTTTATTTTCCCTTTTACCCGTATATATAAATATATAACCCACACAAAGAATCTGAAATGAAAATCCCTATTCCTTTCCCATTTTCTTTCTTTCTTACTTTTTCTTTTGTCTATATAAACAAAACAAAACAGAACAGAACAGTCGCGTACGAGAATTCCGCTGCAGCAAGTGGCCCAGTCGGTCAAACTCAAACACATCTGACCCGACCCACCATTGATTTGACGTAAAGTTCCCTGTGATGGGCCCACTAGTCCTGCCCACTCCCACGTGAGTATGTTGGCTGTGCGGCCCATAAAAAAAGTTGCCCCCCACTTGCTCCGGTCCAACTATGTCCCTCCCTCCAAATTTAACTTATTTTTTGGCCACCTGGCTCAATCATGCCCATGCAAAGGTACTGGTCTTTGTTTAGTTGGAGTGTGACCGTACCAGAGACTTGTCTGGTCTTGAGTCAGTCAGTCATCTGCTCTAAATTTCAACAGTCACTTAAGTTGTTGTGGGGGAGGGAGATATATTACTTTTTTTCTTATTAATTTGTAAAATTTCAAAATCAATAGAGTTTAATAGTCGAGTAATTTAAGTTCTTGGGATTGATTTATATTTTTATGTATTCGATGAATGATCACTAGGACAGGATAATCGGAATTATTCAGCTAGTTGCTGAACTAACAAAAGTTGCAAGGAGGCAGCACAAAATGCAATTGGACTTAGAAATTTATTAGTAGTCCGGTCTTAAATTTAACTAACGTATTGTGGCTCATGTGTTTGGGCTCATTTTATAGCAGTTAGAGTTTTCTAATTACTATAAAAATATTGTTTGGTGTGTGGATCATTATAGAATGTGTGAGACATTTAATTAATACATTAGACAAACAGAATTAGCCAAATTGATGAACCTAAGTATATCGGGTGTTCTTACTTTTTCGTCTTTCATATAATACCTGTATGATTACAATATTATTCGTTCTTAAATTTTAACATAAGTTGTATGGTATTAGACTGTATATATTTTAACACATCGTCTCATGCTTAACATAATTTTGAATATCTCTATATGTATTTCTATAGTTTCTCTCCTTTTGGTTGAATATAACTTGCTAGTTCAAGTGTAATTGTTGAAGCAAAAAGGAATAGATATGCCTGAATGGGAAGATAATGAGATAGTCCGGACCAAAGTAGTTATGGGCCTTCAAAAGATAGAAATGATACAAATCATCATTTCTCACTTATCGGTATCAACTTGTGTCCTAATTTGGGCCATTTGCCGATTACAAGATTGAATTATTAGTTATCCTTGATTTTAGGTTTCCTTATTAATGTGAATTGTACTATTTTTGTAATAATTACATTCTTTTTGTAATTATTTAGTTGATGCACTTTTCTTGTAATTACTTTCTATTTGTTGTATACTTATGTAAAGGACCCTTAAATCAATTATATGACAAAACCTAATGAAATTGGCGATCCCGTGTGTATTTGCTAACTCGTGTATTTAAAACCGTCACCCCGTATATTTTTAGGTTGCTAAATGCTTATGAAATATAGAAAATCATATATGTTGTGATTTTTTTATTGAAAATTACGTGAGTTAATTAGTATATCTTGTGATTCTTTTATTGAAAATAATTTATCTTGTCAATTATGTTACTCTTTTTCCTTGCCAAGCTAAAATATATTTCCTCCCTTTCAAAATTAGAATATATTTTAATTTTTTAGATAATTTATAAAAGGCAAAATTACATTAATTCTTACATGGTGTAGTCCTCAAAACAAAGTTGTTTAGTAAGGTTAAATACACTACCTCTTATATTATGTACAAAAAAAATATTTTTATAATTTTTCAAAATATTATTATTATAAAATATTACCTCATTCACGAATCTATCTCAGGCTCTTGTGTCTTTTTTATAAAATCCTAAATTCAAAAATTAGAATTATACTAAAAAAATTATATTTTAAAAAAAAAGGAAGAAAATTATCCAATGATTTGCTACCAACTTGGCAACTTGGTTTAAAATTTGGAATGCAATTGTATCCCCCGTCTAAATCAAACTATCAATTATCATGACTTTTTTTTTTGCACGATTTGCATTTGGAATCTGGAATTAGTTGGAATCCTATCATAGCCGTGTTGCATGCACTAGGATTGAAACCTATGTCTCCCTCGTCGGTGGGTGGGTGGGTGTCAGTCGGCATTGCTCAAAAGAATAAAAAAGGTTATAAAATATATATACGCATACATATTATTCGGGAGCGTTTTGTCGACCTTCGTGTGGACGAAGACCTGACATTAGAAGAGGTTTATGAATCCACTGGGACGAAGCCTATGGTGAAGTTGGAGGTGTTAAATTCCGTCGTCAAGTCCTTTCCTAGGAGCCTCATCTTGGTGGATGTCTTTCGGGTTCGAACCACGAGTCCTTAGGGTAGGAGCAGGTGTCCGTCGTGTGGAGTTAGGGGTTGGTCTTGAGTCCTTTGGTACATGTCCCGACATGATGGTGGGATTGTTTGGGCTGCTGATGGTTGGGCCTCTCCTCAAGTCAAAGTCCCGGGATCCTAACTATAATTAAACAAGGCAACTCCAAAGGTAGTGATTGGATTGGATTCCACTTGCACTTTTTAAGGAGATTGTGTTGGACCCAAGTTATAGTAACTACCATGACTAGGAGTCCTAATCCGACTCGGAGAAGGATTCTAAAGGTGGTGACACTATAAATACAAGGCCAAGGTTTCTGATTAACGGTAATACCTACTTTTGAGCACTAAATATTCACCTCCATTGTTAAACCTTGTAATCTGTTCTCAGACTTATTCTCACACCGGAGTTATCCCCGTGCAAGGCCGTCAAGCTTCAATGTGATCTGTTATTATGCGGGTTCTAAGCGTGGATTACGTGATTGACGCCTACCACAAAAAAACTGGTGTTAACATTGTCGTTAGAAGGAGGGCTTTTAGTGTTCTTACAATCATAGTCAGATTTTCCGGTAAGAGGCTATGGGGAGCATGGAGTATCAGATTTAAATCATGAAAAGGCTAAGACGTACTGCACCACTCGGTGAGAGGGGTCGGTGAAAGGCAAGATGCATCGGGTTTCGTAATCCAAGGAGATCGGTGGAACCGGCCGCCTCCCCTCGACGAAGACTCTTCTATGACGGCCAGCATACCCCTAACCAGGCTAGTCGGGCAGACGAGTATCACTCACGGGCACTGGAGGTGCATGGGAAAGGCCGAGGCGAGAGCAGTCAGGATCAGAGAGAGTTCATCCTGCAGAAGAAGATGCAACAGAACAAAGATGCCATGATGGCCCTGCGTCTTCAGCAAGATGAACTCGAGCGGCAGATGGCTAATATGGCTGGAGAACAAGAGGTATCCTCAAAAGGCGTGAAGCATCGAGTGATCCGGTCACCCCGACGGGGAGAAGCCGATAAGGAAAGGAGTAGGTATCGAAACCGCTCAAGGGATGGCCGAAGTCGGAGAAGGAGCCGGATTCAATGAGCGACGATCGAACATCCAGCAGTCGGGATCGAGGAGGAGGGACGGGACTCTCTGAACACCAAGTGAGACAGACCCGATCGTCCCCCACGAGGACGAGTCCAAACCCCTCGCTCGAAGGGTGGCAGAATTAGAAAAATTACTGTTGGCAAAGAACTCGATGGGGATGCCTGTAGCTTGCTTAGGGTCACCCTTCTCGCCCGAAATTAACAACGTAACAGCCAATCCCAAAAAGAAGATGCCCCCGATGGAGACCTATGATGGGCTGGGGGATCCAGTATGACCACTTTCGGATGGAGTACGATAGGGCGACGACGTCTACTGAACACTCGAATCTTTGCCAAATGTCACATGTTCGCAACCACTCTAAAGAAGAGCGCCCGAGAATGGATGGGGACCATGGCGGTGGGGTCAATTAGTTCATGGAAATATCTCCAAGAGAAATTCCATGCTCGGTTCGGGAGTAAAAAGAGGCGAGGAAAGATCACAGCGTCCCTCATTCAGGTCAGACAAAAATTGGATGAAAGCCTAGGACAGTATGTCAAAAGGTTTTGAGAGACTGTGGGGAATTGATGTGAGTTAAACTCCCCACAAGCCACAGGATTTTCATTCTTGGCACGGACATCGGGAAGTCGAAGAAGCTGATGAAGGATTTGGTGATCAACTCTCCGGCTGACTTGACAGAAGCTTTCCACCGAGCCGAGGGTCACATAGCAATAGAGGAGGCGATGGGGAACTTCAAACCGCACTCCCAATCTTATGAGAAGTCCAAGGATCGAGATAGGCAGAGTTATAAGAAGTCAGATAGTTAGGGGATGTCGGATAGTTATGGTAAGAAAAGCTACAATGGGGGAGGTTCGGGCAGCGAACGACCACCTTTCCCAAACAAGAATATCAATAAAGTCTACACTGCACTCAACACTGACTGGGTGAAAATATTGGAGGAGATGAGAAACAAGCCCTTTTTCGAACCATGCCAAGCGATCCCGAACACAGGAAGAGGGTCGAGACAAATATATTGCATCATCGTCGATTAGTCGAGGATATCTGACGGAGAATGTAACAACCTGAAAGATCTAATAGAAAAGAACGTCCAGAATGGGAAGCTGATGCAGTATGTGGTCGGTCGAGAAGGTTCAGAAGCCCCCCGGGAGGAGAATAGGGAACCGACCCGGGAAGCACAGCCGCAATCGCACCCACAAGATGAAAGCGAAGGCCATCCTGCGAAAAGAGTTCATCCTGCGAGAAGAAGATCAATGAAACAAAGATGCCATGATGGCCTGTGTCTTTCAAAGAAGATGAACTCGAGCGGCAGATGGCTAATATGGCTGGAGAACAGGAGGTATCCTCAAAAAGGCGTAGGCATCAGAGCTGATCCCGGTCACCTCGACGGGGAGAAGCCGATAAGGAAAGGAGTAGGTATCGAAACCGCTCAAGGGATGGCCGAAGTCGGAGAAGGATCCGTTCAGCAGAGCGACGATCAGAACATCCAGGCAGGTCAGGACTGAGGAGGAGGGACGGGACTCCTGAACACGGGCGGGACAGACCCCGATCGTCCCCCCATGAGGACGAGTCCAAACCCCTCGCTCGAAGGGTGGCAGAATTAGAAAAATTACTGTTGGCAAAGAACTCGATGGGGATGCCTGTAGCTTGCTTAGGGTTGCCCTTCTCGCCCGAAATCAACAACGTAACAGCCAATCCCAAAAAGAAGATGTCCCCGATGGAGACCTATGATGGGCTGGGGGATCCGTATGACCACTCGGATGGCTACGATAGGCTGACGACGTACTACGAACACTCGAATGCTGCCAAATGTCACATGTTCGCAACCACTTTAAAGAAGAGCGCCCGAGAATGCATGGGGACCATGGCGGTGGGATCAATTAGTTCATGGAAAGATCTCCGGGAGAAATTCCATGCTCGGTTCGGGAGTAAAAAGAGGCGAGGAAAGATCACAGCGTCCCTCATTCAGGTCAGACAAAAATCGGATGAAAGCCTAGGACAGTATGTCAAAAGGTTCTGAGAGACTGTGGGGTCGGTAGCAGAGTTAAACTCCCCACAAGCCCTGGGATTTTTCATTACTAGCCTAGACATCGGGAAGTCGAAGAAGCTGATGAAGGATTTGGTGATCAACTCTCCGGCTGACTTGACAGAAGCTTTCCACCGAGCCGAGGGTCACATAGCAATAGAGGAGGCGATGGAGAACTTCAAACCGCACTCCCAATCTTATGAGAAGTCCAAGGATCGAGATAGGCAGAGTTATAAGAAGTCAGATAGTTAGGGGATGTCGGATAGTTATGGTAAGAAAAGCTACAATGGGGGAGGTTCGGGCAGCGAACGACCACCTTTCCCAAACAAGAATATCAATAAAGTCTACACTGCACTCAACACTGACTGGGTGAAAATATTGGAGGAGATGAGAAACAAGCCCTTTTTCGAACCATGCCAAGCGATCCGAAACACAGGAAGAGGGTCCTAGGACAAATATTATGCATATCATCGATTAATAGGATATCTGACGGAGGAATGTAACAACCTGAAAGATCTAATAGAAAAGAACGTCCAGAATGGGAAGCTGATGCAGTATGTGGTCGGTCGAGAACGTTCAGAAGCCCCCCGGGAGGAGAATAAGGAACCGACCCGGGAAGCACAGCCGCAATCGCACCCACAAGATGAGCAGTGCCATCCTGCAGAAAGAGTTCATCCTGCAGAAGAAGATGCAATAGAACAAAGATGCCATGATGGCCCTGTGTCTTCAGCAAGATGAACTCGAGCGGCAGATGGCTAATATGGCTGGAGAACAGGAGGTATCCTCAAAAAGGCGTAGGCATCAGAGCTGATCCCGGTCACCCCGACGGGGAGAAGCCGATAAGGAAAGGAGTAGGTATCGAAATCGCTCAAGGGATGGCCGAAGTCGGAGAAGGAGCCATTCAGTGAGGCGATGATCGAACATCCAGGCGGGTCGGAGATCGAGGAGGAGGGACGGACTCTGAACACGGCAAGTGACAGACCCGATCGTCCCCCCATGAGGACGAGTCCAAACCCCTCGCTCGAAGGGTGGCAGAATTAGAAAAATTCGCATTGGCAAAAGAACTCGATGGGGATGCACAGTAGCTTTGCTTAGGGTTGCCCTTCTCGCCAAATCAACAACGTAATGTACCAATCCCAAAAGAAGATGTCCCAGATGGAGACCTATGATGGGTGGGGATCCAGTATGACCACTCTGGATGGCTACGATAGTGGCGACGACGTCTTCTTTAACACTCGAATGCTGCCAAATGTCACATGTTCGCAACCACTCTAAAGAAGAGCGCCCGAGAATGGATGGGGACCATGGCGGTGGGGTCAATTAGTTCATGGAAAGATCTCCGGGAGAAATTCCATGCTCGGTTCGGGAGTAAAAAGAGGCGAGGAAAGATCACAGCGTCCCTCATTCAGGTCAGACAAAATTCGGATGAAAGCTTTGGGACAAGATGTATGTCAAAGGTTACGAGAGACGTGGGGTGATGGCGAGTTAAACTCCCCACAAGCCCTGGGATTTTTCATTACTAGCCTAGACATCGGGAAGTCGAAGAAGCTGATGAAGGATTTGGTGATCAACTCTCCTACCTTGACGAAGCTTTCCAATAGAGCCGAGGGTCACATGCAGCATAGAGGCGATGGAGAACTTCAAACCGCACTCCCAATCTTATGAGAAGTCCAAGGATCGAGATAAAGCGAGTTATAAGAAGTCAGATAGTTAGGGGATGTCGGATAGTTATGGTAAGAAAAGCTACAATGGGGGAGGTTCGGGCAGCGAACGACCACCTTTCCCAAACAAGAATATCAATAAAGTCTACACTGCACTCAACACTGACTGGGTGAAAATATTGGAGGAGATGAGAAACAAGCCCTTTTTCGAACCATGCCAAGCGATCCCGAAACCTGGGAAGAGGGGTCCGGACAAATATTGCGCATATCATCAGTGTCGGGGATATACGACGGAGGAATGTAACAACCTGAAAGATCTAATAGAAAAGAACGTCCAGAATGGGAAGCTGATGCAGTATGTGGTCGGTCGAGAAGGTTCAGAAGCCCCCCGGGAGGAGAATAGGGAACCGACCCGGGAAGCACAGCCGCAATCGCACCCACAAGCCACCCGAGGAGTTATTAATGTGATATCGGGCGGGTCGGTAGGGCATGTAACAGGTAGGAAGAGGAGCGGGCACCTCGAGGTCGTGTTGTCGGTAGCTGGTATATCGCCTAGAAAGGATAAGGCATATTCAGAAGTATCCATCTCTTTCTCGGATGAAGACTACCCTACCGACCATATTGAACCACATGATGGGGCGCTGGTAATAACTGCACAGGTCGGGCCAGTAGACATGAAAAGGATGATGATCGACAACGGGTCCTCGGTCATTATACTCTACACGCATGCCTATCAGAGGATGGATCTGGAAGGAAAAAAGATGGATTTGGGAGGAGAGGGTCAGTTATACGGTTTCAGTGGCGACCCGGTGCATGTGTCAGGAATGATAGAGCTACTGGTCGGGTTTTGCCTGACCCCTCGAAGAAAGCGAAATAATGGTGAAATTTTTGTGGTCTACAAGTGGATTGACTCTGGCAACGCATTTTGGGGAGGCCTACATTAGCAGCATTGCAGACAATGACGTCTATACCTCACTTCAAAATCAAGTTCCCGACACCGAACGGGATATGGGAGGTAAAAAGTGATCTGGACATTGCCCGAAGGTGTTATTGAAATACTTTGATTTCCTCGGGGTGGGATCGATGGCGTAAATGAATGATGGCTATCGAGATAGAGCCATTCACTGAGAGCAGTACTGAATCCATGGCACTGCCGGCAGAAGAGACAGAAGATGTGGAGTTGATACCGGGGAATCCGGAAAAATTGATCAAAATTGGGGCAGGGTTAACAGAACCGCTGCGAACAGGTCTGGTGGACTTGCTTCGGGTGTATGTCGATATCTTCGCGTGGGAGCCTAGTGATATGCCCATAGTAAGCGAATCGGTAGCGCTACATAGACTGCATACAGACCCAGAGAGGAAACCAGTGATGCAGAAAAGAAGGATTTTCGCCCTGGAAAGGCAGAGGATCATAGATGAAGAGATTACTAAACTGCTGGAGGCGAGATTCATCTTCGAGATCGACTATCCCGAATGGCTGATGAATGTGGTTTTGGTTCAGAAGCAAAATGGGAAGTGGAGGTTGTGCATTGACTACACAGATCTGAATAAAGCATGCCCAAAAGATTTCTATCCTCTACCCAACATAGACCAGCTGATTGATGACACTTCGGGGTATGAAATGTTAAGTTTCATGGACGCTTTCTCGGGATATCACCAAATCTCGATGTGCAAGGATGACATCCCGAAGACAAGCTTCATTACTCATCGGGCTATATATGCGTATCGGAAGATGACATTCGGGTTGCTGAATGCAGGGACAACCTACCAATGGATGATGAACTTCTTATTTAGAAAGCAGTTGGGCCGAAGTATGGAAGTTTACGTGGATGACATGATTGTAAAAAACATGTCAGTCCGGGATCATTTGGAAGACCTAGAAGACTGCTTCAAAACGGTAAGGAAGCACAAACTGAGACTGAAGTCGACCAAATGTACCTTCGGTTTGGGTTCAGGAAAGTTTCTGGGATATTTGGTCAGCAAAAGGGGAATCGAAGCCAACCTAGAGAAGATTTTGGCGATCTTAGACATGAAATCTCCAAAGACATTCAAAGATGATCAGAGGTTGACGGGCCGGATAGCTGCCCTTCGGAGATTCGTGTCAAGGTCGGCCGAAAGATGTTTACCCTTTTTTGACACTCTCAAGGGGCCGAAGAATGAGAAAAGTTTTCAGTGGACGTCGAAATGTGAAAATGCGTTCCAAGGGATCAAAATATATCTGTCTTTGGCACCATTGCTGATGAAACCTATCCCTTCGGAACCCTTATATTTATACTTGGTCAAGAAGCCCGGTGGCGATGGGGAGCGACCTTGGTACTGACAATGGAGGAAAGTAGTTCCCGGTGTACTCGTCGACCACGTGCCGGAGACGCAGAAGGTCGATATACGAATCTGGAAAAGTTCGCCTATGCCTTAATAATTGTCAGCAGGAAGCTCAGGCACTATTTCCAGGGTCAGCTAATAGTGGTGTACACGGATCAGCCGTTGAAGAAGATTTTGTATAAGCCAGAGGTATCAGGTCGGTTGGCCGCATGGGCGATGGAATTAACACAGTTTGCTATAGAGTATCATCCCTGAACGGCAATCAAAGGGCATACCTTAGCAGATTTCGTTGTAGAGTGTTCCTTTACGGAGTCAGATGTGAGCATAGTGGCCGAAACTCAACAAAGGCCAACCTCGTGGACGTTGTATGTGGATGGATCATCGACTTCAGACATCAGTGGAGCAGGAGTCATTCTGACAAGTCCAGAAGGGTTCAAAGTCCAACAGGCGATCCGATTTCAGTTTAAGGCCACAAACAACGAAGCAGAGTACGAAGGCATCCTAGCAGGAATACGGTTGGCCCAGAGCTTGGAGGTACAGAAGTTGGTCATCTATAGTGATTCACAGCTGGTGGTCAAGCAGTTGTCGGGTGAGTATGAGGCTCGGGGGGCAAGAATGTCAAAGTATCTGGCCGAAGTAAAGGATAAGCTCGAATATTTCGCATCGCACAGTTGTCAGGGGGTGGATCGATCAGATAACACAATAGCAGATGCCCTAGCGAGATTGGAAACCACCGAAGCAAGTTCCTTCAACGGATCGGTATACCTGGAGGTTCTAGAATGGCCCAGTGTTCTAAAGACAGAAGTACTAGCTCTGGACCGACTTGACTGCTGGCTCATACCCTATATTTCCTACTTGGCAGATAGGACTCTCCCTTCGGACCAAATCCTTGCAAGACAGATTAAACACCGAAGCTTAAACTTTGTCCTCATTGATGGGGATCTATACCGAAGGACTTTTAGCTCTCCACTGCTCAAATGCTTAACTTCATCAGAGGCAGATTACACTCTTCGGGAGGTACATGAAGGGATCTGTGGGGATCACATGGGAGCAAAGTCACTGGAACATAAGATTTTGAGGCAAAGGTATTACTGGCCGACTATCTACACAGAGGCCAAGGAATTCGTCAGAAGGTGTCCCAAGTGTCAGCTGAACAACACAATCCCACATCAACCTCCCGAAGAGCTGTATTCGGTCTTATCCTCGATTCCCTTTGCTGTATGGAGATCGACATCCTAGGGCCTCTACCGAAGGCCAAGGGACAAGTTAACATTGTGATTGTGGCTATCGACTATATGACGAAATGGGTCGAAGCCAAACTGTTGCAGAAGATCACCGAACAAGAATGCCTAAAATTTTTCAAAGAAGGAGTGGTTTATCGTTTTGGCATCCCGATGGCGGTGGTCTCTGATAATGGCAGACAATTCGTAGGATCAAAGTTCAAAGGCTTTTTGAAAGAGTTGGGAATTCAGCATCGCAAGACTTCAGTCGCCCACCCTCAGTCGAATGGTCAAGTAGAAGTGACCAACCGAACCCTACTCAACAGGATCAAAAGAAGGTTGGATGAATTAAAGGGTCGGTGGCCCGAAGAGCTGCTGCCTATTTTGTGGGCATATCGGACTACTCCGAGGACAAAAATCGGGGACTCTCCATTCCGACTGGCGTACGGGACCGATACACTCATACCAGTTGAGATTGGATCCCCCACTCTTAGAGTCAGTCAGTACAAAGAGCTATACAACGATGACGGTCTAAAAACAAATTTGGATCTGCTGGAAGAGGTTCGGGACTCTGCTATGTTGAGGTTGGCTGTCTATCAGCAGAGAACAGCCCGACACTACAACCAAAAGGTTAAGCCGAGGAGGTTTGCATTAGGAGATTTGGGTTTCCGGGAGTCGGAGGCATCAACCCCCCAGAACACTGGCAAGCTGATGCCTAACTGGGAGGGACCTTATGAGGTGGTAGAGGTGCCAAAGCCGTGTGTCTGGAGACTTGAGCAATGGATGGTTCGGAAGTAAAGAATACATGACATGCTAGAAGACTTAGAAAATTTTACCAGTGATAGTTATGTCATTCTTTTCTTTATCCATGTAACCTTTCAATCTTAAATGAAATACATGCAAGTTTTCTTTGGAGATGCTTAACTTCATCTATATTCATACGTTTCTTAATACTCGAACGGATAAACTTCGGGTGCTATCCGATTAGTCGGTTCAGAAAGACACCACCGATCGAGATAAGTCCCGAGTATAACTGACCGAAAATTTGATAAATTCTCAAATCAGACAAGCTTCGGGCATTATCCGATCAGAAGGTTCGGAAAGACACCGCTGATCGAGAAAACTGTTATCTTTCAGATAAACTTCGGACATGGTCCGATCAGAAGGTTTAAAAAGACATCAGTGGTCGAGATAAGTCACAAGTATAACTGATTACAAAAATTTATAAACAGAAAACTGTTATACTTCATTCATAGTTATAAAATTCTTACAGAACCCGATCGCTCACGATTCGGGTGACTTATAAACAAGAAGAAAAATGGAAGAAGTACAAAAATTTACAAGTCTTAAAAAGGCTATTCGGGAGGAGGATCTTCGTCGGCTTCGGATTCTTCATCCGACGAGTCAAGAAGGGCGGCGTCGAGCTCAGCAGCCATTAACTTTGCCTTAGCCTTTTCACGATAAGTCTCGTACCCTTCGCCAAACTGGGCCATGACTTTCTCATTCAAAGCTTTGGACTCTTCATATTCAGCGATTACTATCTGCTTGGACTCGACAAGCTCTCCTTGCAAGGCTCTGACTTCAGCCGTCAGAGCATTGTTGTCTCGGATCAAATGCATCATTTTGTCATGCATCCCGGAGAGTTTTTCGGTCATGGCAGTGATGGCCTTCTCCCGATCCTTGACATCCTCGATCAGATGATCTTTCTCCCCGAGAAGCTTCTTAGCATGATTGTCCAAACTAATGAACTCTTCTTGCAAGAGGGAGTATTGTGACCTGAGTTCATTGGCCTGACGCTCGACCTGGGTCCCCTTATTCCGGGTCTCGGCGTGAGAATCTTTCTCTTTCTTTAAGTCCGAATTAAGACCTCGGATCTCAGCCTCGAGCAGCGAGACGTCCGACCTCAGTTGAACTTCCTTTCGGGTTGTTCGAGCTAGGGGTGGAATGGCCTGGGATAAAACGGCGTTGGCCTGAATCAGAAGAAATAAATTAGCTATACCGAATAAAACATGAAAATAACAGGAAAAGTTATCCGTCCAGAAAATACACGCACTTTGGGCTCGGGGCGTAAGCTACTACGTAGTCTTCAGAAGTGAACCCTTTGAAGCGGTCGTCATCACTAGGCAGTTTGAAATGATCAAACAGCTGGAAAGGGAACACTTCGGAAGGGCTCTTCGGCCAACATGTGGTTGGTGATCCAGTAGATGAGCTCGGTTTGGAGGAGGGCGTTGAGGCGACTACGGGATCAGTCACGGCAACAAGCGGTCGGGGCCTTTGATGAGCCGTGGTTTTTTGGATTGGGGCTTGAGGAGATCCTCTTCGGTATCCTCCGAATCCACGATCACCTCGGCTTGAATAGGTGGTGGAGGGGGAGCCGACTTCGGCGGCACTGCAGAAGTGGTGTGGGCGGAGGCTTTTACAGCAGGCCTGGAGGATTTCTTGGCCTTCTTCATCTGAGCTGTTTTCTCGGCCCGACTCATCTTCAGGGCATTCTGGGTGGTGGTTGGAGGGTCGGGCCTCGAAGTGGAACCCAGAGAGAGCTCGGTGATTTGGATGGTGTCCTCGTCAGGAGAGTCATCGGTCACCGAAGGCTTAATTGGTCCTGGGGAGGTAGGAAGAGGGGCCAAGGAGTCGTCGACACCTTCGAGCTTGAAAATCGTCACTACACAGAGGAAAATATGTTAAGACGAAAGCTTTCATATCAAGAATGCTTGAAATGAAGGGAATGGGGAATCAGTTAGAAGCGAGAGACTTACATCCATGTTTATATAACCAAGCTTCACTGGACAAGACAGCCAGACTCCACTCTGTTTTGCTCCACTTCTTGAAAAATGCCTTGAAGGCGTCGGCCCGATCCTTTGGGAACTTCTACACTTTGGCTATCGGGTCGGCAGGATGGGCCCAATATGGAAGAAGCTGGAGATCGGTTCCATTGATGAAGAACCACTTGTCGTGCCACCCCTTGTTACTTGAAGGGGTTTTGATGAGGACGGGTCGGTTGGCTCATTTGTTTAGCTGGCGAAGACCAGGTTCTTTCGACCCGGTGACTGTGAATAAGGCAAAGAAAAAGTCGAGACCGGGAGCGATCCCGATCTCTTGGCATAATACGATAAAGGAGATTAAGTGAATGAACGAGTTTGGCACAAGTTATCCGAACCCGATCCCAACAAAGCAGAGGAAGAAAGATATGAATTCGTGAAGAGGGAATCAAACCCCATACTTCAGACTGTATAAGGGAACGACCACCCACTCACCCTCGGGCCTCCAGAACATTTTCTCGTCGGGCTGAGGTACCCGAAGCTTGTATTCTTTGGGGATCTTGAATAGGGTTCGGATGTCAGAGATTTGAGAGGGTGTGATGGTAGAAGGAGTGTGGAGATGAGAAAACTCGGAGGAGCGCTAGACATTTCGGATCTTGGCCTTAGCACTTATCGGAGTGGGAAGAACTGAGGCGATCGAGGCGTTGGTCGGAGCCACTGGCAGATCAACCGAAACCAGATCGCCGGTGGTAACGGGAGACGAAATTTGCTCAGTACGGAGAGGAGAACTAGAATTTGCCATTTGAAGTATAGAAAGTAGGAATGTAGAGTTTTTTAAAGCTAAAAGGTACGAAAGAAGGATGGATGTACGAAGATTTCGACTGGAAAAGTGGGAAGTAGGGGAAGTTTGAATGAGCTGATAACTCGTCAGAAATCGCTTTGTCAGAAAATTTTAGCAGGGATTTTGAAATAAAGATGTCTGGAAAAGGTGACAGTGATTGACGGGAGGGGGTTTTTATAGGTGTAGGTGCACGTTACCCAAGGGCGGCTATTAAATGCTCAAGGTGGGACCAAGTGTGGAAAGGTATGCAACGTTTTGAGAATAGAGGCCAGACCATTTGGCTTCCCCAGACAACTCATCATTAGCTGTCGTGATAGTTCGGATATCCGACCTTTCAAGTCTCCAATTATAAATATATTATAATCAGAGATTGGGGGCAATGTTCGGGAGCGTTTTGCCGACCTTCATGTGGGCCGAAGGCCTGACATTAGAAGGGGTTTATGAATCCAATGGGCCGAAGCCCATGGTGAAGTTGGAGGTGTTCGGGTCGGCGTCCGAGTCCTTCTGGGCCGGAGCCTCATCTTGGTGGATGTCTTTCAGGTTCGGCTTTTGAGTCCTTAGGGCCAGAACCGTGTCCCGTCGTGTGGAGTTCGGGGTCGGGTCTTCGAGTCCTTTGGGCCGTGACCCAGACCTTATGGTGGGATTGTTTGGGCCTGCACAGTGGGCTCTCCTGCGTGCAAAGTCCGGGATCCTAACTATAATTAAACAAGGCAACTCCAAAGGTAGTGATTGGATTGGATTCCACTTGCACTTTTTAAGGAGATTGTGTTAGACCCAAGTTATGGTAACTACCATGACTAGGAGTCCTAATCCGACTTGGAGAAGGATTCTAAAGGTGGTGACACTATAAATACAAGGCCAAGGTTATAATTAATGTAATAATACCTACTTTTGAGCACTAAATATTCACCTCCATTGTTAAACCGTAACTATAGCAGACTTGTTCTCATTCTCACTGCAAGGTTATCCCGGCTGACCTGGCCGTCAAGCTTCTGTGTGATCTGTTATTATTGAGTTCTAGCGCGTGGATTACGTGATTGGGCCTTGGCCAAGCAAAACTTAAGCGTTAACACATATATTTATTAGAGTTAAAATTTGATATATTGTTTGTATATACTTATCAATCCCTTTTTCTAACGAATTGACAATAGCGACGGTTTTTTGAGCTATGACGATTGTATAATTATGTCGTCGGCTTTGTATGTTATAGCGACGAAAAAAATTATCGATATAGCCGATTCGCTTTTGATTCGTTGGAGAAGAGGACCGTTTATATATATGTTGATAGTATATAAAATTTTAATTCTATTTATATATAAATAATATAATATTCAAACACAAACATGTAGTATTAATATGGAATAGTACTTCAATGGCTTCTTTGGTAATTATTTATACTTTTTTTACATATGTTTTTATATTCACTTGTTCACACTAGTAATAAAAAAAGGGAACTAATATTTTTACATAAAAAATTGATATTTTCACATTATTTTTATTATATGAATAGTGAGTGGGTCCCATATTCATGTGAGAGAGATTCATGCGAAAATATTAATTTTCTAAAAAAAAGAAAAATCAACATATTTAGTGACGATTGCTATATTAATGAGAGCATAAATTAAAATTTTATTGTTTAAAGAATTCGATCGCTGAACCTTGTTAATTTTTGATTGATTTCGCATGTTCTTAAAAATAAATAGGCAAGTTTATGATGTTTTCAATTTTTTTTGGAAATTGATATTTTTACAAGGTCTCACTCACATAAATGTGGGTCCCGTTTAATATTCATGTAAAGGACGATGTAAGATCCCAACTTTTTATGAATAAAGATTTAACTTTCTCTAAATATTATTTTGAATAGTAAGGTGGTTATGTGATATAATGTTATAATTATGGGTGATATTTGCAAATTTTACAAAGTAAAAAAGTTGTCATAAAATATTCGTTTGGTCAGGGAATATTCGTATGACGGCGCAATCATTGGTGGATCCTACAACGGAATAACTGTCGGATATAGAAAACGGCTAAAATAATGACAAGACTTTTACCAATAAATTGTTGAAATACCCGGTGATAAAGTAAAATGCGATGTCTGCGTTATTCAACGAAAGTGCACGCGATATTACATGATGCGAAAGACACCATTACCTGATATCTCGATTATTAATGCTTACGTAAGAAGTCACTCAGTTTCATTCAATAATTGTCATAGTAGTTGTTTCATAGTATCTCATATTATTAATTCAATTATTATCACAATATCATCTGCATAATATTTTATATTATTAAATCTATACTTGAGACGACACAGTTATTCATATTATTATTTGCATTATTGACAATGTCTAGAAAGTTCTGTCGATGAAAGGGATTATGTTATTTAATTGCACACCAATAAGGAGAAATCCTTATCGGAAAGTCCCCTCTTTCTTGGAAATGATCTGACTATCAATATTGTGAGTTAAAATATTAATGATGAATAATTGTTGAAAGATTAAAAATGTGTTGATTGAAGATAAGTGATTTATGGTTGATATTTATTCAATTTTTGATATAATTAGAGGGATTTGTCATGAAACATTTGTTGTAAGTTTGACTTATTACATGGACCCTCACTTACTCATTTTTCAAAATCGTCGGTAGAAATTTATCTCAATTTTATTTTATTATTATTATAATAGTAATAAAACAGAATTTTTTTTATATAAAACAGAAACTTTTTATAATATATAAAGTTATTTGTTTTATTAGAATATAATAAGAATATATTATTATAGATAATTTTTTTTTGTTTTATTAGAATATTTTATTACATAGTGGTGAATAGTAAAAATTAGATTTTCGCCCGTGAATTCGTCCAAAATTCGATTGTTCATTCGTGATTAAATAGTGCCATGCCATTCTCTTATAAATAGGATGCTTAGTTAAGAAATAAAAATCACACCAGAATGAGATAATTCTTCTTCTATAATATTGTGCGTATTTCTTTCTAGTATAAAAATACTTTGAGTATAGCTAATAGTGAAAGATTTCTTCAAGAATTTCTCCGTTATACTAGTCAAATTTAGTCTCCCACTAAGGTAAAGGATGTTATTTTTTTCATACTCATAAGGGTTGTCATTCTATTCCTTATTAATCTATGGGAATAATCTGTCTACGCGGATTACAGCATGCCTGGTGAATAACCCTTCGTATTCATTCTTTATTAAGTTGTGGAAATGATCTGTCTACGCGGATTACGGCATGACAAGTGAAAATCTATTTGCAGTTTCGTATATTTTTTTCATACTCTTATAGGATATCATTTCTTTTGTACTCGTTAAGGGATATCGTTTTATTCTTCATATTTTTCTCCATTTATGGTACAAATTTATTATTTATTTCCATAATCTTATTTTTAAATCTTGAAAATTCTTGAAATTAGTAAAATATCCTTAATAGTTTGCGCTTCATCTAATATCATTTCATTGGAATATTGGTCTGAACTTTCTTATTAAATTTTAATATTTTTATTCGAGATACTATTCACTTGAGGTACTATTCACGACAAAATTAGTTTCTTTTCTGTCTAAATTATTTTTGATACATGAATATCATTCTTGAATTTTACTCTATAATTAGTTATCATGTTGACAATTTGGACATTCTTGAACTCTAGATAAATTAAATTATAAATCTCTAATATTTATCCTTGATCTCACTTGATTCATTCTTTATATCATTGTCATTATCCTCGTGTTTATATTGTGATGAAAGTCATCTTTGGCCCGTAGTGCAAAGATGAATTGTTAATTGGTATGATTATGACCCGGAATTGTATATTAGTATAATCATGACCTTTAATGTTATAGATAAAAGTTTATGATGTAAGTCCTTTTTGACCCGTAATGCATAGATGGACAGGTGTTTGACATGATAATGACCACTGATGATATAAACGATTATCTTTGGCCCGTAGTGCATAGTAGGGGTGCTCATCGGTAAAAAACCAAACCAAGATCAAAAAAAAACCTAACCTGAGTCTGGATTCAAAAAAGCTGGAAAAACAAGAATCTAATCAGAGATGCAATTTACGGTTTGATGCTGGGTTGGGTACATAAGCGTCTGCTTTTTCTGGTTCGGTTTTCTATTATCTGACATACTACGGCAATATTTATAATTATTAATAAATAATAATAATTAAATCATTTTTTTAAATATATTATTAATTTTTTTAAAAAACTAAGAAATCATCTACAAAGACTATAATTATATATCAATTAAATCACACAACTGTTTAATGTTTATACCTTTCGATTTGTTGATTTATTAATTATAATATGCTTGTTTAATTATTGAAAGTATGTACATGAAATGAAACCAACAAGTCCAACATTACATTTATTTATAACATTCACGGATGCACCTGAGATAACACACAAAATATTTATTCATAACACTGTGAAATATTTGTCCAAAAATATAAGTGTATTGCTGAGTGGGGTACTCACTAACTTTCAATCAATCATGATCTAGACCACTACATCATTCTCCTTCAGGACTGAAATAAAAATCCAATTAGATTTGATTGTTGGGCACACCAAGAGGAAAGACACAAGTTCTATGAAAAACAAACACCTGCTTCGGAGATATTAATTGCATTATTATTTATCCCTCATTTCTTCAAACAAAATATTGCATGCAAGTTCGCTTTTTCATATTTCGGTTCTTACCAATGCTAAAAAACCAATACCGCTACCGAAACTGAAAAAGCAAAAAAAAAAGCAGAAAAAACCCAAATCAAAAAAATTGGTATCGAAAAAAACCCGGATCATCATGAATTCTGGTTTCAACCTGCTCGATAAAAAAAAACTGAAAAACTGAATTTTTTGAGCACCCTTAGTGCATAGATAATTCGTTGATTAAAAATAATTATTGATTGATGTTACATGGATAAAATATTGATGACGGACTTTTAAATAATAGAAGATAGTAGACATCATGCTCTACTTGACTCTTCTAATGGATTGCTATTTTCGCTGCAGTTATTACTATAAAACTTGTTGTCTATTGTATTATATCAGATTTTTTCCTATTAAGGACTAAGGATAATTTATTTTACATTATCTTAGTCATAATATTCTTTACTAGGCTAGTTGTGCTCACCTTTTTCTTTCATTGTTCTCTTCAGGAAATGAGAATATAGCTGAGACTAGTTGGGGAATGGAGTGATGGTCCAAGATGGTTGCTATAGTAGTCATTACTGTTCTATAAAATAGTGTGACAATAATTGTAATGAGATCTTTATTTGAGTTTGAATATTATCTACAAGACTATATTTTTATTAAAATTCACAGCTTATGTTTTGTCGTATTTTACATGACAGTTAATAGTTGTATATAGGAAGTTTGTATTTGGATTCTGTATCATGTATTTAGCGACTCAGAATGGGTTGTGTAGACCTATTTTGGGGGAGTCACAGGAGTCTTGTGGAAATATCAATTTCCCTTATGAAAATATCAATTTCATTTTTTCTCTTCTCAAAAATTGTGTTTTTCTCTCAGACTTTTTTCTTGCAATAAAAATAATTTCTAAATAATGTGTTTAGTTAGCTATTTAAAAAAAAACTAATAATAGCTCTCAAATGAACTCTAAAAAGCTTTTTCCTATCATATGTACTATTTATTTATTCTTTATTTATGTCAAAACATAATAAGAATTCAACATGCAATTATAATTATAGAGATTAGTCATAACTATACGGTTAAGATATTATTGACAAACATCTTCTACTTAAATTGTAATTAATTACTACATAACATACAAGTCCTAATTGGTGTCAAAGTGTTACATTACAACCCTACTTATGGGCCATGGAGTCAGGAGTACTCATATAGTAATTATATGGGATTTTCATTTTATGCAATGCGACACTTAACAAAAAATTATATTTTGGATTAAGGAACAATAAAATGGATTACATTGTTGCATCTAGCAAGGAACCAGAAACTAGACATTCACTCTAAGGGGATATTTGATAAAAACTGAATGAATCTGTATCTGAATCTGAATAAAAAAAATTGTTTGATAATTAACGTGTCTGAAACATCTGAATGACAGAATTTTATTACTTTACCCCTCTAAAAAATTTAAAATTATTGTAAATTTATTTAATATTACTTAATGTAATAGTTAATATTTTTTTTATTTTTTTTACTTTATTCAGCTGTTTATTTAGCCAAAAAAAATCTGACTTAGCCATTCAGCTCAATCATTTGACCGATTCAAACATACATACGATTTTTTTTTCAAAATAAACGCACTTAATGACTGACCGATTCAGTCATTCAGATGTATTCAGTCATAAACAAACAACCCCTGAGAAAAGCTTATTTGGCTCATAATACTTACTGTATTTAGGTGGGGTGGGTTCACCGAATATAAATTTGATGTAATGCAATAGTTTAGTTAATCTAATGATATTAGGCTTAAATATAAATTATATGTCATATTCTATTTTTGTGATTCACCTTTCAATTTTGTCAAATAGACAATTAAACTATTAATTTTTTTTACTTTCATTAAATTGGGTCTGTCACGTCAAAAATTGCTGCCATGGCTCTTTGAGTAGGTTATTGTTCAACTGATGTGTAACTAAAAAAGAGCATTTTAATGTTTAATTACACAATTATTATATATGAAAGGGAAAATTTATCAAATCGCTTTATATTATATATTAATACTAATAAAAAATAACAAAATCTAAGACCATCCAAACTCGTTAAAAAACTCCTTTTAACCAAACATTGAAGATCAAGATATGCAGCCAAAAAATCATTAAATCAATCATACAAAACAAAAAAAAAATGATTCCATCTCATGTTACTCTTCTTCTTCCAAAAATTAAATCTTACCCTCTCGCCATTACCAAATAATTTAAAATGCTTCCATATTATATTCAATCAAAATAAACAAAATCTATTCCATACAATTAATTAAATTTTTATCACATCCATTGTAATTTATTAGAAAATCGATTTTTGGGAAGTATTTTAGCCTTTTCAATCCCGAAACATGCTTCTCATATTCGTTTCTACCAAGTACAAAATGAACTCAAACCCTACAAAACCAATCAAAATAAAACTTTCATCTTCATCTTCATATTCTTCTTCCTTTCCCTTTTTCGTAATATTCAAATTGAAAAGCGTCCACATCTCTCTCTCATTTTCTCACTCTACATCAATACCTATATATGAAGGGATGTAAGTTGGTCTTTTTAATTAGAAAACTCAGCTATCAATTGAAAAATTCACTGAGTTAACTCTCCAAATTTTATGAAATGAAAGTATTCAATTTTCTTATAATTATTATGTTATTTAGTAAATGGTTAAATTGAGAAAGGGTTAAAGTTAAGGGTGATATTTGAAAATTTTACAAATTAAGCAAAATGTTATTCGTTGTGTCGGGTAATATTCGATTGGTCGGGGAATATTTTTTTTGTCGGTAATATCCGTACGACGGCACAATCATTGGTGGACCCCACAACGGAAGTATTGTCGTAGTTAAAAAACGACAGAATTATCTTTTTATAAAAATAACGACGAAAGTGTTACCGTTAAAACTCTTGAACTACTCGGTAGTAAAAGTACAATAATACGCGTGGTTGCATAGTAGCACACAATATTGATTATTGATGCTTACGTAAAAGTCACTCGATTATACTCAATTATTGCTCACGATAATTCTTTGCATCATATCTCTTATATTATTGATTCAATTATTGTCATAGTATCATCTGAATAATATGTTATATTTTTAAATCAAAAATTGAGACGACAAAATTATTCATATTATTATTTGCAATATTGAAAATGTCTAGAAGTTCTGTCAAGGAGAGGTTTGGTCACCTAATTGCACGCCAATAAGGAGAAATTCTTATCGGAAAGCCCCCTCTTTCCTGGGAACGATCTGGTTGTTAAATATTGTGAATTATAATATTAATGATGAATAAGTTCGTGTTGATTAAAGATGAAATTTATAGTTCCATTGTGTTGGAATTATTAGTGTTAGTGGAAATCGATATTTATTTCGATAATAATTGATGTCTTGAGGTTATATTGACCAATCGAGTAATTAATCGGATAAATGAGGAATTAATTGCTATTAATTCATATGATTATAACTATTTGTTCACATGTGTGTACTATTGATTCACATTCATTTACTATTAGGGGAGTTGGTGCAAGATTGATAATACTTGCATGACTAAGTTAAAAATGGAGGTATAGTTTAAGGTACTATACTATAATTAATTTTTTTACATGTTTAGAACTATTGAGTCACATGATTTACTATTGATTCACATGATTTACTATTAGGAGAGGTGGTGCAAGTTTGATAATACTTGCATGACTAGATTAAAAATGAAGGAAAAGATGAAGGTATTATACTGTAATATTTCGAGCCCCAAAACGTGCAATTATCAAAACTATATTTTTCTATAAATAGAAGCTCATTCCTTCATTATTTTTCACCAATTTACTAAAGCTATAGAGCAATTATTATAGAGAAAAATTATAGAGAGAAAGAAGAAGAGAAGTCTGCTACCTCACTATTCCAGTATCCAGTTTTATTCTGAGGTAAGGGATATTATTATTATAGTAAGGGGTATTATTCTTTCGTATTCATGAAGAGAGTTATTTTCTTTCAATACTCGTAAGGGTTGTTATTCCATTCTTTATTATTATGTTGAATAACTCAATACATGCTGATCACCTACATACATGGTGAAATTCTTCATTATTCCATTCTTTATTATTACATTGAATAACTTTTCTGCATGTGATTCTATCGCATGCCTGGTGAATTTTGTTGTTATTCCATTCTTTATTTTTTTGTTAGAATATCCTGTCTGTGCGGATTACGCATGACCTAGTTCTGTTCTTTATTATTCTGCTGGAATATCCTGTCTGTGCGGATTACACATGACCTTGTTCCATTCTTTATTATTCTATTGTGAATAACCTGTCTGTGCGGTCTATCGCATGCATGGTGAATTCTTCTGTTATTCCATTCTTTATTATTCTGTTGGAATAACCTTTCTATGTGGATTACCGCATGCATAGTGAATGATCCTTTGTATTCATTCCTTATTAAATTGTGGAAATGATCTGTCTACGTGGATTACAGCATGGCGAGTGAAAATCTATTTGCAATTTCGTATAATCTATTATACTCGTATGAGATATCATTTCTTTTGTACTCGTCATGGAATATCATTTTCTTTGGTATTTTTTTTACGAGTCACTATTCACGGGTTACTATTCACCCGGTTACTATTCACTCTAGTATTATTCACTCGGGTTTTCGGGTATTTTTCGTGTCGAAGTACTATTCACGAGTTACTATTCATAGGTTACTATTCACCCAAATTACTATTCACCCGAATATTATTCACTCGGATATTTGGGATACTTTTTATATCGGGGTACTATTCACGAGTACTATTCCCAAGTAGTCTTATTAATAGGTACTATTACGGGGTACTATTTTACGAAAAAATATATTTCTTTTCTGTCCAAATTATTTTTGGTACATGAATATTATTCTTGAATTTTACTCCACAAAGCAGTATCATGTTGACAATTTGGATATTTTTAAACACTGGATAAATTTAAAGTCTTTAATATTTATCCTTGATTTTGTTTGATTAATGCTTATATCATTGTCATCATTCTCATGCTTATATTATGATGAAAGTCATCTTTGGCTTACGTCCAAAGATTGACTGTTGATTATTGGTTTTACAGTTGTATATCTTTGACTTACGTGCAAAGATGGACTGTTGATTATTGGTTTTATAGTTGTATATCTTTGGCTTACGTGCAAAGATGAATTATTGATTGATGAGTATCTTTGGCTTATGTGCATAGATGAACTATTTATTGGTATGATTATGACTAGGGATAATTCGGTATAATCATGACCCGTAATGTTATAGATGATGTGGTAAAAGTCCTCATTGGACCGTAGTGCATTGATGGACAATTATTGGTATGATTATAACCAGGGATTATTCGATATAATCATGATCATTGATGATTACATGAATATCCTTGGCCGTAGTGCAGGGATGATTCGATGATGTGGATTATTTATTAAGTTGAGTCTCAACGCTAAAATATTGATTATACATTTTTAATTCGTAAAAGATAGTAGATATCATGCTCTACTTGACTCTTCTAAAATACAGTTGTATGTCTTTGGCCTGTAGTGCAAAGATGAATTGTTAATGAATATCTTTGGCCGTAGTGCAAAGATGAATTTATTAGTATGATTATGAGCATGAATTATGATTTGGTATAACCATGATTTTTGATGTTTCATGTGAAGATAGGTGATGAAAATTATCTTTGTCCTGGGTGCGAAGGGGAATTTAGAATCACAATTATGATTATAAGTTATTCATATGATTGTGGACATGAATTGTTGATTAATGTTACATGGATAAAACATTATTGGTGGACTTTTAACATGGAGAAGATAATAGATCTGATGGTCTATTTGACTCTTCTAGTGAATTGCTCGTTCCACTGCAACTATGGTTGAAAAGTTTTATCATCTACCATATGTTCTAAATCTCTGATTTATTACTGATGAAGGCTATTGATGATGTAAATTATCTTTAGTCATGATATTCTTTACTGGGCTAGTTGTGCTCACCCTTTTTGCTTCACAATTCCTTTCAGGTAATAAGAGTGTAGCTAGGTCGAGCGGGGGTAACGGTGGTCTATAGCTGTTGAGGTTCTCCTTTAATAGTATGGAAATAATTTTATTGAGAACTTTAGATAAGCGTGTCGTATTGTATACGTCATTTGATATTTAATTTTGGTGAACCGAATAGGGTGAGGTGAACCCAACTTTGGAAGGGTGTTTTACCACTATCATACAAGATGTCTAATGACATACAACCTCGTGTTATCATAAAACAGGGTTGTGCACATCCACTTGCTGAGTATATCTACGAGAACTACCTATATGATCTTGGAGTTTGGTTGAAATATAATTTTCAATTGCAGACACTAGAGATAGTTATATGTCAAGAGAAGACTCACCATTGGAAAGAACGTGATAGTAATCTTCTTGTTTTTCTTTGGGGTCTATTGGGTTAACCAAGGATAATTTTGTGGACATATGATATCTATCATAACCTTGATGCATGGCCTCCCATGTACGAAGGTTTCCTTGAGCACTTCCCAAAGATTTTAATTTTTAAAATAATTTTTTACTGTACTTTTATGTAAAGTACCATTGTAAGGTTGTGGTCGAAGAACCATGAGAGTTATATACATTTGTATTAAAACTCACAGTTTAACTGTGGTCGTATTCTGCACGACAGTTCAACAGTTGTATAAATGAAGTTTGTAAACGATTTTTATAGTGTGATATTTGGTGACTCAGAATGGGTCGTATGGACCTATTTTGGGGGCGTCACAAATGGTATCAGAGCTTAGGGATATGGTCGCTGGCGGAGATAAGAGTCTAGAACTAGGAGGGGAGAGACGAGTTATATACTTCGCTAGTGTGTGACTTACCTAAGCTAAAATTGTTTACATGATAAGTTGACAAATTGTGATATGTCAATCAACCTTATTTTTGAAGATATATTCTGGAATGATATCTAAAATACAGGAGATGAGCAATGGGAAAATCATGATACAAAGGAAATAACCAAGAAGGTACAACCCAAAAAGAAAGTAAGGTATTCTCATCTATTCGAATTACTAGGTAAGTAAATTTTGAGGGCGAAATTTCATAAGGAGGGGAGATTGCGAGACCCCGAATTTTATGAAATGAAAGTATTCAATTTTCTTATAATTATTATGTTATTTAGAAAATGGTTAAATTGAGAAAGGGTTAAAGTTAAGGGTGATATTTAAAAATTTTACAAAGTAAGTAAATTGTTATTCGTTGTGTCGGGGAATATTTGATTGGTCGGGGAATATTCATTTTCACAGAGAATATTCGTTCGAAGGCATAATCATTGGTGGACCCCCCAACGGAAGTATTGTCGTATTTAGAAAACGACAGATTTATCTTTTATTAAAAATAACGACGAAAGTGTTACCGTTAAAACTGTTGAACTACCCGGTAGTAAAGAAATGCGATGTCTGGCGTGATTGCGTAGTAGCACCTGGTATTGATTATTGATGCTTACGTGAAAAGTCACCGGTTATACTCAATTATTGCTACGATAATTCTTTGCATCATATCTCTCATATTATTGATTCAATTATTGTCACAGTATCATCTGCATAATATGTTATATTATTAAATCAAAAATTGAGACGACAAAGTTATTCATATTATTATTTGCAATATTGACAATGTCTAGAAGTTCTGTCAAGGAGAGGTTTGGTCACCTAATTGCGCGCTAATAAGGAGAAATTCTTATCGAAAAGCCCCCTCTTTCCTGGGAACGATCTGGTTATTAAATATTGTAAATTATAATATTAATGATGAATAAGTTCGTGTTGATTAAAGATAAAATTGATAGTTCCATTGTGTTGGAATTATTAGTCTTAGTGGAAATTGACATTTATTTCGATAATAATTGATGTCTTGAGGTTATATTGACCAATCAGGTAATTAATCGAATAAATGAGGAATTAATTGCTATTAATGCACATGATTGAAACTATTTGTTCATATGTATGTACTATTGATTCATATTCATTTATTATTAGGAGAGTTGGTGCAAGATTGATAATACTTGCATGACTAAGTTAAAAATAGAGGTATAGTTGAAGGTACTATACTATTGAGTCACATGATTTACTATTGATTCACGTGATTTACTATTAGGGGAGGTGGTGCAAGTTTGATAATACTTGTGTGACTAAATTAAAAATGAAGGAAAAGATGAAGGTACTATACTGTAATATTTCGAGCCCCAAAGCGTGCAATTATCGAAACTATATTTTCCTATAAATAGAAGCTCATTCCTTTATTATTTTTCACTAATTCACTAAAGCTATAGAGCAATTATTATAGAGAGAAATTATAGAGAGAAAGAAGAAGAGAAGTTTGCTACCTCACTATTCCAGTATTCAGTTTTCTTTTGAGGTAAGGGATATTATTATTATAGTAAGGGGTATTATTCATTCGTATTCATGAAGAGAGTTATTTTCTTTCAATACTCGTAAGGGTTGTTATTCCATTCTTTATTATTATGTTAGAATAACCTGTCTATGCGAAGTACCGCATACATGGTGAAATTCTTCTATTATTCCATTCTTTATTATTACATTGGAATAACTTTTATGCATCATGCGGTCTATCAGCGTGCACGTGAATTCTCATTGTTATTCCATTCTTTATTTTTCTATGGAATATCACATGCTCGCGCGGATTACGCATGACCTGGTTCCGTTCATTATTATTCTGTTAGAATATTCTGTCTGTGCGGATTACGCATGACCTAGTTCCATTCTTTATTATTCGCTGGGAATAACACATGCATGCGCCTATCGCATTTACATGGTGAATTCTTCATTATTTCATTCTTTATTATTCTCGTTGAATAACCTATCTATGCGGACTACCGCATGTAAGGTGAATGATCCTTTGTATTCATTCCTTATTAAATTGTGGAAATGATCCGTCAACGTGGATTACCGCATGGCGGGTGAAAATCCATTTGCAGTTTCGTATAATCTATTATACTCGTATGAGATATCATTTTTTGTACTACTGCGTATGCAATATCATTTTCTTTGGTATTTTTTTACGAGATACTATTCACGAAGTTCTTATTCACCGTTACTATTCACTCTAGTATTATTCACTCGGGTATTCGGGGATCTTTTCATGTCGAGTACTATTCACGAGTTACTATTCACGAGTTACTATTCACCCAATTACTATTCACCCGAATATTATTCACTCTGGGTATTTGGGGTATTTTTATGTCGGGTACTATTCACGAGTACTATTCTTCAAAGTACTATTCATAGGTACTATTTACCCTAAAAATATATTTCTTTTCATCCAAATTATTTTTGGTACATGAATATTATTCTTGAATTTTACTCCACAAAGCGATAGATTATTGTCGACAATTTGGATATTTTAAACATTGGATAAATTTAAAGTCTTTAATATTTATCCTTGATTTCGTTAATTAATGCTTATATCATTGTCATCATCCTCATGCTTATATTATGATGAAAGTCATCTTCGGCTTACGTGTAAAGATGGACTGTTGATTATTAGTTTTACAGTTGTATATCTTTGGCTTACGTGCAAAGATGGACTATTGATTATTGGTTTTACATTTGTATATCTTTGGCTTACGTGCAAAGATGAACTATTGATTGATGAGTATCTTTGGCTTATGTGCATAGATGAACTGTTTATTGGAATGATTATGACCAGGGATCATTCGGTATAATCAGGACCCGTAATGTTATAGATGATGTGGTAAAAGTCCTCATTGGCCCATAGTGCATTGATGGGCGATTATTGGTATGATTATAACCGTGGATTATTCGGTATAATCATGACCATTGATGATTACATGAATATCCTCGCCCATAGTGCGAGGATTATTCGATGATGTGATTATTTATTAAGTCGAGTCTCGGCGATAAAATATTGATTATACACTTTTAATTAAGTAAAGATAGTAGATATCATGCTCTACTGACTCTTCTAAAATACGGTTGTATGTCTTTTTGGCACTCAGTAGTGCAAAGATGAATTGTTAATGAATATCTTTGGCCATAGTGCAAAAAGATTAATTTATTAATATGATTATGAAAGGGAATTGTGATTTGGTATAACCATGATTTTTGATGTTTCGTGAAGATAGGTGATAAAAATTATCTTCGTCACGGTACTGAAGAGGAATTTAGAATCACAATTATGATTATAAGTTATTCATATGATTGTGAATGAGAATTATTGATTGATGTTACGAGGATACAACATTATTGGTGGACTTTTAACATGGAGAAGATAATAGATCCGATGGTCTATTCGACTCTTCTAATGGATTGCTTTCGTTCATTTGTAACTATGGTTGAAAAGTTTTATCATCTACCATATGTTCTAAATCTCTGATTTATTACTGATGAAGGCTATTGATGATGTAAATTATCCTTAGTCATGATATTCTTTACTAGGCTAGTTGTGATCACCCTTTTTGCTTCACAATTCCTTTCAGGTAATAAAAATGTAGCTGGGTCAAGTCGGGGTAACAGGAGAATAGAACGGTGGTCTATAGATGTTGAGGTTCTCCTTCAATAGTATGGAAATAATTTTATTGAGAACTTTAGATAAGTGTGTCGTATTGTATACGTCATTTGATATTTAATTTTGGTGAATCGAATAGGGTGAGGTGAACCCACCTTTGGAAGGGTGTTTTGCCACTATCATACAAGATGTCTAATGACATACAACCTCGTGTTATCATAAGATAGGGTTGTGCACATCCACTTGCTGAGTATATCTACGAGCACTACCTATATGATCTTGGAGTTTGGTTAAAATATAATTTTTAATTGTAGACAGCGGAGATAGTTATATGTCAAGAGAAGACTCACCATTGGAAAGAACATGATAGTAATCTTCTCGTTTTCTTTGGGGTCTATTGGGTCAACCAAGGATAATTCTGTGGACATATGATATCTATCATAACCTTGACGCATGGCCTCCCATATACGAAGGTTTCCTTGAGCACTTCCTAATGATTTTAATTTCTAAAACAGATTTTGACTGTACTTTTATGTAAAGTACCAAATTAAGGTTGTGGTCAAGGAACCATGAGAGTTACATACATTTGTATTAAAACTCGCAGTTTAACTGTGGTCATATTCTGCACGATAGTTCAACAGTTGTATAAATGAAGTTTGTAAATGATTTTTATAGTGTGATATCTGGCGACTCATAATGGGTCGTGTGGACCTTTTTTGGGGGTGTCACATATATCATCTCTTCCCCTTCCCTGCTCTTTTATCTCCATAATTAACCCTCATTCGATTCCTTTTCGATTTATTTTCCTCCGCTTCATCTTTGGTTTACTTCTCACCTCTTCCTCTTCTTCTTCTTCTTCTTCTTCTTCCACTTTCAGTCGATTCCTTTTTTAAATTTTCGATTCTTTCCATCCTTTGGTTTCAAGTATCAGATCTCTTAAAGCTCTGTTATCACAAACCTAGAAGTCCCAAATTAGCAAATCCTCATCAACTAGATTAGGTGCTATGCGAGATGAAACCAGTCGAAATATTCAATACAATACCTTAACCCTTCTACTTATATCTACACATATATATAGAGAGAGATTGTAGAGAGAAAGAAATAAAGGGGAAAAAGAGGTAGAACTGGAGCCAAGGGTGAAATCTTTGTCCTACAAAGTGAAGGATATGTCTCGAGAATCTCCTTCTCAAAAGTGCGCACATATTCAAGATAGAACTTTGGAGTCATTGGTCTACTGGCACAAATACCAAGAAATAGATTCTGCTTAAACTCGATGTACGTATGCAATTTAATTCAGTTGTTGATGGGTCGATTTCTTTTTTGATTAACATGATGGGTCAAATTTTTTATCTGGAATTTGTTCAATTTTCTCTTCTGGGTTGTTTGAATGTTGGGGTTTGGTTGACATTTGACCAATTAGTAACATCTGCTCAAATAAATATGAATCTGTTTGTTTTAGTTTCTTCTTTTTTTTAGTCTCTATGTATACATTTTAAGAACAATTGTTATTTTCACATTTAAAATAACAAATATTGAGATTTATACGTTAATTTTTAGTTAACTCTACGAATTAGACTCTAATTTTGGGACAGATTTTTTTTTAAAAAAAGATTCATTTTTGGACAGAGGGGTGTGTGTGTTCTCCTTACTCATCTGACATGAAAGTCTTGAATAATTTATCTCAGTTTTAGATTTAATTTTTGTTAATTGTTGAGGCATAATTGTGGTATTATTTTTCGATGATTAAGTTGCTTGAACTATAATGCTTTGTAGTGACTTTGTTTTCTCAGAGAATATGCTACCTAGAGGTCCTCAGGAATAACTTTGTTTTTAAAATTTCCCAATTATTATATATCTAATACAAGACACTTTATGAACTATCTTTGTTAGATATTATGTTTCTGAAAGCATGATATTTAGTTGTTAGTTGTAGGTTACCAAGTTTGATTTCATTCTGACATCTCTAAACCTGAATTAGAGACCCCTTCGTTCACAAGGTATATTAATTTAATCTTCTCTCAAAATTTCATGTTGTTTTTTATAATTTAATGGTCTATTGTTGTCTATTGAATAAGTAATTTCACTGGGAACTTTGATTTTGATGCACTGTTTGTTGATTGAACTTTCAGTCGTTACTTGGTTTTGAGGGTGAAGGATGAGTTATTTTGTTTGGAGTTTTTAATTTTAATTGTTGAAGATGATTAACATTGTTATTGGTTTAATTGCATAATTGTGATGTTTCAATTCTACTTACTCATTTTGTGTGAAAGTTTTGAATAATTTATTTCACTTTTAGATTTAATTTTCGTTAAATGTGGCCACATGTATGGTATGGCCGAAATGAAGAATATTGAAAAAGAGTAACTTAATGACTTTAGTAAACAGGTTCTCAATCGTGGTTTTTCTATTGGGAGATTAAAAGTACAAAATAAACTTTATATCAGGGTAGCTCATATATATTATTTTGAAGTCATAGTTGATGGTGTTTTCAGGTGGTTAGGCTACTAAAGTTATACCAAAGTTGGGAAAATAACCTAGATATTGACTTTGAAGGTAATTTCTTAGAAATAGTATTCATTATTGGTTTCCCCGAGTTTTTTTTTCTTTTATAATTGTCAATATGTTTTGGAGTACATTTGTTTAATGAATATGATATGAAGCGACTGATGATTAGTTTTAAGTATTATGAAGGGCAGTGGCAAGGCATTTTGTGCTGGTGGTGATGGTATTGGTCTTTATCATTCAATAAATGAGGTACAAGACTAAAGTATTCTTTTAACAGCAGTGCATACAAAGTTTTCACTATTAGGTTTGTTTATTTCAAGTATGTTATTTTAGTTGATAGTTTTGTACAAATGTGACATTATACCCCACAAGCCATAGCCCATGTGAGCCTATAATGATCACCATTCACTTTCGTACTAAGAATTACTATATTACTCCATTCTCTTTATTTCTTCTTCCTTGAGGAGAAAATATCAATGGGGAGAAAAACATATTGTCTATACTAGCTTTTACAACCCTATTCATTGGGTTAGTAGCTGCAGATTGGAACATTTTGCACCAAAGAAAGAAGAGGCCTGATGTAGTAGCACTAATTTAAAGAATTTCTGTGAAAGTTGGAGGATCAATGTGGAGATAAACAATGTTAGAGATTTTGAAGTTGTCCCACAAGAATGTACCTAATATATAGGTAAATACGTGACGTCTTCTCAATACAAGGCAAACTTGGAGAGTGCACTAGAAGAATCTGCAGAATTACTATTCCAATTAAACACAAATATCACTATTTGATTAATGTTATTAAGCACTTATGGGTAAAACTAATTACTGAATTATGCACTGTTTTACTTCATAATTTATAGCGTTTTGATTGTTGTTTCAAATTGTATTATTTTCTGAATGTTGTTGATGGAATTCATCAATCTTTTAATTTTATGTTTTCAATAATTTAACAAATTTACATGTTTTTAAAACAGTTGAATGATACTTTTGTCCTTTTAAATTGTCGCATATCAAGTAATTACATGGATTGTGTATTACGAGTCTTTTTTTGACATGAATGTCTTACAAATTATTAAATATATTATTCAAACTAGCCCGTGCATTGCATGGGCTATCAACTAGTAATAATAATGATAATGAAACCAAAGATCTCAGAAAATCGATTTTTGGGAAGCAGTTCAGCCTCTTCGATCCTAAACCTGCTTCTCAAATCCGTTTCTACCAAGCACAAAATGAACTCAAAGTCTACCAAACCAAGTTTTAATGGAGAAAACATTCCGCCACTAGATCCAAACATTTAGACTCACAATTTCTTAACCTCTCTTTAATCCCTAAACACTTACCCTCAAAACACGCAAATGAAGTCAGCAAATCAGAACCTCAGCAACAAGTAGTAGCACCTCCAGATCCACCAGTTAAGGTATCAAGTCTTGATAATAAATATACTTTATTAATATAAGAATTCATAGTAGAAACATTGATTCAACACATAATGAACTGTGACGCCCCCAAAATAGGTATACATCACCTATTCTGAGTCGCCAAATAAATGGTACAGAATACAAATACAACATTAAATATACAACATGAACTATGAGTTTTAATACACATATTGTCTTCTAGACAGTATTCAAACTCAAAATAAGTCCTCAATACATTTATTATCACACTATTTCATAGAATAATGAGGACTACTAATGCTATCATCTGGACCGTCACTCCGTTCTTTGACTAGTCCCTGCTATGTTCTCATTTCCTAAAGAGAACAATGAAAGAAAAAGGATGAGCTCAACTAGCCCAGTAAGAAATATTATGACTAAGATAATGCAGAATAAATTATCGTTAGCCTTCAACAGTGTTAAACTAATACAATATAACAAACATCAAGTTTAACTACAGCGGAATAAGTAATCCATTAGAAGAGTCAAGTAGAGAATAAAATCTACTATCTTCTATAATTTAAAAGGTTTTTCATCACTTTTATCGGTGAGACTCAACTCAATAAATAATCCACATCATCCCTGCACTACGGCCAAGGATATTCATTAGTATCACAACCACAAATTATCCATGCACTACGGTCCAAGGATATTCGTGTTTTCATCAATGGTCATGATCATGCCAACAACTATCCATCAATGCACTACGGGCCAATGAGGATTTGTACCACATCATTTGTAACTTTACGGTCATGATTATACCGAATAATCCCTGGTCATAATCATACCAAGTCCATCTATGCACTACAAACCACAGATGACTTTCAACATAATATAAACATGAGGATGATGAAAATGACATAATAATTCAATAAAACAAGTTCAAGAATAAATTTTAAAGATTTATAAGTTAATTTATCCTGAACTCATTAATGTCCAAATTGTCAACATGATACTGCTTTGTGGAGTAAAATTCAAGAATGCTCGTAAGAATATTTTCATGAAAAGATCTTTGGATGAAGCGAAATATCCGTGATATTCTACAACTTTCATGGAGTATAGAAGCCAAAACTTAAACCAACCGAGTATAATAGAATATATGAAACTATGCAAATGGATTTTACGCGCCATGCGGTAATCCACGTAAATGCATCATTTCCACGCTTTAATAAGGAATGAATACAAAGGATCATTCACCATGCATACGGTAATCCACATAGATAAGTTATTCCAATGAATAATAAAGAATGGAACCAGGTCATACGTAATCCACACGCATGTGAGGATATTCCAATGAGAATACTAAAGAATGGAACCCGAGTCAAATGCGTAATCCGCATGCATGTGGATGTTCTAACGAAATAATAAAGAATGGAACCAGTCATGATAATCCGCATGTATGGATGTTCCAACGAAATAATAAATAATGGAACCCGAGTCATGCGTAATCCGCACGAGATAGGATGTTCCAACGAAATAATAAAGAATAGAATAACAACAAAATTCACCGGGCATGCGATGAGCGCGCATGCAGACGAGTTATTCCAATGTAATAATAAAGAATGGAATAACAGAAGAATTTCACTATGTATGCGGTGTGCCGCCCCCAAAATAGGTATACCTCACCCATCTTGAGTCGTCATATACATGGTACAAAATTCAAATACAATCTTAATTATACAACAGTCGTGCAAAATACGACGACATATATACTGTGAGTTTTAATACAAATATTGTAACGTATATAATACGACAATATTCATACTCAAATTAATACATGCCATATAAAGTACAACATCAAATATTTCAAGTCTCCAAAGGGACACGAGAAGATTTCTGTTCTCTTCATTTTACTGTTGTGCACTTTTGACGCTTTCAGGGTCGGGTTCTCATCACCCTATTGTTGTTCACCAAAATCAATTATTAAGTGACGTATAAAATACGACACACACATCTTAGGTACTCAATACAATTATATATTGCATGTCATGCCATAGTAAGGACTACTAATGCTATCATCTGGACCATCACTCCATTTCTCGACTAGTCCCAACTATATTCTCATTTCCTGAAGAGAACAATAAAAGAAAGGGTGAGCTCAACTATCCCAGTAAGAAATATTATGACTAAGATAATGCAGAATAAATTATCATTAGTCTTTAACAATGTTAAACTGATAAAATACAATAGACGTCAAGTTTAACTGCAGCGGAACAAGCAATCCATTAGAAGTGTCAAGTAGAGCATAAAATCTACTATCTTCTATGATTTAAAAAGATTTTCATAAACTTTATCGCTGAGACTCAGATTAATAAATAAACCACATCATCCCGACACCACGGCCAAGGATATTCATGTAATCATCAATGGTCATGATTATACCGAATAATCCCTGGTCATAATCATACCAACAACTGTCCACCAATGAACTACAGGCCAATGAGGACTTTTATCACATCATTCGTTACATTACGGTCATAATTATACCGAATAATCTCTGGTCATAATCATACCAAGTCCATCTCTGCACGTAAGCCAAAGATGACTTTCATCACAATATAAGCATGAGGATGATGACAATAATATAAGCATTAATCAAACAAATATAAGGATAAATATTAAAGACTTTAAATTTATCCAAATATTATCCATCACTTAAATAACTCATAATCTAATATTGTTATTATAACAATATTTTAATCACTTCTTAAACTTATAAACAATTTAATTTAATTGTTTACACTTTACCAAATAATGCATTTAATCATTCAAAAATGTCATACTCATAAGATTTCATCACCAATGATCAAATCACTCATCAAAAATCTGCATATACCTTATATAGGATTTTTAAGCCCTGAAATCCTATTTACCAATTCTTCAACATAACATATTTAACTCATATGTTTGAAACTAAACCATTTTCATAAAAAATTACCAAATCAACTTATTATTTTTCTATCCTTTGTCCAAACATATATACATATATTTCATACACCACAAGTATTTTTTTATAATTTTTCAACTCTCTTAAGTATTTTTCAAAAATCAATTTCTAATTAATTCCTTAAGAAATTAGCTACCTCAAGTTTAACTCCAAAAATTCTCAAATCTTGGCAGGATCTTACACATGTTAACGTGAGCTTCCAGTTTAAATTTCATGGTCATTGGAGTTATAGAACTCCGGTTATAGTGTTTTTCGTCGGAAAAACCTAAATATTAAAATGGTCATAACTTGTTCATTTTAAGTCGGAATGAGCTCATTTTTGGACAAGAGGTACTTTATACCATATATTTTCATGTCCCAAAAGGCCAGAATTTTTCTCATAAATTAAGTGGCCAAAAATACCCTTTTAAATTTATGGGCAGTAGCTTTTTGGTACTTTGTAATTTTTGATTCCTTTGCTAAAATCAGTCCACACGAAAATTTAGAACACCTTTTCCAGTGATTCCACTTGGATAAGTTAGAAAACTCATAGGTCTAACTCTAGAACTTGACCACACTTAAAAATTCAAAATATAATAGGAGATATGGTCAATTGAATTTTATGTTCCATTTTTACCAAAAATCTGATTTTCAACTCTTTGTGATTTCTAAGAAACTTTCATGTTTTCCCATAATAACCAACATAACTCCTCATAACACTTACTAATACTACATATACCTATAATTTTTATCAGTCCAATGCTTTTATTATGACTTTCATCTTAATCCACGTAAACAGATCATTTCCACAATTTAATAAGGAATGAATACAAAGGATCATTCACCATGCATGTGCTAATCCACATAGACAGGTTATTCCAACAGAATAATAAAAAATAGAATAACTGAAGAATTTACCATGTATGCGGTACTTCGCATAGACAGGTTATTCTCAACAAAATAATAAAGAATGAAATAACTGAAGAATTCACCATGCATGCGATAGATCGCACAGACAGGTTATTCCCAACAGAATAATAAAGAATGGAATAACTGAAGAATTCACCATGCATGCGATAGATCGCATGCATCGGGTTATTCCCAATGAATAATAAATAATAGAACCGTGTCACGCGTAAACGCCGCACGCATGGGATATTCCGCCAATAATAAATAATAATGAATCAATCGTGCACGCGCCTTGCGAGACATGGATATTCGACGAATAATAAATAATGGAATAATAGAAGAATTTCACCATGTATGCGGTACTTGCATGTATGACAAAGTTATTCAATATGATAATAAAGAATAGAATAACAATAGCTCTCTTCACGAATACGAAAGAAACAATACCCTTACGAGTATAACAAATAATATCCCTTACCTTATAAAGAAGAGTACTCCGATGGGTAGGGTGGGGATATACTTGAAGAAAACTTGCACTACACTCAAATCTTCTTAAAACTCTAAAGAAATACGCTCAAAATTATAGAAGAGATCAAAATTCTCTAAATTTCTGGTGTGATTTCAATTCTAACTAAGCATCCTATTTATAGGAAAATAGAAAGAATACTATGAAATAAAATATAATATATATTTATATATATTTATATATTTTATTTAAAATCTAATAAAATAATTAACTTTATAAAAGTATTTACGTTTTATATAAACGATTTTACTATCAAAACACTATGCATAATAAAATATATTATATTCTAATTATTATCTAATAAAAAATAACTTTATAAAAGTATTACATTTTATATAAAAAGATTTTACTATACAAAAACACTATGCAGAGCATTTATGCAAATACTATGTATAATAAAATATAATATATTCTAATTATTGCTTAATAATAATAAAACAAATTACTTTATAAAAGTATTTTGTTTTATATAAAAACTTTTTCTATTTTATTACATTAATAATATTAATATAATATATATATATAAAAACTTCCATGACTTCATAAAAAGATACCTCAATATTTTAACAACATTTATCATCACTATTATAATTCACAATATTAATCAACCAGGTCGTTTCCAGGAAAGAGGGGGCTTTCCAATAAGGATTTCTTCCTATTGGTGCACAATTAGGTGACCAAACCTCTCCTTGGCAGAACTTCTAGACATCGTTAATATTGTAAATAATAATATTATTAACTTTGTTATCTCAATTATTGATTTAATAATATATAAAATGTAGGACCCCAACTTATTATAAATAAAATTAAATTTCCTCTATTTATTATTTTGAAATAGTAAGGGTTGATTTGATTAATGTGGTTAGTTATGGGTAAAATGTGCAAATATTTCAAATGAGCAAGTGGTTATAAAATATTCATTTTTATCGGAGAATATTCGTTTGATCGTGGAATATTTTTACTGTCGGGGAATATTCGTACGACGACGCAGCCTTGTGTGGGCCCCATAACGGAAAGCGATTGTATGAAGAAAACGACAAATATAAGTTGTTTATAAATAACGGCGTAGTTGTTACCGTTAATACTGTTGAAATACTCGGTGGTTAAAACACAATAGCACACGGTATTGCACAAATTATTGATTGTTACGTAAGAAGGCACTACTCAATAATTGTTACAGTAGTTACTGTTTAATATTTTATTGATTCAATAATTGCTACGTTGATATTTCATATTATTGTTGTTTCAATAATTGTCACTACACAGTATTTTCCTTTGTCGAATCAATAATTCATATTATTTGAATAATATTATTAGATAGCATTATTGACAATGTCTAGAAAGTTCTGTCTAAGGAGAGATTTGGTCACCTAATTACGCGCCAGTAAGGAAAATATTTATTTTATGTAGATATAGATGGAGAAAATTTTAAAGTGACAATTGTTGAAAAATTGATATTTTATCTTTTCTGATAAAATTATTCATTTAAATATATTGTTATATTTTAATAATATAATAATAGTGATATTTTTACAATGAATGTGGGATATATGAATATATGAGGAGGAAGAGTATTTTTGTTAAAAAAAAAATATTTAAAACATATTTTTCATGTTTGTGGACCCCATTTCTTGACTGAAATTTGATTATAGCCTGTAAAATCGCCTGTTTGTGGTTCGTTTCTTTAAAATATTTTTCATCATCCTCAGTCCTAAATTATGCTATTACTGAATATCATTAGCCTGTAGTGCAAGGATGGTTGATTTTTTTATGAATATCTTTGGCCCGTAGTGCAAAGATGTACAGGTGTTGAGATGAACATGACCAACTAATAAATATCTATGGCCTGTAGTGCAAAGATGAATATTTGATTCAAGATGTATGTTGATTGATGTTACAGGGATATAATATTGATGATGGACTTTTAAATTCATAGATATTAATAGATTTCATTCTCTACGTAACTCTTACATGAATTATTATTTCAATGCGAATATTGATCAAAAACTTGTTGTCTATTATATTCTATCGATTTTTCCTGTTGAAGACTAACGATAATTTGTTCTATATTATCTTAGTCATAATATTCTTCTTGGGCTAGTTGAGCTCACCCTTTTCCTTTTATTCCATTTTTCTTCTCTCGAGGCTAAATAAAGTATTTAGAATTTTGTAAATTTAATTTTAATATTATAATGTGAATTTGAGATAATATTATAGTTGTGGGTAGTATTTATAAATTTTGCAAAGTATGCAGTGGTTATATTATATTCGATTGGTGGGGAATATTAGGTTTAGCGAGGGAATATTAAATGACGACTCAATCATTGGTGGACCCTGAGCGAAATTATTGTCGGATTGAAAAAACGACAAAATATTTTATTGAAATAACGGCGGAAGTTTTACCGTAGTTCTTGTTGAACTACTCGGTAGTAAAAATACGATGTCGATGTGTGGTTGCATAGTAGCACTGCGGTATTGATTATTGATGCTTATGTGAGAAGTCACTCGGTTTGATTCCATTATTATGTCGATTAATAATATGAATTATTATAGCGATAATGACGTTTTGTTTTATTACGTATTATTAGCGTAATAAAAGCGAAACATCTTTTATATAAAATAGAATACTTTATTAAAGTTATTACATAAATAGAATATATTATATTTTATTATGCATAGTGTTACATAGTGTTTTGCATAGTGTTTTGCATAGTATTGCATAGTGTTTGCATAGTAAAATATTTTTATATAAATAGAATATATTATATTTTATTTAAAATATTTTTCTTTAAATATGGATAGTCAGATTAAAATGTAAATCAATCTGACCGATAGTTCATGGATTAATTCTTATGCATTCCATTTTCCTATAAATAGAAGCTTCATTCCTTCATTATTTTCTTACGAATTCATTGAAACTACAGAGAGAAAATTATAGAGAGAAGCTATAGAGAAAGTTATAGAAAGAAGAAGAGTATTACGCTACTTCACTACTTCTATATTGAGTTTTTTTACGGTGGGTGTTATTCTTCTTCTTGAAGAGAACTTTTGTTATTCCATTCACAATTATTACATTGGAATAACTTTTGTAAAAAAGGCATACCCTATACATAACTTTTGTATCACGCGGCATACCTATACTTGGTGAAATCCTTATGTTATTCCATTGCTTATTATTACATTGGAATAACTTTTGTATCTGTGATTTACCCTATACTTGGTGACATTCTTCTATTATTACATTGGAACATCACATGCATGTGTTTTACACCGGACACAGTTACATTTTTATTATTACATTGGAACATCACATGCATGTGTTTTTACAGGACTGGTTAAAATCTTTATCATTACATTGGAATATCCTATCTGTGTGTTCACCGGATCTGGTTCCATCTTTATTATTACATTGGAACATCCACATGGTGTGAATTTCACGACTTTGGTTCCGTTATTATTATTATTACATTGGAATAACTTTTATCATCATCTGAAATCCGCATGTATGGTGATTTCTTTTGTTATTCCATTCTTTATTATACCCAAGTTGGTTAAAACTTTGACTTCTATACTCCATGAAATTAGTAGAATATCCTTGATATTTGCGTTTCATCGATATCTTTTCATGGAAATATTCTTACGATCATTATTGAATTTTACTCTCTGAAAGCGATATCATGTTGACAATTTGGGCGTTAATAATTCATGGATTAAATAATTCTTGAACTTGTTTTATTGAATTATTATGTCATTGTCATCATCCTCATGTTATATTATGTTATCTTTGGCTTACGTGCATAGATGAACTTAGTATGATTATGACCGAGGATCATTCGGTATAATCATGACTTGATATAAATGATGTGACAAAAGTCCTCGATGGCACATAATGCGATGATGGATAGTTTTGGTATGATTATGACCGGGGGTGATTCGGTATAGTCATGACCATTGATAATTTGATGAAAATCCTTGGCCAGGTAGTACGGGGATGATTAGATGTGGTGGTTTATTATTAAAATTTGAGTCTCGTGATAAAAATTGATGAAAACCTTTTAAAACCTAAAAGATAGTAGACTTTATTCTCTACTTGACTCTTTTAATGGATTGCTTATTCATTTGCAGATTAAACCTGGTTTATCTATTGTATTTTATCGGTTTAACATCTTTGTTGAAGGCTAATGATAATTTATTACGCATTATCTTAGTCATAATATTTCTTCTTTGGCTAGTTGAGCTCACCCTTTCTTTCACTTTATTCTCTTGAAAATGAGAACATAGATGGGAGACGAGTCGGGAGCGGAGTAATGGTCGAGAGGATAGCATTAGTAGTCCTCACTATTACGTGAAATAGTGTGATAATAGTTGTAATGAGGACTCCTTTTGAGTTTGTATAATATCTAGTAGACAAAATTTGTATTCAAACTCACGATTTATGTCGTATGTACCACGACAGTTATATTAGTAAGTTGTATTTGAATTTATGTACCATGTAAGTGGCGACCCAAGATGGGTGGCGTATACCTAATTTTGGGGCGTCACGGTTTGGTATCGAGCTTAGGATATGATCCACGGCTAAGATGTGAGAATAGTACTAGGAGGGAGAGCGGGGAATTCCTTGCTAGTATGACCTACCTAAGTTTATTTGGTATTTGATTGGTCGGTCGAGTATATAGTGATAATATGTTGCATGTTAATTAACCCTTGTTTTGTGGCGGTGTTTGTATTTAGATGTTGTGAATAGGGCTCGGTTATTGGAGCGCGATAATGAGTCACTCAACCAAAAAAGTAACGACCAACAACACGATAATAATCATCTTTGGTGTAGCGACCATCGAAACAATGATGACCATCGTGGGAGAAATTATCATGCCAAGAATGGTAACCACTTGACCACATGGCAAAGATAATAGAGTGGAAATTTCAAGAAGAAGGTCATTTAGCTCGATTTTGTCGTGCACCAAAGTCAAGTCCAATTTGGGACGGGGGCACCAAAGGCGGATAAGGATAAAACAAAGTCGGTGGTTTTTTGAAGAAGCGTTTTTCATGACTTCTTAAAAAGCAAGTGACTTCGAGCGAAGTTAGCACGGGTTAGTTAATTATAAATTCTTGCGAAGTCTTTACCTTATAAGATCTGGGTTCTACCCATTATTTTATCTCTCTTGCTTTGCGTTCAACATTTAAATTTGACTCAGGAGAAGTTAGACTTTAACTTATTGGTTGAAACTTCGTTGGGAGAAACCTTCGTTTACCTCCTTTGTTTATTAATCTTGTTGTTTCAAATAAACACTTTCACGTTACTGTCGATATTATCTCTTTGAAAATATTTGCCTTTGATGGTATTTTAGGAATCGATTGGTTAACTACTCATCATTCTTTTTGTAAGGTTGTTAGCTTTTATATTCTAACCAACTTTGTTACTAATTCAAAGTCACCAAACCTTTAATCATTGTCATATCAAGCCATAAGTAAAGAGCCCCGAACCTTTCGTTGTTGACTTCCTTGTGTGGAATGCACCGAAGCGGGACTTTACATGTAGGCGACATCGTGAATGAAGATGGCAAGTTTATAGGTATCATTGTGAGGTCTTATCTAGGTTAAGGGATAGAAGTCACGATTGGTATCAATGTGACGTCTTATCCAAGTCTTGGATGAGAGTCCGCAGTTTTGAATGATATTTCTATCATTAATAAATTTCTTGACGTATTCTTGAAGATTTCCTAGCCTACCTAGGCGTGAAATCGAATTTTGTATTGACCCCGTCTGAAAAAACCCATTTCTTAAACCCTCAAATATTTCTTCAACTAAATGAGCAGTTTCGTGGTTTATGATGAAAGTCATAATAAAAGCATTGGAATAATAAAAATCATGGGTATATGAAGTATTAGTAAGTTTTATGATGAGTTATGTTGGTTAGTATGTGAAAACATGAAAGTTTCTTAGAAATCACAAAGAGTTGAAAATCAGATTTTTGGTGAAAAGCGTAACATGAAATTCAATTGACCATATCTCCTATTATATTTTGAATTTTTGAATGTGGTCAAGTCCTAGAGTTAGATCTATGAGTTACCTAACTAATCTAAGTGGAATTACTGGAAAAGGTGTTGTAGATTTTTGTGTGGACTGATTTTAGCAAAGGAGTGCAAAGCTGCAAAAAGCCGAAAAAGCTTCTGCCATGATTTTTTAGAGAGGCTGTTTTGGCCACTTAAATTATGAGAAAAATTCTGGCCTTTTGGGACATGAAAGTATATGGTATAAAGTACCTCCTGTCCAAAAATGAGCTCATTACGACTTAAAATGAGCAAGTTATGACTATTTCAATATTTAGGTTTTTCCGAATGAAAAACGCTATAACCGGAGTTCTATAACTCAGATGACCATGAAATTTAAACTGGAAGCTCACGTTAACATGTGTAAGGTCCTGCCAAGATTTGGGAATTTTGGAGTTAAACTTGAGGTAGCTAATTTCTTAAGGAATTAATTAGAAATTGATTTTTGAAAAATAGTAAATGAATTTTAAAAATTCCGAGAAAATATATTTTCATTATGGGACTATATTATGCTAAATCCCAGAAAAGAAATATTTTTGGGACTGATTTGGTATTTTTCATGAAAATAGTTTAATTCTGAACATATGAGTTAAATATGTTATGTGAAGTAACAAAGTTGAAAATAGGATTTTATGGCTAAAGAATCCTATATAGAGTATATGCATATTTTTTGAGAGGATTTGATAATTGGTGATGATATCTTATGAGTATGGCATTTTGAATGATTAAATGCATTATATGGTAAAAGCGTAAACAATTAAGATAAATTGTTTATAAATTTAAGAAGTGATTAAAATATTGTTATAATATTAATGATATTAGATTATGAGATTATTAAGTGATTGATAACATGGGGATATTCTTGAATCTGGATAAATTATATTATAAATGTTTAATATTTATCCTTTATCTCATTTGATTGATTCTTTATATCATTATCCTCATGCTTATATTATGTTGAAAGTCATCTCGTGGCTTTGTAGTGCATAGATGGACTTGGTATGATTATGACCGAGGATTGTTCGGTATAATCATAGCAGTAATTGAAAACACAATTATCTTTGGTAGTAGTGCATGGATAATTTGTGGTCGTGATCTTAATGAATACATTATCTTTGGTAGTGGTTAATGAATACACGATTATCTTTCGCTTAATGAATACGAATTATCTTTGTAGTAGTATGGATAATTTGTGGTCGTGATATTAATGAATACACAATTATCTTTTAGTAGTGCAGTGCATGGATAATTTGTGGTCGTAATCTTAATGAATACACAATTATCTTTGGTAGTAGTGCATGGATAATTTGTGGTCGTGATCTTAATGAATACACAATTATCTTTGGTAGTAGTGCATGGATAATTTGTGGTCGTGATACTAATGAATACACGATTATCTTTGGTAGTAGTGCATGGATAATTTGTGGTCGTAATACTAATGAATACCACGATTATCTTTGGTAGTAGTGCATGGATAATTTATGGTCGTGATACTTAATGAATACACAATTATCTTTGGTAGTAGTGCATGGATAATTTGTGGTCGTGATCTTAATGAATACGCGATTATCTTTGGTAGTAGTGCATAGATAATTTGTGGTCGTGATACTTAATGAATACCACGATTATCTTTGGTAGTAGTGCATGGATAATTAAATGGTCGTGATACTTAATGAATATCCTTGGCACGTAGTGCGGGGATGATTCGATGATATGGATTAATTATTGAAATGAGTCTCGTGATGAAATATTAATTCATGGATGTGGTAAAAGTCATCTTTGGTAGTAGTGCATTGATGGACTTGGTATGATTATGACCCGAGGATTATTCGGTATAATCATGGCCGTAATTGAAAATCTGAATATCCTTGGCGATTGGTGCATGGATAATTAAGTGGTTTGTGATACCATTAAGTGAGTCTCGGCATTATTGGTTTTACTGATTATATATCTTTGGCTTTGTAGTGCAAAGATGAATTGTTAATGAATATCTTTGCCGGGATTGCAAAGATGAATTTAATATTTTTAACGATAAAAAGTATTCAGGTATCCTCATCTCTTTATCATACAGTCGTACCACTAATTTCGGTGAAATTCCATAAGGAGGGAGATTGTGAGACCCCAGTTTTATCAATAAAGATTTAAATTTTGTCGAAATAATTTTTAATATTATGGTGTGAATTTGAGATAATATTATAGTTGTGGGTAGTATTTATAAATTTTGCAAAGTATGTAAGTGGTTATATTATATTCGATTGGTCGGGGAATATTCGGTTTAGCGAGGGAATATTAAATGACGACTCAATCATTGGTGGACCCTAGCGAAATTATTATTGTCGGATTGAAAAACGACAAAAATATTTTATTGAAATAACGGCGGAAGTTTTCACCGGTAGTTCTTGTTGAACTACTTTCATTAGTAAAAGTAAATGAATGTCGTGTGGTTGCGTAGTAGCACCTGCGGTATTGATTATTGATGCTTATGTGAGAAGTCACTTTCGGTTTGATTCCATTATTGTCGATTAATAATATGAATTATTATAGCGATAATGGCGTTTTGTTTTATTAATTATTATTAGCGTAATAAAAGCGAAACATCTTTATATAAAATAGAATACTTTATTAAAGTTATTACATAAATAGAATATATTATATTTTATTATGCATAGTGTTGCGTAGTATTTTGCATAGTGTTTTTTGCATAGTATTGCATAGTGTTTGCATAGTAAAATGTTTTATATAAATAGAATATATTATATTTTATTTAAAATATTTTTCTTTAAATATGGAATGTCAGTTAAAGTAAATCAATACGGATAGTTCATGGATTAATTCTTATGCATTCCATTTTCCTATAAATAGAAGCTCGTTCCTTCATTATTTTCTTACGAATTCATTGAAACTCTGAGAGAAATTATAGAGAAAGCTATAGAGAAAAGTTATAGAAAGAAGAAGTATTATTACTACTTCTTCACTACTACTTATTATATTCTTTTTTTTACGGTGAGGGGTGTTATTCTTTCTTCTTGAAGAGAACTTACATTATTCCATTCATTATTATTACATTGGAATAACTTTTGTAAAAGTGGCATACCTATACATAACTTTTGTATCATGGCATACCTATACTTGGTGAAATCCTTATGTTATTCCATTGCTTATTATTACATTGGAATAACTTTGTATCTGTGTGATTTACCCTATACTTGGTGACATTCTTCTATTATTACATTGGAACATCACATGCATGTGTTTTACATCTGGACTGGTTAAATTTTTATTATTACATTGGAACATCACATGCATGTGTTTTACAGGACTGGTTAAAATCTTTATCATTACATTGGAATATCTATCTGTGTGTTTTACAGGATCAGTTCCATCTTTATTATTACATTGGAACATCACATGATTGTGAATTTCACGACACAGTTCCGTTATTATTATTACATTGGAATAACTTTTATACATCTTGATACTGCATGCATGGTGATTTCTTTTGTTATTCCATTCTTTATTATACCCGGTTGGTTAAAACTTTGACTTCTATACTCCATGAAATTAGTAGAATATCCTTGATATTTGCGTTTCATCCAATATCTTTCATGGAAATATTCTTACGATCATTATTGAATTTTACTCTCTGAAACGATATCATGTTGACAATTTGGGCGTTAATAATTCATGGATTAAATAATTCTTGAACTTGTTTTATTGAATTATTATGTCATTGTCATCATCCTCATGTTATATTATGTTATCTTTGGCTTACGTGCATAGATGAACTTAGTTTGATTATGACGAGGATCATTCGGTATAATCATGACTTGATATAAATGATGTGACAAAAGTCCTCGGTGGCTTTTTATAATGCGATGATGGATAGTTTTGGTATGATTATGACCGGGGGTGATTCGATTATATGTGTGGCGCCCCAAAATAGGTATACATCACCCATTACGAGTTGTCGATACATGATGCGAAACAACTACAACTTTATTATTACAACGATGGCGTGAGTTTAAATACAAATATTATCTTCTAGACAATATTTATACTCACATAAATCCTCATCACATTTATTGATACATTATTTTACAAAATGGTGAGGACTACTAAACAATCCTTTCTAAAACCTTCATTCCATACCCAGGCTACGTACTTTCGCTATATTCTAGCCTCCACGAGAAGAATGGAACAAAAAGGAAAAGGGTGAGCTCAACTAGCTTCGATAAAGAATATTATGACTAAGATAATATACAACAAATTATCGTTAGTCTTCAACGAGGAAAAATTTAATAGAATCTGATAGACAACAAATTTTCAATCAATATTAAGTGAAATAATAATTCATTAGAAGAGTTAAGTAGAGAATGCAAACTACTATCTTCTATGTGTATGAATTTAAAAGTTCATCGTCTATCTTTTTTATCCTGTAACAACAATCAATCGATATCATACGGAATCAAATATTCATCTTTTGCACTCTGGGCGAAAGATATTCATCGATTAGTCATATTCATTTTAAACACTGTTCATCTTTGCACTACTGAGCCAAAGATATTAATCGATCGGTCGTATTCATCTCGACACTGTTCATCTTTGCTTTCTGAGCCAAAGATATTCTTGAAAATCATTCATCTTTTTTTGGGCGAAGATACTGGGCCAAAGATATTCAATAATATCATCATTTAAGGCGAGGATGATGAAAAATATTTTTAAAGAAGCGAATCCGGTGAAACAAAATGACAAGGATTAAGGATTAAAGATTAGTACTTTGTTTTATCCATGTCCAACAATACCCCAAAAATAATCACGGTGGTGTAAAATTCAAGAATGATCAAAACATGGATCTGATCAAAGCTAGTATCCAAAATAGATATTTTGGACAAAAAGAAGAAATTTTATTTTTTTGGTGAATAGTCTTAGTATCGTGAATAGTCTAGTATCGTGAATAGTCTTAGTATCGTGAATAATCTTAAAATATCATGAATAGTAAATCAAACACCAAAAGATAGAAATTCCACAAAAAATATTTTCACGCTTCATGAATAGTACTAAATGAATAGTAACTTCGTGAATAGTAACTCATGAATAGTAACTTCGTGAATAGTAACTCATGAATAGTAACCCAGAGCATGAAAAAGTTCCAAATTTGATAAAAACTTCGGATCGACATTTGGTATAATGATATTGAAGAAATAATATCATTCTGAAAAAAATAATATCCTTACCTCGAAGAATCGATGCTTGGAAGGAAAGGTCGGGAAGTGATCTTTGAATGAAACTTATCTTGACAACAACTCTCAAAGTATCTAAATACTCACAAAATCGCTCGATAATATAGAGAGAAAGAAAAAACTTTGTTTACGGTGTGATTTTCAATTCTAACTTAGCCCTCTATTTATAGGAAAATGTTAGCCAGCAAGAAGCGAGACTTGACTGCTAATTACGATGGCTTTACACTTTACTTACTATTATTGCCACCCACCACATTTGAAATAAAATTCAGCACATTTCTTCACCAACCACAAGTGGGGCCCACTCAATTCTAAATTTTCCACCAAAATCAATTATAACCCTAATTTACGAATCGAGACACCTCTTAAAATTCATAACAAATCATTAGTGCATTTTAACGGTTCAAAATTTGTGGACATATACTCAACTTATGTATGTATAACATACCCAAAAATTACCACAATCAGCGGTCGGATTAAAAATTATAATCCCATATATATCTCTAAAACCCACGATTTAATTTTTAATACCTCGATCTGGTAAAATCTTGATAAAACACCTCAACAATAATTTCTTCATTTATAACCACATAAATAAATCCATCATTTATATCCACATAAAATAAATATTTCTTTATCATATGAATCAATAATTAATTATTCACAAATAATATTACGAAATCCATGAATTATAATGACGGTAGTTCCGGGAAGAAGGGGGCTTTCAGATAAGGATTTCTCTCTTCTTGGCGCGCAATTAGGTGACCAAACCTCTCCTTGACGAAACTTTCTAGACATTGCCAATAATGCTATCTAATAATATTATTTAAATAATATGAATTATTGATCGATAATGGAGATAATGTGCGGTGACAATTATTGAACAACAATAATATAAAATATCAACCTGACAATTATTGAATCGATAAAATAAAATATTGAGCGATAACTACTGTAAAAATTATTGAGTAGTGCCTTCTTACGTAAGGATCAATAATTCAACAATCTTTGTGCGTCTGGTGTCTTCTTTGTGCGACCACGCGTATTCTTGTATTTTAACCACCCGGTATTCAACGATCTTAACGGTGATGACAAACTACTGCCAGTTATTTTTAACCAACTTATATTTGTCGTTTTCTTCATCCATAAGCTTTCCGTTATGGGGCCCACACATGGCATGCTTGGCAGTCGTAAATATTCCCTTCTAAGCGATCTGAATATTCCACGACCAAACGAATATTCCCAGACAAAATGAATATTTTATAACCACTTGCTTATTTTGAAATATTTGCGTATTTAACCCTTAACTATCCACATTAATCAAATCAACCCTTACTATTTCAAAATAATAAATAAAGGAAATTCCTTTTTATTTAAAAAATTTGAGGTCTTACTGACCTCCCTCCTTATGAAATTTAAGTCCTCGAAATTGGCGTGCGACGTACTGGTGTTTGAAAAGGTGAGGATACCTCGCTTTCATTTCCGTTTCCAATTCGGTCATTTCCTCTATAGCATGATTCCTCCACAAAACTTTAACTTGTGGTATGACCTTTCTTGGCGTAGGGCATGCTCCTTCTATCCAAGATCTTGATAGGTACCTCCTCCTCATCGTTAAGTCTTGGCTATCTCGTCCCGGTTCTAACTTCGATAACGTGGTTGGGTCTTTCACATATTTACTGAAATCGGATATGTGAAACACATTATGAACACGAGACATACTCGGAGAATGCATGAAGTCATAGGCTACATTTCCTACTCGGTCGAGAATTTGAAATGGACCAATAAATGCGTGGATTGAGCTTTCCTCTCTTCCCAAATCTTGTAACTCCCTTCCATGGAGCAACTTCAACAACAATCGCGATCCCCACATTAAATTCCACGTCCTTTCGATGAAGATCCGCATAACTCTTTTGTCGATCTTGGCCGTTTGTATCGTTGTCGAATTATTTGGATCTTTTCGGTGATCATACGTCTTAACTCTCGGGTCCCAACAATGTTGCTTCACCCACCTCATCCCAACATATTGGAGAACGACATTTTCGTCCATATAATGCTTGAATGGAGCCACACCTATACTTGCACGATAAGCTGTTGTTGTGGGAGAATTCCACCAATGGTAAATACTTATCCCAACCGCCCTTGAAGTCTAGGACACGAGTCTTAATAAATCTTGAAGAGTTTGAATAGTCCTCTCGATTGTCCGTCCGTTTGGGGATGGTATCTTAGAACTAAATCGCAAATCCGTGCCCATAGCTTTTTGCAAGCTAACCCAAAATCTTGAAGTGAATCTTGGGTCACGATCCGAAACTATGGATACTGGCATGCCATGCAACCTCACAATCTCATTTACGTCACATACTAGCAAGGCGTTCAAGTGAATAAGTCTCCGTGTCGGCAAGAAATGAAGCGGACTTGGTTAATCTATCAACAATAACCCAAATAGCATTGATGCCTTGAGAAGCCGTAGGAAGACCAATATGAAATCCATGGTAATGTGTTCCCACTTCCATTCAGGAATCTCAAGTGGTTCTGAGCGGACCCTTAGGTACTAGATGCTCGCCTTTACGTTAATGCAAGTTAAACACATCGAGATAAACTTTGCAATCTCTCTTTCATATTATTCCACCAAAATGTATGTAGAAGATCACGATACATTTAGTACTTCGAGGATGGATTGCAAATGGTGTATTGTGTGCCTCCATCATAATCTTGTACTTCAAATCAGTCGTTAGGAACCTGAAGTCCAGAGAGTGGACTCAAGTATTCCTTCTTCATCAATTCTAAGCTTAGGAATAGCTCCTTCTTGTACTTTCTTCTTCATACGCGCATCGATTCAAGATTGGTGGCTTGAAGCAACCTTAACTTTTCTATTAAAGTTGGCTCTGTCGCGTATACTTGACATCATCGCTTTTCGTTCCGCATATGATCTTCTACTCGATCGTCGGCTACCACGTTAAACTTTACCGGGATGGTATTGAATAGTGTGGTCGTAGTCTTTCAATAGCTCGAGCCAGCGTCATTTGCCGCGTGTTGAGTTCTTTTTGAGTGAAGAAATATTTAAGGCTTTTATGGTGCGAATATATCTCCACTTTCTCCCCATATAGATAGTGCCTCCATATCTTTAAGCGAAAAGCTTATTGCTGCTTGACTCTAGATCATGAGTAGGATAATTCCTCTCATACTCTTTAAGTTGTCGCGAGGCATAGGCTATGACTTTCCCACGTTGCATGAGAACACATCCTAACCCTTTGCACGAAGCATCGTTGTAGATAACAAATCCATCCGAACGGATGGTATTGTTAGAAACAGTCTTAGAAATAAGTCTCTCTTAAGCTCTTGGAAACTTTTCTCGCATTCTTACGCTTCAAGCGAATTTACGTATCCTTTGAGTTAGTGAGTTAATGGAGTAGCGATTAGAAAACCCTTCCACGAATCTCCGATAATAACCAATTTAAGCCCAAAAAAGCTACGTGCTTGATCAATGAAACTTGGTTGCTCTCAACTTTGTATTGCTTCAATCTTGGCGGGATCAGCGGATACTCCATGTTTTGACACCACATGCCCAAGAAAGGCTACTTCTTCTCGAGCGAACTTCGCATTTCTTCAATTTGGCATATAGTTGGTTTTCACGAAGCCTTTGGAGTACCGACTTCAAATGGTGCTCATGATCTTCACGACTTTTGGAATATATAAGGATGTCATCAATAAAAACAACAACGAATCGATCCAAATATTCCTTGAATACTCGGTTCATCATATCCATGAAAGCAGCAGAGGAGCATTAGTTAGTCAGAAAGACATGACTAAGAATTCATAATGCCCATCTGAAGTTACGAAGGCGGTCTTTGGAATATCCTCGATTCTAATTTTGGTGATGATATCCGAGCGAAGATCGATTTTGAAAAGAATTGTGCCCCTTACAACTTGGTCAAACAAGTCATCAATACGAGGTGAGGATACCTATTCTTGATGGTGACATGGTTCAATTCCGATAGTCGATACAAAATCGCATACTCCGTCTTTCTTTTTTACAAATAAAAGCAGGGAGCACCCCGAGGAGATGTCTTAGGGCGAGATGAAACCCGATGTCCAACAATTCACGTAGTTGGACCTTTAACTCTGAAGTTCAATAGGAGCCATTCGATATGGGGTTTTAGAAATGGGCTTTGTGCGGGTTCAAGATCAATAAAGAATTCAACTTCACGTTACGGGGTAGGCCAGGAAGTTCTTGAAATCGTCGGAAAGTCGATAACAACGGGAATATTATTCAAATTTGGCGTGTCTTTATTCAAATCCATAACATGGGCTAAGAAAGCTTGACATCCGTTTTTCAATAAGCGAATAGCTTTATGATTAGATATGATAGTGATTGATTTTAATGGTTTAGTTGCTTGAATTAAATACAACGGGTTGGTTAGGAATATGAAAACTAACAACCTTACGAAAACAATCAATTTTGGCATGATGAGTAGTTAACCAATCAATCCTAAAATCACATCAAAAGCAAGTATCTTTAAAGAGATAAGGTCAACGGTAAGGTGATGGTGCCAACTTGAATCAAACAAGATTTATAAGCAGGTGGATGTGATGAAAGTTTCTCTAGCGGAGTTTCCACGAGATAGGTCAAAGTCTAATTTCTCGGTCAAGTTTAAGCGTTGAGCACATGCGGGAGAGATAAATGAATGGGTAACACCCGGTATCAAGTAAGGTATAAACTTGCGAGAATTTATAAATAGCTTACCGTGATCACCTCGTTTGGGTTCCTCGCATTATGACCGATCCACAAAAACGCTCTTCCGGAATCGTTGACTTTGACTTTTACGACGATCTTTTGAGTCACCGTCCCCATTGAACTAGGTTTATTCTGCGTCTGATCTCGGCGATATGTCCTTCCTTTCCACAACTATAGCATACCTTGAGCTGTTGTGGGCGGTTTGAATGATATGTCCCTCTTTTCGCATTTGTAGCATATGATGGGTGGTCGTTCTCCTCCCTTAGAACCCGATTCTTTGCTTAAGCCTGTCGTCTTCACATAGTCGTTGTTAAATCTCCTCTTTTAAAATCTCCTCTGACTTCGCTTCTTACATTTTTCATGACCATGATTACCACGAGTGGTTACCATTTACATCCGTCATTTTCTTTCTCCGCAGTTATCATTATTACATTGTTGCTTTATCTACGATGCGATCCACGGTTATGGTCCTCGGTTGGCCGTACTCGTTATCTCGCTCTAATAATTGAGCCACATTTTACAACATCTGAATAAAGAAAGTTTATGAGAAATGAGATCTTGGCGTATCTTGGGGTTTCAAACCTCTAAGAAACATCCGCGTCATCGTTCCTCATTCTCCACCAAATGAGGTCTGAAACACGGATAACTCTGCAAACTTTGCCTCGTCTTTGAGACAAATCATGTTTTTTTTGCTCTAATCGATGAACTCCACTTCCTTCATATAGCGAACACTTTCGGGAAAGTATTTGTCATTAAATAGTCTCTGAAAGCGTCTCCCAGACATCTTTGAGTGCGTGGTGGATGGAGTGCGCTTCACAGACTCCCACCGATGGTCTGCCTCGCCACGGGAACATAAAGGTGGCGAATGGAACCTTCTGTTCCTCCGTGCATCCCAAGACATCGAATATCTTGGTAATTTGTTTGACCCATGTTTCACGCCGCCGATCGGATCGGCTTTCCCTTAAATTCGGTGGTCCCAACTCTTTGAAGCTGCTTGGTTTGTGACAACCCGTGAATTCTATCATTTCCTCCATATTTTGAACACGAGTCTCCACTAAATGCGATTTTGCATGAACTGCAAAAACTTCTAAACATCCCTCGTTCATCATCGCTTTCGGTGGTGTTGTTCACGGAGAGAACATTGCCCGACTGTTGCACGTTCTCCTCGTTGGTAAAATCTGAGGCATCTCCACGGTCTCATTTATTCCATTTATTAATATTCTCGATTCGACATTCTCAAATCTTGTCATAAAACAAGGGTTAATTAAGAAAATCAATATATCACATAATATCCTATATCTTGACCAACTAACAAATAAGCTTAGGTAGGACACACTTAGCGAAGGATTTACTCGTCTCTCCCTCTGGTTCTATTCCCGATCTCATTGGAGATCATATCCTAAACTACGATACCAATGTGGCGCCCCCCAAAATAGGTATACATCACCCATTACGAGTTGTCGATACATGATGCGAAACAACTACAACTTTATTATTACAACGATAAAGCGTGAGTTTAAATACAAATATTATCTTACAGACAATATTTATACTCACATAAATCCTCATCACATTTATTGATACATTATTTTACAAAAATGGTGAGGACTACTAAACAATCCTTTCTAAAACCTTCATTCCATACCCAGAGCTTCGTACTAAGCTTATATTCTCGCCTCCACGAAAGAATGGAACAAAAGGAAAAGGGTGAGCTCAACTAGCTCGATAAAGAATATTATGACTAAGATAATATCTGACAAATTATCGTTAGTCTTCACGAGGGAAAAAATTTAATAGAATCTGATAGACAACAAATTTTCAATCAATATTATGGCAGAAATAATAATAATTCATTAGAAGAGTTAAGTAGAGAATGCAAACTACTATCTTACATATGTATGAATTTAAAAGTTCATCGTCTATCTTTTATCCTGTAACAACAATCGATATACATACGGAATCAAATATTCATCTTTTGCACTACGAGGCGAAAGATATTCATCGATTAATCATATTCATTCATTTAAACACTGTTCATCTTTTGCACTCTGAGGCCAAAGATATTAATCGATCGGTCGTATTCATCTCAACACTGCTCATCTTTCTTGCTTCATCTTTTCTGAGGCCAAAGATATTCTTGAAATCATTCATCTTTTTTTCTGGGCGGCCAAAGATATTCAATAATATCATCATTTAAGGTAGGATGATGAAAAATATTTTTAAAGAAGCGAATCCGGTGAAACAAAATGACAAGGATTAAGGATTAAAGATTAGTACTTTGTTTTATCCATGTCCAACAATACCCCAAAAATAATCACGGTGGTGTAAAATTCAAGAATGATCAAAACATGGATCTGATCAAAGCTAGTATCCAAAATAGATGTTTTGGACAAAAGAAGAAATTTTATTTTTTTGAATAGTCTTAGTATCGTGAATAGTCTTGAGTATCGTGAATAGTCTGAGTATCGTGAATAATCTAGTATCATGAATAGTAAATCAGAACACCAAAAGATAGAAATTCCACAAAAAAATATTTTCACGCTTACGTGAATAGTACTAAATGAATAGTAACTTTCGTGAATAGTAACTCATGAATAGTAACTTCGTGAATAGTAACTCATGAATAGTAACCCCAGAGCATGAAAAAGTTCCAAATTTGATAAAACCTCGGATCAACATTTGACGTAATGATATTGAAGAAATAATATCATTCTGAAAAAAAAATAATATCCACTACCTCGAAAGAATCGATTACTTGGAAGGAAAGGTCGGAGTGATCTTTGAATGAAACTTATCTTGAGCAATGACTCTCAAAGTATCTAAATACTCACAAAATACGCTCGATAATATAGAGAGAAAGAGAAAAACTTTGTTTACGGTGTGATTTTCAATTCTAACTTAGCCCTCTATTTATAGGAAAATGTTAGCCGTAGAAGCGGACTTGACTTTCTTGCTACGATGGCTTTACACCTTTACTATTGCCACCCACCACATTTGAAATAAAATTCAGCACATTTCTTCACCAACCACAAGTGGGGCCCACTCAATTCTAGAATTTTCCACCAAAATCAATTATAACCCTAATTTAAGAATCGAGACACCTCTTAAAATTCATAACAAATCATTAGTGCATTTTAACGGTTCAAAATTTGTGGACATATACTCAACTTATGTATGTATAACATACCCAAAAATTACCACAATCCAACGGTCGGGATTAAAATTATAATCCCATGATATATCTCAAAACCCACGATTTAATTTTTAATACCTCCAATACGGTAAAATCTTGATAAAACACCTCAACAATAATTTCTTCATTTATAACCACATAAATAAATCCATCATTTATATCCACATAAAATAAATATTTCTTTATCATATGAATCAATAATTAATTATTCACAAATAATATTACGAGAATCACAATTATAATGACGGTAGTTCCGGAAGAGGGGCTTTTCAGATAAGGATTTCTCTTTCTTGGCCAATTATTAGGTGACCAAACCTCTCCTTGTGAACTTTCTAGACATTGCCAATAATGCTTTATCTAATAATATTATTTAAATAATATGAATTATTGATCGATAATGGAGATAATGTGCGGTGACAATTATTGAACAACAATAATATAAAATATCAACGCAGACAATTATTGAATCAATAAAATAAAATATTGAGCGATAACTCTTGTAAAAATTATTGAGTAGTGCCTTCTTACGTAAGGATCAATAATTCAACAATCTTGTGCAATCTGGTAATGTCTTCTTTTGTGCGACCACAGCGTATTCTTCATTATTTTAACCACCGGGTATTCAACAGGTCTTACTTGATAACAACTTCTGTAGTTATTTTTAACCAACTTATATTTGTCATTTTCTTCATCCAATCGCTTTTCAGTTATGGGGCCCACACATGGCTTAGCGCCAGGTAAATGCGAATATTCTGACAAAGCGATCTGAATATTCCACGACCAAACGAATATTCCCAAACAAAATGAATATTTTATAACCACTTGCTTATTTTGAAATATTTGCGTATTTAACCCTTAACTATCCACATTAATCAAATCAACCCTTACTATTTCAAAATAATAAATAAAGGAAATTCCTTTTTATTTAAAAAAATTTGAGGTCTTACGGTATATAGTCATTACCATTGATAATTTGATGAAAATCTTTGGCCATTGTAGTATCAGGGGATGATTAGATGTGGTGGTTTATTATTAAAAATTTGAGTCTCGGCGATAAAAATTGATGAAAACCTTTTAAAACCTAAAAGATAGTAGACTTTATTCTCTACTTGACTCTTTTAATGGATTGCTTATTCATTGCAGCTAAACTGGTTGTCTATTGTATTTTATCGGTTTAACATTTGTTGAAGGCTAATGATAATTTATTCTCGCATTATCTTAGTCATAATATTTCTTCTTTGGGCTAGTTGAGCTCACCCTTTCTTTCACTTATTCTCTTGAAAATGAGAACATAGCATTTGGGATGAGTCGAGGAACGAAGTAATGGTCAGAGGATAGCATTAGTAGTCCTCACTATTACGTGAAATAGTGTGATAATAGTTGTAATGAGGACTCCTTTTGAGTTTGTATAATATCTAGTAGACAAAATTTGTATTCAAACTCACGCTTTATGTCGTATTGTACCTGCAGCTTATATTAGTAAGTTGTATTTGAATTTATGTACCATGTAAGTGGCGACCCAAGATGGGTGACGTATACCTAATTTTGGGGGCGTCACAAAGTACTAGTCGGGGAATAGAATGATGGTTCTAGAAGTTGTCTTAGTAGTCCTCGCTATTTTGTAAAATAGTGTATCAATAATTGTAATGAGGACTTATTTGAGTGTGGATATTGTCTAGATGACAATATTTGTATTTAAACTCACAGTTTATGTGTTGTCGTATTTTGCACGACAATTGTATTAATAAAGTTGTAGTTGTTTCTGTACCATGTATTTTGGCGACTCAGAATGGGTGTTGTATACCTATTTTGGGGGCGTCACAGTTGGTATCAGAGCTTAGGGATATTATCTCTGGCGGAGATCGGGGAATAGAACTAGTAGGAGAGAGACGAGTAAATCCTTTGCTAGTGTGTCCTACCTAAGCTTATTTGTTGGTTGGTCAAAGTATAGAGTTATTATGTTGCATGTCAATTTCTTTAATTAACCCTTGTTTTGTGGCAGTAATTAAGAATAGCAACTGAGAATGTTAACAGTGGAGTAAATGAGACCGTGGAGACACTTTTACTCATCAATTAGGAGAACGTGCAACAGGACGACAATGTTCCTCCTGTAAACAACTCCATTGATCAGATGATGAATGACGAGATGTTTAAAAGCTTTTTGCAGTTCATGCAAAACCAGACGAGGGAGACTCGTGTACAAAATACAATATAATTTAATCACTTCTTAAACTTATAAACAATTTAATTTAATTATTTACACTTTACCAAAGAATGCATTTAATTATTCAAAAATGTCATACTCATAAGATTTCATCACCAATGATCAAATAACACATCAAAAATCTGCATATACCTGATATAGGATTTTCAAGCCCTAAAATCCAATTTACCAATTCTTCAACATAACATATTTAACTTATATGTTTGAAACTAAACCATTTTCATGAAAAATTACCAAATCAACTTATTATTTTTCTATCCTTTGTCCAAACATATATACATATATTTCATACACAACAAGTATTTTTTTTATAATTTTTCAACTCTCTTAAGTATTTTTCAAAAATCAATTTCTAAATTAATTCCTTAAGAAATTAGCTACCTCAAATTTTAACTCCAAAAATTCCCAAATCTTGGCAGGATCTTACACATGTTAACGTGCGCTTCCAGTTTAAATTTCATGGTCATCAGAGTTATAGAACTCCGGTTATAGCGTTTTTCGTCGAAAAAACCTAAATATTGAAATGGTCATAACTTGCTCATTTTAAATCGGAATGAGCTCATTTTTGGACAGGAGGTACTTTATACCATATATTTCCATTTCCCAAAAGGCCAGAATTTTTTTCACAAATTAAGTGGCCGAAAATGCCCTTTTAAATTTATGGGCAGTAGCTTTTTGGTACTTTGTAATTTTTGACTCCTTTGCTAAAATCAGTCCACACGAAAATCTACAACACCTTTTCCAGTGATTCCACTTGGATAAGTTAGAAAACTCATAGGTCTAACTCTAGAACTTGACCACACTCAAAAATTCAAAATATAATAGGAGATATGGTCAATTGAATTTCATGTTCCATTTTCACCAAAAATCTGATTTTCAACTCTTTGTGATTTCTAAGAAAATTTCATGTTTTCAAATAATAGCCAACATAACTCATCATAACACTTACTAATAATACATATACCCATGATTTTCATCAGTCCAATGCTTTTATTATGACTTTCATCATAATCCACGTAAACAGATCATTTCCATAATTTAATAAGGAATGAATACAAAGGATCATTCACCATGCATGTGGTAATCCACATAGATAGGTTATTCCAACAGAATAATAAAGAATGGAATAACTGAAGAATTCACCATGCATGCGGTATTTCGCATAGACATGTTATTCCCAACAGAATAATAAAGAATGGAATAACTGAAGAATTCACCATGCATGCGATAGATCGCACAGACAGGTTATTCCCAACAGAATAATAAAGAATGGAATAACTGAAGAATTCATCATGCATGCGATAGATCGCATAGACAGGTTATTCCCAACAGAATAATAAATAATAGAACCAAGTCATGCGTAAACGCATTGCATGTGATATTAAACGAGAATAATAAATAATGGAAGCAATTAATGCGCGTAAACGCACGACGGATGATATTAGATAGAATAATAAATAATGGAATAATAGAAGAATTTCACCATGTATGCGGTACTTTGCATAGAAAGATTATTCCAACATAATAATAAAGAATGGAATAACAATAGTTCTCTTCAGGAATACGAAAGAAACAATACCCCTTACAAGTACAACAAATAATATCTCTTACCTTATAGAGAAGACTACTCCGACGGCTAGGGCGGGGATATACTTGAAGAAAACTTGTACTACGCTCAAAGCTTCTTAAAACTCTAAAGAAATACGCTCAAGATTATAGAAGAGAATTCTCTAAATTTCTGGTGTGATTTCAATTCTAACTAAGCATCCTATTTATAGAAAAATAGAAAGGATACTATGCAATAAAATATAATATAATATATATATATATATATTATTTAAAATCTAATAAAACAATTAACTTTATAAAAGTATTACATTTTATATAAAAAGATTTTACTATGCAAACACTATCAGTACTTATCTGAACACTATCGCATAATAAAATATATTATATTTTAATTATTGTCTAATAAAACAAATAACTTTATAAAAGTATTCTATTTTATATAAAAACTTTTACATTTTATTACATTAATAATACTAATAAAACAAAATTTATATATATATATATATATATATATATAATATACATATATATATATATAAACTTCCGTGACTTCATAAAAAGACACCTCAATATTTTAACAACATTTATCATCATTATTATAATTCACAATATTAATCGACTAGGTCGTTCCCAAGAAAGAGGGGGCTTTCTAATAAGGATTTCTCCTATTGGCGCCTTGATAAGGTGACGAAACCTCTCCTTGGCGAACTTCTAGACATCGTTAATATTGCAAATAATAATATTAATAACTTTGTTATCTCAATTATTGATTTAATAATATATAAAATATAAACAATAATTGAATCAAATAATGTGAGATACTATGCAACAATTCTTCGTAGTAATAATTGAACAAAACTAAGTGACTTTTCACGTAAGCATCAATAATCAATACCGTATTGCTACTTATGCAACTACACGTATTCAGTACTTTTAACATCTATTGTTTCAACAGCTTAATGGTAAAACTTTCAGTTATTTTCATAAAAATATTTTTGTCATTTTCTCAATCCGACAATAATTCCGTTGTAGGGTCCACCAATGATTGTGCCGTAAATACGGATATTCTCCGACAAAAAGAATATTCCCAGATGTTTAATATTATACAACAACTTGCGTACTTTTTAAAATTTATAAATATTACTCACAACTATAACATTATCTCAAATCCACACCATAATTTTGAAAAAATATTTCGAGAAATTTAAATCTTTATTCATAAAATTTGGGGTTTCAATGCGGTACTTCGCATAGATAGGTTATTCCAACATAATAATAAAGAATGGAATAACAACCCTTACGAGTATTGAAAGAAAATAACTCTCTTCATGAATACGAAAGAATAATACCTGTGAGACCCCGAATTTTATGAAATGAAAGTATTCAACTTTCTTATAATTATTCTATTTAGTAAATGGTTAAATTGATAAAAGGTTAAAGTTAAGGGTGATATGTGAAAATTTTGCAAAGTAAGCAAGTTGTTATAAAATAAACGGTGGTAAAATACGCGTGGTTGCATAGTATCACACGGTATTGATTATTGATGCTTATGTGAGAAGTCACTCAGTTATACTCAAGTATTGCTACAGTAATTGTTGTATCATATCTCTCATATTATTGATTCGATTATTGTCACAGTATCATCTGCATAATATGATATATTATTAAATCAATAATTGAGACGACAAAGTTATTCATATTATTAAATTGTAATATTTATAATGTCTAGAAGTTACACAAGGAGAGGTTTGGTCACCTAATTGTAGGCCCAATAAAGAGAAATCCTTATCTGAAAGCCCCTCTTTCTGAAAACGACACAGTTGTTAAATATTGTGAATTATAATATTAATGCTGAATAAGTTCGTGTTGATTAAAGATGAAATTGATAGTTCCATTGTGTTGAAATTATTTGTGTTAGCGGAAATCGACATTTATTTCGATAATAATTGATGTCTGGAGGTATATTGTTTAATCGGGTATTCGGGGCACTTTTTGTGTCAGAGTACTATTCACGAGTTACTATTCACGGGTTACTATTCACCCGGTTACTATTCACTTTAGTATTGTTCACTCGGGTATTTGGGACACTTTTTGTGTCGGGGTACTATTCACCCGAAAAATATATTTCTTTTCGGTCCAAATCATTTTTGGGTACAATATTATTCCATGAGGAGATGTCTTAATTTTTGAATCGTTGGTTGAAATTATAATAGTAAATCAATATGGATCGTTGGTTTAAAGTTTTAATAGTAACTTGTCCCTTCAGTTTTCCAAGAGTTATTTGTCCCTTCAGTTTTCCAGGAGTTATTTGTCCCTTCGGCTTTCCAAGAGTTATTTTCCCCTTCGCAAATAGTAGTTGTCTCTTCAATATTACCAAGAGTTATTTTGACCCTTCGTTAAGACCAAGAGTCACTTTCAGTTCTTCTATAAATAGAAGCTCATTCCTTCATTATTTCTTACGAATTCACTGAAACTCTAGAGAGAGAAAGAAGAAGAGAAGTCTGCTACCTCACTTTTCCAATATCCAGTTTCTTCTAAGGTAAGGGATATTATTTGTTGTACTTGTAAGGGGTATTATTTCTTTCGTATTCATGAAGAGAGATATTGTTATTCCATTCTTTATTATTCTTATTGGAATAACTCAGTATCTGCGGACTACCGTATACATGGTGAAATTCTTCATTATTCCATTCTTTATTATTCTACTTGGAATAACTTTATCCTACTGCGCAATCTTTACATACACGGTGAAATTCATTGTTATTCCATTCTTTATTATTCGTTGGAATATCCCGCTTCGGTGCAATTTCGCTTAACTTTGGTTCTATTCTTTATTATTACATTTAATATCACATGCGTGCATTTACGCATGACCTAGTTCCATTCTTTATTATTACGTCGAATATCACATGCGTGCGTTCTGCATGACACAGTTCTATTATTTATTATTCTATTGGGAATAACTTTTGTCTGATAGCACCGCATGTATGGTGAATTTTTCAGTTATTCCATTCTTTATTATTCTGTTGGAATAACCTGTCTATGTGGATTACCACATGCATTGTGAATGATCCTTTGTATTCATTCGTTATTAAATTGTGGAAATGATCTGTTTACGTGGATTATGATGAAAGTCATAATATAAGCATTGGACTGTTGATTATGATGAAAGTCATAATAAAAGCATTGGACTGATGAAAATCATCGGTATATGTAGTATTAGTAAGTGTTTTGATGAGTTATGTTGGTTATTATGTGAAAACATGAAAGTTTCTTAGAAATCACAAAGGGTTGAAAATCAGATTTTGGTGAAAATGGAACCTGAAATTCAATTGACCATATCTCCTATTATATTTCAAATTTTTGAGTGTGGTCAAGTTCTAGAGTTAGATCTATGAGTTTTCTAACTTATACAAGTGGAATCACTGGAAGAGGTGTTGTAAATTTTCGTGTGGACTGATTTTAGCAAATGAGTCAAAAACTACAAAGTACCAAAAAGCTACTGCCCAGAAATTTAAAAGGGCATTTTCGGCCACTTAGTTTGTGAAATAAATTTCATCCTTTTGGGTCATGAAAATATATGGTATAAAGTACCTACTGTCCAAAAATGAGCTCATTCCGACTTAAAATGATTAAGTTATGACTATTTCAATATTTAGGTTTTTCCAACAAAAAATGCTATAAACGGAGTTCTATAACTTCAATGACCATGAAATTTAAACTGGAAGCTCACGTTAATATGTGTAAGATCCTGACAAGATTTGGGAATTTCTGGAGTTAAACTTGAGGTAGCTAATTTCTTAAGGAATTAATTTTTTTAAAATACTTAAGGGAGTTAAAAAAATTATAAAAAAATACTTGTTGTGTATGAAATATATGTATATATGTTTGGACAAAGGATAGAAAAATAATAAGTTGATTTGGTAATTTTTCATGAAAATGGTTTATTTACGAACATATGAGTTAAATATGTTATGTGAAGTTGAAAAATTGGTAAATATGATTTTATGGCTTGGGAATCCTATATAAGGTATATGCAGATTTTTTATGAAGGATTTGATCATTGGTGATGAAATCTTATGAGTATGGCATTTTTGAATGATTAAATGCATTATTTGGTAAAGTGTAAATAATTGAAATAAATTATTTATAAGTTTAAGAAGTGATTAAAATATTATTATAATATTAATAATATGAGTTTAGTAAGTGATTGATAATATTTAGATAAATTTAAAGTCTTTAATATTTATCCTTGTTTTCGTTTGATTAATGATTATATCATTGTCATCATCCTCATGCTTATATTATGATGAAAGTCATTTTTGGCTTACGTTCATAGATGGACTGTTGATTATTGGCTTTAGAGTTATATATATTTGGCTTACGTACAAAGATGAACTATTGATTGATGAGTATCTTTGGATTATTTGCATAGATGAACTATTTATTGGTATGATTATAACCAGGGATTATTCGATATAATCATGACCATTGATGATTACATGAATATCCTTGGTCGTAGTGCAAGGATGATTCGATGATATGGATTATTTAAGCTGAGTCTCAGCGATAAAATATTGATTATACACTTTTAATTAAGTAGAAGATAGTAGATATCATGCTCTACTTGACTCTTTTATAATACTGATTTGTATGTCTTTTTTGGTGCATAGAGCAAAGATGAATTGTTAATGAATATCTTTGGCCGTAGTGTGCAGATGAATTTATTAGTATGATTATGAACAAGAATTGTGATTTGGTAAAATCATAACTTTTTGATTTTTCAGGTGAAGATGGTGATGAAAATCATCTTCGTCCTAGGTGCGAAGAGGAATTTAGAATCACAATTATGATTATGAGTTTTTCATATGATTGTGAACAGGAATTGTTGATTGATGTTACAGGGATAAAACATTATTGGTGGACTTTTAACATGGAGAAGATAATAGATCTGATGGTCTATTTGACTCTTCTAATGGATTGCTCGTTCCGCTGCAACTATGGTTGAAAAGGTTTATCATCTACCATATGTTCTAAACTCTGATTTATTACTGATGAAGGCTATTGATGATGTAAATTATCTTTAGTCGTGATATTCTTTACTAGGATAGTTGTGCTCACCCTTTTTGTTTCACAATTTCTTTCAGGTAATAAGAGTGTAGCTGGGTCGAGTGGGGGTAACAGGAGAATAGAACGGTGGTCTATAGCTGTTGAGGTTCTCCCTAAATATTATGGAAATAATTTTATTAAGAACTTTAGATAAGTGTGTCATATTGTATACGTCATTTGATATTTAATTTTGGTGAACCGAATAGGGTGAGGTGAACCCAACTTTGGAAGGGTGTTTTGCCACTATCATACAAGATGTCTAATGACATAAAACTCGTGTTATCATAAGACAGGGTTGTGCACATCCACTTGCTGGATATATCTACGAGCACTACCTATATGATCTTGGAGTTTGGTTGAAACATAATGTTCAATTACAGACAGTGGAGATAGTTATATGTCAAGAGAAGACTCATCATTAGAAGGAACACGATAGTAATCTTCTCGTTTTTCTTTGGGGTCTATTGGGTCAACCAAGGATAATTCTCTGGACATATGATATCTATCATAACTTAGATTCATGGCCTCCTATGTACGAAGGTTTCCTTGAGCACTTCCCGAAGATTTTAATTTCTAAAATAGTTTTTGACTGTACTTTTATGTAAAGTACCGTTGTAAGGTTGTGGTTGAGGTACCATGAGAGTTACATACATTTGTATTAAAACTCACAGTTTAACTGTGGTCGTATTCTGCACGACAGTTCAACAGTTGTTTAAATGAAGTTTGTATTTGATTTTCATAAGTATGATATCTGGTGACTCAGAATGGGTCGTGTGGACCTATTTTGGGGTGTCACAATACCCCTTACCTTAAAAAGAAGAGTATTCCGACGGGTAGGGCGAGGATATACTTGAAGTAAACTTGCACTATTTTTTACGCTCAAAGCTTTCTTAAACTCTAAAGAAATACGCTCAAGATTATAGAAGAAGAATTCTCTGAATTTCTGGTGTGTTTTTCAATTCTAACTAAGCATCCTATTTATAGGAAAATGGAAATGATACTATGCAATAAAATATAATATATTCTATTTATAATTATATAATAAAACAAAGTTTATAAATATATATATATATATATATATATATATTATTTAAAATCTAATAAAATAAATAACTTTATAAAAGTATTACATTTTATATAAAAAGATTTTACTATCTGCAAACACTATCGCAGTACTTATCTGAACACTATGCATAATAAAATATAATATATTCTATTTATAATCAAATAAAACAAAACTTTATAAAAAGTATTCTATTTTATTTAAAAAGATTTTACTATCTGCAAATACTATGCAGTACTATGCAAACACTATGTATAATAAAATATAATATATTCTATTTATAATCAAATAAAATAAAACTTTATAAAAAGTATTCTGTTTTATATAAAATGTTTTCTATTTTATTACATTTATAATAATAATAAAACAAAATTTATATATATATATATATATAAACTTCCGTGACTTCCTAGATTCCCCCCCTAATTTTCTTTCGTGGGCCCCACACGTGGGCCTACCTTTTAAGAAATTTTTATCGATTATTTTGAAAAATGGGTAAATGGGGGTCCATAAAATAAGCAAAACTTCATAAAAATCACCTTAATAATTTTAACAACATTTATCTCCTTTATTATAATTCACAATATTAATCGAGCAGGTCGTTCCTAGGAAAGAGGGGGTTTTCCAATAAGGATTTCTCCCTATTGGCGCGCAATTAGGTGACCAAACCTCTCCTTGACAGAACTTCTAGACATCATTAATATTGCAAATAATAATATTAATAACTTTGTCGTCTCAATTATTGATTTAATAATATATATAATATTGACAATAATTAAATCAAATAACGTGAGATACTATGCAGCAATTACTGTAGCAATAATTGAACAAAACTGAGTGACTTCTCACGTAAGCATCAATAATCAATACCGTTTTGGGTGAAGAAATACTTGAGGGTTTTAGAACTGGGTTTTGTACTGGGGTCAATACAAAATTCAATTTCACATTCTGGGGTAGGCTAAGAAGTCTTCAGGGAATACGTCAGGAAATTTATTAACAATAGAAATATCATTCAAAACTGGCATATTTTTGTTTAAATCCATGACATGAGCTAAGAAAGCTTGACATCTGTTTTTCAATAAACGAATAGCTTTATGGCTTGAGATGACAGTGATTGACTTTAGTGGTTTAGTTGCTTGAATTCACATAACAGGTTGGTTAGGAATATGAAAGCTAACAACCTTACGAAAAGCATGATGAGTAGTTAACCAATCGATTCCTAAAATCACATCAAAGGAAAGTATTTTCAAAGAGATAAGATCGACAGGTAACGTGAAAGTGTCGATTTGAATCAAACAAGACTTATAAACAGTGGAGGTAACGAAGGTTTCTATTAACGAAGTTTCAACCAATAAGTCAAAGTCTAATTTCTCCGAAGTCAAATTTAAATGTTGAGCGAAAACAAGAGAGATAAAAGAATGGGTAGAACCGGTAATTAATAAGGTATAGACTTCTTAAGAATTTATAATTAACTAACCCGTGCTAACATCGTTCGGGTTACTCACTTTTTGAGAAGTCGCAAAAAATGCTCTTCCTGAAACCACCGACTTTGTTTTGTCCGTATCCGCCTTTGGTGCCACTATCCCAGCTGGACTTGCCTTCCTTGAATGACAAAATCTAGCTAGGTGACCTTCACTTCCATAATTGTAACACGTTTTGGACTGCTGCATACAGTTTGGACTGATATGTCCCTCCCCTCCGCATTTGAAGCATATGATAGGTGGTCGTTCTCCTTCCTTAACAACGGGTCTTTGATCTTTGACTTACATCCATCATTGTTGAATCTCCTCTTCTTGAAATGTCCATTCTTATTTTTTTGCCATGATTCCCACCAAGTGGTTACCATTTCTGGCCTGTTGATTCCCTCCACGCTTGTTGTCACCGCTTCGATGATCGCTTCTCACCGGTATTATCATTTTTAATTGCTTTCTCTTTTGGTTGGGTTAACTCATTATCGCGCTCCAATAACTGGGCCCTATTAACAACATCTGAATACAAACACAGTTTATGAGAGATAAGATATGTGACGACCCCAAAATAGGTCCATTCCATCCAACCCATTCTGAGTCGCCAAATACATGGTACAGAAACAACTACAACTTTATTATCACAACAATAAAACTGTGAGTTTAAATACAAATATTATCTTCTAGACAATATTTATACTCAAATAAATCCTCATCACATTTATTGATACATTATTTTACAATAATGGTGAGGACTACTAAACAACTCTCTCTAGAACCTTCATTCCATACCCCAGACTAGTACTCGCTTACATTCTCGCCTCCCGAGAAGAAAAATGGAACAACAAGGAAAAGGGTGAGCTCAACTAGCCCAAGATAAAGAATGTTATGACTAAGATAATATACAACAAATTATCGTTAGTCTCCAACAGGAAAAATCGATAGAATACAATAGACAACAAGTTTGGATCAATATTATGAAATAATAATAATTCATAGAAGAGTTACGTAGAGAATGAAATCTACTATAATCTATGAATTTAACGGTCCATCATCAATATTTTATCCCCAGTAACATCAATCAATATTCATCTCAAATCAAATATTCATCTTTGCACTACAGGGCCAAAGATATTCATCAATCGGTCATGTTCATCTCAACACTGTTCATCTTTGCACTAAAGGCCAAAGATATTCATCGATCGGTCGTGTTCATCTCAACACTGTTCATCTTTTTACTAAAGGCCAAAGATATTCATCGATCGGTCATGTTCATCTCAACACTGTTCATCTTTGCACTAAAGGCCAAAGATATTCATCGATCGGTCGTGTTCATTTAAACACCGCTTTCATCTTTGCACTACAATGCCAAAGATATTCTTCGAAATCATTCATCTTTGCACTACTGGCAAAGATATTCAATAATATCATCATTTAAGGCGAGGATGATGAAAAATATTTTAAAGAACGAATCCGATTGAAACAAAATGACAAGGATTAAGGATTAAGGATTCATACTTGGTTTTATCCACGTCCAAAAATACCTCAAAAATAATCATAGTGGTGTAAAATTCAAGAATGATCAAAACATGGATACAATCAAAGCTAGTATCCAGAATAGATATTTTGGACGAAAAGAAGAAATTTCATTTTTCTATTGAATAGTATCAGATATCGTGAATAGTCTTGATATCGTGAATAGTCTTAGATATCGTGAATAGTAACTCCGACACCAAAAGATAGAAATTCCACAAAAAAAACATCTTCACGCTTCATGAATAGTACTCGTGAATAGTAACTCGTGAATAGTAACTCATGAATAGTAACTCGTGAATAGTAACTCATGAATAGTAACCCCGACATGAAAAAGTTCCAAATTTGATAAAAAGTACCAACCAATATTTCAGCATAATGATATTGAAGAATTAATATCATTTGAGAAGAAAATAACATCCCTTACCTCGAAAAGCAATGCTCTAGTTGAAACACCTGGATATAGTCTTTGAAGGAAACTTGCACCGTCTAACAATACTCAAAGTATACTCAAAATACTCACAAAATACACTCGATAATATAGAGAGAGAAAGAGAGAAAACTTTGTTTCTGGTGTGATTTTCAATTCTAACTTAGCCCTCTATTTATAGGAAAATGTTAGCCCGCCGAAGCAGACTTGACCACCTTTACACCGATGGCTTTACACGCTACTATTGCCACCCACCACATTTGAAATAAAATTCAGCACATTTTTTTCACCAACCACAAGTGGGGCCCACTCAATTCTAGAATTTTCCACCAAAATCAATTATAACCCTAATTTCCGAATCCGACACCTCTTAAAATTCACAACAAATCATTCGTGCATTTTTAACGGTTCAAAATTTGTGGACATATACTCAACTTATGTATGTATAACATACCCAAAATTACCACAATCCAACAGGTGGGATTAAAAATTTTAACCCCATGATATATCTCAAAACCCCGATTTGATTTTTAACACCTCCAATCGATAAAATCTTGATAAAACACCTCAACATTAATTCCTTCATTAATAACCACATAAATAAATCCATCATTTATATCCACATAAAATAAATATTTCTTTATCATATGAATCAATAATTAATTATTCACAAATAATATTACGTAATCACAATTATGACAACCAGTAGTTCCGGAAAGAGGGGCTTTCCAATAAGGATCTCTCCTTCTCGGCGCCAATTAATTAGGTGACCAAACCTCTCCTTGAGATGAACTTTCTAGACATTGCCAATAATGTTATCTAATAATATTATTCAAATAATATGAATTATTGATCCGATAATGGGAAATATCATGCGTTGACAATTATTGAACAACAATAATATAAAATATCAACGCATGATTATTGAATCAATAAAATAAAATATTGAATAAGAACTCATGAAAAATTATTGAGTAGTGCCATCTTACGTGCGAATCAATAATTCAACAATCTTTTGTGCAATATCTGGTGTACCGCAGCTTGTCGAACCACGCGTATTCTTGTATTTTAACCACCGGTATTCCAACGATCTTAACGGTAACAACTACGCCAATTATTTATAACCACCCAAACTTTGTCGTTTCCTCATCCAATCGCTTTTCCGTTATAGAACACACATGGCTGCTTGCCGTCGCATTTAATATTCCCCGACAAAGATGCGAATATTCCACGACCAAACGAATATTCCCCGAACAACAATGAATATTTTATAACCACTTGCTTATTTTGAAATATTTGCGTATTTAACCCTTAACTATCCACATTAATCAAATCAACCCTTACTATTTCAAAATAATAAATAAAGGAAATTCCTTTTATTTAAAAAAAATTTTCGGGGTCTTACTTACAACCTCCCTCCTTATGAAATTTCGTCCTCGAAATTGACGTCGTACTCGGTGTGTTCTAAAAGGTAAAGATACCTCGCTTTCATTTTCGCTTTTCAACTCCCGTGTCATTTCCTCTATAAAGCATGATTCCTCCACAAAACTTTAACTTGTGGTATGACTTCTTTGCATGGGGCATGCTCCTTCCTATCCAAAATCTTGACAGTACCTCTCTCATACGTTAAGTCTTCTGGCTATCTCGTCCTGTTCTAACTCAATAACGTGGTTCGGTTAGTCCACATATTTATGTAACATCGATCGTGAAAAACGTTATGAACACGCGTCATACTTGGCGGTAAAAGCGAGTCTATAGGCCACGCTTCCTATTCGATCGAGAATTTCAAATGGATTAATAAATCGAAGGTTTGAGCTTTCCTCACCTCACCGATTCTCGCTTTTGAAATAACAACTTCTTGCACCTCCTTCTTCAAATTCATCACCGGCTCGGTGTGTAGCTTGAGCGACTTTAACTTTATCGATTAAAGTCGATTATACTCGTATATCATCACGCATTATCATCATCATCACGCATCAGTATATCATTACGTGGGTACCTAGAGTTTTCATCTCCATCTCTATTATTTGTATATTATCTGAAATGAGTCTTTGACAATATTGTACTTTCGTACTTGTATCGATCTTCTACTCAACACGTCGGCTACCACGTTAAACTTTCCGGGATGGCATGGTCGAAACATGTCTTTGAAATGAGTCTCCTCTTGAGTTCTTGAAGCTCTTCCCACATCCCTTGCTCCATTCGAATTTTGTATCTCTACGAGTCACCATGATAATGGAATAGTGATTCGAGAATATCCTTCAACGAATCTCCGATAATAACCAACTAAGCCTGAAAGCTACGTATTTCGATTCTTGACTTAGGTTGCTCTCAATCGTGACTCATATCCCAATCTTGGATAGCACATCACAATGACACCTATCGGTTTTACTATCGCATCGAATATGACGTCCCCTACAGAGAGTCTGGCTTAGGTGAATTCCACAAAGGAAGTCACCAGATAAAGGCTCAGGTACTAAATTCTATAATTGAATTTTTAACTCCTGAAGTTCAATAGAGCCATTCGATATGAGATTTTAGAAATGAGTTTTGTACCGGGTTCAAAGTCGATACAAAATTTAATATCAGGCTTTAGGAGTAAGCGAAGAAATTCTTCAAGAAATACGTCGGGAAAAATTAATAACAACAGGAATATTATTCAAATCGGCGACGTGTCTTTATTCAAATCCATAACATGGACTAAGAAAACTTGACATCCGTTTTTCAATAAACGAATGGCTTTGTGGCTTAATATGAAAGAGTTTGACTTCAATGGTTTGGTTGCTTGAATTGAATAACGAGTTGCTTAGGAATATGAAATCTAACAACCTTACGAAAATAATCAATTTGGCGTGATGAGTAGTTAACCTTAAAATCACATCAAAAGTAAATATCTCTATAGAAATAAGGTTAACGGTAATGTGATAGTGCCAACCTGAATCAAGCAAGATTTCTAAACAACGATGTAATGAAAGTTTCTCCTAACGGATTCTCCATAAATAGGTCAAAGTCTAATTTCTCCGTAGTCAAGTTCAATCGTTGGCGCAAGACGAAGAGATAAAAGAATGGGTAGAATCCCAGATTCTAGTAAGGTATAAACTTCGCAAATTATAATTAACTAACCCGTGCTAACCGTTCGGGTTCCTCGCATTTTGACTCTGTCACGACAAAAACGCTCTTCCGAGAATCGTAGACTTTGACTTTTCCGGGACATCCTTTCGAGTCACCATTCCTCATTGGATTGGGTTTCGATATCGTCATAATCTCGGCGATATGTCCTTCTTTTCCACAATTATAACATACCTTAAAGCTGCTGTGGGCGGTTTGGTGATATATCCCTCTTTCCGCATTTGTAACATACTGACCGGTGGTCTTTCTCCTCCCTTGGAACCAATTGCCACTGGCGCTGACGTCTTCACATGGTCGTTGTTGAATCTCCTCTTTTTAAAATCTCCTCCCAACTCGTTTCTTCTATTTTCATGGCCACGATTACCACCAGAGTGGTTACCGCCTTTGTCTGTATTCTTCTTTCTCCACTGGTTATCGTTATTTTGTTGACTACTATCTTCGGTATGATCATGGTTATGGTCCCTCGGTTGAACGTGACTTTCGTTATCTCGCTTCTAACAATGAGCCTGCTGACAACATCTGAAATAGAGAGAAAATTTATGAGAAATGAGATCTTGACGTATCTTGGGTTTCAAACCTCTAAGAAACATCCGCGTCATACGTTCCTCATTCTCCACCAAATGAGGTGCAAACACAGATAACTCCACGAACTTCGCCTCATCTTTGGGACACCGCCATGTATTATTCGCTCCGTCTAATAAACTCCACTTCCTTCATATGACGAATACTTTCGGAAAGTACTTGTCATTGAACTGCTTTCTGAAACATCTCCCATGACATCTTTGAGTGCGGTGGATGGGTACGCTTCACGATTCCCACCAATGTCTGCCTTCGCCACGGAACATAAAGGTGGCGAATGGAACCTTCTGTTCTCCGTGCATCCCAAGACATCGAATATCTTGGTAATTTGTTTGACCCATGTTTCCGCCATGATCGGATCGGGCTTTCCCAGAATTCAGTGGTCCCAACTCTTTGAACCTGCTTGGCGCGTGACCACCCGTGAATTGCTATCATCTCCTCCTGTATTTTGAACACGAGTCTCCTCGTCTGCGATTTTGCATGAACTCGCAAAAAACTTCTAAACATCCCCTCGTTCCTCATCTCGCTTCGGTGGTGTTATTCACGGGAGGTACATTGCCAGCCTGTTGCACGTTCTCCTCGTTGTTAAGTACAGGCATCTCCACGGTCTCATTTACACCACTATTAATATTCTCAGTCGACATTCTCAATTACTGTCATAAAACAAGGGTTAATTAAATAAATTAATAAATCACATAATACCCTATATTATGACCAACCAACAAATAAGCTTAGGTAGGACACACTAGCGAAGGATTTACTCGTCTCTCCCCTCCTAGTTCTATTCCCCGATCTCCGCCAGAGATCATATCCCTAAGCTCTGATACCAACTGTGACGACCCCAAAATAGGTCCATTCCATCCAACCCATTCTCGAGTCACCAAATACATGGTACGTGAAACAACTACAACTTTATTATCACAACAATAAAGCGTGAGTTTAAATACAAATATTATCTTCTAGACAATATTTATACTCAAATAAATCCTCATCACATTTATTGATACATTATTTTACAATAATGGTGAGGACTACTAAACAACTCTCTCTAGAACCTTCATTCCATACCCATTAGTACTTTCGCTACATTCTCGCCTCACGAGAAGAAAAATGGAACAACAAGGAAAAGGGTGAGCTCAACTAGCCCGAAGAAAGAATGTTATGACTAAGATAATATACAACAAATTATCGTTAGTCTCCAACAGGGAAAAATCGATAGAATACAATAGACAACAAGTTTGAGATCAATATTCGCAGCGGAAATAATAATTCATAGAAAGAGTTACGTAGAGAATGAAATCTACTATAATCTATGAATTTAACGATCCATCATCAATATTTTATCCTGTAAACATCAATCAATATTCATCTCAAATCAAATATTCATCTTTGCACTACAGGCCAAAGATATTCATCAATCGGTCATGTTCATCTCAACACTGCTCATCTTTTGCACTAAAGGCCAAAGATATTCATCGATCGATCATATTCATCTCAACACTGCTCATCTTTTGCACTAAAGGCCAAAGATATTCATCGATCGGTCATGTTCATCTCAACACTGTTCATCTTTGCACTAAAGGCCAAAGATATTCATCGATCATTCATGTTCATTTAAACACACCTTTCATCTTTGCACTACTGTGCCAAAGATATTCTTCAGAAATCATTCATCTTTGCACTTCTGGTGCCAAAGATATTCAATAATATCATCATTTAAGACCGAGGATGATGAAAATATTTTTTTAAAGAACGAATCCAATTGAAACAAAATGACAAGGATTAAGGATTAAGGATTCATACTTGGTTTTATCCACGTCCCAAAAATACCTCAAAAATAATCATAGTGGTGTAAAATTCAAGAATGATCAAAACATGGATACAATCAAAGCTAGTATCCGAATAGATATATTTAGACGAAAAAGAAGAAATTTCATTTTTCTATGAATAGTACCAAGTATCGTGAATAGTCTTGATATCGTGAATAGTCTTGATATCGTGAATAAGTAACTCAAACACCAAAAGATAGAAATTCCACAAAAAACATCTTCACGCTTCATGAATAGTACTCGTGAATAGTAACTCGTGAATAGTAACTCATGAATAGTAACTCGTGAATAGTAACTCATGAATAGTAACCCCGACATGAAAAAGTTCCAAATTTGATAAAAAGTACCAACCAATATTTCAGCATAATGATATTGAAGAATTAATATCATTTGAGAAGAAAATAACATCCCTTACCTCGAAAAGACAAGATTTCTAGTTGAAACACCTGATATAGTCTTTGAAGGAAACTTGCAATCTAACAATACTCAAAGTATACTCAAAATACTCACAAAATACACTCGATAATATAGAGAGAAAGAGAGAAAAAACTTTGTTTACGGTGTGATTTTCAATTCTAACTTAGCCTCATTTATAGGAAAATGTTAGCCCGAAGAAGCGACTTGACTCCCACTTGACGATGGCTTTACCTGCTACTATTGCCACCCACCACATTTGAAATAAAATTCAGCACATTTTTTCACCAACCACAAGTGGGGCCCACTCAATTCTAGAATTTTCCACCAAAATCAATTATAACCCTAATTTCCGAATCAGACACCTCTTAAAATTCACAACAAATCATTAGCGTGCATTTTAACGGTTCAAAATTTGTGGACATATACTCAACTTATGTATGTATAACATACCCAAAAATTACCACAATCCAACGGTCGGATTTAAAAATTTTAACCCCGCAATATATATCTCAAAACCCCGATTTGATTTTTAACACCTCGATCGATAAAATCTTGATAAAACACCTCAACATTAATTCCTTCATTAATAACCACATAAATAAATCCATCATTTATATCCACATAAAATAAATATTTCTTTATCATATGAATCAATAATTAATTATTCACAAATAATATTACGAATCACAATTATGATAACCACCGTAGTTCCGGAAAGAGGGGGCTTTCGAATAAGGATCTCTCCTTCTTGGCGCCTTGAATTAGGTGACCAAACCTCTCCTTAGATGAACTTTCTAGACATTGCCAATAATGTTATCTAATAATATTATTCAAATAATATGAATTATTGATCCGATAATGGGAAATCTTGTGCGGTGACAATTATTGAACAACAATAATATAAAATATCAACGCAACAATTATTGAATCAATAAAATAAAATATTGAGCAAGTAACTCACCGTGAAAATTATTGAGTAAGTAGTGCCATCTTACGTGCACGAATCAATAATTCAACAATCTTGTGCAATCTGGTATCTTATTTCTGCAACCACGCCGCGTATTCATCAGATTTTAACCATCGGGTATTCCAATAGGTCTTAACGGTAATAACTACGCCAGTTATTTATAACCACCCAAACTTTGTCGTTTTCCTCATCCAATCGCTTTTCCGTTATGGGGCCCACATGGTTTGTCCGCATTTAAATATCCCGACGATCTAATATTCCACGACCAAACGAATATTCCCGACAACAATGAATATTTTATAACCACTTGCTTATTTTGAAATATTTATAGTATTTAACCCTTAACTATCCACATTAATCAAATCAACCCTTACTATTTCAAAATAATAAATAAAGGAAATTCCTTTTATTTAAAAAAATTTTCTGGTCTTACAAGATATTAACGTATCTCGGGTTTCAAACCTCTTAGAAACATTCGCGTCATTCTCTCCTCATTATCAACCAAATGGGACGTGAATCGGACAACTCAAAGAAACTAGGCTTCGTCTTTATGACCTGGTCATGTTGTTTTGCTCCAGCTTGATGAACTCTACCTCTTTCATGTGACGAATACTTTCGGGAAAGTAATTATCGTTGAAAAATTCTTGGAACTTCTCCCAAGTCATCTTCAGTGTAAGACCCCGAATTATATGAAATGAAAGTATTCAATTTTCTTATAATTATTCTATTTAGTAAATGGTTAAATTGATAAAAGGTTAAAGTTAAGGGTGATATGTGAAAATTTTTTAAAGTATGCAAGTTGTTATAAAATATTCTTTTTGTCGGAGAATATCCGTAGGATGTCACAATCATTGGTGGACTCCACAACGAAAGTATTGTCGTAGTATGAAAACGACATAATTATCTTTTTATAAAAATAACAGCGAAAGTGTTACCGTTAAAACTGTTGAACTACTCGGTAGTAAAAGTACAATAATACGCATGGTTGCATAGTAACACACTGTATTGATTATTGATGCTTACATGAGAAGTCACTCAGTTATACTCAATTATTGCTACAGTAATTGTTGCATCATATCTCGCATATTATTGATTCAATTATTGTCACAGTATCATCTACATAATATGTTATATTATTAAATCAATAATTGAGACGGTAAAGTTATTCATATTATTATTTACAATATTGACAATGTCTGAAGTTACATCGAGGAGAGGTTTGGTCACCTAATTGCAAGGCCGATAAGGAGAAATCCTTATCGAAAAGCCCCCTCTTTCCTGGGAACGACCTGGTTGTTAAATATTGTGAGTTATAATATTAATAATGAATGTTATTAAAAATCGAATTTGAGTTCAGAGTTGAATTTGGAGACGCGGACGTGATATTTGAGTCCAGAACAATTAAATTAGTAGAAATAGACTATAAACAAAAAATTTGTCGGGGTTGACTTTTTGGTCAAAAAAGTCAACAGTTGGCTTTTTTGGAAAAAGTCAAACTTCGAAAATTTCAAAAATAAAATTGTTGAGAAAAATATCTCCATTGTGTTGGGATTATTAGTGTTAGTGGAAATCGACATTTATTTCGATAGTAATTGATGTCTGGAAGTTATATTAACCAACCGGGTAATTAATCGGGTAAATGAGCAATTAATTGCTATTAATTCACATAATTATAACTATTTATTCACATGTGTGTACTATTGATTCACATTTTTTTACTATTCGGGGAGTTGGTGCAAGATTGATAATACTTGCATGACTAAGTTAAAAATGGAGGTATAGATGAAGGTATTATACTATAATTCGTATTTTCACATGATTATAACTATTGATTCACATGATTGAACTATTGATTCACATTATTTACTATTAGGGGAGGTGGTGCAAGTTTGATAATACTTGCGGGACTAAATTAAAAATGAAGAAAAGAGGAAGGTATTATATCAGTAATATTTTGAGCCCCAAACGTATACGATTATCGAAACTATATTTTCCTATAAATAGAAGCTCATTCTTCCTTCATTTCTCACCAATTCACTAAAGCTATAGAGCAAATATTATAGAGAAAAATTATAAAGAGAAAGAATAAGAGAAGTCTGCTACCTCACTATTCCAGTATCCAGTTTTCTTCTAAGGTAAGGGATATTGTTATTATAGTAAGGGGTATTATTCTTTCGTATTCATAAAGAGAGTTATTTTCTTTCAATACTTGTAAGGGTTGTTATTCCATTCTTTATTATTCTGTTGGGAATAAACTGTCTGTGCGGTCTATCGCATGCATGGTGAATTCTTCTATTATTCCATTCTTTATTATTTTGTTGGAATAACTTTGCAATGCGGTTCTAACGCATGCACAGTGAATTCTTGTTTATTCCATTCTTTATTATTCATTGGAATATCACATGCATGCGGATTCTGGCATGACTTCCGGTTCCATTCTTTATTATTACATTGGGAATAACTTTTGCATGCATGCGATTATCGCATGCGTAATGGTGAATTCTTCTATTATTCCATTCTTTATTATTACATTAGAATAACTTTGCCTATGGATTACCACATGCATGGTGAATGATCCTTCGCATTCATTTCTTATTAAATTATGGAAATGATCTGTCTACGTGGATTACTGCATAGCGGACGAAGATCCATTTACAGTTTCGTAATTTTTTTGACCCTCAAAAAATTTTGGAAAAATTTAAAATGATAATTTGATGAGTTTTCTAGATTGTGTCCAAAAATGGTAATTTTTGGATGTATAGATTAGGAGTTATGAATTTTATGGGAAAAGATTATTTTAAAAGTAAATCCTTATAACTCCTTGTGGTTAACTCCAAAATTGGTGAAATTTTTATTGGGAGTACATATATATAACAGGAGTATACCCTGTAAATTTTGAAATTTTTGGACAAAAGTACAATTTATGATAAATATCTAAATATTCGGCAGTTTTGGTCATATGAAAAATAGTAAATGAATTTTAAAAATTCCGAGAAAAATATATATTCAATATGGGACTAGTTATGAGTAAATGAATTAAATATGTTATGTGAAGTAACAAAATTGGAAAATAGGATTTTATGGCTTGGGAATCCTATATAAGGTATATGCAGATTTTTTATGAGGTATTTGATCATTGGTGATGAAATTTTATGAGTATGACATTTTTGAATGATTAAATGCATTATTTGGTAAAGTGTAAACAATTCAAATAAATTGTTTATAAGTTTAAGAAGTGATTAAAATATTGTTATAATATTAATAATATTAGATTATGAGTTTATTAAGTGATTGATAATATTTGGATAAATTTAAAGTCTTTAATATTTATCATTGTTTTCGTTTGATTAATGCTTATATCATTGTCATCATCCTCATGCTTATATTGTGATTAAAGTCATCTTTGGCTTACGTGCAAAGATGGACTGTTGATTATTAATTTTATAATTGTATATATGTTTGGCTTACGTGCAAAGATGGACTGTTGATTATTGATTTTACAATTGTATATCTTTGGCTTACGTCTGCGAGATGGGATTTATTGATTATTGGATTTATAGTTATATATCTTTGGCTTACGTGCAAAGATGGACTGTTGATTATTGATTTTACAATTGAATATCTTTGGCTTACGTGCATTGATGAACAGTTGTTGGTATGATTATAACCATGGATTATTCGGTATAATCATGACCATTGTTGAAAACACGAATATCCTTGGCCCGTAGTGCATAGATAATTCGTGGTCGTAATACTAGTGAATATCATTGGCTGTAGTACAGGGATGATTCAATGATGTGGATTATTTATTAAGTTGAGTCTCAGCGATAACATATTGATAATACACTTTTAATTCGTAGAAGATAGTAGATATCATGCTCTACTTGACTCTTCTATAATACAGTTGTATGTCTTTGGCCTGTAGTGCAAATGTGACCCCCCAAAATAGGTATACAACACCCAACCTATTCTGAGTCGCCAAATACATGGTACAGAAAACAACTATAACTTTATTACTACAATTTTCGTGCAAAATACAACAACACATATACTGTGAGTTTTAATACCAACTGTGACTCATGTCCCAACTATGGACAGCACCTCACATTGATACATTACATAAAAGTACAGTCAATAACTGTTTAGAAATTAAAATCTTTGGAAAGTGCTCAAGGAAACCTTCGTAGATGGGAGGCCATGCGTCTAGGTTATGATAGATATCATATGACTGGAGAATTATCCTTGGTTGACCCGATAGACCCCAAAGAAAAATAAGAAGATTACTATCATGTTCCTTCCAATGGTGAGTCTTCTCTTGACATATAACTATCTCCACTGTCTGCAATTGTGAATTACATTTTAACCAAACTCCAAGATTATATAGGTAGTGTTTGTAAATATGCTCAGCAAGTGGATGTGCACAACCCTGTCTTATGATAACACGAGGTTGTATGTCATTAGACATCTTGTATGATAGTGACAAAACACCCTTCCAAAGTTGGGTTCACCTCACCCTATTCAGTTCTCCAAAATTAAATATCAAATGACATATACAATACGACACACTTATCTAAAGTTCTCAATAAAATTATTTTCATACTATTTAGGGAGAACCTCAACAGCTATAGACCACCGTTCTATTCCCCTGTTATCCCCGCTCGACTCAGCTACACTCTTATTACCTGAAAGGAATTATGAAGCAAAAGGGTGATCACAACTAGCTCAGTAAAGAATATCATGACTAAAGATAATTAAATTATCAATAGCCTTCGTCAGTAATAAATTAGAGATTTAGAACATATGGTAGATGATAAAACTTTTCAACCATAATTGCAGCGGAACGAGCAATCCATTAGAAGAGTCAAATAGACCATAAAGTCTATCTTCTCCATGTCAAAAGTCCACCAACAATGTTTTATCCCTGTAACATAAATCAACAGTTCCTGTCCACATTCATGTGAATAACTCATAATCATATTTGTGGTTCTAAATTCCTCTTCTCATCCAGGATAAAGATAATTTTCATCACTTGTCTTTACCTGAAATATCAAAGATCATGGTTATACCAAATCACAGTTCCTGTTCATAATCATACTAATAAATTCATCTTTGCACTATGGGCCAAAGATATTCATCAACAATTCATCTTTGCACTACGGGCCAAAGATATTCAAAAATAGGTCATCTTTGCACTATAGGCCAAAGATATTCAACAACAGATCATCTTTGCACTAAGGGCCAAAGATATTCAAAAACAGGTCATCTTTGCACTACAGGCCAAAGATATTCATATCTTAAAGAAATACATAATCATTTCAGAATTTATATAAACCATAATTATAACCATGTTGATCAATTCACCTTTGCACTTAAGCTAAAATATTCAATTATAAATTCAATAATCAAGCGATCATACCAATCAACGATTCAACTTTGCACTACTGGCCAAAGAGAACTCATAGTCACGATCACGCCAATAATCTACCCATCTTTACACTCAAGTCAAAGAGAAATTTCTTCACCAGGATTATAAAAATGTTATATATGATAATAAAAACAATATGATCAAAACATGGATTTAATTTCAAGAGTAAGATTCATAAATCAATGATTTCATAACACCTTAATTCAAATGTTATAAATCACTTAATAATCTCATAGTCTAATATTATTAATATTACCACAATATTTTAATCAATTCTTAAACTTATAAATAATTTATTTTAATTGTTTACACTTTACTAATTAATGCATTTAATCATCCTAAAATGCCAAACTCATAAAATTTCATCACCAATAACCAAAACCCTCATCAAAAATCTGCATATACCTTATATAGGATTCCCAAACCATAAAATCCTATTTCCCAATTTTGTTACTTCACATAACATATTTAATTCATTTACTCATAACTAGTCCATTTTCATGAAAAATACTAAATCAGTACAAACAAATTTTCTTTTCTGGGATTTAGCAGAATATAGTCTCATATTGAACATATATTTTTCTCAGAATTTTTAAAATTCATTTACTATTTTTCATATGGCCAAAACTGTCGAATATTTAAACATTTATCAGAAATTGTACTTTTAACCAAAAATTCCAAAATTTACAGGGTATACTGATATTATATAGATGTACTCCCAATAAAATTTTTATCAATTTTGGAGTTAACCACAAGAAGTTATAAGGGTTTACTTTTAAAATAGTCTTTTCTCATAAAATCCATAACTCCTAATCTATACCTCCAAAAATCGCCATTTTTGGATACAATCAAGAAAACTCATCAAATTATCATTTCAATTTTTTCCAAAATTTTTGAAGGTCCGAAAAAAGTACAAAACTGAAAAACATAATAACCCTTAAAAATCCCTTTCCTCAAAAGAGCAGTACTTCTGACTGGAATATCGGATGTAATGCTGAAGTAAACTTGCACTGAATAGCAACTCTCAAAGTATCTAAATACTCACACAAATGCGTTCGACAATATAGAGAGAGAAAACTTATGTTTCTGGTATGATTTTCAATTCTAACTTAAGCGCCTATTTATAGGAAAATGTTAGAATGCCAAAGGAGACTAAATAATAAAATAATATTATTTTATTTTTTTTCTTACGTACCAACCATTTGAAAACTCAACAGCCAGCCATCACCCTTGAAAAAAAAATTCAAGCACATGTTTTCAACACCAACCAAAAGTGGGTGTGACGACCCCAAAATAGGTCCATTCCATCCAACCCATTCTGAGTCGCCAAATACATGGTACAGAAACAACTACAACTTTATTATCACAACAATAAAACTGTGAGTTTAAATACAAATATTATCTTCTAGACAATATTTATACTCAAATAAATCCTCATCACATTTATTGATACATTATTTTACAATAATGGTGAGGACTACTAAACAACTCTCTCTAGAACCTTCATTCCATACCCCGACTAGTACTACGCTTGCATTCTCGCCTCCTCGAGAAGAAAAATGGAACAACAAGGAAAAGGGTGAGCTCAACTAGCCCGATAAAGAATGTTATGACTAAGATAATATACAACAAATTATCGTTAGTCTCCAACGAGGAAAAAATCGATAGAATACAATAGACAACAAGTTTCGGATCAATATTCGCAATGAAATAATAATTCATAGAAGAGTTACGTAGAGAATGAAATCTACTATAATCTATGAATTTAACGGTCCATCATCAATATTTTATCCTGTAACATCAATCAATATTCATCTCAAATCAAATATTCATCTTTGCACTCTGGGGCCAAAGATATTCATCAATCGGTCATGTTCATCTCAACACTGCTTCATCTTTGCACTAAAGGCCAAAGATATTCATCGATCGGTCGTATTCATCTCAACACTGCTCATCTTTTTTGCTAAAGGCCAAAGATATTCATCGATCGGTCATGTTCATCTCAACACTGCTTCATCTTTGCACTAAAGGCCAAAGATATTCATCGATCGGTCGTATTCATTTAAACACTGCTTCATCTTTGCACTCTGGGCCAAAGATATTCTTGAAATCATTCATCTTTGCACTACGGGCCAAAGATATTCAATAATATCATCATTTAAGGTAGAGGATGATGAAAAATATTTTTAAAGAAACGAATCCAGTGAAACAAAATGACAAGGATTAAGGATTAAGGATTCATACTTGGTTTTATCCACGTCCAAAAATACCTCAAAAATAATCATAGTGGTGTAAAATTCAAGAATGATCAAAACATGGATACAATCAAAGCTAGTATCCAGAATAGATATTTTGACGAAAAGAAGAAATTTCATTTTTCTATTGAATAATCTTCAGTATCGTGAATAGTCTCGTAAGTATCGTGGATAGTAACTCTGACACCAAAAGATAGAAATTCCACAAAAAACATCTTCACGCTTCATGAATAGTACTCGTGAATAGTAACTCGTGAATAGTAACTCATGAATAGTAACTCGTGAATAGTAACTCATGAATAGTAACCCCGACATGAAAAAGTTCCAAATTTGATAAAAAGTACCAACCAATATTTCAGCATAATGATATTGAAGAATTAATATCATTTGAGAAGAAAATAACATCCCTTACCTCGAAAGACAATACTTCTAGTTGAAACACCGGATATAGTGCTGAAGGAAACTTGCACCGTCTAACAATACTCAAAGTATACTCAAAATACTCACAAAATACACTCGATAATATAGAGAGAGAAAGAGAGAAAACTTTGTTTCTGGTGTGATTTTCAATTCTAACTTAGCCCTCTATTTATAGGAAAATGTTAGCCGTACCAAGGCGGACTTGACTGCTTTACGATGGCTTTACTCTTACTATTGCCACCCACCACATTTGAAATAAAATTCAGCACATTTTTTCACCAACCACAAGTGGGGCCCACTCAATTCTAGAATTTTCCACCAAAATCAATTATAACCCTAATTTAGAATCAGACACCTCTTAAAATTCACAACAAATCATTCGTGCATTTTAAACGGTTCAAAATTTGTGGACATATACTCAACTTATGTATGTATAACATACCCAAAATTACCACAATCCAATCGGTCGGATTAAAAATTTTAACCCCATGATATATCTTAAAACCCACGATTTGATTTTAACACCTCGATCCGATAAAATCTTGATAAAACACCTCAACATTAATTCCTTCATTAATAACCACATAAATAAATCCATCATTTATATCCACATAAAATAAATATTTCTTTATCATATGAATCAATAATTAATTATTCACAAATAATATTACGAATCACAATTATGACAACCAAAGTAGCTCCGGAAAGAGGGCTTTCCAATAAGGATCTCTCCTTCTCTGGCGCCGCAATTAGGTGACCAAACCTCTCCTTAGCAGAACTTTCTAGACATTGCCAATAATGTTATCTAATAATATTATTCAAATAATATGAATTATTGATCCGATAATGGGAAATCATGCGGTGACAATTATTGAACAACAATAATATAAAATATCAACGCAGCAATTATTGAATCAATAAAATAAAATATTGAACAGTAATTACTGTGAAAATTATTGAGTAGTGCCATCTTACGTGCGAATCAATAATTCAACAATCTTTGTCGTAATCACCGGTAATGCTCTTGTCGCGAACCACGCGTATTCATCAGTATTTTAACCAACGGTATTCAAACGGTCTTAACGGTAACAACTACGCCGTTATTTATAACCACCCAAACTTTGTCGTTTTCCTCATCCAATCGCTTTCAGGTTATGGGGCCCACACATGGGCGCTAATACGTATTTAATATTCCCAGACGATCTGAATATTCCACGACCAAACGAATATTCCCGAAATAACAATGAATATTTTATAACCACTTGCTTATTTTGAAATATTTGCGTATTTAACCCTTAACTATCCACATTAATCAAATCAACCCTTACTATTTCAAAATAATAAATAAAGGAAATTCCTTTTATTTAAAAAAATTTTTTGGGGTCTTACAACCTCCCTCCTTATGAAATTTCGTCCTCGAAATTGGCGTGCGACGCACAGTGTTTGAAAAGGTAAAGATACCTCGCTTTCATTTCGTTTTCAACTCCCGGTCATTTCCTCTATAAGCATGATTCCTCCACAAAACTTTAACTTGTGGTATGACCTTTCTTGCATAGGACATGCTCCTTCCTATCCAAAATCTTGACAGTACCTCCTCATACGTTAAGTCTTGGCTATCTCGTCCGGTTCTAACTCGATAACGTGGTTGGTCGTCCACATATTTATGTAACATCGATCGTGAAAAGCGTTATGAACACGCGTCATACTTGGCGGTAAAAGCGAGTCTATAGGCCCGCAGTTCCTATTCGATCGAGAATTTCAAATGGATTAATAAATCGAAGGTTTGAGCTTTCCTCACCTCACCGATTCTCGCTTTTGAAATAACAACTTCTTGCACCTCCTTCTTCAAATTCATCGACTCGGTGTGTAGCTTGAGCGAACTTTAACTTTATCGATTAAAGTCGATTATACTCGTATATCATCACGTACTCGTATATCATCACGTACTCGTATATCATTACGTGGGTACCTAGAGTTTTCATCTCCATCTCTATTATTTGTATATTATACGAAATGAGTCTTTGACAATATTGTACTTTCGTGCTTGTATATCGATCTTCTACTCAACACGTCGGCTACCACGTTCGCTTTTCCGGGATGGCATGGTCAGAACATGTGCTGAAATGAGTCTCCTCTTGAGTTCTTCGAAGCTCTTCCCACATCCCTTGCTCCATTCGAATTTTGTATCTCTACGAGTCAATTTGCGATAATGGAATAGTGATTCGAGAATATCCTTCAACGAATCTCCGATAATAACCAACTAAGCTTGAAAGCTACGTATTTAGATTCATCGACTTAGGTTGCTCTCAATCGTGACTCATATCCCAATCTTGGATAGCACATCACAATGACACCTATCGGTTTTACTATCGCATCGAATATGACGTCCCTACAGAGAGTGCGCTTAGGTGAATTCCACAAAGGAAGTCACCGGATAAAGGCTCGGTACTAAATTCTATAATTGAATTTTTAACTCACGAAGTTCAATAGGAGCCATTCGATATGAGATTTTAGAAATGAGTTTTGTCTTGGGTTCAAAGTCGATACAAAATTTAATATCGAGCTTTAGGAGTAAGCGAAATTCTTCAAGAAATACGTCGGGAAAAATTAATAACAATGCGGAATATTATTCAAATCGGCGTGTCTTTATTCAAATCCATAACATGGACTAAGAAAACTTGACATCCGTTTTCAATAAGCGAATGGCTTTATGGCTTAATATGAAAGAGTTTGACTTCAATGGTTTGGTTGCTTGAATTGAATAACGAGTTGCTTAGGAATATGAAATCTAACAACCTTACGAAAATAATCAATTTCGGCGTGATGAGTAGTTAACCTTAAAATCACATCAAAAGTAAATATCTCTATAGAAATAAGGTTAACGGTAATGTGATAGTGCCAACTGAATCAAGCAAGATTTCTAAACAACGGATGTAATGAAAGTTTCTCTAACGGATTCTCCATAAATAGGTCAAAGTCTAATTTCTCCGTAGTCAAGTTCAATCGTTGAATATAAGCAAGAGAGATAAAAGAATGGGTAGAACCGGTATCTAGTAAGGTATAAACTTCGCAAGAATTTATAATTAACTAACCCGTGCTAACTTCGTTCGGGTTCCTCGCATTTTGACCGGTCACGACAAACGCTCTTCCAGGAATCGTAGACTTTGACTTTTCTGGGACATCCTTTCGAGTCACCATTCCCGCTGGATTGGGTTTCGATATCGTCAAATCTCGGCGATATGTCCTTCTTTTCCACAATTATAACATACCTTAAACTGTTGTGGGCAGTTTGGGCTGATATGTCCCTCTTTCCCGCATTTGTAACATACGACCGGTGGTCTTTCTCCTCCCTTGGAACCAATTGCCACTGGCGCTGACGTCTTCACATGGTCGTTGTTGAATCTCCTCTTTTTAAAATCTCCTCCCAACTCGTTTCTTCTATTTTCATGGCCACGATTACCACCAGAGTGGTTACCGGCCTTTGTCTGTATTCTTCTTTCTCCACGGGTTATCGTTATTTTGTTGACACTATCTTCGGTATGATCCTGGTTATGGTCCCTCGGTTGAACGTACTCGTTATCTCGCTCTAACAATGAGCCACATGACAACATCCTGAATAGAGAGAAAATTTATGAGAATGAGATCTTGACGTATCTTGGGTTTCAAACCTCTAAGAAACATCCGCGTCATCGTTCCTCATTCTCCACCAAATGAGGTGCAAACACGGATAACTCCGCGAACTTCGCCTCGTCTTTGGGACACCGCCATGTTATTCTGCTCGGTCCTAATAAACTCCACTTCCTTCATATAGCCGAATACTTTCGGAAAAGTACTTGTCATTGAATCTGTTCAAAACATCTCCCATGACATCTTTGAAAGCGGTTTGGATGGATCGCTTCACGATTCCCACCAAGAATCGCTTCGCCACGGAACATAAAGGTGGCGAATGGAACCTTCTGTTCCTCCGTGCATCCCAAGACATCGAATATCTTGGTAATTTGTTTGACCCATGTTTCCGCCATGATCGGATCGGGCTTTCCCGCATTCGTGGTCCCAACTCTTTGAAGCTGCTTGGCAGACCACCACCGTGAATTGCTATCATCTCCTCCTGTATTTTGAACACGAGTCTCCTCGTGCGATTTTGCATGAACTGCAAAAAACTTCTAAACATCCCTCGTTCTCATCTCGCTCGGTGGTGTTATTCACGGGAGGTACATTGCCCGACTGTTGCACGTTCTCCTCGTTGTTAAGTACATGCATCTCCACGGTCTCATTTACACCACTATTAATATTCTCGATCGACATTCTCAATTCTTCATATATAAAACAAGGGTTAATTAAATAAATTAACAAATCACATAATACCCTATATTATGACCAACCAACAATAAGCTTAGGTAGGACACACTAGCGAAGGATTTACTCGTCTCTCCCCTCCTAGTTCTATTCCCCGATCTCCGCGAGATCATATCCCTAAGCTCGATACCAATCTGGATTTACCCCAAAATAGGTCCATTCCATCCAACCCATTCGAGTCGCCAAATACATGAGTACGAAACAACTACAACTTTATTATCACAACAATAAAGCTGTGAGTTTAAATACAAATATTATCTTCTAGACAATATTTATACTCAAATAAATCCTCATCACATTTATTGATACATTATTTTACAATAATGGTGAGGACTACTAAACAACTCTCTCTAGAACCTTCATTCCATACCCACTAGTACTCGCTTACATTCTCGCCTCACGAGAAGAAAAATGGAACAACAAGGAAAAGGGTGAGCTCAACTAGCCCGATAAAGAATGTTATGACTAAGATAATATACAACAAATTATCGTTAGTCTCCAACGAGGAAAAATCGATAGAATACAATAGACAACAAGTTTCGGATCAATATTCGCATGTGAAATAATAATTCATAGAAGAGTTACGTAGAGAATGAAATCTACTATAATCTATGAATTTAACGGTCCATCATCAATATTTTATCCTGTAACATCAATCAATATTCATCTCAAATCAAATATTCATCTTTGCACTACGGGCCAAAGATATTCATCAATCGGTCATGTTCATCTCAACACTGCTTCATCTTTGCACTAAAGGCCAAAGATATTCATCGATCGGTCGTGTTCATCTCAACACTGTTCATCTTTGCACTAAAGGCCAAAGATATTCATCGATCGGTCATGTTCATCTCAACACTGCTCATCTTTTGCACTAAAAGGCCAAAGATATTCATCGATCAGTCGTGTTCATTTAAACACTGCTTTCATCTTTTGCTTTCTGGGCCAAAGATATTCTTCAGAAATCATTCATCTTTGCTTCTGGGCCAAAGATATTCAATAATATCATCATTTAAGACCGAGGATGATGAAAAATATTTTTAAAGAACGAATCCAAAGTGAAACAAAATGACAAGGATTAAGGATTAAGGATTATACTTGGTTTTATCCACGTCGAAAAATACCTCAAAATAATCATAGTGGTGTAAAATTCAAGAATGATCAAAACATGGATACAATCAAAGCTAGTATCCGAATAGATATTTTGACGAAAAGAAGAAATTTCATTTTTCTAATTGAATAATCATCAGATATCGTGAATAGTCTTGAGTATCGTGGATAGTAACTCAACACCAAAAGATAGAAATTCCACAAAAAAAACATCTTCACGCTTCATGAATAGTACTCGTGAATAGTAACTCGTGAATAGTAACTCATGAATAGTAACTCGTGAATAGTAACTCATGAATAGTAACCCCGACATGAAAAAGTTCCAAATTTGATAAAAAGTACCAACCAATATTTCAGCATAATGATATTGAAGAATTAATATCATTTGAGAAGAAAATAACATCCCTTACCTCGAAAGATAATACTTCTAGTTGAAACACCGGATATAGTCTGAAGGGAACTTGCAAATCGCCTAACAATACTCAAAGTATACTCAAAATACTCACAAAATACACTTTCGATAATATAGAGAGAAAGAGAAAAACTTTGTTTACGGTGTGATTTTCAATTCTAACTTAGCCCTCTATTTATAGGAAAATGTTAGCCGTACCAAGGCGAGACTTGACTTGCTTTACGATGGCTTTACTCGCTACTATTGCCACCCACCACATTTGAAATAAAATTCAGCACATTTTTTTTCACCAACCACAAGTGGGGCCCACTCAATTCTAGAATTTTCCACCAAAATCAATTATAACCCTAATTTAGAATCCGACACCTCTTAAAATTCACAACAAATCATTCGTGCATTTTAACGGTTCAAAATTTGTGGACATATACTCAACTTATGTATGTATAACATACCCAAAATTACCACAATCCAACGGTCGGATTAAAAATTTTAACCCCATGATATATCTTAAAACCCACGATTTGATTTTTAACACCTCCAATCCGATAAAATACCGATAAAACACCTCAACATTAATTCCTTCATTAATAACCACATAAATAAATCCATCATTTATATCCACATAAAATAAATATTTCTTTATCATATGAATCAATAATTAATTATTCACAAATAATATTACGAATCACAATTATAATGACCAAAGTAGTTCCTGTGAAGAGGGGGCTTTCGATAAGGATCTCTCTCTACTTGGCGCCGCAATTAGGTGACCAAACCTCTCCTTAGACGTAACTTTCTAGACATTGCCAATAATGTTATCTAATAATATTATTCAAATAATATGAATTATTGATCCGATAATGGGAAATATCATGCGTGACAATTATTGAACAACAATAATATAAAAATATCAACGCAGCAATTATTATTGAATCGATAAAATAAAATATTGAGCGATAACTCTTGTGAAAATTATTGAGTAGTGCCATCTTACGTGCGAATCAATAATTCAACAATCTTGTAATACCGTCTGAGTGCTTCTTTAATGCACCACGCCAGTATATCGTATTTTAACCACAAGGTATTCCAACATCTTAATTGGTAATAACTACGCCAATTATTTATAACCACCCAAACTTTGTCGTTTTCCTCATCCAAATTTCTCACATGGGGCCCACACATGGTCAGCTACTGTATCGCGATTTAATATATTCCGAAAAAGATCTAATATTCCACGACCAAAACGAATATTCCCAAACAACAATGAATATTTTATAACCACTTGCTTATTTTGAAATATTTGCGTATTTAACCCTTAACTATCCACATTAATCAAATCAACCCTTACTATTTCAAAATAATAAATAAAGGAAATTCCTTTTTATTTAAAAAAAATTTTCGGGGTCTTACAGTGGGTCCAACCAATTTTAATAAAAATCATTCCGAAACTTCAATAATTCATAGAAAATAGCCCGTTTATCAGAAAAATACGAATTTTATATCCATTCCACACGAAATTGAATTCTCTACAACTTTTTAGCTTTAAGTTTTTTTAAATTCCAGACAGAAAATATCCAAAATCCACAAACGGATGATTTTCAACACCTCTTAAAATTCATAACAAATCATACGTTCATTTTTAACGGTTCAAAATTTATGGATATATACTCAACTTATATATGTATAACATATCCAAAAATCACAACGATTATAACTCACACAATAGAGCTTTAAGAATACCGATTTGATCTTTTAATACCTCCAATCCGACAAAATACTAATAAAACACCTCAACATTAATTCCTTCATTTATAACCACATAAATAAATCCATTATTTATATCCACATAAAATAAATATTTCCTTATCATATAAATCAATAATTAATTATTTACAAATAATATTACAAAATCACAATAATGACAACCAGGCAGTTCCCAGGAAAGAGGGGGATTTCTAATAAGGATTTCTCCTTACTGGCGCGCAATTAGGTGACCAAACCTCTCCTTGACAAAAATTTCTAGACATTGTCAATAATGCTATCTAATAATATTATTCAAATAATATGAATTATTGATCTGATAATGGGAAATATTGTGCAGTGATAATTATTGAAACCACAATAATATAGAATATCAACGCAGCAATTATTGAATCAATAAAATAAAATATTGAACAGTAATTACTGTAACAATTATTGAGTAGTGCCTTCTTACGTAAGAATCAATAATTCAAAAATACATGTAATACTGATGTCTTCTTTGTCTAAACCACGCCAGACATCATTTTAACCAATTCGGGTATTCCAACAAAGTTAATTCGGTAACTACTACGCCGTTATTTATAAAAACTCAAACTTGTCGTTTTCTTCATCCGACAGTTATTCTGTTATAGGGTCCACAAATGGTTGCGTCGTTGTACGAATATTCCCCCAAAATAAGAATATTTCACGACCAAACAAATATTCTCCAACAGAAATGAGTATTTTATAACCACTTGCGTATTTTGAAAATTTTATATATACCACCCTTAACTTTAAAATTTTATCGATTTAACCATTTACTGAATAATAATTAAGAAAAATTGAATACTTTTATTTCATAAAATTCGGGGTCTTACAACAAAGATGAATTGTTAATAGATATCTTTGGCCGTAGTGCAAAGATGAATTTATTAGTATGATTATGAGCAGGAATTGTGATTTGGTATAACCATAATTTTTGATATTTCAGGTGAAGATAGGTGATAAAAATTATCTTAGTCCTGAGTGCGAAGAGGAATTTAGAATCACAATTATAATTATGAGTTATTCATATGATTGTGGACAGGAATTATTGATTGATGTTACAGGGATAAAACATTATTGGTGGACTTTTAACATGAAGAAGATAATAGATCTGATGGTCTATTTGACTCTTCTAATGGATTGCTCGTTCCGCTGCAACTATGGTTGAAAAGTTTTATCATCCACCATATGTTCTAAATCTCTGATTTATTACTGATGAAGGCTATTGATGATGTAAATTATCTTTAGTCATGATATTCTTTACTAGGCTAGTTGTGCTCACCCTTTTTACTTCACAATTCCTTTCAGGAAATAAGAGTGTAGTTGGGTCGAGCGGGGGTAACAAGAGAATAGAACGGTGGTCTATAGCTGTTGAGATTCTCCTTAAATAGTATGAAAATAATTTTATTGAGAACTTTAGATAAGTGTGTCGTATTGTATATGTCATTTGATATTTAATTTTAGTGAACCGAATAGGGTGAGGTGTACCCAACTTTGGAAGGGTGTTTTGCCACTATCATACAAGATGTCTAAAAACATACAACCACGTGTTATCATAAGACAGGGTTGTGCACATCCACTTGCTGAGTATATCTACGAGCACTGTCTATATAATCTTGGTGTTTATTTGAAATATAATTCTCACTTGGAGACAACGGAGATAATTATATGTCAAGAAAAGACTCACCATTGTAAAGAAGATGATAGCAATCTTCTTGTTTTTCTATGGGGACTATTGGGTCAACCAAAGATAATTCTGTGGACATATGATATCTATCATAACCTAGACGCATGGCCTCCCATATACGAAGGTTTCCTTGAGCACTTCCCAAGATTTTAATTTCTAAAACAGTTTATAGGCATCAGACGTTTATGTAAGGTACCATTGTAAGGTTGTGGTCAAGGCACCATGAGAGTTACATACATTTGTATTAAAACTCACGGTTTAAGCGTGGTTGTATTACATTTATAGTTCAACAAATTGTATAAATGAAGTTTGTATTTGATTTTTATAGTATGATATCTCGGAGAATCGAATGGGTCATGTAGACCTATTTTGGGGGCGTCACATTCAAGATCGGCGAGTTTAAAATACGCTTTTACTGATTCCCACCATGAATCGCCTCTCGCTCAGTGACATGAAGGTAGCAAAGGGAACCTTTTGCTCCTCGGAGCATCCTAAGACATCAAATATCTTGCAGATCTGCTTTATCCACGTAGTCCTTAAGTGGTTTTGGCTCTCCAAAAAACTCCGGCGGTCCAAGTTCCTTGAACTGCTTAGCGGTGACCGTCCGAGAGTTGTCAGTGTTTCCACCTGCATTTTGGACAGGAGCCTCTCTTTCCTGATGTTGCATGAATTGCATAAAGCCTCTGAACATTCCATCGTTCATCATTTGGTCAGTGTTGTTGTTTGCATGAGGATTGTCGCCTTCCTGATGCATATTATCCTCATTATTGATCTGTTGAGACTTAACGGTCTCTTGTGCTCCATTGTTATTCTCAACATTCTCGGATGTCATTTTCAAATACTGCCACAAAATAAGGGTTAATTAACATATAACATATTATCCCTATACTCTGACCGACCAATTAAATAGCAATTAAACTTAGGTAGGTCATACTAGCGAAGGTATTCCCCGTCTCTCCCCTCCTAGTTCTTCTCTCACATCTCAGCCATGAATCATATCCCTAAGCTTTGATACCAACTGAGACGCCCCCAAAATAGGTATACATCACCTATTCTAAGTCGCCAAATACATGCTACAGAATACAAATACAACCTTAAATATACAACATGAACTATGAGTTTTAATACAAATATTGTCTTCTAAACAGTATTCAAACTCAAAATAAGTCCTCAATACATTTATTATCACACTATTTCATAGAATAGTGAGGACTACTAATGCTATCATCTGGACCGTCACTCCATTCCCCGACTAGTCCCTGCTACGTTCTTATTTCCTGAAGAGAACAATGAAAGCAAAAGGGTGAGCTCAACTAGCCCAGTAAGAAATATTATGACTAAGATAATGCAGAATAAATTATCGTTAGCCTTCAACAGTGTTAAACTAATACAATATAACAAACATCAAGTTTAACTGTAGCGGAACAAGCAATCCATTAGAAGAGTAAAGTAGAGAATAAAATCTACTATCTTCTATGATTTAAAAGGTTTTTCATCACTTTTATCGCTGAGACTCAGCTCAATAAATAATCCACATCATCCCTGCACTACGACCAAGGATATTCATTTGTATCACAACCACAAATTATACATGCACTACGGGCCAATGATATTCGTGTTTTCATCAATGGTCATGATCATGCCAACAACTGTCCATCAATGCACTACGGGCCAATGATGATTTTTACCACATCATTTGTAACTTTACGGTCATGATTATACCGAATAATCCCTGGTCATAATCATACCAAGTTTATCTATGCACTACAGACCACAGATGACTTTCAACATAATATAAACATGAGGATGATGACAATGACATAATAATTCAATAAAACAAGTTCAAGAATAAATTTTAAAGATTTATAAGTTAATTTATCCTGAACTCATTAATGTCCAAATTGTCAACATGATACTACTTTGTGGAGTAAAATTCAAGAATGCTCAGGAGAATATTTCCATGAAAAGATACTAGATGAAGCGCAAATATCCAGGATATTCTACTAATTTCATTGAGTATAGAAGCGAAAACTTAAACCAACTGAGTATAATAGAATATATGAAACTGCAAATGGATTTTTGCCCGCCATACGGTAATCCATATAGACAGATCATTTCCACAGTTTAATAAGAAATGAATACAAAGGATCATTCACCATACATGCGGTAATCCACATAGACAGATTATTCCAACAAAAGAATAAAGAATGGAACCAGGTCATGCGTAATCCGCACAGATAGGATATTCCAACAGAATAATAAAGAATGGAACCAGGTCATGTGTAATCCGCACAGACAAGATGTTCCAACAGAATAATAAAGAATGGAACCAGGTCATGCGTAATCCGCATGCATGTGATGTTCCAACAGAATAATAAAGAATGGAACCAATCATGCATAATCCGCATGCATGATGGGATGTTCCAAATGAATAATAAAGAATGGAATAACAACAGAATTCACCGGGCATGCGATAGACCGCATGCAGAAAAGTTATTCCAACAAAATAATAAAGAATGGAATAACGTAAGAATTTCACCACGTATATGTTGTACTTGATGTATGCGGTTATTCCAAAATAATAATAAAGAATGGAATAACAACCCTAACGAGTATTGAAACAAAATAACTCTCTTCATGAATACGAAAGAATAATACCCCTTACCTTAAAAAGAAGAGTATTCTGACAGGTAGGACGGTGATATACTTGAAGAAAACTTGCATTATTTTCTATGCTCAAAGCTTTCTTAAACTCTAAAGAAATACGCCCAAGATTATAGACGAAGAATTCTCTGAATTTCTGGTGTGTTTTTCAATTCTAACTAACCATCCTATTTATAGGAGAATGGAAAGGATACTATGCAATAAAATATAATATATTCTATTTATAATTATATAATAAAACAAAATTTATAATATATATATATATATATATATATTATTAAAAATCTAATAAAACAAATAACTTTATAAAAGTATTCTCTTTTATATAAAAAGATTTTACTATGAAACACTATGCATAATAAAATATAATATATTCTATTTATAATCAAATAAAACAAAACTTTATAAAAGTATTTTGTTTTATATAAAAAAGATTTTACTATCTGAAAACACTATGCAGAGCCTTATGCAAACACTATGCATAATAAAATATAATATATTCTATTTATAATCAAATAAAACAAAACTTTATAAAAAGTATTCTATTTTATATAAAAAGTTTTCTATTTTATTACATTTATAATAATAATAAAAAAAAATTTATATAAATATAATATATATATATATATATAAACTTCCGTGACTTCTAAATTCCCCCCATTTTTCTTTATTGGGCTCATACGACCCCCATGTGGGCCCACCTTTTAAGAAATTTCTACCGATTATTTTGAAAAATCGGTAAATGGGGGTCCATAAAATAAGAAAAACTTCATAAAAATCACCTTAATAATTTTAACAACATTTATCACCTTTATTATATTTTACAATATTAATCGACCAGGTCGTTCTTAGGAAAGAGGGGGCTTTCCAATAAGGATTTCTCCCTATTGGCGCGCAATTAGGTGACCAAACCTCTCCTTGACAGAACTTCTAGACATCGTTAATATTGCAAATAATAATATTAATAACTTTAATGCCTCAATTATTAATTTAATAATATATAAAATATTGACAATAATTAAATCAAATACCGTGAGATCTTATCGTGAAATTCTTCGTAGCAATAATTAAACAAAACTGGTGACTTCTCACATAAGCATCAATAATCAATACCGTATTACTACTTATGCAACCACGCGTATTCATCGTATTTTTAACACCAGGTGTTTCAACAGTTAACGGTAAAACTTCCGCCGTTATTTCCATAAAATATTTTTATCGTTTTCTCAATCCAATAATAGTTCCGTTGTGGGATCCAACAATATTCCCCGACACAAAGAATATTCCCCGACCAATCGAATATAATATAATAACTTGCATACTTTGTAAAATTTATAAATAGTACCCACAAATATAACATTATATCAAATCCACACCATAATACTTAAAAAAATATTTTGAGAAAATTAATCTTTATTCACAAAATTTGGGGTCTCACAATCTCCCCTCCTTATAAAATTTCGCCCTCAAAATTTACGTACGTACCTGGTATGCCGAACAGATGAGGACACTTCATCAGATTCTAACTCTTGATGTATACCCTTTAAGCGTAGAATATGTTCCTTCTTATCCAAGATTTTAATAGGTGCCTCTTCATACGTTAAATCTTCTGCTATTTTGTCCGGTTCCAACTCAATAATGTGGTTCGGGTCATCCACATATTTACGTAACATCAATACATGAAAAAACGTTATGAACACGCGACATACTTGGCGGTAAGGCGAGTCTATAGGCCACAGTTCCTACTCGATCGATGATTTCAAATAGACCAATAAAGTCGAAGGTTGAGATTTTATCTCTTCGTCGATTCTTGATTCTAGAATAACGCCCTCTTGAACCTTCTTCTTCACATTCATAAGCTCTGAGTCTGTAGCTTGAGCGGCTTTAACTTTATCGATTAAAGTCGGTTCTAATCGTATATTCGCTATCTTCACGTAAGTTCGTATATTCGCACTCGTAAACGCATACGATCTTCTATTCAACGCGTCATCTACCACGTTCGCATTCCTGATTATTGATCTGTGGAGACTCAACGGTCTCCTGTGCTCCATTGCTATTCTCAACATTCTCGGATGTCATTTTCAAATACTGCCACAAAACAAGGGTTAATTAACATATCACATATTATACTTATACTCTTACCGACCAATTAAATACCAATTAAACTTAGGTAGGTCATACTAGCGAAGGAATTCCCCGTCTCTCCCCTCCTAGTTCTTGTCTCACATCATATCCCTAAGCTTTGATACCAACGGAGACGCCCCCAAAATAGATATACATCACCTATTCTGAGTCGCCAAATACATAGTACAGAATACAAATACAACCTTAAATATACAACATGAACGATGAGTTTTAATACAAATATTGTCTTCTAGACAGTATTCAAACTCAAAATAAGTCCTCAATACATTTATTATCACACTATTTCATAGAATAGTGAGGACTACTAATGCTATCATCTGGACCGTCACTCCATTCCCCGACTAGTCCTCGCTACGTTTTCATTTCAAAGAGAACAATGAAAGCAAAAGGGTGAGCTCAACTAGCCCAAGAAGAAATATTATGACTAAGATAATGCAAAATAAATTATTATTAGCCTTGAACAAAGGTTAAACTAATACAATATAACAAACATCAAGTTTAAGCAGAATGAACAAGCAATCCATTAGAAGAGTAAAGTAGAATAAAATCTACTATCTTCTATGATTTAAAAGGTTTTTCATCACTTTTTATCGCCGAGACTCATTTCGATAAATAATCCACATCATCCCTACACTACTGGCCAAGGATATTCATTAGTATCACAACCACAAATTATCCATTTACTTCACGGCCGAGGATATTCATGTTTTCATCAATGGTCATGATCATGCCAACAACTTTCCATCAATGCACTACGGGCCAATGAGGGTTTTTACTACATCATTTGTAACTTTACGATCATGATTATACTGAATAATCCCTGGTCATAATCATACCAAGTCCATCTATGCACTACAGGCCACAGATGACTTTCAACATAATATAAACATGAGGATGATGACAATGACATAATAATTCAATAAAACAAGTTCAAGAATAAATTTTAAAGATTTATAAGTTAATTTATCCTGAACTCATTAATGTCCAAATTGTCAACATGATACTACTTTGTGGAGTAAAATTCAAGAATGCTCAGAAGAATATTTCCATAAAAAGATACTGGATGAAGTGCAAATATTCAGGATATTCTACTAATTTCATGGAGTATAGAAGTCAAAACTTAAACCAACTGAGTATAATAGAATATATGAAACTGCAAATGGATTTTCGCCCACCATGTGGTAATCCACGTTGTAAGACCCCAACTTTTATAAATAAAGAATAATTTCTCTCGAAATATATTTTTGAATATTATGGTGTGGATATAATATAATGTTATAGTTGTGGGTAATATTTACAAATTTTGCAAAGTAAGCAAGTGGTTATATAATATTCAATTGGTCGGAGAATATTCGTTTTAACAGAGAATATTCGTACGACGACGCTATCATTGGTGGACCCCACAATGAAAGTATTGTCGTAGTTAGAAAACGACATAATTATCTTTTTATAAAAATAACGACGAAAGTATTACCTTTAAAACTGTTGAACTACCCTTTAGTAGTAAAAATGCAATTATTACTACACGTTAGTTACATAGTAGCACACTTACAGATTGGTTATTGATGCTTACGTGAGAAGTCACTCAGTTATACTCAATTATTGCTACAGTAATTGATGCATCATAACTCTCATATTATTGATTCAATTATTGTCACAGTATCATCTGTATAATATGTTATATTATTAAATCAATAATTGAGACGACAAAGTTATTCATATTATTAAATTACAATATTTACAATGTCTCGAAGTTCTATCAAGGAGAGGTTTGGTCATCTAATTGCGCGCCAATAAGGAGAAATCCTTATCGGAAAACCCGCTCTTTCCTGGGAACGACCTGGTTGTTAAATATTGTGAGTTATAATATTAATGATAAATAAGTTCGTGGTGATTAAAGATGAAATTGATAGTTCCATTGTGTTGGAATTATTAGTGTTAGTGGAAATCGATATTTATTTCGATATTAATTGATCTCTAGAAGTTATACTGACCAATCGGGTAATTAATCGGATAAATGAGCAATTAATTGCTATTAATTCACATGATTATAACTATTTGTTCACATGTGTATACTATTAATTCACATTCTTGTACTATTAGGGGAGTTGGTGCAAGATTGATAATACTTGCATGACTAAGTTAAAAATGGAGGTATAGATGGAGGTATTATCACTTGAATTTGTATTTTCACATGATTATAACTATTGATTCACATGATTGAACTATTGATTCACATTATTTACTATTAGGGGAGGTGGTGCAAGTTTGATAATACTTGCAGAACTAAATTAAAAATAAAGAAAAAGAGGAAGGTATTGTACTGTAATATTTCGAGCCCTAAAACGTATAATTATCGAAACTATATTTTCCTATAAATAGAAGCTCATTCTTCCTTCATTTCTCACCAATTCACTAAAGCTTTAGAGCAATTATTATAGAGAAAAATTATAGAGAGAAAGAAGAAGAGAAGTCTGCTACCTCACTATTCCAATATCCAGTTCCTTCTAAGGTAAGGGATATTATTTCTTTCGTATTCATGAAGAGAGCTATTGTTATTCCATTCCTTATTATTCTGTTGGAATAACCTATATACGCGAAGTACCGCATAAATGGTAAAATTCTTCTGTTATTCCATTCTTTATTATTTTATTGGAATAACTTTTCATGCATGCGGCCTAACGCATTTACGTAGTGAATTTCGTTGTTATTTCATTCTTTATTATTACTGCTGGAATATCACATGCATGCGGTTTACGCATAACCCGGTTCCATTCTTTATTATTACATTTGGAATATCCTCGCCATGCGGTTTACGCATGACACGGTTCCATTCTTTATTATTCTGCATTGGAATATCCATACTTACGCGATTACGCATGACAGTTCCATTCTTTATTATTCATTGGGAATAATGCATCTGCATGTCTGATCTATCGCATGCATGGTGAATTCTTACATTATTCCATTCTTTATTATTCATTGGAATAACCTGTCTATGTGGATTACCGCAAGCATGGTGAATGATCCTTTGTATTTATTCCTTATTAAATTATGGAAATGATCTGTCTACGTGGATTACCGCATGGCGGGCGAAAATCCATTTGCAGTTTCATATATTCTATTATACTCAGTTGGTTAAAGTTTTGACTTCTATACTCCATGAAATTAGTAGAATATCCTGGATATTTGCGATTCATCCAGTATCTTTTCAAGAAATATTCTTTTGAGCATTCTTGAATTTTACTCCACAAAGAAGTATCATGTTGACAATTTGGACGTTATTGATATCAGGATAAATTAACTTATAAATCTTTAAAATTTATTCTTGAACTTATTTTATTGAATTATTATGTCATTGTCATCATCCTCATATTTATATTGTGATGAAAGTCATCTTTGGCTTACGTGCATAGATGGACTCGGTATGATTATGACCAGGGATCATTGGGTATAATCATGACCTATAATGTTATAAATGATGTGGTAACAGTTCTCAGTGGCCTTTAGTGCATTAATGGACAGTTTTTGGTATGATTATGACCAGGGATTATTCGGTATAGTCATGACCATTGATGATTTAATGAATATCCTTGGCCCATAGTGAAGGGATGATTAAATGATGTGGTGTATTTATTAAGCTGAGTCTCAGCGATAAAAATTGATGAAAACATTTTAAATCATAGAAGATAATAGGTATCATGCTCTACTTGACTCTTCTAATGGATTGCTTATTTCGCTGCATTTAAACTTGATGTTTATTGTATTTTATCAGTTTAACTTTGTTGAAGACTAATGATAATTTATTCTGCATTATCTTAGTCATAATATTTCTTACTGGGCTAGTTGAGCTCACCCTTTTGCTTTCATTGTTCTCTTCAGGAAATAAGAATATAACCGGGACTAGTCGGGGAACGGAGTGATGGTCTGAGATGGTGTATTAGTAGTCCTCACTATTCTATAAAATAGTGTGACAATAAATGTAATGAGGACTCTATTTGAGAGTGGATATTGTCTAGAAGGCAATATTCCTGTTTAAACTCTCAGCTTTGTTTTGTCGTATATTACACGACGGTTGTATAATTAAGTTTGTATTTGTATTCTGTACCATGTATTTGGTGACTCAAGATGGGTGATGTATACCTATTTTGGGGGCGTCACACACGTAGACAGATCATTTCCACAGTTTAATAAGGAATGAATACAAAGGATCATTCACCATGCATGCGGTAATCCACATGCATGAGTTATTCCAATGTAATAATAAAGAATGGAACCAGTCAAATATAATCCGCACGAAAGGATATTCCAATGAAAATAATAAAGAATGGAACCGTGTCGTCATGTAATCCCGCATGCATGTGATGCTCCAACAAAATAATAAAGAATGGAACCGTGTCATGCGTAATCGCATGCATGTGATGTTCCAAATGTAATAATAAAGAATGAAACACGGTCATGCGTAAATCCGCATGCATGGATGTTCCAAATGAATAATAAAGAATAGAATAACAACGAATTCACCGGGCGTACGTGATAAACCGCACAGATAAAAGTTATTCCAATAGAATAATAAAGAATGGAATAACGAAGAATTTCACCATGTATGCGGTACTTGGCGTGACAAATGTTTTTTCCAACATAATAATAAAGAATGGAATAACAACCCTTACGAGTATTTAAAGAAAATAACTCTCTTCATGAATACGAAAGAATAATACCCCTTACCTTAAAAAGAAGAGTATTCCGACGGGTAGGGAGGGAATATACTTGAAGAAAACTTGCACTATTTTCTACGCTCAAAACTTTCTTAAACTCTAAAGAAAAACGCTCAAGATTATAGACGAAGAATTATCTGAATTTCTGGTGTGTTTTTCAATTATAACTAAGCATCCTATTTATAGAAGAATGGAAAGGATACTATGCAATAAAATATAATATATTTTATTTATAATTATATAATAAAATAAAATTTATAATATATATATATATATATATATTTTTAAAATCTAATAAAACAAATAACTTTATAAAAGTATTTTATTTTATATAAAAAGATTTTACTATCTGCAAACACTATCTGAGCCTTATCTGAAATACTATGCGTAATAAAATATAATATATTCTATTTATAATCAAATAAAACAAAACTTTATAAAAAGTATTATGTTTTATATAAAAGATTTTACTATCTGAAACACTACGCATAATAAAATATAATATATTTTATTTATAATCAAATAAAACAAAACTTTATAAAAAGTATTCTGTTTTATATAAAAAGTTTTCTGTTTTATTACATTTAAAATAATAATAAGACAAAATTTATATATATAATATATATATATATAAACTTTTGTGACTTCCTGATTTCCCCATTTTTCTTTTGTGGGCCCACCTTTTAAGAAATTTCTACCAATTATTTTGAAAAATGGGTAAATGGGGGTCCATAAAATAAGCAAAACTTCATAAAAATCACCTTAATAATTTTAACAACATTTATCACCTTTATTATAATTCACACTATTAATCGACCATGTCGTTCCTAGGAAAGAGAGGGCTTTCCAATAAGGATTTCTCCCTATTGACGCGCAATTAGGTGACCAAACCTCTCCTTGACAAAACTTCTAGACATCGTTAATATTGCAAATAATAATATTAATAACTTTGTCGTCTCAATTATTGATTTAATAATATATAAAATATTAACAATAATTGAATTAAATAACGTGAGATACTATGCAGCAATTACTTTAGCAATAATTGAACAAAACTGAGTGACTTCTCACGTAAGCATCAATAATCAATACTGCTTTCTTACTTATCTGACCACGCCAGACATCGCTTGTTCTTTTAACACCGGGTGTATCAACAGTTAACGGTAAAACTTCCGTCGTTATTTTCATAAAATATTTTTGTCATTTTTTTAATCCGACAATAATTCCGTTGTTGGATCTACCAATGATTATGCCATCGTACGAATATTCCCCGACACAAAGAATATTTCCCGACCAATCGAATATAATATAACAACTTGCATACTTTGCAAAATTTATAAATATTACCCATAACTATAACATTATATCAAATCCACACCATAATACTTAAAAAAAATATTTTGAAAAAATTAATCTTTATTCACAAAATTTAAGAACTCACATGAACAGTCAAAGTTGTCGTTCTTTGTAATTGTTGAAAATTTTTGATTCCTGAGATTTGGGGGTTTTTCGATGGTAGTTGAGAATTTCATAGTAATTAGACTATTCAATCGATGGATTTATCATTTTAGAAAGGAGTTGATTTTATTTTGTTTTAATTTAATGTAAGATAAAAAGATGGTTTCACCTCTTTACCCTTTAGTATACAATGGATGTGATAAAAATATTTGAAATAATTTTTTTTTATTACACATTAGCTGAACAATGGCCTACTCAAAGAGTCACGCCAGCAATTTCTAACGCGATAAGGACAATTGAATGGAAGTGGGAAAAAATAATAGTTTAATCATCTATTTAATAAAATTAAATATTGAAAGGTGAATTACCGAAGTAGAATATGGCCCATAATTTAAGATAATAATTTATATTTAAGTCATGATAATATGATATTATGACATATTTGTTTGGTTAGTTATTATTATTTGTATAGTAAATGTAATATTATTTCATTATATTTAAAATTGTATTTGGTTTACTAAAGTATATGATTATATGTAATGAATAAAGTAGATTGTAAATCAGAATGGTAAATTAGTTTTAATCATTATTGATTTGTCTTTTTATGACCTATTGCATTACGAATGTAATGAGCTAATAAATTAATTGGATGATGTAATTAAAAGCTTAAAATCGATGTAATAGCATTATGCTCGTAATGAGTACAAGTAATAAGAGAACCAAACATAATAAATGTCATATCAATGTAATAGTCTATTAGATAACAAAATTATTACATTGATTTGACACAAACTAAACATCACCTTAGAATTTCATAACTGCACTATAATTTTGTTTTTATTATATTATGAGACTAAATCGACAAAAAATATTTTAATAAATTTTGAAAAGCTTTTATTACATACGTTACAGTTATTATCCAAACATAATTTATATTCACATTAAATACAAATGGCAAATGCCTACAAAATTCACAATAATTGCACTGTGTTATTTGTGTGCACAAGCTTAATAACTAATACAACGTACGAGTAAAGCAAAAAATAATTTATCAAATAAATTTGTGTGCAAATGCTTAATATTCTTATTGGGTCTCCAAGTTTTAGGTTTTTTTAATGATTACAATAATTAGGGTAAAATTCTCTCTATATGATTTATATTATAATTGTTTTAATTATCTTATTTACTTTAATCAAAAATATTTTCTAAATTTTATTGAATTAATATTTTCTTAACCTTGATAATTTAATATCAAGTGTTAAAGAGATTAATTTATATAGTAAGATTTCCTAAATCAAGGAGAATTCCTATTATTCCTAAAATGAATTTTCTTCTTTAAAGTTTTTCGAAATAATATATCATATATTATAAAACTATTTTTTCAAAAGAAGCAAAAGGTCTTGGCCTTTGTTATCCAAAATATTCGAATAAGGAACTTAGAAATATGTTTGATATATGTAGGTCCATGAGCTTAAATGAAGGAATGAATTTGAAAGACATAAAGCCTTAATGGCTTTCACCGAATGCTGACAAGAATTTGGAAACTTGGAATGTGAGTAATATATTCGTTGGTATTCTAAAAGATTACTAAAATTAAGAATAAAGATGATTAGAAGAAAGAGAACATTCTCATTATAGTTTACTTATCAAATTCACTTTTACAATGCTCTTATTTATAGATATATGAACATCAATACTTATAGGTTTCAAAACTCAAAGGTCTTAAGTTATAAAACTTAAGAGATATGAGAGTTTTAAAATATCAAGGATCATAACAATTAAATATAAAAGAAATAAATCTAGACATCCATAAATATATGTTATAATTTTATAACATTCCCTCTTGGATGTCTATTGTATAGCCATACGCATTGAAAGATGTCTCATTAAAAACCTTATCAGAAAAAATCCAATGGGAAAAAAACATTGGTTAAGATAAAAAGAGTGTAGCGCGTTTTAGCTCCCTCTCATTAATGTATCCTTAAGTCCTTCAGCTGTCGCATTCTAATATTGCGACGCAATCCTTCAAACGTTGCAGTTGGTAATGTTTTGGTGAACAAATCTGCTAGATTATCTTTTGAGCGAATTTGCTGAACATCAATATTACCACACTTTTCAAGGTCATGTGTGAAAAATAATTTTGGTGAGATGTGTTTTGTTCTATCTTGTTTGATGTATCCTCCTTTTAATTGAACTATACATGCAGTATTGTCTTCATACAGAATAGTTGGAGTTCCTTTGCTGGAAGATAAACCGCATGTTTCACAAATATGTTGAGTCATTGATCTCAATCATACACATTCTCGACTTGCTTCATGGATTGCAAGTATTTCAGCATGATTAGATAAAGTGGCAACTAATGTTTGCTTTGTAGATCTCCTTGATATAGCAGTATCACCACATATAAAGAGATAACCTGTTTGAGATCTACCTTTATGTGGATCAGATAAATACCCTGCATCAGCATGTCCAACTAATTTATGATTATCATTATTTGAATAAACTAAGCCCATATCCATAGTTCCTCGTAGATAACAAAAAAAAATATTTAACCTCATTTCAATGTCTACAGGTAGGAGAAGAGCTATATCTTGCTAACAAATTCACAGAGAATGCTATATCAGGTCGTGTATTATTAGCAAGATACATTAATAAACCAATTGCACTAAGGTATGGTACTTCAGGACCAAGTAATTCTTTATTATCCTCACGAGGTCTAAAAGGGTCCTTTTTCACATCAAGTGATCTAACAACCATTGGGGTACTCAATGGATGTACTTTATCCATATAAAATCTTTTAAGAACCTTTTCGGTGTAAGTTGACTGATGAATAAGAATTCCATCTGCTAAATGCTTGATCTGCAGGCCGAGACAAAATTTTATTTTTCCCAAATCTTTCATTTCAAATTCTTTCTTTAAATAATTCATTGTCTTTGGAATCTCTCCATGAGTTCCAATAATATTTAAATCATCAACATACACAGCAATAATAGCAAAACTAGAATTCGACTTCTTTATAAAAACACATGGGGATATAGGGTTATTATTATACCTTTCCTTTAATAAATATTCACTAAGACGATTATACCACATCCGTCCTGATTGCTTTAACCCATATATGGACCTTTGCGACTTGATTGAGTAAACTTCCCGGGAATTTGAATTATATGCTTCAAGTATTTTAAATCCTTCAGGGATTTTCATATAAACATCATTATCAATTGACCTATATAAATAGGCTGTAACAACATCCATTAGACACATCTCTAGTTTTTCATGAGCTGTCAGGCTAATAAAATACCACAATGTAGTTGCATCTACCATAGGAGAATATGTTTCATCGTAATCAATGTCAGGTCTTTGTGAAAACCCTTGTGCCACAAGTCGTGCCTTATATCTTACGATTTCATTTTTTTCATTTCTTTTTTGCACAAAGACCCATTTGTATCTAACTGGCTTTACTTCTTCGGGTGTTTGGACTACAAGTCTAAAAACTTCACGTTTTATAAGTGAATTTAATTCTGCTTGGATTGCTTCTTTCCATTTTGGCCAATCATTTATGCGTCTACATTCTTCGACAGAATTAGGCTCAGAATCCTCATTTTCATTAATGATATCAAGCGATATATTATATGAAAAGTTGTTGTCAACAACTATCTCATGACTTCGGTTCCATCTTTTCTCTGTAGAGACATAATTTATCGAGATCTCATCAATTTTATTGTTTTCAGGTACCTGAACCTCTTCTGGAGTTTTATGATTAGTTATGTCTATATCCTCATGAATATTTTCCTCTTCAATAATTCCAACTTGTTTATTTACTTCTTTTCTTTTTCGAGGATTTTTGTCTTTCGAACCGATTGGTCTACCATGCTTCTGACGTGCCTTAGACTCATTTGCTAAAATTTTATGGATTGTACTATTGGGGCTTCTATCCGAGCTGGAGCATTTATAGCTGGTATATGAGATTTGGTTACTCCTTTTGAGTTAGTGAATGCATTCGGTAACTGATTTGTTATATCTTGAAAACAAAGTTTCTTTTGAACTTCTTGTTCATATTGTTTTGTACAAGGATCAAAATTTAATAATGACAATGCATTCCAAGTTATATCTTTATCTAGCTGTTTAATTTCTCCCCTTAATGCTGGGAACATAGTCTCATCAAAATGACAATCGGTGAATCGTGTCGTAAATGAATCACTTGTTAAGGGTTTAAGATATTTAATTATCGATGGGGACTCAAACCCAATATATATTCTTAGCCTCCTTTGAGGACCCATCTTTGTAAGTTGTGGAGGATAAATTGGAACATATACCGCACAACCAAATATTCTTAGATGGGAAATATTTAGCTCATGACCAAAAACCAATTGTAATGGGGAGAATTTGTGATATGATGTTGGCCTAATGTGAATAAGTGATTCTGCATGTAAAATAACGTGCCCCCAAACAGAGGCAGGAATTTTTGTTCTCATGAGCAATGGTCTTGTAATTAACTGGAGGCATTTAATAAATGACTCAGCAAGACCATTCTGAGTATGAACATAGGCAACATGATGTTCATTATTTATCCCAAGTGACATACAATAATCATTAAATGTTTGGGATGTGAATTCACCAATATTGTCAAGAACGAATAGTCTTGATTGTATGATCTGAAAATTGTGCTCTTAATCTAATAATTTGAGCAAGTAATCTCGTAAACGTCAGGTTATGAGTTGGTAATAAGTACACATGTGACCATCTTGTAGATGCATCTATTAAAACCATAAAATATCTAAATGGTCCGCTTGGTAGGTGAATAGGCCCACAAATATCTCCTTGAATACGTTCTAGAAACCTTGGGGATTCAATCCTAACTTTAGCTGGTGATGGTCTAATGACCAATTTACCTTAAGAACAAGCAGCACACGAGAATTCCTTAAATTGAAGAATCTTCTGGTTCTTTAATGGATGTCCATGTGAATTCTCAATAATTTTTCGCATCATTATTGATCCAGGATGACCCAACCGGTCATGCCAAATAATAAAATTATTTGGTTCATTGAACTTTTGGTTCATTATTGAATTGACTTCAATTATACTAATACTTGTATAGTACAAACCTGAAGATAAAACATATAATTTTTCTAATATTTGTTTTCTAGTAGAGACATTTGATACGATTTAAAGATATTCTATATCATTGTCATTGGATGTCTCAATATGGTATCCATTAAGTCGTACATCTTTAAAACTTAGCAAATTCCTCTTTGATTTAGTGAAAAACAAAGAATTATCAATAATAAATTTTGTTCCACTTAGAAGCATTATATTGGCTCTTCTAGAGCCTTCAATCAAGTTTGCTAAACCTGATATTGTATTCACTTTTGCTTTCATCAGACTTAGATTTGAAAAATATTACTTATGTTTAAGAATCGTATGTGTCGTTGCCCTATCTGCTAAGCATTGTTAGGTTTATAATATTCATGAACGCAATCAAATTGCAAAAATAAGCGGAAACGTGTAAAAATCAGAGTTTAAAATTTTTACAAACCATATACCCGGATCACCCTTTATGCACAATTATTAATTAAACGAAGAATAAGAAATTATGAAATCATACCCTTGTAGAAACGAGCTTCCTCGTGCACGAGTTCACCTCCTATTTCTCCGATCTCCTCAATCTCCTGTAGATTCCTTCCTTTGATCAATGTAAGCCACCCAAGTGTATGGCCTCTAGAGGTGATCTACCAAAGAAGAAGAATTTTCAAGAAGAAGGGGTATTGGCTCAAACCCTAGTTTTTCCTATCTCAGATAGAAAAAGAGGCGTCTTCTTCAACTCTAGGAATTACGTATATTTTGATATCCGATATAAGACTCTCTTATAAAGATATCGGGTAACCTTATTTAATAAAATAAGGTATTATTTAATTAAACTCTTTTAATTAAATGGGCTCCTTAATCTTATTAGGGATAATTAATTAAACTCCTTTAACTAATTTTCCTCCTAATCCTATTAGGAATAAATGAGAGTACTTATATTAAATTAATTTCTAAACTCTTTAGAAATTAAAATAATAATAATTGTAATAATATTAATAAGACTCTCTTTATTAATTTATATTTAATATTTCTAAAATATTAAATAATAAATATTAAGCTATTTAATTTATTCTATCACCATAGATTAAATTAAATATACTTAACATATTATTACGATTATGCCATTAACTTCTTAAATAATTATTCTTCCTTTTATGGTGTGACCCTTTTAGGTTCTCCATATTAAACCTATTGTGAATAAATCAATTAGAATAATTCTAATCTTATTTAAATAAATAAATTAAACAATTAATTTATTTAAATAAATAATATTTATTCTACAATAGGGATAAGCCTCCCTAACATCAACAACTTTCCGTATAATATAGATTTCAACATTAATCATAAAAGAACCTTTGAGTAAATAGTTACCGTATAATTCAATCCTTCCACCATACAATGTCCCAATTAAATATAAGACATGGAATTATCTGTCAAGTCTTATTTTATTTAATTATATGTATTTCAACTCTTAAATGCATAACACTAAATAATGCAAATTAGAAACTCCTTTCTAATTTCATTCTCGCCTTAACCAAGGACTCATTGGGTTGTCATTTATCGAATCACATAGGACATTTCTCTTTTTTAATAGAATTGGTAGATTCTTTATCGATCATACATTATCTCCATGTATAACTTATTATACCCAAGCATACCTTTGATATACCCTAAGGGTCTTAAGGAATAAGTCAAAGTATAACTCATCATACACAAGATACTATGATGATCTCAAGTCCAAGGATCACTTGTCTTACTATCACTACAGAAATTCCTATTGACGACAGAAAGTAAAACTCCATTAGGTATTCCTTAGCGAGCCACGCTTCAAAGAACTTATTCTCTAATAAGCACCTACATACTTGCTTTAGTGTCTCCACACAAATGATCATGAGATCAATCATCCTCATCCAATGAAAGCAAGAACGTATGTACCAATCTATCCGGATTCACTAATCCCCAATTTAGTAATCCAATGATTGGGAACTATTTTAGTTTTAAGCTTTCTAAGAATTTAGATCTCATTAGAATGATCATCATCATTATTCTAAAAGCATTGCTTAAAACTATGGGTTTATCACATATTATAAAAGCAAAGATCATGTAGATAATTAAAAGCCTTTAATAAATTAATACTTTTTATTAATAAATGAATAAGATTGTTACAAAGTATATGCTTTATCATCAAACATGATCGGCTTGTATGCATACTACTTTTAATCTCCCACTTTTACTAAAGCCAATCGTCATGGTATCTCATACTCTTCTTCTCTAAGTGACGATTATCCTGCTTTGTTGGATAAGCTTTAGTTAATGGATATGTAATGTTGTTCATGAGAGTCCACTATCTCTATAGTGATTTCCCATCTTTCAATGATTCTAATAATCAAATAAAAGTGCCACAACACATGTTTAGATCCAAGATAAGACTTAGGAACTATTCCTAATTACGTAATAAACTTTTAATCCAAACAATCAACTTGCGACTTCATTTATAGCTATATACTTTGTCTTTATCACTAAACCAAAGAACTCTTTCATTGCTTGGAATCTTTCCAATTCAACGCACTAATGCTCAAGATAACGCTTTACCTTAAAGTGGATTTTCACGTCATCTTGGTCTGCTAAAAACTTGAGTCCATTAAGCCCTCTAGTTTTAATTTAGACCCACCATGAATATGATCACATCCTTAGTGCTTAAGTTAAGCACTTTAAGATGTTTTTCACCGACTCATAGTGAACTTCTCCATAATATGACTGATCAACATCAGGTCTCGTACATTTCATTGCATGCATGATAGTCACTCATGCGATCTCTCTTTCAGGAGTCTGTGGGGACTATAAAGAGAGATACACTCCATAGCTTATCAGCATGAGACATCTCTTGGAGTTTGTAATACTAAACGACTTTAGCATCAAATGAATATACGTTCCTTGGGTTAAGTCGAGCATCCTGTTGTATCTATCTATATAGATTTTATCCCCAATTAAGATACTCTTCCCAAACCATTCATGGAGGAATGTTTAGACAACTTTATCATTACTGATTGTAGCATTAGTATGTCATTCCTTATCCGTAGTATATCAACATATAATATTAGGAAAGTCACGGGCGCTCCCCAATCGTCCCTTTTGTACACACTAGAACTCTTACCTCATCGTATGTAACTCTGGATCATCATCTTCTATGATGCGTACCTCATCATCATTATCCATGATAAATCCATACCTCCTAGGTATCTTCAGTACTATTTCAGATTTACGATTCAGTTGTGGTACAATATCCTCTTATTTGACTTATAGTGTTTTGTGGTTCTTGAACTTTTCAAGATCTATTATCCTCCCAATAGCCCCTTTTAATGATAAACACCTTTATCTTAGAAGGCAACGTGTTTCGTAACAAACACCTTTTGCTTTAAAGTAGAATTATAGAACATATACCCTAAACTTACTTTAGGATGTCCCACAAATCAGACATGTCAAATCTTGTCCCAAGCTTATCCTTCAAACCTTTTCACATAAGTTGGACAACCCCTTATCTTAACATACTTAAGATTAGAATCCTCCCCGCCCATAACTTTTATGGAGTCTTGGGGCTTGGATTTTGAGGTTACCTTTTCGTAGATATGCGACCATTTCTAGGACATGATCCTGAAGGATACTTGGAATGTCGAAGAAAATCATTTTGGACCGTACCATGTTCAACAAGGTATTATTTTTCCTTTCAGATACGTCAATCAATTATTACGTATCATGAGGTGTCCATTATGAGAAAACCATTTGACATGATCTAGAAACTTATTGCTCAAGTATTTATTCCTTGATCTAATCAAAGAATCTTAATACATTGCCAATTTGTTTCACTTCTAAATTCTTTGAACCTTTCAAATAATTCACACTTGTATTTTAGCAAATACACACATTCAACTCTTTGAATGATCATCTCCTTTTCTTATACTAGTTTGTTCAATATGTAAAATTATTTTCATGTAAGTCAAGTATACAAAATTTATTAAGTAATATTCCAGTTCTATACAAAACATTATTATTATAAATAGAACAACAATTGTTCTTAATTATAATACCAAAGATTTCATTGTCCAACAATAAAATGGAAATAATGTTTTCAACGAGAACTAGAATACAATAACAACTTATCGACTTAATAGATTTGCCGTAGGCGATCTTAAACTATAAGTTTCTATGGCTAATGTTGCAACCTTTGCTTTATTTCCCACACATAGGATTACTTATATTTGTTTAGCTTTCTACTTCTGCTTGGTCCCTTCATAAATTTATATTTATGATAACCAAAGTCGGTATCCAATACCCAAATAGAACCTTGACTTAAAGAAAAATTTATTTCAATCATGAACAAAAACTGTATTATAACCGAAACTTCACTAAGCTTCTTTGGTTAGCCTCTGCAAGATGCTTCTCGCAGTTTCTTTCCAGTGTCCAGGCTTATTGCAGTGGAAGCAAACTCCTTTGCTATCCATATCAATTTTGTTCTTATTATCCTTTGTTTATGCCTTTCTATATACCTTCTTTGAATCGTTCTTCTTTTCAGAAGATCCTTTGGCCCCTACTTGTAAGACATGGTCTTTCTTGGTTGGAAAGTGACTCTCATCATTTTTCAACATGTTAAGCAAATCAACGAAGCTGATATCTAGCTTGTTTATATGAAAAATTCACAACAATTGTGAAAGGAGTCCGGGAGTGAGTGCAAGATCAAATCTTGGTTCAACTCTCCATCCATGACAAAACCCATTGTCCAAATTGTTCAATCAAATTGATCATGTTTAGGACATGTGTCTGTACTGTAGTGTCGTTGGTCATTCTAGAGCGGAAGAACTCCTTAGATATCTGATATCTATCAGTCCTACTTTCCTCTCCATCAACTACTTGATGTGCAGAAATATAGTAGGAGCATCCATAGTTTCATGCTGACGCTGAAGCTCGTTACTCATGGATGCGAGCATGATGCATTGAGCCAACTGTGCATCATCTTGCCACTTTCTAAAAGTAGCAATGTCTTCCTCAGAGGCATTGTCTGCAACCATTGCAGGGATAGGCGTATTAAGGACATAAGATAACTTTTCAGCTATGAGAACTATTCTCAAATTCCTTAACCAATCCGTTTAATTCGGTCTGGTTAATTTAGCATCTAATATGCTTCGCAGTGATAGTAATTTTATACATTGTAAAATTCTGTAAATGAATTTTTAATTAACAACATTTTAACATACATTCTTTTATTAATTACCAAAATAATTTAGGTCTTGTTTTAAATTGGCATCTCTCACTATTTTCTTCAAACTATATTACCTCACTTATATAGTTAAAGAAAAATCTAATTAAAGATTTGCTAGTGAGAATAAGGATCCCATTTCAAATGTATATAGCCTTGTGGTGACACAACAAACTATATATAAATAAATAGGTAGACAACTTTTGTCAATTACATCAACTATGCAACTCCTTTTATGTTGCCTCTTAGATTATTTTGATCAAGTGGTGGCACATCCGAATCAAAATTATCCAAGTTAAGTCCGACCTAGCACTCCATATATTCAAAAAAGAAAAATATCATCCGTGTGGTGACACAACAAAACAATATTGTTCAATTTTCTTTATAAGCATCAAATGTGATAAATTAACATCTTAAATACTTAATACTTGCCTTGTGGTGACACAACAAACTCATATTAAATATTTAATACTCTATTAATTTTATCATGCTAGAAGGCGACGTTCGATATTCCAAATATCTTTGAACGCTTAGGACTTAAAATAAAAATTTGAGGGGTTTGTTATTAATTTGTCTCATCTTGTTTAGCGCAAGCATGCACATATATATATAAAAATACGCGTCGTATTTAATGAACATACGAAGCATGTTTGCATAATATATAATATATATAGTATAAGCATGCATATATAGAATACTATATTCTACTCCGGATTGATTATGGACTTTTATTCTAGTTTGGTTCACTAGAGCCACCAAGTGAACCAAAAGGTCAAACCCTAGGGTGCAAGAAATAATATTTAAATATAACTATTACATTTAAACCCGGGCTCCATTACAAACGGGTCTTCAAGCGCTCCTTGCTCCTTGATCTCCAATTTTTCAAAATTAATTCTAACTATTCCTATTACAAAACTAATTAAAATAAATAGAAACCTTGATCAACAGTCAAGGGAAGTACATAGGAGAGAGATAGAATTTACATTAAGAAAAATTAGAGAAGACGAGGTACGCAGACCCCATTTAATAAAACCCATACATTCATGCATCCAACTAAAATAAAATCCAATCGCATTGGTCAATAGTCCATAATCAATCCCATTTATTATCATACACATCATCATATGCATCAATAAATAACATTCATCTTATGAATAATAAACATTTAATATATATATTGATATCATTTAATGAGCAAATTTAGTTAGTATAAAATCTAATTTTGAATCAAAATAAACTCCTTTATTTTAATCCAAATTTAAATCAAAATAAAAGTATTTTATTTTAATTTATCCTATTTTGAATAAAATAAACTATTTTATTTTAATCAAAATCTTTAATCAAAATAAACTATTTATTTTAATTAATTATGGAATCCAATTCCATGTAAAAAAATAAACTCCTTTATTAAAAGGAAACACAAGATTCTCTTTCCTATTCATAAATAAACTCCTTTATTTTGAATAATATGAAATCATATTTCTTATCTAAATAAACTCCTTTATTTAAGGAAATTAGGATTCTCTTTCCTATTCACAAATAAACTCTTTTATTTTTGAATAATATGAAATCTTATTTCATATCTAAATAAACTCCTTTATTTAAGGAAATTATGATTCTCTTTCCTATTCACAAATAAACTCCTTTATTTTGAATAATATGAAATCTTATTTCGTATCTAAAATAAACTCCTTTATTTAAGGAAATTATGATTCTCTTTCCTATTCACAAATAAACTCCTTTATTTTTGAATAATATGAAATCTTATTTCATATCTAAATAAACTCCTTTATTTAAGGAAAATATAATCCAATTTCAACTCCAATTAGTTATCATGGAATCCAATTCCAACTCTAATTAGTTAGCATGAAATTCTAATTTTAAAATTAAAATAAACCTTTTATTTTAATATTAAAATAAATTTTTATTTTAAAATTAAAATAAAATTTTTATTTTAATTATAAAATAATTAATATATATATATTATATTAACCGTATAATATATATATATAATATCCATATATAATTAAAATATATATATACTAAGTATTTGTTATATTATATAAATTTTATATCAGTATAATATATATATATATATATATATATATATATATATAAGGCAACTAAAATTTCTTTTATTTTGCTTGACTCCTTTGCTTTTAAATCCTAATATTAATTGTTCGGACTAATGGATGATTCTTCCACCACAAAGAGAGAGCAAATGTCATCACAAAGAATGTGATTGCACCAAAATGAATAACGCTTTACGATCGTGCAAAATCGTAAATCACAATTTTATTTTTTTTTTTAATTTTATACAATAAAATTACGCCCAATAAAATTGTTCTAAACAGATATCAATATACATATCAAATTAAAATAATTAATAATTTGCATAAAGGTTTGGCTCTGATGCCACTGTTAGGTTTATAATATTCATGAACGCAATCAAATTGCAAAAATAAGCAGAAACGTGTAAAAATCAGAGTTTAAAATTTTTACAAACCATATACCCGGATCACCCTTTATGCACAATTATTAATTAAACGAAGAATAAGAAATTATGAAATCATACCCTTGTAAAACGAGCTTCCTCGTGTGCGAGTTCACCTACTACTTCTCATGATCTCCTTGAATCTCCTGGTAGATTCCTTCCTTTGATCAATGTAAGCCACCCAAGTGTATGGCCTCTGAGGGTGATCCACCAAAAGAAGAATTTTTTTCAAGAAGAAGGGTATTGGCTCAAACCCTAGTTTTCCTATCTCATATAGAAAAAAGGAGGCGTCTTCTTGACTCTAGGAATTACGTATATTTTTGATATCGATATATAAGACTCTCTTATAAATATATCGGGTAACCTTATTTAATAAAATAAGGTATTATTTAATTAAACTCTTTTAATTAAATGGGCTCCTTTAATCTTATTAGGGATAATTAATTAAACTCCTTTAACTAATTTTCCTCCTAATCCTATTAGGAATAAATGAGAAAGTACTTATATTAAATTAATTTCTAAACTCTTTTAGAAATTAAAATAATAATAATTGTAATAATATTAATAAGACTCCTCTTATTAATTTATATTTAATATTTCTAAAATATTAAATAATAAATATTAAGCTATTTAATTTATTCTATCACCATAGATTAAATTAAATATACTTAACATATTATTACGATTATGCCATTAACTTCTTAAATAATTATTCTTCCTTTTATGGTGTGACCCTTTAGGTTCTCCATATTAAATCTGGTTGTGAATAAATCAATTAGAACAATTCTAATCTTATTTAAATAAATAAATTAAACAATTAATTTATTTAAATAAATAATATTTATTCTACAATAGGGATAAGCTCTCCTAATGATCAACGACTTTCCGATAATATTGATTTCAACATTAATCATAAAAGAACCTTTGAGTAAATAGTTACCAGACAATTCAATCCTTCCACCATACAATGTCCCAATTAAATATAAGACATGGAATTCTTTGTCAAGTCTTATTTTATTTAATTATATGTATTTCAACTCTTAAATGCACAACACTAAATAATGCAAATTAGAAACTCCTTTCTAATTTCATTCCGCCTTATAACCCGAGACTCTTGGGTTGTCATTTATCGAATCACATAGGACATTTCTCTTCTTTTAATAGAATTGGTAGATTCTTTATTGATCATACATTATCTCCATATATAACTTATTATACCCAAGCATACCTTTGATATACCCTAAGGGTCTTAAGGAATAAGTCAAAGTATAACTCATCATACACAAGATACTATGATGATCTCAAGTCCAAGGATCACTTGACTACTATCACTACAGAAATTCCTATTGACGAGGTGAGTAAAACTCCATTAGGTATTCCTTAGCGAGCCACGTTCAGTGAACTTATTCTCTAATAAGCACCTACATACTTGATTTAGTGTCTCCACACAAATGATCATGAGATCAATCATCCTCATCCAATGAACAAGCAACGTATATACCAATCTATCCGGATTCACTAATCCCCAATTTAGTAATCCAATGATTGGGAACTATTTTAGTTTTAAGCTTTCTAAGAATTTAGATCTCATTAGAATGATCATCATCATTATTCTAAAAGAATTGCTTAAAACTATGGGTTTATCACATATTATAAAACAGCATCATGTAGATAATTAAAAGCCTTTAATAAATTAATACTTTTTATTAATAAATGAATAAGATTGTTACAAAGTATATGCTTTATCATCAAACATGATTGGCTTGTGTGCATACTACTTTCAATCTCCCACTTGCACTAAAGTCAATCGTCATGGTATCTTATACTCTTCTTCTCTAAGTGACGATTATCCTGGCATTGGATAAGCTTTAGTTAATGGATATGTAATGTTGTTCATGAGAGTCCACTATCTCTATAGTGATTTCCCATCTTTCAATGATTCTAATAATCAAATAAAAGTGCCACAACACATGTTTAGATCCAAGATAAGACTTAGAACTATTCCTAATTACGTAATAAACTTTTAATCCAAACAATCAACTTGCGACTTCATTTATAGCTATATACTTTGTCTTTATCACTAAACCAAAGAACTCTTTCTTTGTTTGGAATCTTTCCAATTCAACGCACCAATCGCTCAAGATAACGCTTTACCTTAAAGTGGATTTTACATCATCTTGGTCTCGTCTGAAAAACTTGAGTCTGTTAAGCCCTCTAGTTTTAATTTAGACCCACCATGAATATGATCACATCCTTAGTGCTTGGGTTAAGCACTTTAAGATGTTTTCAACGACTCATAGTGAACTTCTCCATAATATGACCGATCAACATCGGTCTCAGTACATTTCATTGCATGCATGATAGTCACTCACGTGCGATCTCTCTTTCGAGAGTCTCGTGGGGACTATAAAGAGAGATACACTCCATAGCTTATCAACATGAGACATCTCTTAGAATTTGCCATGCTAAACGACTTTAGCATCAAATGAATATACGTTCCTTGGGTTAAGTCGAGCATCCTGTTGTATCTATCTATATAGATTTTATCCCCAATTAAGATACTCTTCCCAAACCATTCATGGAGGAATGTTTAGACAACTTTATCATTACTGATTGTAGCATTAGTATGTCATTCGTTACCCGTAGTATATCAACATATAATATTAGGAAAGTCACGGCGCTCCCACTGTCCCTTTTGTACACACTAGAACTCTTACCTCTTCGAATGTAACTCTGGATCATCATCTTCTATGATACGTACCTCATCATCATCATCCATGATGAATCCATACCTCCTAGGTATCTTCAGTATTATTTCAGATTTACGATTCAGTTGTGGTACAATAGGTCTATCTACAGGTTCCTATTATTTGACTTATAGTGTTTTGTGGTTCTTGAACTTTTCAAGATCTATTATCCTCCCACTAGCCCCTTTTAATGATAAACACCTTTATCTTAGAAGGCAACGTGTTTCGTAACAAACACCTTTTGCTAAGTAGAATTATAGAACATATACCCTAAACTTACTTTAGGATGTCCCACAAATCATACATGTCAAATCTTGTCCCAAGCTTATCCTTCAAACCTTTTCACATAAGTTGGACAACCCCTTATCTTAACATACTTAAGATTAGGAATCCTCCCCATCCATAACTTTTATGGAGTCTTGGGGCTTGGATTTTGAGGTTACCTTTACGTGAATATGCAGTACCATTTCTAGGACATGATCCTGAAAGGATACCGGAATGTCGAAAAATCATTTTGGACCGTACCATGTTCAACAAGGTATTATTTTTCCTTTCGATATCGCCAATTAATTATTACGTATCATGAGGTGTCCATTATGAAAACCATTTGAGATGATCTAGAAACTTATTGCTCAAGTATTTATTCCTTGATCTAATCAAAGAATCTTAATATATTGCCAATTTGTTTCACTTCAATTCTTTGAACCTTTCAATAATTCACACTTGTATTTTAGCAAATACACACATTCAACTCTTTGAATGATCATCTCCTTTTCTTATACTAGTTTGTTCAATATGTAAAATTATTTTCATGTAAGTCAAGTATACAAAATTTATTAAGTAATATTCGATTCTATACAAAACATTATTATTATAAATAGAACAACAATTGTTCTTAATTATAATACCAAAGATTTCATTGTCCAACAATAAAATGGAAATAATGTTTTCAACGAGAACTAGAATACAATAACAACTTATTGACTTAATAGATTTGCCCGTAGGCAGTGCTAAACTATAAGTTTCTATGGCTAATGTTGCAACCTTTGTTTTATTTCCCACACATAGGATTACTTATATTTGTTTAGCTTTCTACTTCTGCTTGGTCCCTTCATAAATCTATATTTATGATAACCAAATTCGGTATCCAATACCCAAGTAGAACCTTGACTTAAAGAAAAATTTATTTCAATCATGAACAAAAGCGTATTATAACCAAACTTCACTAAGCTTCTTTGGTTAGCCTCTGAAAGATGCTTCTCGCAGTTTCTTTCCAGTGTCCAGGCTTATTGCAATGGAAGCAAACTCCTTTGCTATCCATATCAGTTTTGTTCTTATTATCCTTTGTTTATGCCTTTCTATATACCTTCTTTGAATCGTTCTTCTTTTCGGAAGATCCTTTGGCCCCTACCAATGAGACATGGTCTTTCTTGGTTGGAAAGTGACTCTCATCATTTTTCAACATGTTAAGCAAATCAACGAAGGCGATATCTAGCTTGTTTATATGAAAAATTCACAAACAATTGTGAAAAAGGAGTCCGGAGTGAGTGCAAGATCAAATCTTGGTTCAATTCTCCATCCATGACAAAAAACCCATTGTCCAAATTGTTCAATCAAATTGATCATGTTTAGGACATGTGTCTCATCAGAGTGTCGTTGGTCATTCTAGAAATGGAAGAACTCCTTAGATATCTGATATCTATCAGTCCTACTTTCCTCTCCATCAACTACTTGATGTGCACAAATATAGTAGGAGCATCCATAGTTTCATCCGTGGCTGAAGCTCGTTACTCGTGGATGCGAACATGATGCATCGAGCCAATCGTGCATCATCTTGCCACTTTCTAAAAGTAGCAATGTCTTCCTCGAGGCATTATGCGCAACCATTCTGCGAGGATAAAGCGATTAAGGACATAAGATAACTTTTCAACTATGAGAACTATTCTCAAATTCCTTAACCAATCCGCTTTAATCTGGCCTCGGTTAATTTAGCATCTAATATGCTTCGCAGTGATAGTAATTTTATACATTATAAAATTCTGTAAATGAATTTTTAATTAACAACATTTTAACATACATTCTTTTATTAATTACCAAAATAATTTAGGTCTTGTTTTAAATTGGCATCTCCCAATATTTTCTTCAAACTATATTACCCTCACTTATATAGTTCGGCAAAATCTAATTAAAGATTTGCTAGTGAGAATAAGGATCCCATTTCAAATGTATATAGCCTTGTGGTGACACAACAAACTATATATAAATAAATAGGTAGACAACTTTTGTCAATTACATCAACTATGCAACTCCTTTTATGTTGCCTCTTAGATTATTTTGATCAAGTGGTGGCACATCCGAATCAAAATTATCCAAGTTAAGTCCGACTAGCACTCCATATATTCAAAAAGAAAAATATCATCCTTGTGGTGACACAACAAAACAATATTGTTCAATTTTCTTTATAAGCATCAAATGTGATAAATTAACATCTTAAATACTTAATACTTGCCTTGTGGTGACACAAAGAAACTCATATTAAATATTTAATACTCTATTAATTTTATCATGCTTTAGAAAGCGACGCTTCGATATTCCAAATATTTTTGAACACTTAGGACTTAATATAAAAATTTGAGGGTTTGTTATTAATTTGTCTCATCTTGTTTAGCGGCATTTACATATATATATAAAATACGCGTCGTATTAATGAACATGCAAAGCGTGTTTGCATAATATATAATATATATAGTATAAGCATGCACATATAGAATACTATATTCTACTTTGATTGATTATGGACTTTTATTCTAGTTTGGTTCACTAGAGCTACCAAGTGAACCAAAAGGTCAAACCCTAGGGGTGCAAGAAATAATATTTAAATATAACAATTACATTTAAACCAGTGGCTCCATTACAAACGGGTCTTCAGCGTTCCTTGCTCCTTGATCTCCAATTTTTAAAATTAATTCTAATTATTCCTATTACAAAACTAATTAAAATAAATAGAAACCTTGATCGCCAGATCGAGGGGAAGTACATGTAGGAGAGAGATAGAATTTACATTAAGAAAAATTAGAGAAGACGAGGTACGCAGACCCCATTTAATAAAACCCATACATTCATGCATCCAACTAAAATAAAATCCAATCGCATTAGTCAATAGTGTAAGACCCCAACTTATTATTAATGAAATTTAATTTTCTCTATTTATTATTTTAAAATAGTAAGGGTTGATTTGATTAATGTGGATAGTTAGGGGTAAAATACGCAAATACTTCAAAATAAGCAAGTGGTTATAAAATATTCATTGTTGTTTGGAATATTCGTTTGGTCGTGGAATATTCGCATCGTCTGGAATATTCGTATTTATTTACAAGCAGCAAATGACCATGTGTGGGCCCCATAACTGAAAGCGATTGGATGAAGAAAACGACAAATATAAGTGGTTTAAAAATAACGACGTAGTTATTACTGAATTATCTTGTTAAAATACCCGTGGTTAAAACACAAGAAGATACCTGTGGTATTGCACCAATTATTGATTCTTACGTGAAGGCACTACTCAATAATGGTTACGATAATTAATTTCAAAGATTTTATCGAAAGTTAATAATTCTTGCGTTGATATTTTATATTCTTTGTTGTTTCATAATTGTCATTACACAAGATTTTTCATTATCGAAGCAATAATTCATATTATCCTAATAATATTATTAGATAACATTATTGGCAATGTCTAGAAAGTTCTGTCTAAGGAGAGGTTTGGTCACCTAATTGCGCCACCAAGAAGAAGAAATTCTTATTGAAAGCCCTCTTTCTCCTGAACTGCACGGTTGTCAATATTGTGATTCTCAGTAATATTATTTGTGAATAATTAATTATTGATTCATATGATGAGGAAAATATTGATTTTATGTGGATATAGATGGAGAAAATTTTAATGTGACAATTGTTGAAAATTGAAATTTTATCTTTTCGATAAAATAATTCATTTAAATATATTATTATATTTTAATAATATAATAATGGTGATATTTTTACAACGAATGTGGGATATATGAGTATACGAGGAGGAAGAGTATTTTTGTTGCAATAAATGTTTAAAACATGTTAAACATGTCGGTGGACCCCATTTATTGATCGAAATTTGATTATAGCACGTAAAATCGCCCGCTTTATGGATTTCGGTCAATTTATGTTTGGAATTTGGAAAAATTTCTTCTGTAAAGTTGTAGAGAATTGAATTTCCTATAAAAACTCAAGAGATTCGAATTTTCTGATGAAAGGGCTATTTATTATGAATTATTGAAGTTCAAGTTCAAATAATTGATTTTTGGAAGTTTAAAATATTTAAAATTAGAAAAACGTTTTTTCATTATGGTGTGTTACACATGTGGGTTGAATGAGCTGAATTCAGTTCTTGGAAGGTTGGCGTAGAAATTTTATTATAAATAATAATATTATATTAAATTTTACTGTTTTTGGTGTTCTAAGCATTTTCCTATAAATAGGGTCTTAGGTTAGAATTGAAAATCACACCGTAAATCCCAAGTTTTCTCTCTATATTATCGAGCGTATTCTTGTGAGTATTTTGAGTATACTTTGAGTATTGTTAGACGGTGCAAGTTCCTTCAAAGACTATAAATTCCCTTATTCCAATGGTAAGTCTTAATCTTTCGAGGTAAGGGATGTTATTTTCTTCTCGAATGATATTATTTCTTCAATATCATTATCTTTGAAATATTGGTTGAAACTTTTTATCAAATTTGGAACTTTTCCATGTCTAGGGGTTACTATTCATGAGTTCTTATTCACGAGTTACTATTCATGAAGTTACTATTCACGAGTTCTTATTCACGAGTACTATTCATGAAGCGTGAAGATGTTTTTTTTTGGGAAAATTTCTATCTTTTGGTGTCGAGTTACTATTCACGATACTCGGCCTTATTCACGATATCGACACTATTCAATAGAAAAATAAAATTTCTTCTTTTTGTCCAAAATATCTATTCGGATACTAGCTTTGATTGTATCCATGTTTTGATCATTCTTTAATTTTACACCACTATGATTATTTTTGAGGTATTTTTGAACATGGATAAAACAAAGTACTGAATCCTTAATCCTTAATCCTTGTCATTTTATTTCACCGGATTCGCTTTCTTTAAAAATATTTTTCATCATCCTCGATCTTAAATGATGATATTATTGAATATCTTTGGCCCGTAGTGCAAGATGAATGATTTCAAAGAATATCTTTGGCCGTAGTGCAAAGATGAACAGTGTTTAGATGAACACTGACCAATCGATGAATATCTTTGGCACAGTAGTGCAAAGATGAATATTTGATTCCGAGATGTATATATATTGATGTTACAGGATAAAAGATAGACGATGAACTTTTAAATTCATACATAGAGATAGTAGTTTGCATTCTCTACTTAACTCTTCTAATGAATTATTATTTCATTGCGAATATTGATTTAAAATTTGTTGTCTATTGTATTCTATTAGATTTTTCCTCGTTGAAGACTAACGATAATTTGTTGTATATTATCTTAGTCATAATATTCTTTTATTGGGCTAGTTGAGCTCACCCTTTTCCTTTTTGTTCCATTTTTCTTCTCGTGAGGCGAGAATATAAAGAAAGTGCGAGTCGGGGTATGGAATGAAGGTTTTAGAAAGAATTGTTTAGTAGTCCTCACCATTTTGTAAAATAATGTATCAATAAATGTGATGAGGATTTATTTGAGTATAGATATTGTCTGAAGATAATATTTGTATTCAAACTCACAGTTTCTTGTTGTAATAAAGTTGTAGTTGTTTACATACCATGTATTGACAACTCGAATAGGTGATGTATACCTATTTTGGGGGCGTCCACACTTGGTATCGAGCTTAGGATATGATCTCTGGCGGAGATCGGGAATAGAACTAGGAGGGAGAGAGCGTAAATCCTTCGCTAGTGTGTCCTACCTAAGCTTATTTTTTTAGTTGGTCGATATATAAGGATATTATGTGATATATTGATTTCCTTAATTAACCCTTGTTTTATGACAAGATTTGAGAATGTCGACCGAGAATATTAACAATGGAAATGAGACCGTGGAGACGCTTTGTACTCACCAACGAGGAGAACGTGCAACAGTGGCAATGTTCCTCCCATGAACACCACTGCCGCGATGATGAACGAGGGGATGTTTAGAAGCTTTTTGCGCTTCATGCAAAATCGAATTTAGGAGACTCGTGTTCAAAATACAGGAGGAAATGATAGCAATTCACGGGTTGTCACACCATGCAGCAGCTTCAAAGAGTCGGGACCACTAGAATTTAAGGGAAAGCCGATCCGATCGATCATGGCGAAAACATGGGTCAAGCAAATTACCAAGATATTCGATGTCTTGGGATGCACGGAGAACAGAAGGTTCCATTCGCCACCTTTATGTTCCGTGGCGAAGGCAGACTCTCGGTGGGAGTCTCAGAAGCGTACCCCATCCACCGTACTCAAAGATGTCTCGGGAGACGTTTCAAAACTATTTAATGACAAATACTTTCCCGAAAGTGTTCGTCATATACGAAGGAAGTGGAGTTTATTAGACCGAGCGAGAACAACATGACGGTGTCTCAAAGACGAGGCAAAGTTTGCGAGTTATCCAGTGTTTGCACCTCATTTGGTGGAGAATGAGGAACGATATGACGCGATGTTTCTTAGAGGTTTGAAACCCTAAGATACGTCAAGATCTCATTTCTCATAAATTTTCTCTATTCGATATGTTGTAAACAGGGCTCAATTATTAGAGCGAGATAACGAGTACTACCAACCGAGAGGACCACAACCAGATCGTACGTAGATAGCGATCAATGTAATAATGATAACCAAATGAGGAGAAAAGCAACAGACGGACAAAATGGTAACCACTCGGGTGGTAATCATGGCCATGAAAAATAGAAGAAGCGAGTCAGAGGAGATTTTAAAAGAGGAGATTTAACAATGACCATGTGAAGACAGCGGTCTTGCGTGAAAGAATCGGTTCTAAGGAGGAGAAGAACGACCACCGGTCATATATGCTATAAATGCGGAAAGAGGGACATATCGGTCAAAACCGCCCACAACAGTTCAAGGTATGCTATAATTGTGGAAAGGAAGGACATATCGCCGAGATTGTGCAGAGGCGAAACCTAGTTCAAATGTGGGACGGTGACTCAAAAATCCATCGTCCCGAAAAGTCAAAGTCAACGATTCCGGAAGAAGCGTTTGTTGTGGATCGTCAAAATGCGAGGAACCCAAACGAGGTGATCACGGGTAAGTTATTTATAAATTATTGCGAAGTTTATACCTTACTTGATCACGGGTGCTACCCATTCATTTATCTCTCCCCGCTTGTGCTCAACGCTTAAACTTGACTCGGAGAAATTAGACTTTGACCTATCTGTGGAAACTCCGTTAGAGAAACTTTCATCACATCCACTGCTTATAAAGATACTTGCTTTTGATGTGATTTTAGGGATTGATTGGTTAACTACTCATCATGCCAAAATTGATTGTTTTCGTAAGGTTGTTAGTTTTCATATTCCTAACCAACTTTTTATGCAATTCAAGCAACTAAACCATTAAAATCAATCATTTGTCATATCTAATCATAAAGCTATTCGCTTTATTGAAAAACGGATGTCAAGCTTTCTTAGCCCATGTTATGGATTTGAATAAAGACACGCCAAATTTGAATAATATTCCCGTTGTTATTGACTTTTCGACGTATTTCCCTAAGAACTTCCGGCCTACCCCCCAGAACGTGAAGTTGAATTCTTTATTGATCTTGAACCCGGTACAAAGCCCATTTCTAAAACCCCATATCGAATGGCTCCTATTGAACTTGGGAGTTAAAGGTCCAACTACGAGAATTGTTGGACACACTCGGTTTCATTCGTCCCTAGTACATCTCCTTGGGGTGCTCTGCTTTATTCAGAAAGAAGAAATTCGGAGTATCGACTTTGTATTGACTATAGGAATTGAACCATGTCACCATCAAGAATAGGTATCCTACACCTCGTATTGATGACTTGTTTGACCAATTCAGAGGCACAATTCTTTTCAAAATCGATCTTCGCTTACGGATATCATCAAATTTGAAGATTAGAATCGAGGATATTCCAAAGATCGCCTTTAGAACTCGATGCACGGCATTATGAATTCTTAGTCATGTCTTTCGGATTGACTAATGCTCCTGCGGCTTTCATGGATATGATGAACCGAGTATTCAAGGAATATTTGGATCAGTTCGTTGTTGTTTTTATTGATGACATCCTCATATATTCCAAAAGTCGTGAAGATCATGAGCACCATTTGAAGCTGGTACTCCAAAGGCTTCGTGAAAACAAACTATATGCCAAATTGAAGAAATGCGAGTTTTGGCTTGAGGAAGTAGCATTCCTTGGGCACGTGGTGTCGAAACATGGAGTATCTGTTGATCCGGCAAAGATTAAAGCAATACAAAGTTGGGAGCAACCGAAGTCGATGATCAAGAAGACGTAGCTTTTTGGGCTTAAATTTGGTTATTATCGGAGATTCATGGAAGGGTTTTCTCGAATCGCTACTCCTTTAACTCAACTTAACTCGGAAGGATACAAAATTGCTTTGGGAGCGAAGAATGCGAGAAGAGTTTCAAGAGCTTAAGAAGAGACTTATTTCGACACTGTTCTAACAATACCATCCGGTTCGGATGGATTTGTTATCTACAAAGAATGCTTGAGAAGCAAAGGGTTAGGATGTGTTCTCATGCAACGTGGGAAAGTCATAGCCTATGCCTCGCGATAACTTAAAGAGTATGAGAGGAATTATCCTACTCATGATCTAGAGTTAGCGTGATCGTTTTAGCTTAAAGATATGGAGCCACTATCTATATGGGGAGAAAGTGGAGATATATTCGGACCATAAAAGCCTTATATATTTCTTCACAAAAAAGAACTCAACATGCGGCAATGACGTTGGCTCGAGCTATTGAAAGACTACAACCACACTATTCAATACCATCCCGAAAAGCGAGCGTGGTAGCCGACGCGTTGAGTAAAAGATCATATGCGAGAACGAGTGCGATGATGTCAAGTATACGCGTAGAGCCAACTTTAATAGGAAAAGTTAAGGTTGCTCGAGCCAATTCGCGAGCCGATGATGCGTATGAAGAAGAAAGTACAAGAAGGAGCTATTAGGAGGCGAGAATTGATGAAGAAGGAATACTTGAGTCCACTCTAGACTTTGTGTTCCTAACGACTCGATTTGAAGTACAAGATTATGATGGAGGCACACATACACCATTTGCAATCCATCCCGAAAGTACTAAAATGTATCGTGATCTTCGACATATATTTTTTGGTGGAACAATATGAAGAGAGAGATTGCAAAGTTTATCTCAATGTGTTTAACTTGTCAACGTGTAAAGGCGAACATCTGGTACCTAAGGGTCCGTTGCAACTACTTGAGATTCCGAAATGGAAGTGGGAACACATTACCATGGATTTCGTTCGGGTCTTCCTACGGTTTCTCGTGGCATCAATGTTATTTGGGTTATTGTTGATAGATTAACCAAGTCTGCTTTCATTTCTTAACGACACGGAGACTTATTCACTTGAACGTCTTGCTAGTATATGCGTGAATGAGATTGTGAGGTTGCATGGCATGCCCTGTATCCATAGTTTGGATCGTGACCCAAGATTCACTTCAAGATTTTGGGTTATCTTGCAAAAAGCTATGGGCACGGATTTACGATTCTGTTTCGACATACCATCCTCAAACGGACACGACAATCGAGAAGGGACTATTCAAACTCTTGAAGATTTATTAAGACTACATGTCCTGAACTTCAAGGCGGGTTGGGATAAGTATTTACCATTAGTGGAATTCTCCTACAACAACAGTTATCGAGACAAGTATAGGTGTAGCTCCATTTGAAGCATTATATGGACGAAAGTGTCGCTTCTCAAAGATGTTGGGGACGAGGTGGGTGAAGCAACCTTTGTTGGGACCCGAGTTGAGTGCGTATGACTATGGAAAAGATCCAAATGATTCGACAACGTATACAAAGCGGCACAAGATCGACAAAAAGAGTTATGCGGATCTTCATCGAAAAGACGTGGAATTTAGTGTGGGGATCATGTATTATTATGAGTTGCTCCATGGAAGGGAGTTACAAGATTTGGGAAGAGAGGAAAGCTCAATCCACGATTTATTGGTCCATTTCAAATTCTTGACCGAGTAGGAAATGTAGCCTATAGACTCGCGTTACCTCCAGTATGTCTCGTGTTCATAATGTGTTTGACATATCATCGTACTTAGTAAATATGTGAAAAGAAACGAACCACGTTATAGAGTTAGAACCGGACGAGATAGCCAAGACTTAACGTATGAGGAGGTACTGTCAAAGATTTTGGATGGAAGGAGCATGTCCCTACGCGAAAAAGGTCATACCACAAGTTAAAGTTTTGTGGAGGAATCATGCTATAGAGAAATGACCGTGGAATTGGAAAGCGGAAATGAAAGCGAGGTATCCTCACCTTTTCAAACACCAGTACGTCACGTCAATTTCGAGGATCTAAATTTCATAAGTAGGGAGGTTGTAAGACCCCAACTTATTATTAATGAAATTTAATTTTCTCTTTATTATTTTAAAATAATAAGGGTTGATTTGATTAATGTGGATAGTTAGGGGTAAAATACGCAAAATACTTCAAAATAAGCAAGTGGTTATAAAATATTCATTATTGTTTGGGAATATTCGTTTGGTCGTGGAATATTCGTAATGCGGTTGGGAATATTAAATGCGACGGTAGCGACCGTGTGTGGGCCCATAACTGGAAAAGCGATTGGATGAAGAAAACGACAAATATAAGTGGTTTAAAAATAACGACGTAGTTATTCACAATTATCTTGTTAAAATACCCGTTGGTTAAAACACGAAGTAGCACCCGGTATTGCACCAATTATTGATTCTTACGTATAGAAGGCACTACTCAATAATGGTTACGATAATTCTTATTTCAAGATTTTATTGAGTTAATAATTGCTGCGTTGATATTTTATATTCTTTGTTGTTTCAATAATTGTCATTACACGGTAGATTTTTTCATTATCGAAGCAATAATTCATATTATCCTGAATAATATTATTAGATAACATTATTGGCGATGTCTAGAAAGTTCTATCTAAGGAGAGGTTTGGTCACCTAATTGCGGCGCGAGTGAAGAAGAAATTCTTATTGGAAAGCCCTCTTTCTGTGAACCTGCACGGTTGTCAATATTGTGATTCTCGTAATATTATTTGTGAATAATTAATTATTGATTCATATGATGAGGAAAATATTGATTTTATGTGGATATAGATGGAGAAAAATTTTAATGTGACAATTGTTGAAAATTGAAATTTTATCTTTTTACGATAAAATAATTCATTTAAATATATTATTATATTTTAATAATATAATAATGGTGATATTTTTACAACGAATGTGAGATATATGAGTATACGAGGAGAAAGAGTATTTTTGTTGCAATAAATGTTTAAAACATGTTAAACATGTCAATTTTTGTTTGGAATTTGGAAAAACTTTCTTCTGTAAAGTTGTAGAGAATTGAATTTCCTATAAAAACTTCATGAGATTCAATTTTTCTGATGAAAGGGCTATTTATTATGAATTATTGAAGTTCAAGTTCAAAATAATTGATTTTGGAAGTTTAAAATATTTAAAATTAGAAAAAACGTTTTTTCATTATGGTGTGTTACACATGTGGGTTGAATGAGCTGAATTCAGTTCTTGGAAGGTTAAGCGTAGGAAATTTTATTATAAATAATAATATTATATTAAATTTTACATTTTTGGTGTTCTAAGCATTTTCCTATAAATAGGTGCTTAGGTTAGAATTGAAAATCACACCAAAAATGAAGTTTTCTCTATATTATCGTCGGCGTATTCTTGTGAGTATTTTGAGTATACTTTGAGTATTGTTAGGCGGTGCAAGTTCCTTGACTATATGCCTGGTATTCCAAATAGAAGTACTAATCTTTCGAGGTAAGGATGTTATTTTCTTCTCAAATGATATTATTTCTTCAATATCATTATCTTTGAAATATTGGTTGAAACTTTTTATCAAATTTGGAACTTTTCCATGTCGGGGTTACTATTCATGAGTTACTTATTCACGAGTTACTATTCATGAGTTACTATTCACGAGTTCTTATTCACGAGTACTATTAATGAAGCGTGAAGATGTTTTTTGGAAAAATTTCTATCTTTTGGTGTCGAGTTACTTATTCACGTATACTTGCCTTATTCACGTATCTTAATACACTATTCATAGAAAAATAAAATTTCTTCTTTTTGTCCAAAATATCTATTCGGATACTAGCTTTGATTGTATCCATGTTTTGATCATTCTTTAATTTTACACCACTATGATTATTTTTGAGGTATTTTTGAACATGGATAAAACAAAGTACGAATCCTTAATCCTTAATCCTTGTCATTTTGTTTCAATCGGATTCGTTTCTTTAAAAATATTTTCATCATCCTCGATCTTAAATGATGATATTATTGAATATCTTTGGCTCAGTAGTGCAAAGATGAATGATTTCTGAAGAATATCTTTGGTAGTAGTGCAAAGATGAACAGTGTTTAGATGAACATGACTAATGATGAATATCTTTGGCCCAGAGTGCAAAGATGAATATTTGATTCGAGATGTATATATATTGATGTTACAGGGGATAAAAGATAGATTTATGAACTTTTAAATTCATACATAGAAGATAGTAGTTTGCATTCTCTACTTAACTCTTCTAATGAATTATTATTTCCATTGCGAATATTGATTTAAAATTTGTTGTCTATTGTATTCTATTAGATTTTTCCTGTTGAAGACTAACGATAATTTGTTGTATATTATCTTAGTCATAATATTCTTTCTTTGAGCTAGTTGAGCTCACCTTTTCCTTTTTGTTCCATTTTTCTTCTCGGAGGCGAGAATATAAGCGAGTACTGAGTGGGGTATGGAATGAAGGTTTTAGAAAGAATTGTTTAGTAGTCCTCACCATTTTTGTAAAATAATGTATCAATAAATGTGATGAGGATTTATTTGAGTATAGATATTGTCTAGAAGATAATATTTGTATTCAAACTCACAGTTTTACTGTTGTAATAAAGTTGTAGTTGTTTCTGTACCATGTATTGACAACTCAGAATAGGTGATGTATACCTATTTTGGGGGCGTCACAAATAGTCCATAATTAATCCCATTTATTATCATACACATCATCATATGCATCAATAAATAACATTCATCTTATGAAGAATAAACATTTAATATATATATTGATATCATTTAATGGGCAAATTTAGTTAGTATAAAATCTAATTTTGAATCAAAATAAACTCCTTTATTTTAATCCAAATTTAAATCAAAATAAAACTATTTTATTTTAATTTATCATATTTTGAATAAAATAAACTATTTTATTTTAATCAAAATAAACCATTTATTTTAATTAATTATGGAACCCAATTCCATGTAAAAAAATAAACTCCTTTATTAAAGGAAACACAGATTCTCTTTCCTATTCATAAATAAACTCTTTTATTTTTGAATAATATGAAATCATATTTCATATCTAAATAAACTCATTTATTTAAGGAAATTAGGATTCTCTTTCCTATTCACAAATAAACTCTTTTATTTTGAATAATATGAAATCTTATTTCATATCTAAATAAACTCCTTTATTTAAGGAAATTATGATTCTCTTTCTATTCACAAATAAACTCCTTTATTTTGAATAATATGAAATCTTATTTCATATCTAAATAAACTCCTTTATTTAAGGAAATTATGATTCTCTTTCCTATTCACAAATAAACTCCTTTATTTTGAATATTATGAAATCTTATTTCATATCTAAATAAACTCCTTTATTTAAGGAAAATATAATCCAATTTCAACTCCAATTAGTTATCATGGAATTCAATTCCAACTCTAATTAGTTAGCATGAAATTCTAATTTTAAAATTAAAATAAACCTTTTATTTTAATATTAAAATAAACTTTTATTTTAAAATTAAAATAAACTTTTATTTTAATTATAAAATAATTAATATATATATATATATATATATTATATTAACCGTATAATATATATATATATATATATCCGTATATAATTAAAATATATATATACGGTATTTGTTATATTATATAAATTTTATACCGTATAATATATATATATATAATATAAGGCAACTAAAATTTCCTTTATTTTGCTTGACTCCTTTGCTTTAAATCCGAATATTAATTGTTCAGACTAGCGGCGGACCCTTCCACCACAAAGTGAGAGCAAATGTCATCACAAAGATTGTGATTGCACCGGTAAATAGAATAACGCTTACAGTCATGCAAATCAGAAATCACGAATTTGCGTTTTTTTTATTTTATTTTATTTTATACAATAAAATTACGCCCAATAAAATTGTTCTAAACACATATCAAATTAAAATAATTAATAATTTGCATAAAGGTTTGGCTCTGATGCCACTGTTAGGTTAATAATATTCATGAACGCAATCAAATTGCAAAAATAAGCAGAAACGTGTAAAAATCAGAGTTTAAAATTTTTACAAATCATATACCCGGATCACCCTTTATGCACAATTATTAATTAAACGAAGAATAAGAAATTATGAAATCATACCCTTGTAGAACGAGCTTCCTCATGTACGAGTTCACCTCCCATTTCTCATGATCTCCTTGAATCTCCTGTAGATTCCTTCCTTTGATCAATGTAAGCCACCCAAGTGTATGGACTCTAGAGGTGATCCACCAAGAAGAAGAATTTTTTAAGAAGAAGGGTATTGGCTCGAACCCTAGTTTTTCCTATCTATAGTATAGAAAAAAGAGGCGTTTCTCTTGACTCTAGAATTACGTATATTTTGATATCCGATATAAGACTCCTCTTATAAAGATATCGGTAACCTTATTTAATAAAATAAGGTATTATTTAATTAAACTCTTTTAATTAAATGGGCTCCTAATCTTATTAGGGATAATTAATTAAACTCCTTTAACTAATTTTCCCTCCTAATCTGATTAGGAATAAATGAGAGTACTTATATTAAATTAATTTCTAAACTCTTTTAGAAATTAAAATAATAATAATTGTAATAATATTAATAAGACTCCTCTTATTAATTTATATTTAATATTTCTAAAATATTAAATAATAAATATTAAGCTATTTAATTTATTCTATCACCATAGATTAAATTAAATATACTTAACATATTATTACGATTATGCCATTAACTTCTTAAATAATTATTCTTCCTTTTTATGGTGTGACCCTTTAGGTTCTCCATATTAAACCCTAGGTTGTGAATAAATCAATTAGAAACAATTCTAATCTTATTTAAATAAATAAATTAAACAATTAATTTATTTAAATAAATAATATTTATTCTACAATAGGGATAAGCCTCCCTAGCGATCAACGACTTTCTAGATAATATAGATTTCAACATTAATCATAAAAAGAACCTTTGAGTAAATAGTTACCGTGACAATTCAATCCTTCTACCATACATGTCCCAATTAAATATAAGGCATGGAATTCTTCGTCAAGTCTTATTTTATTTAATTATATGTATTTCGATCCTTAAATGCACAACACCAAATAATGCAAATTAGAAACTCCTTTCTAATTTCATTACGCCTTAACCCAAGGACTATCGGGTTGTCATTTATCGAATCACATAGGACATTTCCTTCTTTTAATACAAGTGGTAGATTCTTTATTGATCATACATTATCTCCATATACAACTTATTATACCCAAGCATACCTTTGATATACCCTAAGGGTCTTAAGGAATAAGTCAAAGTATAACTCATCATACACAAGATACTATGATGATCTCAAGTCTGAGGATCACTTGTACTACTATCACTCTGAGAATTCCTATTGACAGAATGAGTAAAAATCCATTAGGTATTCCTTAGCGAGCCACGTTCAAAGTGAACTTATTCTCCAATAAGCACCTACATACTTACTTTAGTGTCTCCACACAAATGATCATAAGATCAATCATCCTCATCCAATGAAGCAAAGCAACGTATGTACCAATCTATCCGGATTCACTAATCCCCAATTTAGTAATCCAATGATTGGGAACTATTTTAGTTTTAAGCTTTCTAAAATTTAGATCTCATTAGAATGATCATCATCATTATTCTAAAAGCATTGCTTAAAACTATGGGTTTATCACATATTATAAAACAGCATCATGTAGATAATTAAAAGCCTTTAATAAATTAATACTTTTTATTAATAAATGAATAAGATTGTTACAAAGTATATGCTTTATCATCAAACATGATTGGCTTGTGTGCATACTACTTTCACATATATCTCCCCCACTAATATTAGGCTCATTTATAGCATGACGCAAATCCATATTTTCTTCATAAAAAGAAATAAATATATAATAAGTTCATAATAAAACATAATATTATAAGATACAATTCTTCACGAAACAAAGAAAACAAAATACATTAAATAAGCCAACATGAAAGGAATAAAAGAAAATACATTAGCATAAAATAAACACACTTAAAAGGACTAACATAATTCTGAACTAATTATTTTCATTACAAGAAATATTAACTTGCTCATTATTTTGCTCAAAGAAATCTTCAACGTCAAGGTGTGTCATATCCAAATGATCAAAATAAATATCATCATTATCTTGATGTGGGTGAGAAAAATTTATTTCTATGTTCTTCTCTTTTCCTTTCAACGAGGACTGATATAAATCAACAAGATGTTTGGCTATACAACAGGTACGAGACCAATGTCTTTTCATTCCACTTTGATAACATATATTTTCTTCCTTCTTGGTATCTTTGTTATTTATATTCTTCCCCCTTTCTTGTTTCTCCTCATTCTTTGAAGGTTTGTTAGAATTTGACAAATTACGATCATCATAGTTGCAGTAATTAAACTGTCCTCGCCCATGGCCACGACCTCTATTACGACCACAACCACAACCATAATTATTATTATATTCATGATTTTTCATTAAAAGCTCATTATTTTGTTCAGCCACAAGAAGACATGAAATCAGTTCAGAGTATTTCTTAAAACCTCGTTCTATATATTGCTGCAGGAGCACATTCGAGGTATGAAAAATAAAAAAAAAAAATTCTAACATAACTCCATCAGTGATATTATCTCCACATAATTTCAATTTAGAACTGATTTTAAACATTATAAAATTATATTCACTTACTGATTTAAAATCCTGCAGTCGTAAATGTATACAATCATAACGAGCTTTTGGTAGAATAACTATTTTTTGATGATCATATCTTTCTTTCAAACTTTTCCAAAGAATAAGAGGATCTTTTATTGTGAGATACTCTAACTTCAACTCTTCATGGAGATGATGGCGTAAGAATATCATGGCCTTTGCCTTGTTTTGACCAAGTGTTTCATTACCATCTTTAATGGTGTCTCTAAGACCTATGGTATCAAGATGAATTTCGGCATCAAGGATCCATGACAAATAATTTTTACCCGTAATATCAAGTTCCACGAACTCAAGTTTGGCAAGATTTGTCATTGTAACTTCATACAAAAAATATCAAAAATCATTAGAAATTTAGTTTATTATAACTATCCACATGTGCATGAATATCTAGTTATAAAAATTATATAAGCATACAATATATATTTAGTCATACAATATAAAGAATGATGATGAATAACGGAAATGAAAGAGCAATATATGTGTGTGTGTTATATTGCCGCATATATATATATATATATATATATATAATTTTTATTTTGAACAACAATATGTAATGCAATCATAGTGAAACATTATTGTAATAATAAGTATAAAGACACAGAAAATGACAACCAGTTTTACACCATTAGTGCGCAAATGCAGACACATGAGAAATAACTGTTAAATTACTAACTTGCGACAGATGTTATTATTTGGCATGTAGTATGTTTTGTATCATCGTACCGGCCATAAATAAGTAGAGATGTGAATAAAGGAAATGAAGATACAAAGACAAGCACAATGTACATGTAGTAAATCAAACCATGTATGCAAACACAACAAAAATATTAATGCTTACGATGTAAACTAAGAACGAAATAGTCACTGTATATATATATATATATATATATATATATATATATATATATATACCTTCTCCTTCAAATCAAATATGATTATCTTCAAGACGAAAGTGAGAAGCAATTCATGCTGATAACGTATTATAAAAGATTACAAAAATTAAGAACAAAGATGATTAGAGGAAAGAGAATATTCTCATTATATTTTGTCTATCAAATTCTCTTTTACAATGCTCTTATTTATAGATATATGAACATCAATACTTGTAGATTTCAAAACTCAAAGGTCTTAAGTTATAAAACTTAAGAGACGTGAGAGTTTCAAAATATCAAGAATCATAACAATTAAATATAAAAGTAATGAATCTAGACATCCATAAATATATGTTATAATTTTATAAAAGTTGGGCCCATAAGCTTAATTAAGAAATTAATTTTGCAAGACGTGAAAGTCTTTGTCTATTGACCGTTGGGCTTAAAAATTATAATGAATTGAATGCATGTGCTGACATTAATGCTTAGCCATGTGTTAACTTTCTAATTGATTGCCAATTTGAATTTGGTAACCGATGGGTTGAGCAATACCGTGTGTCCTTCATCCGAACATCTTTTCTTTCAAACAATTCATCCGAGCCATTGATTTCAAATAAATTTCCTAAATGGAAAGATTGCCTTTAACTTAAAATCCACTATAAATATTAAGACTGATCATTCGGTTATAAACGAATCGAATAGGTTATTCAGTTATAATCGAATACTAAAATATTCATAATTTCATTATCCGAAATACTAACCGAATTTGGCAATAACCGAATTACTAAATTACTAAATTTTAAATTCGGATATTTTGGTTAATAACTGAACCAACCAAAATTGAAACTGATTGAAAGCAAAATCACCAAATCAGACGAATAAAAATTAATAAAATCGTGCCCAATTCGGTAATTCGAACTGAGATGAAAAACTTAAGATTACAATCAAAAACAGTAAACCCAAATCAGAGCATGAATATGATAGGCAATAGGTGTAGCATGAACCCAGATCGGCATGGACCAATCTAGAATCCATAAAACCACCGGAGATGAGTAGAGACAAACCTAGATTCTGATAAGCTCCATAAAAGATTTGAAAAAGAAACTCAGATCAGAAGAAACCTCCTTCCAAAACTAACACCAACACATAACCATCAAGATCTGTAACCCCCAACCAAAATAGAATCACCTCTCAGATCATAACTCCTTCATCAAGTACATAATACTATCTACTAATCACACAAGAACAACAAATCTAACAACCTAGACTTTGTAAAAGCATAGATCGAAAAGCGAGTTTCGATAGGGTTCAAACAAACACAGAGAGTTGGAAGAGGGAGGAAAGAGGAGGCGGAAGGAGAGATGGTGGGCCGAGAGTTGGAAGAGGGGGGAAGAAGGAGGCGGAAGGAGATGGTGGGTAGTGGGTACGATCTCTTTTGATAGTTATCTGATTATCTAATTTATCTTTCTCTATATTGATAGTCTTTCTCTATATTAGTAATGAAATAGGACTGAAAAGTCTGAAATGGCACGCGAGAGAGGAGATCAGGAGGCAATTGCACTTGTGAGGAATGATGGACACAGTTATATATTTTCGTTCGGTAATTCGGATACCCCAATAATTTATTTTTTAAATCGAATCCAAAACTGAATACCGAGCAATAAATCAGATATAACTAAAATTAGAGAAAAAAATTAAAAAATTGAAATAATTCGGTTAAAAAAATTCAATTGTGTTCGGTAATTCGATTTTATCCGTTTTTTCTCAGTCCTAATAAATAGGAAAGCTTCTTCAGTTCTAAACTTGCTAATTTCAAAATAATAAGAAAAACTTGTACTCTCCTTGCTACATACTCTTTCTCTAAAAAGTTTTATCTCTTCTACTCAAAGTTTTGATCTTGTAAAAAAGAGAAAAATTGGTCAAAGTATTTCGAGATAAGTCATTGAAATAATTTATTTACATTATCTCATACTTGCTTATAATTATAGATATACATATATAAATTGTTATACACATTTATATATATATATATATATATATATATATATATGTTTCATCTATTTATATCAATAAAAATGACAGTTTAGATACTATAATTGGATGATATTTCTTAAATAAGAATATTATTCAAAGGGTGCTTAAAGTTCTAGTGACTATTTATTGATATAATATATTTATAAAAATATCGTAAAGTAGATCAGTTTAAATATCGATATTTGGAGGTATTCTTTAAACAAGAATATCATTCGAATGGTGCTTGAAGTTCTAAGTAATCTATCAAAAATATTTATACAAATGAACAGTGAAACTTTAAATTTAGTCAATTTTAAATACCGATATTTAGAGATATTCTTTAAACAGAAATATCATTTGAATGGTGTTTGAAGTTCTAAGTGATTTTATTTAATATTCACAATATAGATAAAATATATTATTATATATATTTTGGAGCCTAAATTAATTTATTTGGTATATCAAGTATTTCTTAAATTGTTTAATTTATTATACTTTATATACTGTCATTGCAAATATTTGAACAATTATTTGTTTATTCATAAAATACTTGTTGCGTAATATAAAAGTTATTTAAACTTTTATATTACAAAAGTGTGTGAATTTATTTGCTTAACAAGAAGTATAATTATAAAAGTTATTTAAACTTTTATACCGAAATTAAAGATAAATCACATTTTCATAAAACACACTCTTTATTTTATAAGGAAAATTAAGTCCTTAAAAATATGAACAAAAGTTATATATTTGTTTATTCAAGAAGCACGTTTCACATAAAATATTATAACTTTTATAATAATTGCATAAATTTACATATATGCTTACAAGGAAACATATTTATTCAAATATGAAAGTCTTTGAACTTTTATAAAAATATCTACTCTTTAATTGCTATTTACTAATTTGAGAAGCCTTAAATATAAAAGTTATTTAAACTTTTATATATGTACTAAATATTATCTACTTATTTTAGAAGCAAAATTTTGTCAAACACTTTGTAAAAGGAAAAAATGATAGAGTTAATTTATTTTATGTACCTGTGAGAAAGACGAGTAATTCTTTGACCAAAACTAGAGTCTTAGAGAGGTCAGCTGAGAGTTGGATTTCTAGTGTACTTGTGAGGTATGGAAGATGTTGTCATTTCAAGACTTGATCATAGAATAGAATTGAACTCAAAAGAGAAGCACAACTAAACTTGAGGAGGGATCTGAAAGCTTGATATCTAAGATAGTTAGTTGTGTATAGTTGGAAGTTTATCTATAAAATTTTGTAAAGATTTCTCCGTCTATTAAAGGAATATTTATTACTGAGAATAATAGGATCTCAAGTACTGGAGAGGAGTTTGAGACTAGACGTAGCAACATACCCGAGATGTATGTTGTAAACTAGATAAATTTATGTGCATTGTGTGTGAGAAATGAGGTATTGACGTATTTCAGGTTTCAAACCACGCAGAAACATTCACGTCATTCTCTCCTTATTATCTACCAAATGGGATGCAAACCGAGATAACTCCGTAAATTTAGCCACGTACTGCGATACGGTCATATTGTTTTGCTCCAACTTGATGAATTCAACCTCCTTCATGTGACGAATACTTTAGGGAAAGTACTTGTTGTTGAACAATTCTTGGAACTTTTCCCAAGACATCTTGAGTCTGGCCAGTCGTGGATGCGTTTAATGATTCTCACCATGTCTGCCTCTTCACGCAACATAAAGGTGGCGAAGGGAACCTTTTGCTCCTCTGAGCATTTCAAGACATCAAATATCTTGGTGATCCGCTTTATCCATGTCTCCGCCTTAAGTGGTTCTGGCTTTTCCAAAAACTCTGGTGGTCCCAGCTCCTTGAACTGATTAGCGGTGACCAGCCGTGAATTGCCAGTGACTCCACCTGAATTATGAACAAGAGTCTCTCTCGTTTGGTGTTGCATGAATTCTAAAAAGCTCCTAAACGTACCATCGTTCGACATTTGGTCGGCATTTTTGTTTACCTGAGGATTATTACCTTCCTCATGCACATTATCCTGGTTATTGATCGTCGGTGACTCAACGGTCTCATGTGCTCCATTACTTATCTCAATATTTTCAGATGTCATTTTCAAACACTGCCATAAAACAAGGGTTAATTGACATGCCACATAATATCTCTATATTCTAACCGACCAATTAAATAACAAATAAACTTAGGTAGGTCATACTAGCGAAGGAATTACCCGTCTCTCCCCTCTTAGTTCTAGTCTCAAATCTCAGCCAGGGATCATATCCCTAAGCTTTAATACCAACAGTAATGACCACAAAATAGGTATACATCACCCATTCTGAGTCGCCAAATACATGATACAAAATTCAAATACAACTTAATTGTACAACTGTTGTGTAAAATACGACAAAACATAAGCAAGAGTTTTAACACGAATATTGTCTTCTAGACAATATCCAAACTCAAATTCAATATTATTACAATTATTATCACACTATTTCAAATAATAGTGAGGACTACTAATACACCATCTCAGACTATCACTCCATTCCCCGACTAGTCCCGGCTATGTTCTCATTTCCTGAAGAGAACAATGAAAGTAAAGGGGTGAGCTCAACTAGCCCAGTAAAAAATATTATGACTAAGATAATTCAAAATAAATTATCCTTAGCCTTCAACAGTATAACAACTGATAGAATACAATAGACAACAAGTTTTAGATCAACAACTGCAGCGAAAATAAGCAATCCATTAGAACACGCCAAGGATAATAAACCACATAATCGAATCATCCCTGCACTACGGGCCAAGGATATTCATTAGTATCACGACCACGAATTATCCATGCACTACGGGCCAAGGATATTCGTGTTTTTACCAATGGTCATGAACACGCCAAACAACAATTCATCTTTGCACCATTGGCCGAAGAGAACGCATGTGACACCCCCAAAATAGGTATACATCACCCATCTTGGGTCGTCAGATACAAGGTACTGAATACAACAGTCGTGTAAAATACGAAAAAACATAAATTAAGAGTTTTAATAAGAATATTGTCATCTAGACAATATCCACACTCAAAGGAGTCCTCAATACATTTATTGTCACACTATTTAACAGAATAGTGAGGACTACTAATACTATTATCTGGACCGACACTCCGTTCCTCGACTAGTCCCAGCTACGTTCTCATTTCCTGAAGAGAACAGTGAAAGAAAGGGATGAGCTCAACTAGCCCAGTAAGAAATATTATGACTAAGATAATGCAGAATAAATTATCATTAGTCTTCAACAATGTTAAACTGATAAAATACAATATACATCAAGTTTAACTGCAGTTGAATAAGCAATCCATTAGTAGAGTCAAGTAGAGCATGATATCTACTATCTTCTATGATTTAAAATATTTTCATCAATTTTTATCGGTGAGATTGACAATAAATAAACCACATCATAGAGTCATCCTCGCTTTTCGGGCGAGGATATTCATTAAATTATCAATGGTCATGACTATACCGAATAATCCCTGGTCATAATCATACCAAAAACTGTCCGTCAATACACTACAGGCCACTAAGGACTTTTACTACATCATTTATAATATTACAGGTCATGATTATAGCGAATAATCCCTGGTCATAATCAAACCAAGTCCATCTATGCACGTAAGCCAAAGATGACTTTCATCACAATATAAGCATGAGGATGATGACAATGACATAATAATTCAATAAAACAAGTTCAAGAATAATTTTAAAGATTTATAAGTTAATTTATCCTAAACTCAATAATGTCCAAATTGTCAACATGATACTGCGTTGTGGAGTAAAATTCAAGAATGCTCAGAAGAATATTTTCATGAAAAGATACTGGATGAAGCGCAAATATCAAGGATATTCCACTAATTTCATGGAGTATAGAAGCCAAAATTTTAACCAAATGAGTATCATAGAATATATGAAACTGCAATGGATTTTCACCCGTCATGCGGTAATCCACGTAGACAGATCATTTCCACAATTTAATAAGAAATAAATACGAAGGGTCATTCACCATGCATGTGGTAATCCACGTGAATGAGTTATTCCAATGAATAATAAAGAATGGAATAACGTAAGAATTCACCATACATGCGATAGACCATACGCATGTGGTTATTCCAATGAATAATAAATAATGGAACGAAGTCGTGCGTAACGCACGCATGACGGATATTTCAACGAAATAATAAATAATGAAACCAGGTCATGCGTAACGCATGCATGACGAGATATTCCAACGAAATAATAAATAATGGAACCGTGTCATACGTAACGCACGCATGAACCGATATTCCAACGAATAATAGAAATGAATAACAAAAGACTTCACCAGAGCATGCGATGAATCGCATGCACGAGTTATTCCAACGAATAATAAATAATGGAACTAGGTAAATGCGTAATACGCTGCAGCGGATATTCCAACAAAATAATAAAGAATGGAATAACGAAAGATTTTCACCACGTATATGCGATTGCTTGGCATATAAAAGTTATTCCAATGAATAATAAGGAATGGAATAACGAAGAATTTCACCATGTATGCAGATTGTTAGCATATCTGAGTTATTCAACAGAATAATAAAGAATGGAATAACGAAAGTTCTCTTCATGAATACGAAAGAAATAATACCCTTACCTTATAAAGAAGAGTACTCTCACCGGGTAGAAGCGGGGATATCTTGAAGAAAACTTACACTACGCCAAAGCTTCTTAAAACTCTAAAGAAATACGCTCAAGATTATAGAAGAGAATTCTCTGAATTTCTGGTGTGATTTCAATTCTAACTAAGCATCCTATTTATAGGAAAATAGAAAGGATACTATGCAATAAAATATAATATAATATATATATATATATATTATTTAAAATCTAATAAAATAATTAAATTTATAAAAGTAATCATTTTTTATATAAAAAGATTTTACTATCTGAACACTATCTGCAAGTACTATGCAAACACTATGCATAATAAAATATATTATATTCTAATTATTATCTAATAAAACAAATAACTTTATAAAAGTATTTTGTTTTATATAAAAAGATTTTACTATGTAAAATACTATCACGAACATCTATCATAATAAAATATAATATATTCTAATTATTGTACAATAAAATAAATAACTTTATAAAAGTATTACATTTTTATATAAAAGATTTTCTACTTTTATTACATTAATAATACTAATAAAACAAAATTTAAATATATATAAACTTCTGTGACTTCATAAAAAGACACCTCAATGTATTTAACAACATTTATCATCATTATTATAATTCACAATATTAATCGACCAGGTCATTCCCAGAAGGGGCTTTCGATAAGGATCTCTCCCTATTGGCGTATGATTAGGTGACCAAACCTCTCCTTGGCCGAACTTCTAGACATCATTAATATTGTAAATAATAATATTAATAATTTTGTTATCTCAATTATTGATTTAATAATATATAAAATATCAACAATAATTGAATCAAATAACGTGAGATCTTATCAATACAATTCATCGTAGCAATAATTGAACAAAACTAAGTGACTTCTCACGTAAACATCAATAATCAATACCGGTATTACTACTATGCAACCACGCATTATTCTTGTACTTTAACAACGGGTGTTTCAATGAAGTTAATGGTAAAACATCCGCCGTTATTTTTATAAAAATATTTTTATCGTTTTCTCAATCCGACAATAATTTCGTTGTGGGGTCCACCAATGATTGTGCCATCGTACGAATATTCCCTGTTAAAACGAACATTCCCCGACTAATCGAATATTATATAACAACTTGCATACTTTTCAAAATTTTTAAATATTACCCACAACTATAACATTATATCAAATTTACTCCATAATATTCAAAAATGATATTTATTAAAAATTTATCTTTATTCATAAAAGTTGGGATCTTACAACGCATGGTCATGATCATACCAATAACTGTCGCTGAGACTCAGCTTAATAATCCACATCACTTGTAAAATTACAGGTCATGATTACACCGAATAATCCATGGTCATAATCATACCAATCAATAGTTCATCTTTGCACCCTTGGCCGAAGATGACTTTCATCACAATATAAGCATGAGGATGATGACAATGATATAAAAATTCAATCAAACGAGTTCAAGGATAAATATTAAAGACTTTAAATTTATCAAAAGTTTTAAAACGTTCAAATGGTCAACATGATACTGCTTTGTGGAGTAAAATTCAAGAATAATAATGTATCAAAAATAATTTTGACAGAAAAATAAAATCAATTCTTGTCATGAATAGTACCCCGGGTGAATAGTACCCCGTAAATAGTACTTTGGGAATAGTACCCCGTGAATAGTACTCTGGCATGAAAAGGTTAAAACTTATCAAGAATGCTCAAAATAATATTTTCATGAAAAGATACTGGATGAAGCGCAAATATCAAGGATATTCTACTAATTTAATGGAATATAGAAGCCAAAATTTAACAAAATGAGTGTAGAATTTGGAATCTAAAACGAAATAATATTACTTACATACTACAGATGTAAGACCCCAGCTTTTATAAATAAAGATGAATTTTTCTATAAATATTATTTTTGAATATTATGGAATAAATTTGATATAATGTTATAGTTGTGGGTAATATTTATAAATTTTGCAAAGTATGCAAGTTGTTATAAAATATTCGTTTGGTGGTGGAATATTCTTTTTGTTAGGAATATTCGTCTGATGGCTCAATCATTGGTGGACCCCATAATGTAATTTATTATTTGGATTGAGAAAACGACAAAAATATTTTATAAAATAACGGCGGAGGTGTTACCGTTAAAAAAGCTGTTGAACTACCCGGTGGTAAAAAATACGTTGATACAGCGTAGTTACAAGTAGACACTAAGGTATTGATTATTGATGCTTACGTGAGAAGTCACTCAATTATGCTCAATTATTGCTACGATGAATTCTTGCACGATCATATCTATTATATTATTGATTCAATTATTGTCACGATTATCATCACATATAATATGTTATAGTATTAAATCAATAATTGAGACGACAAGTTATAAATGATTAATAATTGTTGAAAGATTAAATATGTGTTGATGAAAAATAAAATGATTTGTGGTAAGTTTGATTATTTTATGGGGGCTCATAGGCCATCATCTAAGAGTCTCTTCGTCGATAGTATTTACCTTCGTCAATAGTAATTACCTTCAATCAATAGTAATTACCCTTGTGAATAGTATTTACCTTCAATGATAGTAATTACCTTCGTCAATAGTAATTACCCTTGTGAATAGTATTTACCTTTGTCAATAGTATTTACCTTCGTTAATAGTAATTACCTTTACCAGACGTCGAACCACTTGTCGTTTCACATTACAGGCGTCGAACCACTTGTCGTTTCACATTACAGGCGTCAAACCAGTCGTCAAGCCACTTGCTTTTTCACACGGCAGGTGCTAAGCTAGAAATCTTCTATAAATAGAGGCCTAGGGCTTCATTATTTTTCACGAATTCATTCAAGCTATAGAGAGAGAAAGTATAGAGAGAATAAGAGAAGAGAAGAAGAGTATTTTGTTCTTACTGCTGCAGTATTCAATCTCCTACCAAATGTAAGGGGTGTTATTCTTTCTTATTCATGAAGAGAACTGTTGTTATTCCATTGCTTATTATTCTGTTGGAATAACCTGTATAAGTGGTTTACCCTATACTTGGTGACATTCTTCTATTATTCTGTTGGAACATCCATGCATGTGTTTTACACCGACTGGTTCCGTCTTTATTATTACATTGGAACATCACATGCATGTGTTTTTACCGGACTGGTTCCGCTCTTTATTATTCTCATTGGAATATCCTATCTGTGTGTTTTACACGGATCTAGTTCCATCTTTATTATTCATTTGGAACATCCTGCTTGCGGTGTGAATTTCACCGACTGGTTCCGTTCTTTATTATTCATTGGAATAACTTTTCATGCTTGGTCTATCGCGTGCATGGTGATTTCTTTTGTTATTCCATTCTTTATTATACCCAGGTTGGTTAAAACTTTGACTTACATACTCCATGAAATTAGTAGAATATCCTTAATATTTGCGTTTCATCCAAAGATCTTTTCATGGAAATATTCTTACGATCATTCTTAAATTTTACTAATTTGACGTTAATAATTCTGGATAAAATAATTCTTGAACTTGTTTTATTGAATTCTTATATCATTGTCATCATCCTCATGTTTATATTATGTTGAAAGTCATACATGGCTGTAGTGCGTAGATGGACTTGGTATGATTATGACCGAGACTATTCGGTAATAATCATGGTAGTAATGTTACAAATGATGTGATAAAAATCCTCGATGGTAGTAGTGCATTGGTGGGATGAGTTGTTGGCATGATCATGACCATTAATGAATACACAAATATTCTTGGCCCGTAGTGCGTGAATAATTGTGGTCGTGATACTAAAGAATATCCTCGGGTAGTAGTGCGGGATGATTCGATGATGTGGAATATTTATTAAAAGTGAGTCTCAATTTATAATGATGATGAAAAACCTTTTAAAACCTAAAAGATAGTAGACTTTATTTTCTACTTGACTCTTTTAATGGATTGCGTATTCCATTATGCTTAAACCGTTTTATCTATTGTATTTTATCGGTTTAACATTGTTGAAGACTATTGATAATTTATTACGCATTATCTTAGTCATAATATTTCTTCTTGGGCTAGTTGAGCTCACCCTTTCTTTCACTTTATTCTCTTGAGGAAATGAGAATATAGCGGGACGAGTCGGGAAACGAGTGATGGTCCTCAAAGATAGCATTAGTAGTCCTCACTATTACGTGAAATAGTGTGATAATAATTGTAATGAGGACTCCTTTTGAGTTTGTATAATATCTAGTAGAGCGATATTTGTATTTAAACTCACGATTTATGTCGTATTATACACGCATGCGCTTATGTTAGTAAGTTGTATTTAAATTACATACCATGTAAGTGGCGACCCAAGATGGGTGATGTATACCTAATTTTGGGGCGTCACGGTTGATATCGAGCTTAGGGATATGATCCACGGCTAAGATGTGAGAATAGTACTAGGAGGGAGGCGGGAATACCTTCGCTAGTATGACCTACCCTAAGTTTATGTCTTTATTTTATTGGTTGGTCGGGAAGATAGGGATAATTTGTTACATGTCAATTAACCTTTTGTTTTGTGGCGATGATCTCGAAATGACATCCGAGAATGTTGAGAATAGCAATGGGCGCTTGAGCGATCGTTGATTCACCATATCAATAATCGAGGATAATGTGCATCGAGAAGGCGACAATCCTCAATACAAAAACAACAACATCGACCAAATGATGAATGATCAAATGTTCGGAGGCTTTATGCAATTTATGCAACAATGAAAGTAGAGCGACTCTGTCCAAAACGTGGGGTGGAAACACGGAAAACTCTCGGTGCGGTCACCGCTAAACAATTCAAGGAGCCGGGACCACCGGAGTTTAAGGGAGAGCAAAACCACTTACGGCGGGCATGGATAAAACAGTTACCAAGATATTTGATGTCTTGGGATGCTCAGAGGAGCAAAAGGTTCCTTTCTTGTAGCCTTTTTGTTGCGGAGAGGCGGATTCTTGGTGGGAATCGGTGAAACGTACTCAACTTCTTTGTCTTGAAGATATCTTGGGAGAAGTTCCAGAGTCATTCAACGACAAATACTTTCACGAAAGTATTCGCCACATGAAGGAGGTGGAATTTATCAAGTTGGAATAAAACAATATGACCTTGTCGCCGTCACGAGAGCAAAATTTGTGGAGTTATCACGGTTTCGTCCCACTTGGTGGATAATGAAGAAAAGAATGGCGCGAATGTTTTTAAGAGGTTTGAAGCCGGAGATACGTCGAACATCTTATTTCTCGTAAACTGTGTTTTGTATTCGGATGTTGTAAATAGGGCTCGATTAGTGGAACGTGATAATGAGTCAACACAACTAAAAGAGCAAACCGACAAAATTATAATACCGGAGAGTAGTCGTCAAGCGGTGACAACAAGCGTGGAGGGAATCAACGGGCGGATATGGTAACCACTTGCCGGTGGTAATCGAGGCCAAAACAATAAGAATGGACATTTCAAGAAAGCGGAGATTCAACAATGGTGGAAAGACGTCGGCCTGCAAAGACCCATTGTTAAGGAAGGAGAAAGACCACTATCATATGCTTCAAATGCGGAGGAGAGGGACACATCGATCAAACTGCGTCAAATGCCGCCTAAAGCATGTTATAATTGTGGAAGAGAAGGTCACTTAGCTCGATTTTGTCGTTTATCAAGACAAATTCAACTAGGATGGAGGCACCAAAGGCCATCCCGGAAAATTCAAAACCTAGAGTGTGAGGAGGCGTTTGTTGTGACCTCCCAAAGAGCGAAGGAATCCGAATGAGGTCATCACGGGTAAGCTTATCATAAACTCTAATGAAGTCTATACTTTATTTGATCTGGGTTTCTACCCATTCTTTTATTTCTCCTACTTGCGCTCATCGATTAAATTTGACTCAGGAGAAATTAGACTTTGACTTATCTGTGGAAACTCCGTTTGGAGAAAACCTTCATTACATCCAATCGCTTATAAGTCTTGTTTGGTTCAAATCGGTACCCTCACATTACACCGTCGATCTTATTTCATTAAAAATACTTGCGTTTGGCGTGATTCTAGGGATTGATTGGTTAACTACTTATCATGCAAAATTGATTGTTTTAAATAAGGTTGTTAGCTTTCATATTCCTAATCAACCTATTATGCGAATTCAAATGACCAAACCATTAAAATCAATCACGGTCATCTCGAAGCCATAAAGCTATTCGTTTATTGAAAAAGCGGATGTCAAGCTTTCTTAGCTCATGCCATGATTTAAATAAAAATACGCCGATTTTAAACGATATTCCTATTGTTAATAAATTTCTGACGTATTCCCAAAAAACTTCTGGCCTACCCCGAGGCGTGAAATTGAATTTTGTATCGACCTTGAACCCGATACAAAACCTATTTCCAAAGTCCCATATCGAATGGCTCTATTGAACTTCGAGTTAAAGACCCAACTGCAGGAATTGTTAGACATTGGCTTTATTCGTCCCTAGTACTTCTCCTCGGGGTGCTCTGTTACTATTCGTGAAGAAGAAAGATGGGAGTATCACGACTTTGTATTGATTATCGGAGTTGAATCATGTCACCATCAAAAATAGGTATCCATTGCCCGCGTATTGATGACTGTTTGACTAGTTGCAAGGAGCCAAATTCTTTTCAAAGATTGATCTTCGTTAGGATATCACCAATTGAAGATTAGAACCGTGACATTCCAAAGACAGACTTTTCGAAACTTTCGATGCGGGCATTATGAATTCCTAGTCATGTCCTTTGGATTGACTAATGCTCCTCTTGCCTTCATGGATATGATGAACCAAGTATTTAAGGAATATTTAGATCACTTTGTGGTCGTCTTTATTGATGACATCCTTATTTATTCCAAAAGCCGTGAAGATCATGAAAGCAACACTTGAGGTCGACACTCCAAAAGCTTCGTGAATATAGGCTTTATGCCAAGTTGAAGAAATGCGAGTTACGGCTTGAAGAAGTAGCATTCCTTGGGCACGTGGTATCAAGTCATGGAATATCTGTTGACCAAAGAAAGATTGAAGCTATTCAAAGTGGGAACAACCTAAATCGATGGATCCGAATCGTAGCTTTCTCGGTTTAGGCCGGTTATTATCGGAGATTCGTGGAAGGATTTTCTCGAATCGCTACTCCATTGACTCGGTGACTCGGAAGATACTGAAAGTTCGGTTGGAACGAAGAATGTGAGAAGAGTTTTCAAGAACTCAAGAGAGACTTATTTCAAAGACTGTTACGGCAATACCATCCGGCTCTCGGAGGGATTTGTCATCTATGATGATGCTTGAGCAAAGGGTTGGGATGTGTTCTTATGCAACATGGAAAAGTTATAGCTATGCCTCATGACAACTCAAAAATATATGAGAGGAATTATCCTACTCATGATCTAGAGTTAAGCATTTGTTATCTTTATACTTAAAATTTGGAGGCATTACTTGTATGGGGAGAAAGTGGAGATCTTCTACGGATCATAAAAGCCTCAAATATTTCTTCACTCAAAAGGAACTCGACATCGCGACAATGACGTTGGCTTGAACTGTTGAAAGATTATGATCATACCATCCAATACCATCCCGGAAAAGTGAGCGTGGTAGGTGACGCATTGAGTAGAAAATCATATGCAAATCTGAGTGCGATGTTGTCAACGTGAGGCCCATTTTGTGTGACTTGCAAAGGATGGAGATAGAGTTAAAGACTCGAGAACGCATGTGATGATAGCGAGTATCTGAGTAGAACAGACTTTAATCGATAAAGTTAAACTTGCTCAAGCTATAGACACGGAGGCGATGCGTATGAGGAAGAAAGTGCGAAGAAGGTGCTATCTTGGAAGCAAGAATCGATGAAGAAGGAATACTTGAGTCAACTCAGGACTTTGTGTTCTAACGACCACAATTTATAGTATAATATCATGATGGAGGCGCATAACACACCATTTGCAATCCATCACAGGAGTACCAAAATGTATCATGATATTAAATCATACATTTTGGTGGAGCAATATGAAGAGAGAGAGATAGTATTTGTTTATCTCAAGGTGTCTAACTTGTCAACGAGTTAAAAAGCGGAGCATCAAGTACCAAAAAGGTCCATTCGAACCACTTGAAATTCCGTAATGGAAGTGGAACACACTACCATGGATTTAGTTCTGCCTTCTTCTAAGGTTTCTCAAGGCATTGATGCGATTTGGGTCATTGTTGATAGATTGACCAAGTCTGCTCATTTCTTACCGACACGTCTGAAACTTATACACTTGAACGTCTTGCTCATTATGTACATAAACGAGATTGTTGTGATCGCATGGTATCTTAAGATCCATAGTTTACGATCGAGACCCAAGATTCACTTCCACGATTTTGGGTTAGTTTGCAAAAAAGCTATGAGCGCAGACTTACGATTTAGCTCGGCATATCATCCTCGAACCAGACGGACGATGGGAGAGGACTATTCAAACTCTTGAAGATCTATTAAGACTCGTGTCCTTGATTTCAAGGGAGTTGGGACAAGTTCTTACCATTGGTGGAGTTTTCCTACAACAACAGTTATCAAGCAAAGTATTGGCATGGCTCCATTCGAGCGTTGTATGGAAGAAAGTGTCGTTCTCCAAGTATCTTTGGGATGAGGTGGGTGAAGCAACGTTGTTGGGACCGGAGTTGAATACGTGTGACTACGGAAAAGATTCAAACGATCCGAACAACGATATAAAAACCTCACAAAATCGACAAAAGAGTTATCTTGATCTTCATGAAAGGGCGTGGAATTGATATAGGAGATCATGTGTTGTTAAGAGTTTCTCCATGGAAAGGAGTTAAAAGATTTGGAAAGAGAGAAAACTTAATCCTCGATTCATCGGTCCATTTTAATCCTCGATCGAGTAGGAATCATGGCTATAGACTAATTTCTACCGCCAAATATGTCTCGTGTTCATAACGTTTTTCACATATCTATATTACGTAAATATGTGAAAGACCCGAACCATATTATTGAGTTAGAACCGGACGAAATAATGCGGAAGATTTGACGTATGAAGAGGTTCTGTTCAAATTTTGGATAAGAAGGAACATATTCTACGCTCCAGGTTATACCTCAAGTCAAAGTTTTGTGGAGGAAGCACGATGTTGAGAAATGACTTGGGAGTTAGAATCAAATGAAATCAAGGTATCCTTACCTCTTGACATACAGAGTGTACGTAACCTAATTTCGAAGTAAATTTCATAAGAAGGGAGGTTGTAAGACCCGACTTTTATAAATAAAGATGAATTTTCTATAAATATTATTTTTGAATATTATGGAATAAATTTGATATAATGTTATAGTTGTGGGTAATATTTATAAATTTTGCAAAGTATGCAAGTTGTTATAAAATATTCGTTTGGTCGGGGAATATTCTTTTTTGTTAGGGAATATTAAATACAATGGATTCAATCATTGGTGGACCCCACAATGTAATTATTGTCGGATTGAAAAACGACAAAAATATTTTATAAAATAACTGGCGGAGGTGTTACGAAATTAAAAGCTGTTGAACTACCCGATTGGTAAAAGTACGGTGATACGGCAGAGTAGTTAAGCGTAGTAGCACCAGTATTGATTATTGATGCTTACGTGAGAAGTCACTCAATTTATGCTCGATTATTACTACATGATAATTCTTTGCATCATATCTATTATATTATTGATTCAATTATTGTCAAATTATCATCACATATAATATGTTATAGTATTAAATCAATAATTGAGACGACAAGTTATAAATGATTAATAATTGTTGAAAGATTAAATATGTGTTGATGAAAATAAAATGATTTGTGGTAAGTTTGATTATTTTATGGGGGCTCATAGCCATCATCTAAGAGTCTCTTCGTCGATAGTATTTACCTTCGTCGATAGTAATTACCTTCGTCGATAGTAATTACCCTTGTGAATAGTATTTACCTTCGTCGATAGTAATTACCTTCAATCGATAGTAATTACCCTTGTGAATAGTATTTACCTTCGTCGATAGTATTTACCTTCGTTAATAGTAATTACCTTTACCAGACGTCGAACCACTTGTCGTTTCACATTACGAAAGTCCGAACCACTTGTCGTTTCACATTACGAGCGTCAAAACCGATTAATTCGAGCCACTTGCCTTTTCACACGGCGGTGCTAAGCTAGAAATCTTCTATAAATAGAGGCTAGGACTTCATTATTTTTCACGAATTCATTCAAGCTATAGAGAGAAAGTATAGAGAGAATAAGAGAGAAGAAGAAGAGTATTTTGTTACTACACCTTCTGCGAGATTCAATCTCCTACCAAATGTAAGGGGTGTTATTCTTTCTTATTCATGAAGAGAAGCTGTTGTTATTCCATTGCTTATTATTCTGTTAGAATAACTTGTATAAGTGGTTTACCCTATACTTGGTGACATTCTTCTATTATTCATTGGAACATCCATCATGTGTTTTACACCGACTGGTTAAAATCTTTATTATTCTGTTGGAACATCACATGCATGTGTTTTACAGGACTGGTTACTGTCTTTATTATTCTGTTGGAATATCCTATCATGTGTTTTACCGGATCTGGTTCCATCTTTATTATTCATTGGAACATCACAGCCGCTTGTGTGAATTTCACTTTACACGGTTAAATTCTTTATTATTCTTTGGAATAACTCATGCGTGCGATTACATCGCGATGTATGGTGATTTCTTTTGTTATTCCATTCTTTATTATACCCAGTTAGTTAAAACTTTGACTTCTATACTCCATGAAATTAGTAGAATATCCTTGATATTTGCGTTTTTATCCAAATCTCTTTTCATGGAAATATTCTTCCGATCATTCTTAAATTTTACTAATTTGGGCGTTAATAATTCCTCGGATAAAATAATTCTTGAACTTGTTTTATTGAATTCTTATATCATTGTCATCATCCTCATGTTTATATTATGTTGAAAGTCATCATGGCACAGAAGTGCATAGATGGACTTGGTATGATTATGACCGAGAGACTATTCGGTGTAATCATGGCCAGTAATGTTACAAATGATGTGATAAAAATCCTCGATGGTAGTAGTGCATTGGTGGGCGATTGTTGGCATGATCATGACCATTAATGAATACACAAATATTCTTGGCGTGTAGTGCATGAATAATTGTGGTGCGTTGATACTAAAGAATATCCTCGGCCGTAGTAGTGCGGGATGATTCGATGATGTGGAATATTTATTAAAGTGAATCTCAATAATAACGATGATGAAAAAACCTTTTAAAACCTAAAAGATAGTAGACTTTATTTTTACTTGACTCTTTTAATGGATTAAGATATTCATTGCAGATTAAACCGGTTGTCTATTGTATTTTATCGGTTTAACATTGTTGAAGACTATTGATAATTTATTCGCATTATCTTAGTCATAATATTTCTTCTTTGGCTAGTTGAGCTCACCCTTTCTTTCACCGTTTCTCTTCAGAAATGAGAATATAAATTTGGGACGAGTCGGGAAACGAGTGATGGTCACGAAGATAGCATTAGTAGTCCTCACTATTCGTGAAATAGTGTGATAATAATTGTAATGAGGACTCCTTTTTGAGTTTGTATAATATCTAGTAGACGATATTTGTATTTAAACTCACGATTTATGTCGTATTATACACGACAGTTATGTTAGTAAGTTGTATTTAAATTCTGTACCATGTAAGTGGCGACCCAAGATGGGTGATGTATACCTAATTTTGAGGGCGTCACAACAGAGTAAGAAAAAAAATATTATTTATTACGAATATTGAACAAAAATAATATCCCTTACAACTGTTGAATGAAAATAATATTCCTTACGAATATTGAACGAAGATAATATTCCTTACGAATATTAAATGAAAATAATATTTCTTGTGAATATTGAACGAAATAAAATTTCTTACGAATACGAAAAATAATATCTCTTCTGAATATGAAATAAATAATACTCATTACCTTAAAAAGAGAGTACTTTTAACTAGTAGAGCGGGGATATTTTTAAAGAAAACTTTCACTATTTCTACACTCAAAACTTTCTAAAACTCAAAAGAAATACGCTCAATATTATAGAAGAAAAATTCTCTGATTCTGGTGTGATTTTCAATTCTAAACTAAGCATCCTATTTATAGGAGAATGGAAGGGGTACTGTTAAGAATTTTCACGGATGCAAAAAAATTTCGAATTCACGGATTTCTTATGAAAATCACGGACAACTGTTTTTTAATATAATATTCAAGTAAAACAAAAACTTTATATAAAATATAACATATTCTATTTATAATTTAATAAAATAAAACTTTATAATATATATATATATATATATATATATATATATATATACCACATTCCACCAATTTCATCCGTGAATTCATTCCTTTTTCTTCCTCTCATTTTATTTTTCTTCCACACATGAGCCCAACGTGTGGCCCCCACCTTTATAATATAAATATATATCGAATAATTTTTTACCAATTATTTTGAAAAATGGGTAAATAGGAGTCCAAATAATAAGTAAATTTACAACAAATACTTCATTAAAATTTTCTCAATATTTTTAACAATATTTATTAATTATTATTATAACTCGCAATATTAACAACCAGATCGTTCCTAGGAAAGAGGGAGTTTTCCGATAAGAATTTCTCCCTATTGACGCACAATTAGGTGACCAAACCCCTTTACTCGACAGAACTTTCTAGACATTGTTAATTATACAAATAATAATATGAATAACTTGTCATCTCAATTATTGATTAATATAAAATATTATAACAATAATTGAATCAAATAACGTGAGATACTATGCAACAATTACTGTAGTAATAATTGAATAAAACTAAGTGACTTCTCACGTAAGCATCAATAATCAATACCGTGTGCTACTATGCAACCACCCGTATTACTGTACTTTTATCACCGGATATTTCAATAGTTTACGGTAAAACTTTCGCCGTTATTTTCATAAAAAAATATTTCTGTCGTTTTCTCATTTCGATAGTAATTCCATTGTGGGGTCTACCATTAATGATTATGTCGTCGTACAAATATTTTTTGACCAATCGAATATTTATGACAACTTGCATACTTTTCAAAAATTATAAATATTACCCACAATTATAATATTATATCAAATTCACACCATAATATTCAAAAAAAATATTTAGAGAAAATTAATCTTTATTCATAAAATTTGGGGTCTTACAAAATTCATCTAAATAAAGCCTTAAACCACTAACACAATAATATCTTCTTGGATTATCTTAGTTCACCACAGACTTACTCAAAAAGGTCATGATTTGAAAATGTTGTTGTTAGTAACTTAATTATTTATACACACAACTTTTTTTTATATTTTTCGACGTGGGATTAATATGTAACAATATGACATGCAAAAAATAAATTATGCCTTAAATTATATTGAGTTGATTCGGAACAAAAGAAATGACTTGATATTTATCTTATTTTACTTTGGTATATGTATAGATTATGCATATAACTAAACATATATAACATGGGAGTAATAATTCTTATGCTCCTCAAAAGATTTCTATTTATTATTATTTTTTATTAATAATAGTGCAAAATAATATAATGTACATAAAATTATAATCATAATTTTATTATTATATCAACTTATTAATGAAACAAAACTATTATGATTAAATATTTATAATTTGTTCAAATGATACCTTTTTTGGAGGAAAATTTACTTTTATGTATTGATTAATTTCCTAATAAATTTAGAGATAAGATAAATATTAATATGTGAGATTTTTATATTATATATATATTTACATAAATCAATATTAAAACGACATAAATTTATTGTCATGTGTAATAATATTCACACGTATAATAAAAAAAAGTAATTAATATATCGATAAATTTTACGACCTAAATTGAATTATGACTAACGAAAACTTTAAGTGATAAATATAATAAATAATTATTTAACTCTTTTTATTTATTACTCCCTGTATTTTTTTTAGAGAGTGAAATTTATTCATTTTTATTTGTTGTTTGTTGATTTTGAGAAAACATTAATGACTTGATTTTTATTTTATCCTATATTAAATACTAACTTGCTACCCTTAACTTTTTAAATAAATTTTATAAGGATAATGTTGAAATTTTATAGCTATTTAGGTTAATTAGATAAATATTAATTATATTTCTTAATTTTATATTTTTTTCTTAAAATGATAATTAAAAAAATGGATGAAATATATGGGATGTGAGATATTTATTATCTGACATAAATATAATAAGACTATGTATGTCAGTCGTATTATCCAACCAAACAAGGAACAAAAAAGAGCGCAAGTTTACAAAATAAACGACGCCGACGTAACAAACAATACTTTTTTAGTTTTCTCTCTCCTAAATTGAGAAATAAATTAAATTAAATTATAACAGAGTAAACTCTCTTTACGCCATTGCCATTTATTCAGCATATCTATAAATCTCTCTCCATTTCTATTTCTTCCTGTAGAACTCAAATTGCGATCAATTATTGAATCTTGTTCTAGATCTGTGGCCACTCCAATCTCAGTAAGTTCTTCTGCTACTATAGTGTCGGTGGATCTGGTTACATTGACACATCCTCCGATTGATTTGATGATTTCAATGTTGATAATTAATAATTTGGTGTGCTTTTAGCTAAATTTGAAGGTCTATTTGCCTTTTTTTTTTCTTTTTTCTTTTGTATTTTAGTTATTAGTGTAGATCTGTTGGTTTAAGTTTATTCACATCTGAAGTATAAATGTTTGATGAATTTCGTAAATTTGGATCGGGGAATGGGAAATTGAAATAACAATACCTCAAATCTTATCTTAATGGCCAATAGATTTCTTCAAGTTTAGTAACCAAATGAATCAAAAGTAACTCTTTATAAAGAAATTTGAACGTAGTAAATTTGAAAATATATGGATCTCTACTCTTTACTTTATTGGACAGTGCCTAATTTGTCAGTGGATCATAGTGAGTGTTGAAAGGAGTATCAAGCATCTGTCTTGGGCAATCACTTCCATTTCTTCAGTGTCAATTAATTAATTTGATTCGTTGTTGTCGTTTTAAGGCTCTTCATATCCAGGCTAAGTCGTGCTTCTACTCGGTTGCTATATTAAATAGTAGGGTGCATCGTGCTTTCCTTGCTCAGCGTGTTAATGCAGGATCTGAGATTTCCAGTATAATTTCAAAAGTGGAAATTCTGAAATAAGTAGCCTAGCTCATTAGTCTAGTAAATCATTCTTTATATTCCTGATAATTTATTCTCTTATCAAAAATAAAAAATAAAAAATAAAAATACTCCTGGTAAAATAGGCTCACAGTTAGCAATTAAATGTCCCTTGATTTTGTGTGGATCTCTTCTTTGAAGATGGTAAAATCATGCCATATCTTATTTTGGAGTGACAATGTTTATTGTCAACCCTTTTGGTGGTTTAAAATAAAGGAAGCATGTGGTGTTGGGGGGAGGGTGGATTCCCTGTTAGCTTCAATAGATCAGGTTGTAATATTGGTGATTTACTATATTTAAACATATCTACTTCTTGCAATTCTCTTGATATTGTGCTTTGCGTGTTTAGCATACTAAATTTGTGTGCCAAGTTTGGTTACCGCAAACTTACTTGAATTTGTATTGTGGACCTTGTGATTGATTTCAAATGGTGGATTACTGTAACTCTGGTAATAGACTTTTATTTTCGTTAGGTTTTTCATGTAACAGCCTGCACAATAATGCTCATTGATTCGCTGTTTTCTTTACAGGTTTCCCTGAAGATTTATCTGGTTTGCATTTGAATTTCATAGATTCTGGAAAAGTTTTTGTTGTGTTTTGGAAATAGAGCCTAGAGCAAACAAGGTAAAGCTAACTTCGAAAATTTGATCTGAAAGAGGTTAATGAGATTTCTTCGCCCTGACCAGCTATGAGTTCCTTTTTATGAACTATAGAAACTGAAGTTGAACCAGTAAGCTCTATTTGTAGAGTGTCAATATAACATAAAGTATGAGGGGAAGATCAGATGGATCACAGAAGAAGCGCTTGATCACGTCTGTAGGTGTTTTGGCGATCTTTCTTCTTTTCCTTTATTTTTATTTTGGCTCTCGGAGCGATGGTGAGTCAGCCTTAGAGTATGGAAGTCGATCCTTAAAGAAACTTGGGTCATCTTATTTGGGTGGTGATGAAGATACTGATCTTGGAAGCAAGCAAGATGAATCTTCATTCAAGTTGGGGCTGGATGATGGAGAAGATGGTATCATACCAAAGAGCTTCCCTGTAAGTTCTCTACATAATTTTTCTGGTTGGTAGCAACTGGCCCACTCTTTTCTTTATGAGGTAAAAGAATTTACTTTATATCTGTTCATTGTTTCCTGATTTTCTTAACGACAATGTTTGTTGCTTTTGCTTCTATATTGAAGGTTTGTGATGATCGACATTCAGAGTTGATTCCCTGCCTAGACAGGAATCTTATATATCAAATGAGATTGAAGTTGGATCTTTCTTTGATGGAGCACTATGAAAGACATTGCCCCATGCCTGAACGACGGTTCAATTGCTTGATTCCACCCCCACCAGGGTATAAGGTGAGAATTTGAATCTGAAATATGTGAAATGTTTTTTTAAAAAAAGTTTACTTCTCAGAACTTAATTAACTTGTACTGTTTTCTGGATTGTTTACAGATCCCAATCAAGTGGCCGAAAAGTAGAGATGAGGTGTGGAAAGCAAACATACCTCACACTCACCTTGCTCAGGAGAAGTCTGATCAGAACTGGATGGTTGTCAAAGGTCAGAAGATAGTATTCCCTGGGGGAGGCACTCATTTCCACTATGGAGCTGATAAGTACATCAAATCACTTGCTAATGTAAGTCTCGTTGGTCCTAAATCATAAAACAGTTTGCCTAGGAAATACAGCTCTAACAGCTGAATTCCTATGTCAAATGACGTCTAAGATGTTTAGCCTGTTAGGTTCTTGGTTTGTCTTTTTCTTGTTTCCTGCTTCTTAGTAATCTATGTGGTTTTGATTGGCAGATGCTCAACTTTCCAGATGACAATTTAAACAATGAGGGAAGATTACGAACAGTTCTGGATGTTGGTTGTGGTGTTGCAAGTTTTGGTGCTTATCTTTTGTCGTCTGATATAATAGCCATGTCAGTAGCACCTAATGACGTCCATCAAAATCAAATCCAGTTTGCCTTAGAGAGAGGAATTCCCGCATATCTTGGAGTTTTAGGGACGAAGAGGCTTCCCTACCCTAGCAGATCCTTTGAACTTGCTCACTGTTCTCGTTGTAGGATAGATTGGCTGCAAAGGGATGGGATTCTCCTCCTTGAGTTAGATAGGTTGCTCAGACCTGGAGGCTATTTTGCCTACTCGTCTCCCGAAGCATATGCACAAGATGAGGAGGATCTGAGAATATGGAAAGAGATGAGTGCACTTGTGGAGCGCATGTGTTGGAAAATAGCTGCAAAAAGGAACCAAACTGTCATATGGGTGAAGCCTCTAAACAATGACTGTTACATGGAAAGAGAGGCTGGTACTCAACCTCCTCTATGCAAATCTGATGATGATCCGGATGCAGTTTGGGGTGTACAAATGGAAGCATGTATCACCCCCTACTCTGATCGTAAGTTTCTTTCATCCTTTATTGCTTATTTCATGCTATTGTTTTCCCGTCTATAGGTCTTTAAGATAAGAAAAACTATGGGAATAATTGTTCGTTTACCTGTCAGAACTTTTATTCTGTATGCATTTCAAGGGGTATTGACTTATTGAGGTTGACTGCCTGCTGTGACATCCTCTCATTAGAATAGATTTTTGTCACATTCGTAGCTTCTGATATAAATACAGATTTTAATTTAAACATCTGTCTATGTCCGAACAGCAAAAAAAAATTGACATTTTCGTTGGCTGATGTGGCATCATATGTTTTATGTCCTTTTGAATGTTGTGGAATGATCTCATGTATATTATGAACACAAGGGCCATTAATCCTCACATTAGGTTAATAGGGTCTGCAATTTGCTTCCTCTTGACAAGCAATAGATTGCACTAAATTCTTTCAGTTCAATTTGTTATTGATTTAACTTCATGGAGGCCCTTTTTGTTGTTGAAGATTGTAAGAGGATAGAGCTTGACTCCATTCACCTAACTTTTTGGTTCTGTTAAGCAGATGATCATAGAACTGGAGGAAGTGGACTGGCACCCTGGCCGGCTCGCTCAACTGCTCCACCTCCTCGTCTTGCTGATTTGGGCTATTCAAGTGACATGTTTGAAAAGGACACAGTAATATATTCTCCACCTATGTGTTTTAGTTTATTCATTCTACACTCCTTTTGCCCTTTGCATATGCATGCTCAGTGAGGGAATAGCAAAAGATTAAGATTTAGGCTTAGCATTGCTAGTTTATGCACAGGGACTTTGGCAGCGGAGGGTTGAGAATTACTGGAATCTACTGAGTCCAAAGATTTCATCAGACACACTGAGGAACTTGATGGACATGAAGGCAAACCTGGGATCATTTGGAGCTGCGCTAAAGAACAAGGATGTCTGGGTGATGAATATTGTCCCTGAAGAGGGACCCAACACACTCAAGCTGATCTATGATAGAGGCCTGATTGGCTCAATTCATAATTGGTATGTTTTTTCAAAAAGTTAATTGAGTTTGTTATGAATCTTTCTGGTACTACTATTTTTTGCTGACTTCATATGTATATTCAACCTGTTGGTTCTCCGCTATCTATATGGTTTGCTAAAATTAAAATTAGTACTTCTTTCCGTAATGCTTATGTTGATATTCTATTAGCATATCAACATGCTCAAAGTAAACACATCTTAGGAGGTAATAACAAATAATCCTAGTCAAAGACGCAATTAGCTGTTAATGATATGTGATTCTACTTTGCCTATTGTTGGTGATAATCGACTCTAAATTGGCCATCATGTATTTATATTATGTTCATCCTTTTGACAAGGCATTGTGTTGCATATCTTTTTCATACTGTTCATGTTAGATGTTCATATATTCACTGGATAAATGATGTACAGGTGTGAAGCCTACTCAACTTACCCTCGAACGTATGACCTGCTTCATGCCTGGACCGTGTTTTCGGACATTGAGAAGAAAGGTTGTAGCGGTGAGGATCTGCTAATTGAGATGGATCGCATCCTCAGACCGACTGGTTTTGTAATCATCAGGGACAAACAACATGTTATTGTTTTTGTAAAGAAGTATTTAACTGCATTGCACTGGGAAGCTGTGGCAACTGCGGATTCCTCTTCAGAGTCGGACCAAGATGGAGATGAAATAGTATTTATTGCCCAAAAGAAGTTGTGGCTCACAAGCGATAGCCTCAGGAACGGAGAGTAAGAAAAATGACCCACCGTTCTAAATTATACTCATACTCGGTACACTTAAGGCTTTGCTTGACAAGCAAGTCAAAGAGCTATATGGGATAATCAAATTTGATTTTGTAGCATTATGTCACATTTATTGTTTTTCTTCTATTTATTACGGGTTTTTTTTTTTGAGTTAGTTGATAAATATAGACCACCTGCATGTATGGGTGATTCTTCATTGTTAAGAACCTTGCAAATTAATTTAATATTCCATTTGTGCAAGATATGTAGGAGCAGTATATATTAATTATAGGTGGATATGTAGCATTTCCTATGTTTTTTCTTGTTTTCTTGCCATGTATGAGTGGATTTTCACCGACCTTAACTGTGTTAAGGACTCGGTACAGGAAAAAGTGATGATTGTAACCAAAAATAGGTTGTCCCAAATTAATCCTGACCAAGTCAAAAAACTCCTCAAAAGTTTCTTCTTTTACAGCTTCAAGTTTCATGCATTGACAGATGAACGGTTAGGATTATGAACACAAAGTATTTATATCGAGTAAAATTATCCGTTTCATTGTCTTAATCCACTCATACATACATGATATATCCAACAATTAGATTGACATTCTCTAAATTAAGCAACCGATTTTATTTTTTTAATTTTAAAGTAACTTGTTTATTAAAATAATACAGTATGTGTAAAAACAACACTTATTCTATACATTTTATTTGGGAATTATTATAAAATAGATTCCCTCTCGTTTTTTTCCATCCGTGACTCCCATTCTTGTTTCCCATCGTGACTTCTCCTTCTCTCTCTCCTCATCCTCCTCCTTTCCTTTCCTATGTAAATGGAATAATATTAAAGGAAAAGAAGTGAGTCCCTCTGAAGTAATTTTTCTATCTTTCTCTCTTGCTTCTCTTTAAATATTATTAGAGCAATTATAAGAGTATTCTTTATACACTTTGTTAAGGTTTTATAACACGTTATCAGCACGAAACTCTAACCAACTGAGACGACCATTTTTTAATGGATATGGAGGATATATGTTTAGCAGACAGTGCAACAACTCATACAATCCTTCGAAATGAGAAATATTTTTCACAACTGATCAAGGCTAAAGGAAATGTAGGAACTATCTCTGGCACATCAAATTTAATCGAGGGATTTAGAAAAGCTGGTTTCTTGCTACCAAATGAGACACAAGTTTTTATCAAAAATGCTCTATATTCTAGTAAATCAAGAAGAAATTTGCTTAGTTTTAAAGATATTCGACTAAATGGTTTTCACATTGAAACAACCAATGAGAATGATAATGAATATCTTCTCATCACTTCTACTATTTATGAAAAAAAGAATATCCTAGAAAAACTTCATTCAATTTCTTTTGGATTATATACTATGAAAATTAGAGCAATTGAGTTTCATACTGTTATGATTCCAAAAATCATAAATCCCAAATCCCTTATGCTTTGGCATGAAAGACTCGGTCATCCAGGTACTTCTATGATGCGTCGTATTATTGAAAATTCTACTGGTCATCATCTCATAGATAAGAAGGTTTTTCCTAGTAGTGAATTTCCTTGTGTTGCGTGTTCTCGAGGAAAATTAATTGTTCGACCATCACCAGTAAAAGTTTATAAAGAAGCCCCAAAATTCCTAGAGAGAAATTGAGGAGACATTTGTGGACCTATTCACCCATTATCCGCTCATTTCGATATTTCATGGTTTTAATAGATGCTTCAACTAGATGGTCTCATGTTTGTCTTCTCTTTTTGAAATTTACCTTCTCAAAATTTCTTGCTCAAATAATCAAGTTACGAGCTCGGTTCTGGATCATCCAATCAAGTAAATTCGACTTGATAACGCAAAATTGAATTTTTATCAACGACTTTTAATGATTTTTGTATGACTATTGGAATCTCCATTGAGCATTTCGTTCCTCGTATTCATACACAAAATGGTTTAAATTTGAATCTTTAATAAAAGACTTCAACTAATTGCACGACCATTAATGTTAAGGGCTAACTTACCTACCTCAGTTTGGGGTCATGCAATTCTTCATGCTGCAGCCATCATTCGAGTAAGACCAACGGCTCTTCATAAATTCTCTCATCTACAGTTAGTTCTTGGACAGATACCCAACATATCACACTTTCGAATTTTTGGAAATGCAGTATATGTTCCAATTGCACCTCTACAAAGAACTAAGATGGGAGCCCAACGAAGAATATGTATTTATGTTGGTTTTGATTCTCCTTTTATTATCAGATATCTTGAACCTTTAACTGGAGATGTTTTTACTGCATGTTATGTAGATTGTCATTTTGATGAATCTGTATTTCCAACATTAGGAGGAAGGAAAGTTTTAAATAAAAAACCCTCTGAAATATCATGGAATGCATCAGATTTAAATTCACTTGATCCTCGTACAGAACAATGTGAAATTAAAGTTCAAAGAATTATTCATTTGCAAAATATTGCAAATCAAATGCCAGATGCATTTAATGATGCTAGAAAAGTGATAAAGTCACATACACCTGCAGTGAATACTCCAGCAAGGATAGAAATACCTATTGAAAAATAAATTCTTGGAGAATTGACGAATAAGGTAATAGAAGAATCTAAACCACGCCAGAAGCGTGGAAGACTGGTTGGTGCAAAAAGACACTGTACCACGAAAATCAAAAGCAAATAAGGGAATCCCTGAAGGAATACCCGCTCCAGAAGTAGCACTTATTACAAGAGTGGAAATAGCCCCAGAAGAGGTACAAACCGCTCCAGAAGAAGCACATATTCCAAGAGTGGGAATAGCCCCAGGAGAGGTTCAAAATCTCAGTGAAGGGATAAGAGATGAACACCAAGAGATCTCAATAAATTATGTACATGATGAGAAAATATGGGATCGAAACAAAGTCATGATTGATGACATATTTGCTTTCTCTATAGCATCAGATATTACTTTGATTCCTGACACGGATCCTGAACCACAAAATGTGGAAGAATGTCGAAAAAGAAAAGATTGGCCAAAATAGAAAGATGTTATTCAAACTGAGCTACAATCTCTATTGAAAAGAGAAGTATTTGGACCAGTAATTCAAACACCGCTGGGTGTAATCCCGGTTGGAAACAAACGGGTATTTGTACGAAAGTGAAATGAGAAAAATGAAATTGTGAGATACAAAGCCCGACTTGTAGCTCAAGGATTTTCACAAAAACTTGGTATTGATTATCAGGATACATACTCTCCAGTAATGGATGGAGTCACTTTTCGATTTCTGATAGGTATGACAACTATGGAAGGTTTGGAAACACGTCTGATGGATGTTGTAACAGCATACCTATATGTCTCACTTGACAGTGAGATTTACATGAGAATCCCTGAAGGATTGAAAATGGCTGAATTACAAAGGCCATGTCACATATATTCAATCAAGTTACAACGCTCATTGTATGGGTTGAAACAGTCTGGTCGTATGTGGTATAATCGACTTAGTGATTATTTAATAAAAGATGGATATATAAATGATCAAGTATGTCCATGTGTTTTTATTAAGAAATCACAAAGTGAATTTTCCATTATTGCTGTATATGTGGATGATTTGAATCTTATAGGTACTCCTGAAGAACTGCTACTTATTTAAAAGATAAATTTGAAATGAAAGATCTTGGAAAGACAAAATTCTGTTTGGGAATACAAGTGGAGCATTTAGCATCTGAAATTTTTGTTCATCAATCCACATATGCTGAAAAGATTCTCAGTCGTTTTCATATGGATAAAGCTCATCCTTTGACTACCCCGATGGTTGTACGATCTTTAGAAGTTAATAAAGATCTATTTCGGCCTCTAGAAAGTGGGGAAGAAGTTCTTGGACCTGAAGTTCCATACCTAAGTGCAATTGGTGCTCTTATGTATCTTATACTATCGTACTGCGACACGATATTACTTTTCTTTTGTCAACTTGTTAGCAAGATACAGTTCTTCTCCGACTAAGAGACATTGGGATGGGATCAAACACATTTTGAGATACCTCCGTGGAAGTATAGATCTTGGGTTATTTTATCCAAGAAAATCAACGTCGCAATTGGTTGGATATGCCGATGCGGAATATTTATCAGATCCACACAATGGAAGATCACAAACCAGTTATGTATTTACATATTGTGACACGGCTATATCCTCGAAATCCACAAAGCAAACTATGATGACTACATCTTCAAATCACTCGAGATTCTTGCTATATACGTGAAGCAAGCGAGAGAGTGTGTTTGGTTGAGATCAATTATTCAAAGATATTCAAAAAGTCATGTGGATTACCATCAATCAAAGACATTCCTACAATTACGTATGAGGATAACGTTGCATGCATTGCTTTCGAACTTAGAGGAGAGTACATCGAGGAGATAGAAACAAAGCACATTTCACCTAAATTCTTCTTCACACACGAAATACAAAAAGAAGGGTGATATAGATGTGCATCAAATTCGATCATGTGATAATCTAGCCAATTTATTCACAAAGTCGCTACCAAATGTAACGTTTGTAAAACTTCTAAAAGGATCTAATGTGTCGACTGAAAGACTTATGACAACATTTCATCAAGGAGTAATGAAATCTTTTTGAGGGGAAGACTGTACTCTTTTTCCTTAGTCGCGGTTTTTATCCCAATGGATTTTTCCTGACAAGGTTTTAACGAGGCAGTCAATTAAAGGATATTTATGTAAAAGATATGTACTCTTTTTCTCTTCGTTAAGTTTTTCCCACTGGGTTTTCTTAACAAGGTTTTTAATGAGACATAATCTTCTATCGTATGAAATCAGGGGAAGTATTATAAAGTAGATTCCCTCTTCTCTTGTTTTTTCCCATCCGTGACTCCCATTCTTGTTTTCCATCCGTGACTTCTCCTCTCTCTCCTCATCCTCCTCCTCTCCTTTCCTATATAAATGGAATAATATTGAAGGAAAAGAAGTGAGTTCCTCTGAAGTAATTTTTCTATCTCTCTTGCTTCTCTCTAAATATTATTAGAGCAATTATAAGAGTATTCTTTATACACTTTGCTAAGGTTTTATAACATGAATTATATAAATCTTGTACAAAATTTAATTAAATTACTTTACGGGTCGGGTCGGGTCGGGTCCTACTCCCACAGCATAAAGAGCTATAAAGCTCGAAGCCAAGGCTTTGTCCTCACCTCTCTCTTTGACTACAAACGCAGCTGATTTTGTTGCTCCTTCTCGCTCGTTAGCTCGCTCGCTGTATTATCTTCAGCTTAGTTCCTAGACAAAATTCGAAAATGCAGGTAAATTTGTCTCTCTCTCTCTCACACACACACACACATATATATTGTTGAGATTGTTGGATTTTCATTACGATTAGTTGATTTTCTTTCCAACAGTCTGTATTGCTATGTAAAGTGAGTTTAAAAACCCTAAAAGCTCTAAATTGCATAAATTTTCGGTCTTTGCACAAAACCCCAGTCTTTGTTTTCAATTTTGTGTATAGTTTATGATATTTTTAGGGAAACAGTTGTATTTGTTAATGTTAGAAACCGAAGATTAACTTATACCCTAAATCTCTAAATACTTCTCAAGAGAACTTATGTGGAATTTGAGGAAGAAGGAAACAAATTGTGGCTTTGGATGTGATTATTTTTATTCAGTTAAGTAAACATTTATTATTATTATTATTATTATTGACGGGGAAGACAAGTCTGAATTTTAAGGATATTTGGTTTCCATTTCTTCCCAATTATTTTCTTGGTAAACAAACAGATCCTGGACTGGATTTCTGTTTATTGTAATGAAATAAAAGAAAGATGTGACTAGAGGACTTCCCTCTTTGTGTCATCTTTCATCTGATTCAAGTCATTTAATAACTTGGAATGCTGAAAATTCATTCTTATGTGTCTGATATAAATGGAAACCAGATGTTGGAAGATATGGTATATTCAGTTGATATTAGATCTGTATTTCTATTTCTTTCTTCAATGCTAAGTTGAAATATGTTTTCATGTATCTGTACAGGCCAGTGACAGGTTTAATATTAACTCCCAGCTTGAGCATCTACAAGCTAAATATGTGGGAACTGGGCATGCAGACATGAATAGATTGTTAGTAACCCTTTGTTAAAAAGAATAAAAAAAAATACCATTTTTTGTTTAAACAACAAACAAAATTAGATGTTTTTATGATGAAAGCTTAATTTCTTTTATTTTTGTATGTGTTGGATTTGTAGTGAGTGGGCCGTAAACATTCAAAGAGACAGCTATGCATCTTATGTTGGTCATTACCCCATACTATCATATTTTGCCATTGCTGAAAATGAATCAATTGGAAGAGAACGCTACAACTTTATGCAGGTATGACCAACATTAAGCACTTAAGTTTTTGTTTTTCCTTTTCTGGAACTAGGCCTTTCTTATTTTGGCTTCTAAACTGGGCAACCTTCATTTAGAAGTACTTGAATTTTTTTATTTTTTTGGGCATCTAAATTGGGCTTCCCTTCTATTCTAGATCACCATCAATTAGCTCACTAAAGTATATCTTGAGGGTACTTATCTTACCAAAATACGTAACTTAAGGAAAAATCTACATTACATCCCAATATTATCAAAAAAATAAAATAAAAATTAATGTCCGACTCTGACAAAATGTTGCCAAAAAGACAAAAACCATTTAACGACAATTAGGACCAGAAATGGCCTGAACAACGAATTTTGGCTTCTGCACTAACGCTGCATGTTGCTCACTTTACTCCTCACTATAAGACCGGTTCAGTATTGCGTTTCACTTAGAAAAGCTCTTCCTGTTAGAGGTTTTTGATGACACGAGTTGGATGATAAAGTTGTCGAAGAAAAAATTTATTTTCAGTTTAAGAGTCAAAGTTCCTGCTCCAAGTGTGCTGACCTTTATATGCAATATTTCATCTTTTAGAAATTAGAAGACTTGAGCACTTCTAAGAATGAGTGCAATTTTTTCATTTTGACATATGAAGTGGTGAGTAACAGTATACATCAAAACTACTTGCCATTAATATGGTGAAGGGAAAGTCTCATACTTTAAGGGGTTTATTAGAAGGGCAGAGTTATATTTTCACATTTTTTAGCGATCTGCGCTGCAAGTGTGAAACTTGTGTTGATATTCTCATTTTGTTCTTTTTGTTCACTGCATCAATGAGATGTTCATTCATGTACCCTTGTATTCTTTGGCAGAAAATGCTCTTGCCCTGTGGGCTTCCGCCAGAAAGGGAAGATGATTAAGATTGTGCTGGAAATGCAAAGAAGAATATCCCCCAATTCTGCATATCTGGAGGCTTTAGGGTTTTTATACTTCATAGCACTTTGGAATGTACACCATCTTATGTGTTGGTTAAAGTAACACAAAACTGAATGTATGAATTGTGAAACAAAATATCTATTATTTGTGTTTGATTACTAAAGAGATCATTTATGATCGAGTCAATTCATGTACTCATGAGCCTGATTTATCTTAAAGAGTTCCTTCATTGTGGGTTGCGCGCATTTAACTAATTTTCAGTTTCATGCAGAAGGATTGTATTGTTTTATCTTTGTGATCACATTTGTACTCTAGTTTTGCTCCTTTGACAAAAAATGAAGAATATTATAGCATTGCAGATTCAAGAACTATAATGTGCAGTTTCAAGAACTACAATGTATAAGGTGGTGAAGTAGTTTTTTCAAGAACTACAATGTACAATGTATATGAGTAATCACATAACTAGATGTCGTTATATATATAATAAAGCTTTTAGTTTAGAGCATTAGACAACTAGTATAATCTTAACAATTTAACAATATGGGGAAAGGTCCAAAAATACCCTTGATGTTTACCCCGCTATTCCACTTACACCCTAAACTATTTTTTTTCCAAAAGTGCCCTTAACGTCTCAAATTTAAGATCAATTATACCCCTCCCGTTAACAGACACGCCACCTTGACAAACGGAGCAGACACCTGGGTATTTTTTGCTGACTAGGCATGTATTTTCACCTGGGTTCTCAAGAATTTGAAGAATCCCCACGATTGTTATTAGCACCCACCACCTGAAAAACAGATCTAACCATGTTCTTGAAAAACGTCACAAATTTAAGATCAATTATACTCCTCCCGTTAACAGATCTAACCATTTTCCAAAAGTGCCCTTAACGTCACAAATTTAAGATCAATTATACCCCTCCCGTTAACAGACACGCCGCCTTGACAAACGGAACAGACACCTAGACAAAATTTGCTGACGAAGCAATGCATACATGGAAAATAGCTAACAATTCAAATCAAACATATTTATCCCAATACACGTGTTCATTGTCAATATAACTTCCTCATCTTATTATTGTTGTTATTATTATTATTATTATTATTTGTTATTATTATTATTATTATTATTATTATTATTATTTTGTCCTTTTCATTTCGAAATATAAAATTAGTGTTAGAGTTTTAAATTCAATTTAAATATTTTTTAACAAAAAATATTGTAATTAATGATACTTTTTATATAATTTATAATTAATATAAATTAATATATAAAATTAGTCAAATTTATTTTTAAATACCTTAAATAATAATAATACTCTTCTCCATGGGGTTCAACCCGTAAAATCAATCCCCTCCGTCTCCTTTTTCTGAATCCCCCTTTCTCTCCCAAATTCATCAAATTGGAAAGAATGGCTGTGTTTGAAAATAATGTTATTCTCTCTCTCTCTCTCTCTCTCTCTCCTCCTTGCCGGATGAACAAATCACGAGGATCGCCTGAAATGGGTTTTTGTTGCCGATTTAAAGGATCATCAAATATATACATCAGATCTGAAAAAGGATCTTCAAGCATCAAATTAATTAATACTTTCGTATGCTTCACGAACAAATACATCAGATCTGAAAAAAGAATAATTATGCGTGTACATACAAAAAACATACATCGGACCTATAACATATTAGCATATGTGACGAGGGAGGTATACTCCACTACTAAACTGACTAACTCATTAGTAAGTTGCCTTTTTCCTAAAATAATATATTTATAACATAATGTGACGAGGGATAACAATCTGTGGGAGCAAATTTGCTTGGCTTGTCTTCTTTCTTCTAAAAATTCTCTCTCCTCCTGCCTATTATTGGTAACAGAGAGGTATTATTATATTTTTTCTTCTCATTTTGTGGAAAACAGAGGGGAAAAAAAAATTCTCTTCTAGAATGGGGCTCTCAAACTTCCATAGTCCAGCTGAAGGGGTTCTTCCAGTTCTGGTGATGAACACAGTTTTATCAGTGGCTTTATTCAAGAACATGGTTAGATCTGTTTTTCAGGTGGTGGGTGCTAATAGCAATCGTGGGGATTCTTCAAATTCTTGAGAACCCAGGTGAAAATACATGCCTAGTCAGCAAAAAATACTCAGGTGTCTGCTCCGTTTGTCAAGGTGGCGTGTCTGTTAACGGGAGGGGTATAATTGATCTTAAATTTGTGACGTTAAGTGTACTTTCAGAAAAAAAAAAAATAGTTTAGGGTGTAAGTGAGATATCGGGGTAAACATCAGGGGTATTTTTGGACCTTTCCCCTTTAACAATATATATTACTATTTGTCACCTTGTTTAATGATAAATATATTTATTCAAAGCAAAATAATTATCATGTCCTTAATACACTTTTATGGGGGTGTATTCAATTAAGATTTTTAAAGACTTTTAAAGATTTTAAAAGTTTGGTTGTATTCAATCAAGACATTTAAAGAGTTTATAAAAGTTTAGTGGTATTCAATTACAATTTTTTTAATGTCTTTAAAAGTTAGGTGGTATTGAATTAAAATTTTTACAAAGTCTATAAAAGTATTTTGGTATTCAAAAAGTCATAGACTTTTCAGATTTCTATTAAATGGTAGAGTTTAACAGATTTTAGAAGAAGAATTATAATTATCAACCCATATCCAAAGTCTAACCTCATCTCTAAAGATTTCTAAAGACTTCATATCTCATCTTAATAAACTAAATAAATTTAAAATACAATTCACATGAATCTAATATTTCTAATTACTTCACATGAATCCAATATTTCTAATTATTTTATAATCTAGAATAATTAATACTTCGATGTACCCACAAAAATAAAATATTTATTTTGTTTTGTAGTCAATAACTATAAAATTCAAAATTTTAAATTTTGAATTTATTTGTTATTTAATAATAAACACGCTTATTATTTCAAAAATAAAATAAATACACAATATTTTAAAATTTAAGTAAATTAACTTAGAATCGAGTTAAATGAAGAAAAAAAAAAAAAGTGAGAGAAGAAAGTAATTTATATAGAGAGTCACGTAATTTATAGTGATATATAGTTGTATAAAATATATAAGTTCTTCAAGCTTTTTTATCATAATTTTATTATATGTTACATTACTAAACTAAAAATTTATTAAAAAGAATATAAATAAAAAATATTTTTATTTGAAAAATAACTTGCTATTTTAAAATATACATGAAACAAGTATATATTATTTTTATTTATAAATTTTGATACTAAGACGAGATAATATTCAAATATTTGAATGGAAATCGATATATATTGAAAATGTTTATATTAATTTTTGGCTTAAATATAAATTAATACCTTAAACTATAGGTCATATTCCACTTCGGTGATCCACCTTTCAATTTTGTCAATTAGATGATTAAACTATCATTTTTTTTAATTGTAATAAATTGAATACGCCACGTCGTGAATCATTGATGCTATTAATAATAATGCCTTAAAAAATTCTGGTGTAGAAGAAAAAAATAATTTTTTAATCATAAAATAAATAAATCTAATTTAATATGGGACAAAATGGTCAAAACACAAATTAACAAATGTATGGACACAAATTCTAGGTTTCTCTCCCCTGAAGTCGCTGTGAACACAAATTCTAGGGTTCAAACCACCGCCGGTGGCAGATCCGGTGGGAAGATTTTAAGACAGAGGCGAGTCCAAATTTTAGGGTTCAAACCACCGCCAGTGGCAGATCCGGCGGAAAGATTTTAAGACACAGGCGAAAACTCGCCGCCAAAATACCATACGACCGCCCTCCTCCTCCTCTCGAAAACACCAGCAGTAATAATTGGTTTACATGACTCATTTTCCCTGGTGCTTCCCGAATGATCTATAGCGGTGCAATAAAACTCTTCTCCTTCATGACTGACAACAATTCGTCATCGTCGTCCTAGTCTTCTTCAGACATACATCTATTACCCTTAATTCTACTATTTATGTTAATTAATGAATTGTATCTAATATATATGCACTTATTTTTTGTTATAATTCTAATATTTGTGCATTAGAACAATATATGTTTTTTTTTTCTTTCAGATTGCCTGTTTATGTTTTTATTTTCTGATATCTGCCAAATTTGTGAATGTTCGGGTGGGCATACATTTGTATTCCTTCTGTCCCAACATGTGAGTTTCATTTTGCACTTTTTAGTGCCTTCCAAAAGGAATGTTCCCCATTTTAGTGCCGATAATTCCGCCGGAGAGGAAAACAGTGATTCTCGAAACCATTCGACATTAGTTCGATTTGGGGCTTTTGTATATGATCTGATATAAGGATATATTTTTATGTTAATTTGTTATGTTAATTTGTGTTTTGACCATTTTGTTCCGTATTAAATTAAATTTGTTTATTTTATGATTAAAAAATTATTTTTTTTTGCCACACCAATTTCTAAGGCCCCATCATTATTATTAATGCGTCGTGAATCTTGACGTAAGATATTCAATTTATTCGAATCAAAAAATTGATAGTTTAATTATCTAATTGACAAAATTGAAAGGTGAATCATCGAAGTGGAATATGGCATATAGTTTAAGGTAGTAATTCATATTTAAGCCTTAATTTTTTAATTGTTAGTTGCGTAAATAAGTATTGATGACAACTTTTGTAGACTGGAATGAAAAACAATAATTCCAAATAAGTTATGCACGTATACGATAAAGTATATATATATTTCAACAAAAAGTGAGTTTAATTTTTTGTATTAAGTCTCGTAATTTCTAAAGTTTTATTGGTATCCGAAAGATCCAAATGTATTATTAAATGAGTAGAATAATATGAACGCTTTCAACATATATAAAATCTCACGCCACAATAATATAATGAGATTTACGCTTAATTCATGAAAAAGAGGAGATGTTGTACACTTTAGCTTAATTAACAATTAATATAAGTTGTAAGATATATTAAGATATCTGAAAGTCTCATCATACTTGATAAAAAGTTTATAAAAGTCATATTTATTTCATGTAGCCTATAAAAATCATTTTAAAAAAATCTTTAAAGTCTTTGAAAATCATTAAAATCCCACAAATTCTACAAAAGTATGTCACTTAAAAAAAAGCCTTTAAAAATCTTACACCCCCTTAACTTCCTAAAATCTGATTTCAACTTCTTTCTTTTCTTTTTGAGATTTGTAAAATTCTAAAATTCAAATCGATATAAACGATTATCATGCTCTTCTCGACTCTCTTTCCCTCTCGATCATCTCACATCCTCTCCCAAAGTTGTTTCTTTTCTTTGTTCAGTGAAGTTCACCTTGCCAAACTACGATTTCGATGCATCCGATTCATGAATTGAAACACTAAAACCCATGGATTCCGCTCAAATACTCCTAAAAAACCTCCTCCAAAACCCATCTTCCATTAAATCAAAGTCTCAAGCTATACAACTTCATGCCCAAAAATCATAACCGCTAGACATCCTTCTTCCCTTTCCTCTCTCTTATCCACCCTTCTCTCCATTTACTCGAACTTCAGTCTATTACATGAATCTATTCATGTCTTTAACACACTTCACTCTCCACCCGCTCGAGCTTGGAAATCCATTATCAAAACTTACACTTCCAATGGGCGTTTCTTTCAATCTTTGGCTTAGTTTATTGAAATGCGAGCTTCAGGGATATACCCAGATCATTATGCGTTCCCTTCCGTTCTGAAATCATGTACCCATTTGAATGATTTGAAGCTTGGTGAATCTGTCCATGGGTGCATTATTCGTCTTGGTATGGAATTTGATCTTTTTACTGGAAATGCGCTCATGAATATGTATTCAAAATTGCAGGTGTTGGATCATTTTGGTGGGTTAAGGTTTCAAGCTCAGCAGGTGTTTGATGGAAGTACTGAAACAAAACAAGTTTATGGGAATGGGAGTAAAGTAGTCTGTTTTAATCAAAATATCAAAAAACAGCTTATGGGTTTTGGTGATTTGGAGCGCACAGGTAATGAAGTGGCTCAAAGTAATATAAAGGGGACACCATTTGCTAATTCACAAATGGATGGAGTAAGAAAAGTTTTTGAAGGAATGGCCATTAGAGATATTGTTTCTTGGAACATAGTGATTTCAGGATATGCTCAAAATGGGATGCATGAGGAAGTCTTACTTGTTGTTAGGGAGATGGGGAATGCTAATTTAAAGCCTGATGTCTTTACTTTATCTAGTGTCCTTCCTATCTTTGCAGAATATGTGAATGTTTTGAAAGGAAAGGAGATCCATGGATATGCCATTAGACATGGATTTGACGCTGATGTGTTCATTGGAAGCAGCTTGATCAATATGTATGCAAATTGTACTAGGGTGGAAGATTCATATCAGGTATTTTATTTATTGCCTTATCAGGATTATGTTTCATGGAACTCCATTATTGCGGGGTTTGTGCAAAATGGTTTATTTGATGATGGCCTTAAATTGTTTAGGCAGATGGTAGTTGCTGGTATTAAACCTGTGCATGTTTCTTTTTCAAGTATAATGCCGGCCTGTGCTCACTTGACGACACTACATTTGGGGAAGCAACTCCACGGATGCATAATAAGAGGTGGTTTTGATGACAATGTTTTCATAGCTAGCTCACTAGTAGACATGTATGCCAAGTGTGGGAATATTAGGATTGCTCGATGGATTTTTGATAAGATGGAACAACATGACATGGTGTCATGGACAGCTATGATAATGGGTTACGCTTTACATGGGCGACCCCTTGATGCGATTTCCTCTTTTGAACAGATGGTGATGGATGAAGTGAGACCCAACTATGTGGCATTTATGGCTGTTTTGACTGCTTGTAGCCATGCTGGAATGATTGATGAAGCTTGGAAATATTTTAACAGTATAACCCGAGACTATGGAATTTCTCCCGGAGTGGAGCACTATGCTGCTGTGGCAGACCTTCTTGGCCGATCCGGAAAATTGGATGAAGCCTACAATTTTATCTCTAGCATACAAATAAAGCAGATCGGAAATGTCTGGTCAACTTTGTTGGCTGCCTGTAGAGTTCACAAGAACGTTGAGTTAGCTGAAAAGGTTTACAGGAAAATAGTTGCAATAGATCCTGAGAATCTCGCTGCTTACGTTCTCTTATCTAATACTTACTCTGCTGCTGGGAGATGGAAAGATGCAGAAAAGTTGAGGCACACTATGAGAAAAAAAGGCATGAGAAAGAAACCAGCTTGCAGCTTGATTGAAGTTAAGAACATAGTACATGCTTTTATATCGGGAGATAAATCACACCCTTGTTATGATAGAATAAATGAGGCACTTGATGTTCTTTTAGAACAGATGGAGCGAGAAGGATATGTTCCCAACACTACTGAGGTGTTACATGACGTTGAGGAGGAGCAAAACTGATACTCCCTCCGTTCCTTAATATAAGTCGTTTTAGAGAAATATTTTTGTTCTTAAATATAAGTCGTTTGAGGATTTCAAGTAAGCATTAATTGTTTAGTTTTCAATATTACCCCAAGTAATAAATATAATTTTGATTCTCTCACTATTTTTTTTCCAATAAATAACACTCTCTTTTTCCAATACAAGGGCAATATAGACAATTAATAGTATATTTAATGCTTTTCAATCATTACCTTAATACTTGTGTACAACTCTAAAACGACATATATTAAAGAACGGAGGGAGTATTCTGTATGTGCTCGCACGTAGAAGAAGGGGAGATGAATAGGTAGACCCGCCAAAATATGGGTTTGGTTTTCGTTTACATAAAATGATTATGGGTCCGAATAATAACCAAAATCACATTATCTATTTTTAATATCGTTTGTATAGTTTGAACCCAAATGATTATAATTTTAATATAGGTCGATCCATATTTTATTTTTTGAGATTTATTGTGAGACCCCAGATTTTATCAATAAAGATTTAAATTTTGTCAAAATAATTTTTTAATATTATGGTGTGAATTTGAGATAATATTATAGTTGTGGGTAGTATTTATAAATTTTGCAAAAAGTATGCAAGTGGTTATATTATATTCGATTGGTCGGGGAATATTCTTGTTTAGCGAGGAATATTCGCATAACAACTAACTCATCATTGGTGGACCCTAATAATGTAATTATTGTCGGATTGAGAAAACGACAAAAATATTTTATTGAAATAACTACGGAAGTTTTACAGTAGTTCTTGTTGAACTACTCTTCAGAGTAAAAGACGATGAATACGTGTGTTGCAAGAAAGTATTACCTGTGATGATTATCGATCTTGGTGTGAAATCACCAGGTTTGATTCCATTATCACGATTAATAATATGAATTATTATAATGATAATGACGTTTTGTTTTATTCAGATTATTAACGTAATAAAATGAAACATCTTTTATATAAAATAGAATCTTTTATTAAAGTTATTCATAAATAGAATATATTATATTTTATTATCGTAGTATTGCGTCAAATATTTTTGCGTAGTGTTTTGCGTAGTATTGCGTAGTGTTTGCGTAGTAAAATGTTTTTATATAAATAGAATATATTATATTTTATTTAAAAGATTTTTCTTTAAATATGGATCCGTCGATTAAAGTAAATCAATCTGGACCGCTCATGGATTAATTCTTATCATTCCATTTTCCTATAAATAGAAGCTCATTCCTTCATTATTTTCTTACTTAATTCACCAAACTCTAGAGAGAAAATTATAGAGGAAGCTATAGAGAGAAAATCTATAGAGAGAAAGAAGAAGAGTATTCTGTATTTCACTACTTTGATATCCAAAGGTCTTTTTTACTTGTAGGGATATTATTTGTTGTAATTGTAAGTGTGGTGTTATTCTTTCTTCTTGAAGAGAACTTCTGTTATTCCATTCACTATTATTCTGTTGGAATAACTCGTAAAAAAGTGGCATACCCTATACATAACTTTGTATCTGCCAGATACCCTATACTTGGTGAAATCCTTATGTTATTCCATTGCTTATTATTCTCATTGGAATAACTTTGTATCTGTGCCATTTACCTATACTTGGTGACATTCTTCTATTATTCTCGGCTGAACATCCTGCATGTGTGTTTTACACCGACTCGGTTCGCTTTTTATTATTCTGTTGGAACATCCTCGCATGCGTGTGTTTTACACCGGACCGGTTCCGCCTCTTTATCATTCTGTTGGAATATCCTATCGTGTGTTTTTGCCGGATCTGGATCCGTTCCATCTTTATTATTCTGTTGGAACATCCCATCAATTGTGAATTTCACCGACCTGGTTCCGTTATTATTATTCTCATTGAATAACTCGCCTACATGTCTGCACCGCATGCACGGGTGATTTCTTTTGTTATTCCATTCTTTATTATACTCGGTTGGTTAAAACTTTGACTTCTATACTCCATGAAATTAGTAGAATATCCTCGATATTTGCGTTTATCCAATATCTTTTCATGGAAATATTCTTCCCGATCATTCTTGAATTTTACTCTCACTGAAAACAATGTCATGTTGACAATTTGGACGTTAATAATTCATGGATTAAATAATTCTTGAACTTGTTTTATTGAATTACTATGTCATTGTCATCATCCTCATGTTATATTATGTTATCTTTGGCTTACGCATGATAGATGAAACTTAGTATGATTATGACCGAGAGATCATTCTAAGATATAATCACGACTTGATATAAATGATGTGACAAAAGTCCTCAAATGGCTCAGAATGCAATGATGGATAGTTTTTGGTATGATTATGACCGGGGTGATTCGGTATAGTCATGACCATTGATAATTTGATGAAAATCCTTGGACCGTGGTACAGGGATGATTAGATGTGGTGGTTTATTTATTAAGTCGAGTCTCGTGATAAAAATTGATGAAAACCTTTTAAAACCTAAAAGATAGTAGACTTTATTCTCTACTTGACTCTTTTAATGGATTGCTTATTCACCGCAGCTTAAACCGGTTTGTCTATTGTATTTTATCGGTTTAACATCTGTTGAAGGCTAATGATAATTTATTCGCATTATCTTAGTCATAATATTTCTTCTTGGGCTAGTTGAGCTCACCTTTTCTTTCACCGTTCTCTTCTTGTAAAATGAGAACATAGTTGACGACAGCCGGGGAACGGCAGTAATGGTCCGAGAGGATAGCATTAGTAGTCCTCACTATTCTGTGAAATAGTGTGATAATAGTTGTAATGAGGACTCCTTTTGAGTTTGTATAATATCTAGTAGACAAAATTTGTATTCAAACTCACGATTTATGTCGTATTGTACCTACGCTTAGGTTAGTAAGTTGTATTTGAATTTATGTACCATGTAAGTGGCGACCCAAGATGGGTGACGATACCTAATTTTGGGGGCGTCACAAATTGGTTGGTATCGAGCTTAGGATATGATCCCCAGCTAAGATGCGAGATAAGAACTAGGAGGGAGAGAGACGGGAATTCCTTCGCTAGTATGACCTACCTAAGTTTATTTGGTATTTGATTGGTCTCATCGTAATATAGGGATAATTTGTTAAATATCAATTAACCCTTGTTTTGTGACAAAGGTGTTTGAGAATGACATCCGAAAATGCTTTGAGATAAGCAATGAAGCACATGAGAGTGTTGATTCGATTTCAAACAAAAGGTAACGACCAACAACACGATAATAATCATATCGGTGGCAACGGCCATCGAACAATGATAACCATCGTGGGGAAATTATCATGCTAAGAATGGTAACCACTTCGATGGTAATCATGGCAAAGATAATAAAGTGGAAATTTCAAGAAGAGAAGGTCATTTAGCTCGATTTTGTCGATAGTGAAGTCAAGTCCAAATTTGGGATAGTGGCACCAAAGGCGATACGACAAAACAAAATCGGTGGTTTTTCAGAAGAGCGTTTTTCGTGACTTCTCAAAAAGTGGGTAACCCGAACGAAGTTAGCACGGGTTAGTTAATTATAAATTCTTGCGAAGTCTATACCTTATTAGATACCGGTTCTACCCATTCTTTTATCTCTCTTGCTTGCGTTCAACGCTTAAATTTGACTCAGGAGATATTAGACTTTGATTTATCTATTGAAACTTCGTTGGGAGAAACCTTCGTTACCTCCAATCGCTTATTAATCTTGTTGTTTCAAATAAACACTTTCACGTTACTTCGCCTATCTTATCTCTTTGAAAATACTTGCCTTTGAGGTAATTTTTGAAAACGATTGATTAACTACTCATTATTCTTTTTGTAAGGTTGTTAGCTTTCATATTCCTAACCAACCACATTATACTTAATTCAAAGTAACCAAATCCTAAAGTTAATCACCATTATATCAAGCCATAAGTAAAGAGCCTGATCCTTTCGTTGTTGACTTCCTTGTGTGGAAGCAATCAAGCCAAACTTTTTGTAGGCGACGCCATGATCGAAGATGGCAAGTTGATAGGTATCATTGTGAGGTCTATCCAAAGTTAAGGGATAGAAGTCACGGTTGGTATTAATGTGACGTCTTATCCAAGTCTTGACGAGAGTAATGATTTTTGAATGATATTTCTATCATTAATAAATTTCTTGGCGTATTCTTGAAGACTTCCTAGCCTACCCTAGAACGTGAAATCAATTTTGTATTGACCCCAAAAGATAAAAACCCATTTCTTAAACCTCAAATATTTCTTCAACTAAAAGGATCATTTACGTGGATTATGATGAAAGTCATAATAAAAGTATAGAACTAATAAAAATCATGGGTATATGAAGTATTAGTAAGTTTTATGATGAGTTATGTTGGTTAGTATGTAAAAACATGAAAGTTTCTTAGAAATCACAAAGAGTTGAAAATCAGATTTTAGTGAAAAACGTAACATGAAATTCAATTGACCATATCTCCTATTATATTTTGAATTTTTGAATGTGGTCAAGTCCTAGAGTTAGATCTATGAGTTACCTAACTAATCCAAGTGGAATTACTGGAAAAGGTGTTGTAGATTTTTGTGTGGACTGATTTTAGCAAAGGAGTGCAAAGCTGCAAAAACCGAAAAAGCTTCTGCCATGATTTTAGAGAGGCTGTTTCGGCCACTTAAATTATGAGAAAAATTCTGGCCTTTTGGGACATGAAAGTATATGGTATAAAGTATCTCCTGTCCAAAAATGAGCTCATTCTGACTTAAAATGAGCAAGTTATGACTATTTCAATATTTAGGTTTTTCCGACAAAAAACGCTATAACCGGAGTTCTATAACTCCGATGACCATGAAATTTAAACTGAAGCTCACGTTAACATGTGTAAGGTCCTGTCAAGATTTGGGAATTTTGGAGTTAACCTTGAGGTAGCTAATTTCTTAAGGAATTAATTAGAAATTGATTTTTGAAAAATAGTAAATGAATTTTAAAAATTCCGAGAAAAATATATTTTCATTATGGGACTATATTATGCTAAATCCCAGAAAAGAAATATTTTTGGGACTAATTTGGTATTTTCATGAAAATAGTTTAGTTACGAAATATATGAGTTAAATATGTTATGTGAAGTAACAAAGTTGAAAATAGGATTTTATGGCTAGAGAATCCTATATAGAGTATATGCATATTTTTTTGATGAGGATTTGATAATTGGTGATGATATTTTATGAGTATGGCATTTTGAATGATTAAATGCATTATATGGTAAAAGCGTAAACAATTGAGATAAATTGTTTATAAATTTAAGAAGTGATTAAAATATTATTATAATATTAATGTTATTAGATTATGAGATTATTAAGTGATTGATAACATGGGGATATTCTTGAATCCTAGATAAATTATATTATAAATGTTTAATATTTATCCTTTATCTCATTTGATTGATTCTTTATATCATTATCCTCATGTTTATATTATGTTGAAAGTCATCTGTGGCCTGTAGTGCATAGATGGACTTGGTATGATTATGACCAGGGATTGTTCGGTATAATCATAACCGTAATTGAAAACACAATTATCTTTGGCCGTAGTGCATGGATAATTTGTGGTCGTGATACTAATGAATACACAATTATCTTTGGCCGTAGTGCATGGATAATTTGTGGTCGTGATACTAATGAATACACAATTATCTTTGGCCGTAGTGCATGGATAATTTGTGGTCGTGATACTAATGAATACACAATTATCTTTGGTTGTAGTGCATGGATAATTTGTGGTCGTGATACTAATGAATACACAATTATCTTTGGTAGTAGTGCATGGATAATTTGTGGACGTGATACTAATGAATACACAATTATCTTTGGTAGTAGTGTACGGATAATTTGTGGTCGTGATACTAATGAATATCCTTGGCACGTAGTGCGGGATGATTCGATGATATGGATTAATTATTGAAATTTGAGTCTCAAAGAATGAAATATTAATTCATGGATGTGGTAAAAGTCATCTTTGGTCAGTAGTGCATTGATAGACTTGGTATGATTATGACCACGGATTATTCGGTATAATCATGATCAGTAATTAACAACACAAATATCCTTGGCCAAGAGTGCATGGATAATTCGTGGTCGTGATACTATTAAGTCGAGTCTCGAAGATTATTGGTTTTACAGGTTGTATATCTTTTCACTCAGTAGTGCAAAGATGAATTGTTAATGAATATCTTTGGTAGGATTGCAAAAATGAATTTAATGTTTTCAATGATAAAGGTATTGAAGGTATTCTCATCTCTTTATCATACCAGTATCGCACCCTAATTTCGAGGGCTAAATTCCATAAGGAGGGAGATTGTGAGACCCCAGATTTTATCAATAAAGATTTAAATTTTGTCAAAATAATTTTTAATATTATGGTGTGAATTTGAGATAATATTATAGTTGTGGGTAGTATTTATAAATTTTGCAAAGTATGCAAGTGGTTATATTATATTCGATTGGTGGGGAATATTCTTGTTTAGCAGGAAATATTCGTGACAACTACTCAATCATTGGTGGACCCCACAATGTAATTATTGTTTGATTGAGAAAACGACAAAAATATTTTATTGAAATAACGGCGGAAGTTTTACCGTGGTTACTTGTTGAACTACTCGGTAGTAAAAGTACGAATACGTGTGGTTGCATAAGTAGCACACTGTATTGATTATTGATGCTTATGTGAGAAGTCACTCGGTTTGATTCCATTATTGCCGATTAATAATATGAATTATTATAATGATAATGACGTTTTGTTTTATTCAGTATTATTAACGTAATAAAATGTAAACATCTTTTATATAAAATAGAATACTTTATTAAAGTTATTCTATAAATAGAATATATTATATTTTATTATGCATAGTGTTGCATGATGTTGTTTTCAGCATAGTGTTTTTGCATAGTATTGCATAGTGTTTGCATAGTAAAATGTTTTTATATAAATAGAATATATTATATTTTATTTAAAAGATTTTTCTTTAAATATGGACCGTCGATTAAAATAAATCAATCTGGACCGTTCATGGATTAGTTACTATGCATTCCATTTTCCTATAAATAAAGCTCATTCCTTCATTATTTTCTTACGAATTCACCAAACTCTAGAGAGAAAATTATAGAGGGAAGCTATAGAGAGAAAATCTATAGAGAGAAAGAAGAAGAGTATTCGGTACTTCACTACTTTGATATCCAAAGGTCTTTTACTAGAAGGGATATTATTTGTTGTACCGTAAGGGGTGTTATTCTTTCTTCTTGAAGAGAACTTCATTATTCCATTCACTATTATTCTTTGAATAACTCGTAAAAGTGGCATACCCTATACATAACCTCAGATCACGCCAGATACCCTATACTTGGTGAAATCCTTATGTTATTCCATTGCTTATTATTCTGCTTGGAATAACTCAGATACGCTGTGCCATTTTACCCTATACTTGGTGACATTCTTCTATTATTCTGCTTGGAACATCCTCGTCTGCATGTGTGTTTTACACCTGACCGGTTCCGCTTTTTATTATTCTCGCTGGAACATCCTCGCATCGTGTGTTTTACACCGACCGGGTTCCGCTCTTTATCATTCTCGTTGGAATATCCTATCGTGTGTTTTACACCGGATCCGTTCCATCTTTATTATTCTCATTGGAACATCCGCTTGCAGTGAATTTCACCGACCGTTCCGTTATTATTATTCTCGCTGAATAACTCCGTCTATGGGCACCGCATGCATGGTGATTTCTTTTGTTATTCCATTCTTTATTATACTCAAATTGGTTAAAACTTTGACTTCTATACTCCATGAAATTAGTAGAATATCCTTGATATTTGCGTTTCATCCAATATCTTTTCATGGAAATATTCTTCCGATCATTCTTGAATTTTACTCTCTACGAAACAAAGATCATGTTGACAATTTGGACGTTAATAATTCATGGATTAAATAATTCTTGAACTTGTTTTATTGAATTACTATGTCATTGTCATCATCCTCATGTTATATTATGTTATCTTTGGCTTACGTGCATAGATGAACTTAGTATGATTATGACCGGGGATCATTCTTAAGATAATCATGACTTGATATAAATGATGTGACAAAAGTCCTCGATGGCACAGTAATGCAAAGTTGATGGATAGTTTTGGTATGATTATGACCAGGGGTGATTCGGTATAGTCAATACCATTGATAATTTGATGAAAATCCTGACCGTGGTACGTGGATGATTAGATGTGGTGGTTTATTTATTAAAATTTGAGTCTCAAATGATAAAAATTGATGAAAACCTTTTAAAACCTAAAGATAGTAGACTTTATTCTCTACTTGACTCTTTTAATGGATTGCTTATTCATTGCAGCTTATACTTTGGTTGTCTATTGTATTTTATCGGTTTAACATTTGTTGAAGGCTAATGATAATTTATTCGCATTATCTTAGTCATAATATTTCTTCTTGGGCTAGTTGAGCTCACCTTTTCTTTCTTTCACCGTTTTCTCTCGTGAAATGAGAACATAGCCGGGACGAGTCGGGGAACGAAGTAATGGTCCGAGGATAGCATTAGTAGTCCTCACTATTCTGTGAAATAGTGTGATAATAGTTTAATGAGGACTCCTTTTGAGTTTGTATAATATCTAGTAGACAAAATTTGTATTCAAACTCACGCTTTATGTCGTATTGTATACCTACGCTTAGGTTAGTAAGTTGTATTTGAATTTATGTACCATGTAAGTGGCGACCCAAGATGGGTGACGTATACCTAATTTTGGGGGCGTCACATTTATGTACTCTCTTTCCAACTTTTTTTAATTAATTATCTCTCTCTAACTTTTCTAATACATTATCTTTCTAGAATAGTTTAATATACTCTCTAAAATAGCTTTTACGCGCTAGATAGGAGAAATTCTTATCGGAAAGCCCCCTCTTTCTTTGGAATGATCTGCTTGTCAATATTGTGAGTTTATAATATTAATTGGGGAGAAGGTTCAAAAATGCCCCTGACTTTTATCGCGATGTCTACCGAGCACCCTATACTTTTTTTGTCCAAAAGTATCCTTAACGTTACATTTTTTGGGTCGCCCGTGCCCCTGCCGTTAACAGAAGACAAACGGGGTTAAAATTGGCTGACGTGACAGACACATGGAGGCTTAAAAGGAGAAGGCTCAAAAATGCCCTTGACACATATAAATATATCATTTAATCAAAACAAAAAATATTAAAATTCAAAATAAAAAAAACATAACATATTTACATCATTTAATCAAAATACTAAAATTCAAATTATTTTGTTAACTAATCAAAACAACTAATTAAATAAAATAAGTTGTATCACATATTTACATCATTTAATAAAATACTAAAATATTAAAATATTTTAATTTTTTTTAAAAAACGTTAATATTTTATTAATATTTTTGATATTAAAAAACGTTAATATTTTAAAAATATTAAAAAAATTTATATGAGGTTAATATTAAAACGTTAATATTTTTTGATAAAAAATATTAAAAATTTTAAATTTTTTAAAACAACGTTAATTTTTATATTAAAAACGTTAATATTTTTTGATATTAAAAACATTAATATTTTATTAATATTTTTGATATTAAAAACATTAATATTTTAAAATATTAAATTTTTTGATATGAGGTTATTAAAACGTTAATATCTTTTTATATAAAAATATTAAAATATTTTAAATTTTTAAAAAAGGTTAATTTTTTTTGATATTAAAAATATTAAAAAACGTTAATATTTTATTAATATTTTTGATATTAAAAAACGCGTTAATATTTTAAAATTATTAAATTTCTTTGATATGAGGTTAATATTAAACTGTTATTATTTTTTGATATAAAATATTAAAATATTTTAAATTTTTTTAAAAATGTTAATTTTATATATTAAAAATATTAAAAAAAAGCGTTATTTTAAAATGATTTTAGTAATTTAAAATTTTTATATCAATTAGTATTTAGTATTATGATTTTAGTATTTTAATGATGTAATTTGAATTTTTGTTGTTTTGATTAATTAACAAAATAATTTAAATTTTAGTATTTTATTATTTTCTAATTTGATTTTTTTTAGTATTTTAGTATTTTTTAATTAGTATTTTAGAATTTTTTTAATTAGTATTTTAGTTTTTTTAATTAGTATTTGATGTAAATATGTTATGTTTTGAATTTTAGTATTTTGATTAAATGATGTAAATATGTTATACAACTTATTTTATTTAATTAGTTGTTTTGATTAGTTAACAAAATAATTTGAATTTTAGTATTTTGATTAAATGATGTAAATATGTTATTTTTTTTATTTTGAATTTTTGTATTTTTTTGTTTTGATTAAATGACAAATTTATATGTGTTAGGGGCATTTTTGAATCTTCTCCCTTTAAGCCTCCATGTGTCTGTCACGTCAACCAATTTTAACCCCGTTTGTCTTCTGTTAACGACAGGGGCACGGGCGACCCAAAAAATGTAACGTTAAGGGTACTTTTGGACAAAAAAAAGTATAGGGTGCTCTGTAGACATCACGGTAAAAGTCAGGGGCATTTTTGACCCTTCTCCCATATTAATTGTGAATAATTATTATATGGTGGATATTGGTTCAATTTTGATATAAATGAAGGAATTTAACATGAAACATTTGTTGAAAGTTTGGCATATTTTTTTATGGAATCACAATTATCTTCTCCGATAAATTATTCATTCAAATATTACATTATAATAGTATAATGTGATAATATAATAGTATAATTTTATAATTTAAATAGTAATATTATTATAATAATATATAATTTTCAGTATGTGAATAAAAGTGGAGTGAATGTTATCATTTTGGTTTAAAATTTCTTTTTCAAAATAATTCCGTGCACGTCTCCTTTTCAATTATCCTTCAACCTATGTTTTCCTAATTCATGGGCCCTCACCTGTGAGGAAGTTAGGCATTGAAAGAAAAAAAGAGTTAGGCAGAGAAGAAAAAAAGAGTTAGGCAGATTAATTTATTTTCTTCCCCTGAGTTGCACTATAAAAGGGAGGTTACCCCTTCATCCTAAACACATCAAAATAGACAGGCGTTCCTACTGCAATATTATGAGTATTTCTTTTGAGTATAAGAATACTTTGAGTGCAGCTTATAGTGTAAGATTTTCTTATGATAATATATGTTATATCAAGTCAGATCTAGTTTCTACTATGGTAGAGGATATTATTTTATTTCAATACTCGTAAGGGATATCATTTTCTTTCATACTCCATATTATGTAAGTGATATTATTTCATTTCATATTCCTAAATTTAAACTTACTATGGTAAGTATTGCTTCTATAATATTTGAAATGATTAGAAATTCCTTAAGGTTTGCGCTTCATTTAATATCATTTCACTAGAATATTGGTCTGAATTTTCTTATTAAATTTTTATCTTTTCATGTCGGGGTACTATTCATCAGGGGTACTATTCATACGATACTATCCATAGGTACTATTCATACGGTACTATTCACGACGAAATTTAGTTTCTTTTCTTTGTCCAAATTATCTTTTTAAATATCATTTTTGAATTTTACACCACAATTGGTGATCATGTTGACAATTTGGAAATTCTTGAACTCGGGATAAATTAAATTATAACTCTCTAATATTTGTCCTTGATCTCACTTGATTCATTATTTAAATTATTGTCATCATCTTCATGCTTATATTGTGGTGAAAGTCATCTTTGACCCGTAGTGCAAAGATGAACTATTGATTGGTATGATTATGACCATGAATTGTGTATTGGTATAATCATGACCTTTGATGTTACAAATAAAGGTTTGTGGTGAAAATCCTCTTTGGCTCATAGTGCATAGATGAACAAGTGTTTGACATGATCATGACCACTGGTGATACAAAAGGTTATCTTTGGCCTGTAGTGCATAAATAATTCGTGGGTATGAAATAATTATTGATTGGTGTTACATGGATAAAATATTGATGATGTACTTTTAAATCATATAATATAGTAGACATCATTCTCTACTTGACTCTTCTAATGGATTGTTATTTCTGCTGCAGTTGTTGATCTAAAATTTGTTGTCCATTATATTTTATCTGATTTATCATTGTTGAAGGCTAAAGATAATTTATTCATTATTATCTCAGTCATAATATTCTTTACTGGGCTAATTGAGATTACCCTTTTTCTTTTTGTTCCGTTGTTCTTCTCAGAAAATAAAAGTGTAGCTGAGACTAATCGGGGAGTGGAGTAATGGTCCGAGATAGTTACTATAGAAGTCTTTACAATGTTGTAAAATAGTGTGAGAATAATTATAATGAAGACTTAATTTGAGTTTGGATATTGTCGTATTATGTATGATGCAATATTTGTATTCAAACTCACAATATGTGTGGTCGTATTTTGAACGACAGTTTAATAGTTGTAAATAGAGAAGTTTGTATTGGAATTTTGTAGTATGTATTTGGCGACTCAAAATGAGTTGTGTGAACCTATTTTGAGAGCGTTATAAGTTCATTCATTTTACTTAAAACATTTGGCTACCAGTCTAACTTTATACTTATCTATTGATCAATTTGATTTTCTTTTCCTTTTAAAGATTCATTTACATCCAATGAATTTATAATTAGGAGGTAAATTCACTAAGACCCAAGTCTTGTTACCTATGATAGAATTCATTTCATAATTAATGGCTTCTTGCTAAAAACTAAATCTTAAGAGGACATAACTACTCTAAAATTTAATGGATCATTATTACTAGAATTATACCCAGTCACAAAAATACTAGAAGAAATAATATCATTTATATTTCATTTTGTAAGGTACATGTAGAAATCAGGGCCATATCCTTACTCTTTTACTTTTTCTTGATTCTATTTCTTCAGTAGATATAATGAGTTCCATTTCATCATTTGTTTCATGATGAATTGTTCCTTGATCCTCTTTATCTGTATCTTCTCTTGACCTTTTCCTAAAGAATGAATTCTCAAATAACTCAATATCTCTAGACTCCAAAATTATATTTTGGCTACAAAAATAAGTTGATTTCATTGTCAATAATTTATAGGCTTTGTTATTTTGTGCATATCCTATAAAAGCACACTCGATTGCTTTATATCCAAACTTAGGCCTTTTAGGATCAGTTAACCTTACTAATGTCCTACATCCTCACACCCTTAAATTAATGGTCAAGAGAATAATTTCTCTTTTTTCACAATTCATAAGGTGTAATATGAGTTTTCTAATTGGGTATACGATTAAGTATATAACAAGCAGTCATTAATGCTTCCCCCTATAAATTTTTAGGTAAACCAGAAGAAAGAAATAATGTATTAATTGTAAGACCCCAACTTTTTTGAATAAAGATTAATTTCTCTCGAAATATATTTTTGAATATTATGGTGTGGATATAATATAATGTTATAGTTGTGGGTAATATTTACAAATTTTATAAAGTAAGCAAGTGGTTATATAATATTCGATTGGTCGAGGAATATTAGTTTTAACAGGGAATATTCGTACGACGGCACAATCATTGGTGGACCCCTATGGATGGAAGTATTGTCGTAGTAAGAAAAACAGCGTAATTATCTTTTATAAAAATAACGGCGGAAGTGTTACCGTTAAAACCGCTGAACTACCCATTAGTAAAAGTACAAAGAATATCGTGATTGCATAGTAGCAGACACGGTATTGGTTATTGATGCTTTACGTGAGAAGTCTCTCGCTTATACTCAATTATTGCTACGATAATTGATGCATCATATCTCTCATATTATTGATTCAATTATTGTCACAGTATCATCTGCATAATATGTTATATTATTAAATCAATAATTGAGACGACAAAGTTATTTATATTATTAAATTTCAATATTTACAATGTCTAGAAGTTCTGTCAAGGAGAGGTTTAGTCATCTAATTGCGCGTCAATAAGGAGAAATCCTTATCGAAAAGCCCCTATTTCCTGGGAACGACCTGGTTGTTAAATATTGTGAGTTATAATATTAATGATGAATAAGTTCGTGTTGATTAAAGATGAAATTGATAATTCCATTGTGTTGAAATTGTTAGTGTGAGACCCCAAATTTTATGAATAAAGATTTAAATTTCTCGAAATATTTTTTGAATATTATGGCGTGGATTTGATATAATGTTATAGTTGTGGGTAATATTTATAAATTTCGCAAAGTATGCAAGTTGTTATAAAATATTCGTTTGGTCGGGGAATATTCTTTTTGTCGGGGAATATCCGATGACGACAATGACAATCATCATTAGTGCACCCACAATGTAAGTATTATAAGTAGTTAGAAAATGATGCGAAATTATCATTTTATAAAAATAACGGCGAAAAGTGTTACCGTTAAAAGCGTTGAACTACCGAAAGAGTAAAAAATACAAGAATACGCTGGCGTTAGTTAGTAGTAGTAGCACCAGGTATTGATTATTGATGCTTACGTAAGAAGTCACTCAGTTATACTCAATTATTACTACAGTAATTGCTACATCATATCTTTCATATTATTGATTCGATTATTGTCACAGTATCATCTGCATAATATGATATATTATTAAATCAATAAATAAGACGACAAATTTATTCATATTATTAAATTACAATATTTACAATGTCAAGAAGTTCTGTCAAGGAGAGGTTTGGTCATCTAATTGCGCGCCAATAAGGAGAAATCCTTATCGGAAAGCCCCCTCTTTCCTAGGAACGACCTAGTTGTTAAATATTGTGAATTATGATATTAATGATGAATAAGTTCGTGTTGATTAAAGATGAATTTGATAGTTCCATTGTGTTGGGATTATTTGTGTTAGTGAAAATCGACATCTATTCCGATGATAATTGATGTCTGGGGGTTATATTGATAAATCGTGCAATTAATCGAATAAATGAGCATTTAATTGCTATTAATTCATATGATTATAACTATTTGTTTACATGTGTGTACTATTGATTCACATTCTTGTACTATTAGGGGAGGTGGTGCAAGATTGATAATACTTGCATGACTAAGTTAAAAATGGAGGTATAAATGGAGTTAATATACTGTAATTCATATTTTCACATGATTATAACTATTGATTCACATGATTGAACTATTGATTCACATTATTTACTATTAGGGGAGGTGGTGCAAGTTTGATAATACTTGCAGGACTAAATTAAAAAGTAAGAAAAAGAGAAAGGTATTATACTGTAATATTTCGAGCCCCAAAACGTGCAATTATCAAAACTATATTTTCCTATAAATAGAAGTTCATTCTTCCTTCATTTTTCACCAGTTCACTAAGTCTCACAAGAGCAAATATTATAGAGAAATTATAGAGAGAGAAGCTATAGAGAGAAAGAAGAAGCGAAGTCTGCTACTTCACTATTCCAGTATCCAGTCTTCTTCTGAGGTAAGGGATATTATTATTATAGTAAGGGGTATTATTCTTTCGTATTAATGAAGAGAGTTATATTCTTTCAATACTCATAAGGGTTGTTATTCCATTCCTTATTATTATGTTTGAATAAACTGTCTATGCGAAGTACCGCATACATGGTAAAATTCTTCTGTTATTTCATTCTTTATTATTTTGTTAGAATAACTTTTATCTGCATGCGATTATCGCGCGCGTGGTGAATTCTTCATTTATTCCATTCTTTATTATTACATTGGAATATCCTATGCATGCGGATTCGCATGCGACTGGTTCCATTATTTATTATTCTGTTGGGATAACATGTCTGTGCGATCTATCGTATGCTTGGTGAATTCTTCTATTATTCCATTCTTTATTATTCTGTTGGAATAACCTATCTATGTGGATTATCACATACATGGTGAATGATCCTTCGTATTTATTCCTTATTAAATTGTGGAAATGATCTGTCTACGTGGATTACCACATAGCGGGCGAAAATCCATTTGCAGTTTCGTAATTTTTCTAACCCTCAAAAAATTCTGGATTGGTCTTTTGATTATGATGAATGTCATAATAAAAGCATTAGACTGATGAAAATCATGGGTATATATAGTATTAGTAAGTGTTATGATGAGTTATGTTGGTTATTATGTGAAAACATGAAAGTTTCTTAGAAATCACAAAGGGTTGTAAATCAAATTTTGGTGAAAATGGAACATGAAATTCAATTGATAAACGAAATTTCATAAGGAGGGGAGGTTGTAAGACCCCAAATTATTAATAAATAAAATTTATTTTCCTCTATTTATTATTTTGAAATAGTAAGGGTTGATTTGATTAATGTGGATAGTTATGGGTAAAATACGCAAATATTTCGAATAAGCAAGTGGTTATAAAATATTCATTATTGTCGGGGAATATTCGTTTGGTCGTGGAATATTCGACTGCTTGTCGGGGAATATTAAATATTTACATGCCAAGATCTTTTATGGGCCCCATAACGAAATCGATTGGATGAAGAAAACGACAAATATAAGTTGTTTATAAATAATCAGCGTAGTTATATCACAGATTATCTTGTTGGAATACCCGGAGGTTAAAACACACTAATAATGCAGCGTTGTTGAGCAAGAAGAGCACTTTGGTATTGCACCAATTATTGATTCTTACGTAAGAAGGCACTTACTCAATAATTGTTACGATAATTATCTTTATTCGATTTTTTATTTTATTGATTCAATAATTCTTTGCATTGATATTTTATATTATTGTTATTTCAATAAATTGTCATTACACAAGATTTTCCATTATCTAGACAATAATTCATATTATCCTGAATAATATTATTGGATAACATTATTGGCAATGTCTAGAAAGTTCGCATCAAGGAGAGGTTTGGTCACCTAATTAATTGCGGCCAAGAAGGAGAGATCCTTATTGGAAAGCCCCTCTTTCCTGTAGAACTACCAGTTGCACATCTTTGTGATTCTGTAATATTATTTGTGAATAATTAATTATTAATTTATATGATGAGGATAATATTGATTTTATGTGGATATAGATGGAGAAATTTTTTAAAATGACAATTGTTGATAATTAATATTTTATCTTTTTCTGATAAAATAATTCATTTAAATATATTATTTTAATAATATATTAACGGTGATATTTTTTTATAATGAATGTGGGATATATGAGTATATGAGGAGGAAAAGTATTTTTGTGGCATTAAATGTTTAACACATATTTTGTGTGTTGGTGGACATAATTATTGATCGAAATTTGATTATAGCCTGTAAAATCGCCCGTTTGTGGATTTCGGTCAATTTCTGTTAGGAATTTGGAACAACTTTCTTCTGCAAAGTTGTAGATAATTGAATTTCCTATAAAAACTCGCGAGATTCGAATTTTTTGATGAAAGGGCTATTTATTATGAATGATTGAAGTTCCGAAGCTCCGAAATAATTGATTTTTGGAAGTTTAAAATATTTTTTAATTACAAAAACGTTTTTTGTGTTTGGTTAGCCTCATTAAACACATGCAAGTTGCTGAATTCAGATGGTTCTAGGTGCGTAGAGAATTTGTAATATATATAATATTATTATATTAAATTTTACGCTTTGGTGTTCTAAGCATTTTTCATAAATAGGGTCTTAGGTTAGAATTGAAAATCACACCGAAATCTGAAGTTTTCTCTCTCTATTTATCGAGCATATTCTTATGAGTATTTTGAGTATACTTTGAGTATTTCTATACGATTGCAAGTCCAAGTCATAGCCTATATCCAGGTGTTTTAATTTAGAAGTATCTTGATCTTTCGAGGTAAGGGATGTTATTTTCTTCTCAAATGATATTATTTCTTCAATATCATTATCTTTGAAATATTGGTTGGAACTTTTTATCAAATTTGAAACTTTTCCATGCTCGGGTTACTATTCATGAGTTACTATTCACGAGTTACTATTCATGAGTTACTATTCACGAGTTCTTATTCACGAAGTCTTATTAATTAAGCGTGAAGATGTTTTTTTTGTGAATTTCTATCTTTTGGTGTCGAGTTACTATTCATGTATACGACACTATTCACGATATCTGACACTATTCACCTAGAAAAATAAAATTTCTTCTTTTGTCCAAAATATCTATTACGGATACTAGCTTTGATTGTATCCATGTTTTGATCATTCTTGAATTTTACACCACTATGATTATTTTTGAGGTATTTTGAACATGGATAAAACAAAGTACTGAATCCTTAATCCTTAATCCTTGTCATTTTGTTTCACCGGATTCGTTTCTTTAAAAATATTTTTCATCATCTTGATCTTAAATGATGATATTATGGAATATCTTTGGCTGTAGTGTGCAAGATGAATATTTGATTCGGATATATATTGATTGATGTTACTGAGGATAAAATATCGACGATGAACTTTTAAATTCATATATAGAAGATAGTAGTTTGCATTCTCTACTTAACTCTTCTAATGAATTATTATTTCCTCTGCGAAGATTGATTTAAAACTGGTTGTCTATTGTATTTTATTAGATTTTTCCCTATTGAAGACTAACGATGTGACGCCCCCAAAATTAGGTATACATCACCTATCTTGGGTCGCCACTTACATGGTCTGAAATTTAAATACAACTTACTAACATAAGCGTATGTATACAATCGACATAAATCTGTGAGTTTAAATACAAATATCGTTTACTAGATATTATACAAACTCAAAAAGGAGTCCTCATTACAATTATTATCACACTATTTCACGAATAGTGAGGACTACTAATGCTATCTTGGGACCATCACTGCGTTTCCCAGACTCGTCCCGGCTATATTCTTATTTCTTTGAAGAAAATGATGAAAGAAAGGGTGAGCTCAACTAGCCCATGAAAAATATTATGACTAAGATAATGCGAGAATAAATTATCAATAGTCTTCAACAATGTTAAACCGATAAAATACTGATAGAAACCATTTAATCTGCGAGTGGAATATCTGAATCCATTAAAAGAGTCAAGTAGAAAATAAAGTCTACTATCTTTTAGGTTTAAAAGTTTTTCATCATCATTATATAGCCGAGACTCGACTTTAATAAATATTCCACATCATCGAATCACCCCGCACTACTACTGACCAGGATATTCTTTAGTATCACGACCACAATTATTCATGCACTACGGGCCAAGAAATATTTGTGTATTCATTAATGGTCATGATCATGCCAACAATCATCCACCAATGCACTCTGCCAATCGAGGATTTTTATCACATCATTTGTAACATTACGGTCATGATTACAATCGAATAGTCTCTCGTCATAATCATACCAAGTCCATCTATGCACTACAATACACATATGACTTTAAAAAAAAAATATAAACATGAGGATGATGACAATGATATAAGAATTCAATAAAACAAGTTCAAGAATTATTTTATCCAGAATTATTAATGTCCAAATTATCAATATGATCTTGTTTTATAGAGTAAAATTCAAGAATGATCGGAAGAATATTTTCATGAAAGGATCTTGGATGAAACGCAAATATCGAGGATATTCCACTAATTTCATGGAGTATAGAAGTCAAAGTTTTAACCAACCGGGTATAATAAAGAATGGAATAACAAAAGAAATCACCATGCATGCGATAGAGCCGCATGCAGACGAGTTATTCCAATGTAATAATAAATAACGGAACCAGTCGTGTGAAATTCACACCAAGCGTGGATGTTCCAACCAGAATAATAAAGATGGAACCGGATCATCCTGTAAAACACATGATAGGATATTCCAACAGAATAATAAAGATTTTAACCAGTCCTGTAAAACACACGAGCATGGATGTTCCAACGAGAATAATAAAGATTTTAACCGGTCCTGTAAAACACACGCATGTGGGATGTTCCAATGAGAATAATAGAAGAATGTCACCAAGTATAGGTAAACCGCGTATACTGAAGTTATTCCAATGTAATAAATAAGAATGGAATAACATAAGGATTTCACCAAGTATAGGATATGCCGCATATACAGGTTATGTATAGGGTATACCACTTTTACAGGTTATTCCAACAGAATAATAGTGAATGGAATAATAGAAGTTCTCTTCAAGAAGAAAGAATAACACCCCTTACATTTGGTAGGAGATTGAATCTGCAGGCGAGCAGTAGTAACAAAATACTCTTTCTTCTTTCTCTTATTCTCTCTATACTTTCTCTCTATAGCTTGAATGAATTAAGTGAAAATAATGAAAGCCCTAGGCATCTATTTATAGAAGATTTCTAGCTTAGCTTTTCTTAGTGTGAAAAGGCAAGTGGGCTTGACGAATTGGTTTGACGCTTTGTAATGTGAAGCGACAAGTGGTTCGGCCTTTGTAATGTGAAACGACAAGTGGTTCGACGTCGGTAAAGGTAATTACTATTAACGAAGGTAAATACTATTGATTTAAGGTAAATACTATTCACAAGGGTAATTACTTATCGACGAAGGTAATTACTATTAACGAAGGTAAATACTATTCACAAGGGTAATTATTATTGACGAAGGTAATTACTATTGACGAAGAGACTCTTAGATGATGACATATGAGCCCCCATAAAATAATCAAACTTACCACAAATCATTTTTTTTCATCAACACATATTTAATCTTTCAACAATTATTAATCATTTATAACTTGTCGTCTCAATTATTGATTTAATACTATAACATATTATACGGATGATCTTGTGACAATAATTGAATCAATAATATAAGAGATATGATCGCAATTCATTATCAGTGAGCAATAATTGAGCATAATTTGAGTGACTTCTCACGTAAAGATCGATAATAATCAATACTTAGTAATGTTTACTATGCAACTCACGCCAGACATCGTATGTACTTTTACCACCGGGTAGTTCAACAGTTTTAACGGTAACACCTCCGCCGTTATTTTTATAAAATATTTTTATCGTTTTCTCAATCCGATGATAATTTACATTGTGGGGTCCACCAATGATTGAGCCGTTTATGCGAATATTCCCTAACAAAAGAATATTCCCCAGACCAAACGAATATTTTATAACAACTTGCATACTTTTGCAAAATTTATAAATATTACCCACAACTATAACATTATATCAAATTTATTCCTTAATATTCAAAAATAATATTTATAGAAAAAAATTCATCTTTATTTATAAAAGTTGGGTCTTACAACCTCCCTTCTTATGAAATTTAAGCCCTCGAAATTAGGGTACGATACTGGTATGTCGAAGAGGTAAGGATACCTTGATTCCATTTCGATTCTAACTCCCAAGTCATTTCCTCAACATCGTGGTTCCTCCACAAAACTTTGACTTGAGGTATAACCTTGGAGCGTAGAATATGTTCCTTCTTATCCAAAATTTGAACAGGAACCTCTTCATACGTCAAATCTTCCGCTATTTAAATGGGTTCTAACTCAATAATATGGTTCGGGTCTTTCACATATTTACGTAACATAGATATGTGAAAAACGTTATGAACACGAGACATATTTGGCAGTAAAAAGCGAGTCTATAGGCCACGATTCTACTCGATCGAGGATTAAAATGGACCAGATGAATCGAGGGTTAAGTTTTCCTCTCTTTCCAAATCTTGTAACTCCATTCCATGGAGCAACTCTTAACAACACACGATCTCCTATATCGAATTCCACGTCCTTTCGATGAAGATCAAGATAACTCTTTTGTCGATTTTGTGAGGTTTTTATACGTTGTCGGATCGTTTGAATCTTTTAGTAGTCATATGTACCAACTCCGGTCCCAACAACGTTGCTTCACCCAATTTCATCCCAAAGATCTTTGGAGAACGACACTTTCTTCCATACTACGCCTCGAATGGAGCCATGCCAATACTTTGCGATATAACTGTTGTTGTAGGAAAACTCCACCAATGGTAAGAACTTGTCCCAACTCCCTTGAAATCAAGGACACACGAGTCTTAATAGATCTTCAAGAGTTTGAATAGTCCTCTCCATTGTCTGCTCGTTCGAGGATGATATGCCGAAGCTAAATCGTGAAATGCATGCCCATAGCTTTTTGCAAACTAACCCAAAATCTTGAAGTGAATCTTGGGTCTCGATCGAAACTATGGATACCGGCATACCACGCACGATCTTACAATCTCGTTTATGTACATACTGAGCAAGACGTTCAAGTGTATAAGTTTCTCGTATCGGTGAAAAATGAGCGGAGACTTGGTCAATCTATCAACAATGACCCAAATCGCATCAATGCCTTGAGAAACCTTAGGAAGACCGTGAACGAAATCCATGGTAATGTGCTCCCACTTCCATTCGGAATTTCAAGTGGTTGCAATGGACCTTTTGGTACTTGATGCTCGCTTTAACTCGTTGACAAGTTAGACACCTTGAGATAAATAAATAATATCTCTCTCTTCATATTGCTCCACCAAAATGTATGACCGAATATCATGATACATTTTGGTACTCCCGTGATGGATTACAAATGGTGTGTTGTGCGCCTCCATCATGATATTATACTTTTTAAATCGTGGTCGTTAGGAACACAAAGTGCGGAGTTGACTCGAAGTATTCCTTCTTCATCGATTCTTGCTTCCGTGCGTAGCACCTTCTTGCACTTTTTTCCTCATACGCATCGTCGGCTCCAGTGTCCGTAACTTGAGCGACTTTAACTTTTATCGATTAAAGTCGGTTCTACTCATATACTCGCTATCATCACATGCGTCCCCAGAGTCTTTAACTCTATCTCCATCCTTTGCAAGTCACACAAAATGGGCCTCTTTGCGTTGACAACATCGCACTTTTCGTGCTTGCGTATGATTTTCTACTCAATCGCGTCCAACTACCACGCTTAAACTTTTCGAGGATGGTATTGGATGGTATGATCATAATCTTTCAATGTTCTAGCCAACGTCGTTGTCACATGTTGAGTTCCTTTTGAGTGAAGAAATATTTGAGGCTTTTATGATCCGTAAAGATCTCCACTTTCTCCCCATACAAGTAATGCCTCCAAATTTTAAGTGCTGAAGATAATGGTACTAACTCTAGATCATGAGTAGGATAATTCCTCTCATATTCTTTGAGTTGTCATGAGGCATAAACTATAACTTTTCCATGTTGCATAAGAACACATCCCAACCCTTTGCTCAAGCATCACTCAGTAGATGACAAATCCTCCGAGCCGGATGGTATTATCGAACGAGTCTTTGAAATAAGTCTCCTCTTGAGTTCTTGAAAACTCTTCTCACATTCTTCGCTCCAACCGAACTTTGTATCTTTCCGAAGTCAATGAGTCGATGGAATAGCGATTCGAGAAAATCCTTCCACGAATCTCCGATAATAACCAAATAACCGCGAAAGCTACGTGCTTGATCATCGATTTAGGTTGTTCCCGACTTTGAATAGCTTTAATCTTTCTTTGGGTCAACGGATATTCCATGACTTGATACCACGTGCCCAAGGAATGCTACTTCTTCAAGCCAGAACTCGCATTTCTTCAACTTGGCATAAAGCTTATATTCACGAAGCTTTTGGAGTGTCAGCCTCAAGTGTTGCTCATGATCTTCACGGCTTTTGGAATAAATAAGAATGTAATCAATAAAGACGACCACAAAGTGATCTAAATATTCCTTGAATACTCGGTTCATCATATCCATGAAGGCAGTAGGAGCATTAGTCAATCCAAAGGACATGACTAGGAATTCATAATGCCCGTCTTCAGGGTTTCAAAGCCGTCTTTGGAATGTCGTGATTCTAATCTTCAATTGGTGATATCCTAATGAAGATCAATCTTTGAAAAGAATTTGGCTCTTGCAATCGGGTCAAACAGTCATCAATACGTGGCAATGGATACCTATTTTGATGGTGACATGATTGACTCCCGATAATCAATACAAAGTCGCATACTCCCATCTTTCTTCTTCACGAATAGAACAGAGCACCCCAAGGAGAAAGTACTAGGGCGAATAAAGCCAATGTCTAACAATTCCTGCGGTTGGGTCTTTAACTCCGTAAGTTCAATAGGAGCCATTCGATATGGGGCTTTGGAAATAGGTTTTATCTGGGGTTCAAGGTCGATACAAAATTCAATTTCACGCTCGGGGTAGGCCGGAAGTTCTTCTGGGAATACGTTAGGAAATTTATTAACAATAGGAATATCGTTTAAAACCGGCGTATTTTTATTTAAATCATGACATGAGCTAAGAAAAGCTTGACATCCGCTTTTCAATAAACGAATAGCTTTATGGCTTGAGATGGCCGTGATTGATTTTAATGGTTTGGTCGTTTGAATTCGCGCATAATAGGTTGATTAGGAATATGAAAGCTAACAACCTTACGAAAACAATCAATTTTTGCATGATAAGTAGTTAACCAATCAATCCACTAGAATCACGCCAAATGCAAGTATTTTTAATGAAATAAGATCGACGGGTAATGTGAGGTACCGATTTGAACCAAACAAGACTTATAAGCAGTTGATGTAATGAAGGTTTCTCCCAACGGAGTTTCCACAGATAAGTCAAAGTCTAATTTCTCCGGAGTCAAATTTAATCGATGAGCGCAAGTAGGAGAAATAAAAGAATGGGTAGAAACCCAGATTATCAAATAAAGTATAGACTTCATTAGAGTTTATGATAAGCTTACCCGTGATGACCTCATTCGGTTCCTTGCTCTTTGGGAGAGTCACAACAAACGCCTCCCTTGCAGACTACCGGTTTTGAATTTTACGGGATGGCCTTTGGTGCCTCCATCCTAGCTGAATTTGTCTTGATGAAATGACAAAATCGAGCTAAGTGACCTTCTCTTCCACAATTATAACATGCTTTGGATGGCATGGCGCAGCTTTGATCGATGTGTCCCTCTCCTCCGCATTTGAAGCATATGATAGGTGGTCTTTCTCCTTCCTTAACAATGGGTGCTTTGGTCTTTGACGCGTCTTTCCACCATTGTTGAATCTCTTTCTTGAAATGTCCATTCTTATTGTTTTGGCCACGATTACCACCGGAAGTGGTTACCATATCCGCTTTGTTGATTCCCTCCACGCTTGTTGTCACCGCTCGATGACTACTCTCATTTGGTATTATAATTTTTGCTTACCGCTCTCTTTTTAGTTGTGTTGACTCATTATCGCGTTCCACTAATCGAGCCCTATTTACAACATCCGAATACAAACACGGTTTATGAGAAATAAGATGTTGGCGTATCTCCCGACTTCAAACCTCTTAAAAACATTCGCGCCATTCTTTCTTCATTATCCACCAAGTGGGGACGAATGAACCGTGATAACTCCGCAAATTTTGCCTCGTATTGCGACACTGGCCATATTGTTTTGTTCCAACTTGATAAATTCCACCTCCTTCATGTGGCGAATACTTTCGGGAAAGTATTTGTCGTTGAACAACTCCCGAACTTCTCCCAAGATATCTTCAAGACAACAGTTGAGTACGTTTTTACCGATTCCCACCAAGAATCCGCCTCCCGCAACATAAAGGCGGCAAAGGGAACCTTTTGCTCCTCGAGCATCCCAAGACATCAAATATCTTGGTAATCTGCTTTATCCATGCTTCCGCGTAAGTGGTTTTGGCTCTCCTTAAACTCCAAGTGGTCCCAGCTCCTTGAATTGTTTAGCGGTGACCACCGAGAGTTTTCCGTGTTTCCACCCCACGTTTTGGGCGAGAGTCGCCTCTACTTTCTTTGTTGCATAAATCGCATAAAGCCTCCGAACATTTGATCATTCACCATTTGGTCGGTGTTGTTGGTTGCATGAGGATTGTCGCCTTCACGATGCACATTATCCTCGATTATTGATATGTGGTGAATCAACGATCGCTCATACTCCATTGCTATTCTCAACATTCTCGGATGTCATTTTCGAATCTTGCCACAAAACAAAAGGTTAATTGACATGTAACAAATTATCCCTATCTTCCGACCAACCAATAAAATAGCACATAAACTTAGGTAGGTCATATACTAGCGAAGGTATTCCCGTCTCTCCCCTCTAGTAGTACTATTCTCACATCTTAGCCAGGGATCATATCCTAAGCTCGATACTAATCGTGACACCCCCAAAATTAGGTATACATCACCTATCTTGGGTCGCCACTTACATAGTGCGAAATTTAAATACAACTTACTTAACATAAGCGTAGGTATGCAATCGACATAAAGCGTGAGTTTAAATACAAATATCGCTCTACTAGATATTATACAAACTCAAAAAGGAGTCCTCATTACAATTATTATCACACTATTTCACGTAATAGTGAGGACTACTAATGTTATCTTCAGACCATCACTGCGTTTCCCAGACTCGTCCCGGCTATATTCTTATTTCTTTGAAGAGAAGTGAAAGAAAGGGTGAGCTCAACTAGCCCAAAGAAATATTATGACTAAGATAATGCGAAATAAATTATCAATAGTCTTCAACAATGTTAAACCGATAAAATACAATGAAACCACCGGTTTAATCTGCGGTGAATATGCAATCCATTAAAAGAGTCAAGTAGAAAATAAAGTCTACTATCTTTTAGGTTTAAAAGTTTTTCATCATTTGTTATAAATTGACTCGACTTTTAATAAATATTCCACATCATCGAATCACCCCCGCACTACTACGCCAAGGATATTCTTTAGTATCACGACCACAATTATTCATGCACTACGGGCCAAGAATATTTGTGTATTCATTAATGGTCATGATCATGCCAACAATCGTCCCACCAATGCACTATGGCCACTTTGAGATTTTTATCACATCATTTGTAACATTACGGTTATGATTACAATCGAATAGTCTCGGTTATAATCATACCAAGTCCATCTATGCACTACAGTGCCATGATGACTTTAAAAAATATATAAACATGAGGATGATGACAATGATATAAGAATTCAATAAAACAAGTTCAAGAATTATTTTATCCAGAATTATTAACGCCCAAATTATCAATATGATCTTTGTTTTGTAGAGTAAAATTCAAGAATAATCGAAGAATATTTTCATGAAAGGATATCTTTGGATGAAACGCAAATATCAAGGATATTCCACTAATTTCATGGAGTATAGAAGTCAAAGTTTTAACTTAACCGGGTATAATAAAGAATGGAATAACAAAAGAAATCACCATGCATGCGATAATCGCATGCATGTGAGTTATTCCAACAAAATAATAAATAACGGAACGAATTCGGTGTGAAATTCACACCGCTGTGATGTTCCAACAGTAATAATAAAGATTTTAAATGAGATCGGTGTAAAACACATGCATGTGATATTCCAATGAATAATAAAGATTTTAACCAGTCCCAATGTAAAACACATGCATGTGATGTTCCAATGTAATAATAGAAGAATATCACCAAGTATAGGGTAAACCACAGATATACAAAGTTATTCCAATGTAATAAATAAGAATGGAATAACATAAGGATTTCACCAAGTATAGGATATGCCGTATATACAAAGTTATGTATAGGGTATACCACTTTTACAAAGTTATTCCAATGTAATAATAGTGAATGGAATAATAGAAGTTCTCTTCAAGAAGAAAGAATAACACCCCTTACATTTGGTAGGAGATTGAATCTTTAGTGACGGTAAGTAACAAAATACTCTTCTTCTTTTCTCTCTTATTCTCTCTATACTTTCTCTCTCTATAGCTTGAATGAATTTGTGAAAATAATGAAGCCCTAGGCCTCTATTTATAGAAGATTTCTAGCTTAAAGACCGCCGTGTGAAAAGGCAAGTGGCTTCACGAATCGGTTTGACGCTTTGTAATGTGAAACGACAAGTGGTTCGACGTCAGTAATGTGAAACGACAAGTGGTTCGACGTCTGGTAAAGGTAATTACTATTAACGAAGGTAAATACTATCGATTTAAGGTAAATACTATTCACAAGGGTAATTACTATTGGCGAAGGTAATTACTTTTAACGAAGGTAAATACTATTCACAAGGGTAATTACTATTGACGAAGGTAATTACTTATTGACGAAGAGACTCTTAGATGATGACATATGAGCCCCCATAAAATAATCAAACTTACCACAAATCATTTTTTTTCATCAACACATATTTAATCTTTCAACAATTATTAATCATTTATAACTTGTCGCCTCAATTATTGATTTAATACTATAACATATTATATGATGATACCGTGACAATAATTGAATCAATAATATAAGAGATATGATGCAAAGAATTATCATAGTAATAATTGAGCATAGTGAGTGACTTCTCACGTAAGCATCAATAATAATCAATCTGTGTCTTCTTACGCAACTCACGCCATTCATCGTACTTTTTACCACCGGGTAGTTCAACAGTTTTAATTCGGTAACACCTCCGTAGTTATTTTTATAAAATATTTTGTCGTTTTCTCGAATCCGATAATAATTTCGCTAGGGGTCCACCAATGATTGAGCCATCAGATCGAATATTCCCTAACAAAAAGAATATTCCCAGACCAAACGAATATTTTATAACAACTTGCATACTTTGCAAAATTTATAAATATTACCCACAACTATAACATTATATCAAATTTATTCCATAATATTCAAAAATAATATTTATAGAAAAAAAATCATCTTTATTTATAAAAGCTGGGGTCTTACAAACGATAATTTGTTGTATATTATCTTAGTCATAATATTCTTTACTGGGCTAGTTGAGCTCACCCTTTTCCTTTTTGTTCCATTTTTCTTCTCAGGAGGCGAGAATGTAGCGAGTACGAGTCGAGGTATGGAATGATGGTTATAGAGAGAGTTGTTTAGTAGTCCTCACCATTTTTGTAAAATAATGTATCAATAATTATGATGGGGATTTATTTGTGTGTGGATATTGTCTAGATGGCAATATCTGTATTTAAACTCACAGCTTTATATGTTGTAATAATAAAGTTGTAGTTATTTCGCATCCATGTATTTGGTAACTTCGAGAATGGGTTGGATGGAATGGACCTATTTTGGGGCGCCATTAATTGGTATCGAGCTTAGGGATATGATCTCCGGCAGAGATCGTGGAATAGAACTAGGAGGAGACGAGTAAATCCTTCCCTAGTGTGTCCTACCTAAGCTTATTTGTTAGTTGGTCAAGATATATAGGATATTATGTGATATATTAATTTTCTTAATTAACCCTTGTTTTATGACGAGATTTTGAGAATGTCGAATCGAGAATATTAACAAGTGGAGTAAATGAGACCGTGGAGATGCTGTATTTACCAACGAGGAGAACGTGCAACAGTGGCAATGTACCTCCCGTGAACAACACCACTAAGCGAGATGATGAACGAGGGATGTTTAGAAGTTTTTTAGCTCATGCAAAATCGAATTTGAGGAGACTCGTGTTCAAAATATGAGGAGGAAATGATAGCAATTCACGGTGGTCACAACCCAAGCAGCCAAAGAGTTGGGAGCACCATAATTCAGGGGAAAATCGGATCCGATTAAAGGCGAGACGTGGTCAAACAAATTACCAAGATATTCGATGTCTTGGGATGCACAGAGGAATGTAAAGTTCCATTCGCTACTTTTATGTTCTCAGAATGAGGCAGATTCTCGGTGGGAATCGTGGAAGCGTACCCCATCCATTTGCACTCAAAGATGTCACGGGAGACGTTTGAAAGCAGTTCAATGACAAGTACTTTCCCGAAAGTATTCGTCATATGAAGGAAGTGGAGTTTATTAGATCCGGAGCAGAATAACATGGCGGTGTCCCAAAGATGAGGCGAAGTTCATGGAGTTATCCAGTTTGCATCTCATTTGGTGGAGAATGAGGAACGATGACGAAGATGTTTCGAGAGGTTTGAAACCCAAGATACGTAAGTATCTCATTTCTCATAAATTTTCTCTCTATTCGGATGTTGTCAATGGGCTCAGTTGTTAAAGCGAGATAACGAGTACGCGTTCACCGAGGGACCATAACCGAGGATCATATCAAGATAGCAGCCATCGTAATAACGATAACCAAATGGAGAAAGAAGAATACTGGACAAAGGCGGTAACCACTCCGGGTGGTAATCGTGGCCATGAAAATAGAAGAAGCGAAGCCTGGAGGAGATTTTAAAAAGAGGAGATTCAACAACAACCATGTGATTTACATCGGCGCCAAGAGTAACCGGTTCCAAGGGAGGAGAAAGACCACCTATCAGATAAGTTACAAATGCGGAAAAGAGGGATATATCATTGAAACCGCCACAATAGTTTAAGGTATGCTATAATTGTGGAAAAGAAGGCCATATCGCCGAGATCAGACGATATCGAAACCAAATCCGATGGGAATGGTGACTCAAAAGGATGTCCCGAAAAAGTTAAAGTCAACGATTCTTGGAAGAGCGTTTGTCGTGACTTCAATCAAAATGCAAGGAACCCGAACGGTTAGCACGGGTTAGTTAATTATAAATTCTTGCGAAGTTTATACCTTACTAGATATACCGGTTTCTACCCATTCTTTTATCTCTTTGCTTGCGCTCAACGTTTGAACTTGACTTCACGGAGAAATTAGACTTTGACCTATTTATGGAGACTCGTTAGAGAAACTTTCATTACATCCGTTGTTTAGAAATCTTGCTTGATTCAGTTGGCACTATCACATTACCTCGTTAACCTTATTTCTATAGAGATATTTGCTTTTGATGTGATTTTAAGGTTAACTACTCATCACGCCGAAATTGATTACTTTACGTAAGGTTGTTAGTTTTCATATTCCTAAGCAACCTCATTATTTGAATTCAAGCAATCAAACCATTGTAGTCAAACATTTTCATATCAAGCTATGAAGTCATTCGTTTATTACGGATGTCAAGTTTTCTTAGTCCATATTATGGATTTGAATAAAGACACGTCAGATTTGAATAATATTCCTGTTGTTATTGATTTTTCCTGACGTATTTCCTGAAGAATTTCTTGGCTTACTCCCAAAGCCTGATATTAAATTTTGTATCAACTTTGAACCCAGTACAAAACTCATTTCTAAAATCTCATATCGAATGGCTCCTATTGAACTTCAGGAGTTAAAAATTCAACTATAGAATTTGGTACTTTTGAGCCTTTATCCGGTGACTTCCTTTGTGGAATGCACCGCTTTGACTCTTCGTAGGGGACACCATATTCGATGCGATAGTAAACCGATAGGTGTCATTGTAACGCATATCCAAGGTTGGGATATGAGTCACGATTGAGAACAACCTAAGTCGGTATCGAAAATACGTGTAGCTTTCTGAGGCTTAGTTGGTTATTATCGAGATTCGTTGAAGGATATTCTTGAATCGCTATTCCATTAACGCAAATTGACTCAGTAGAGATACAAAATTTGAATGGAGCAAGGAATGTGGGAAGAGCTTGAAGAACTCAAGAGGAGACTCATTTCAAAGACATGTTCGACAATGCCATCCTCGGAAAAGCGAACGTGGTAGTGGGCGACGTGTTGAGTAGAAGATCGATATACAAGTACGAATGCGATATTGTCAAAGACTTATTTCAGATAATTTACAAATAATAGAGATGGAGATGAAAACTCTAGGTATCCACGTGATGATATATACGAGTATAATCGACTTTAATCGATAAATTTAAAGTCGCTCAAGCTACACACCGGAGCTGATGAATTTGAAGAAGGAGGTGCAAGAAGTTGTTATTTCAAAAGCGAGAATCGGTGAGGTGAGGAAAGCTCAAACCTTCGATTTATTAATCCATTTGAAATTCTCGATCGAATAGGAACTGTGGCCTATAGACTCGTTTTACCGCCAAGTATGACGCGTGTTCATAACGTTTTTCACGTATCGATGTTACGTAAATATGTGGACGACCCGAACCATGTCATTGAGTTAGAACCGGACGAGATAGCCCAAGACTTAACGTACGAGGAGGTACTTGTCAAGATCTTGGATAGGAAAGAACATGTCCTATGTCTTTAGGGTTATACCATAAGTTAAAGTTTTGTGGAGAAACCATGCTATCGAGGAAATGACCGGGAGTTGGAAACGGAAATGAAAGTGAGGTATTCTCATCTTTTCAAACACCAGTATCGTGACGTCCAATTTCGAGGACGAAATTTCATAAGGAGGGAGGTTTTAAGACCCCAAATTATTAATAAATGAAATTTATTTTCCTCTATTTATTATTTTGAAATAGTAAGGGTTGATTTGATTAATGTGGATAGTTATGGGTAAAATACGCAAATATTTCAATAAGCAAGTGGTTATAAAATATTCATTATTGTTTGGAATATTCGTTTGGTCGTGGAATATTCAGATCGTCGTGGAATATTCGCATGACTGACCAGCCTTTCTTTTGTGGGCTCCATAACTGAAAAGCGATTGGATGAAGAAAACGACAAATATAAGTTGTTTATAAATAATCTGCGTAGTTATTACTGTTATTACTTTGTTGGAATACCGGAGGTTAAAACACACTAATACGCCATTGTTGAACAAGAAGATAGCACCGGTATTGCACCAATTATTGATTCTTACGTAAGAAGGCACTACTCAATAATTGTTACAATATTATCTTATCAAAGATTTTATTTTATTGATTCAATAATTGCGCATTGATATTTTATATTACCGTTATTTTTCATAAATTTTCATTACACAAGATTTTCCATTATCGGAGCAATAATTCATATTATCTGAATAATATTATTGGATAACATTATTGGCAATGTCTAGAAAGTTCATGCTCTAGGAGAGGTTTGGTCACCTAATCACTTGCCAAAGAAGGAGAGATCCTTATTGAAAAGCCCCTCTTTCCTAGGAGGCGGCTACCGTTGCGATCTTTGTGATTCTGTAATATTATTTGTGAATAATTAATTATTGATTTATATGATGAGAAAAATATTGATTTTATGTGGATATAGATGGAAAAAATTTTAAAATGACAATTGTTGATAATTAATATTTTATCTTTTCTCGATAAAATAATTCATTTAAATATATTATTTTAATAATATATTAACTATGATATTTTTATAATGAATGTGGGATATATGAGTATATGAGGAGGAAAAGTATTTTTGTGACATTAAATGTTTAACACATATTTTGTGTGTTGGTGGACATAATTATTGATCGAAATTTGATTATAAACCAGAAAATCGCTTGCTTTTGTGAATTTCATCAATTTCATTAGAATTTGGAAAAACTTTCTTCTGCAAAGTTGTAGATAATTGAATTTCCTATAAAAAACAGCGAGTTTCAAATTTTTCTGATAAAAGAGCTATTTATTATGAATTATTGAATTTTTGAAATTCGAAAATAATTGATTTTTGAAAGTTTTAATTATTTTTATTTACAAAAACATGTTTTTTATTTTGTTTCCCTCATTTAACATGTGATAGGGGCTGAGTTCAGATGGTAAAGCATGCGTATGAAGTTTTGGAAAAAATATAATAATATTTAATAAATTTTCTAGTTTGGTGTTCTAAGCATTTTCCTATAAATAGGGTGCTTAGGTTAGAATTGAAAATCACACCAGAAACTGAAGTTTTCTCTCTCTATATTATCGAGCGTATTCTTGTGAGTATTTTGAGTATACTTTGAGTATTGTTATACGATGCAAGTTCAAGTCATAGCCTATATCCGATGTTTCAACTAGAAGTACTGTCTTTTGAGGTAAGGGATGTTATTTTATTCGAAAATGATATTATTTCTTCAATATCATTATCTTAAAATATTGGTTGGAAATTTTATCAAATTTAAAACTTTTTCATGTCGGGTTACTATTCATGAGTTACTATTCACGAAGTTACTATTCACGAAGCGTGAAGATGTTTTTTTATGAAATTTCTATCTTTTGGTGTGTTGAGTTACTATTCACGATACTTGACTATTCACGATACTCGACACTATTCACGAATCACGACACTATTCACCAAAAATGAAATTTCTTCTTTTCGTCTAAAATATCTATTATGGATACTAGCTTTGATTGTATCCATGTTTTGATCATTCTCAATTTTTACTCCACCGGGTATTTATGAAGTATTTTTTGAATTTGGATTGTTTAAAGTACTTAATCCTTAATATTTGTTCTTTTGTTTCAATCGGATTCGCTTTTCTTTAAAATATTTTTCATCATCCTCGAGATTAAATGATGATATAATTGAATATCTTTGGCTCAGTAGTGCAAAGATGAATGATTTCTTGATGAATATCTTTGGCTCAGAAAGTGCAAAGATGAACAGTGTTGAGATGAACACGATGATCGATTAATATCTTTGGCCCGTAGTGCAAAGATGAACAGTGTTTAGATGAACATGACTAATCGATGAATATCTTTGGCCTCAGAAGTGCAAAGATGAATATTTGATTCCGATATATATTGATTGATGTTACAGGATAAAATATCGACGATGAACTTTTAAATTCATATATAGAAGATAGTAGTTTGCATTCTCTACTTAACTCTTCTAATGAATTATTATTTCAGCTGCAAAGATTGATTTAAAACTGGTTGTCTATTGTATTTTATTAGATTTTTCCCTGTTGAAGACTAACGATAATTTGTTGTATATTATCTTAGTCATAATATTCTTTACTGGGCTAGTTGAGCTCACCCTTTTCCTTTTTGTTTCATTTTTCTTCTCAGGAGGCGAGAATGTAGCGAGTACGAGTCGGGGTATGGAATGATGGTTATAGAGAGAGTTGTTTAGTAGTCCTCACCATTTTTGTAAAATAATGTATCAATAATTATGATGGGGATTTATTTGCGTGTGGATATTATTTGCAGATGGCAATATCTCGTATTTAAACTCACAGCTTTATATGTTGTAATAATAAAGTTGTAGTTATTTCGTACCATGTATTTGGTGACTCGTAATGGGTTGGATGGAATGGACCTATTTTGGGGCGTCCACAAGATGTCTTTGGTCCAGTAGTCTGAAAAATGAATTGTTAATGAATATCTTTGGCCGTAGTGCAAAGATGAATTTATTAGTATGATTATGAGCATGAATTGTGATTTGATATAACCATGATTTTTGATGTTTCAGGTGAAGATAGGTGATGGAAATTATCTTCATCCTAGGTGCGAAGAGGAATTTAGAATCACAATTATGATTATGAGTTATTCATATGATTGTGGACAGGAATTGTTGATTCATGTTATAGGGATAAAATATTATTGGTGGACTTTTAATGTAAGACCCCAACTTTTATAAATAAAGATGAATTTTTATATAAATATTATTTTTGAATATTATGGAATAAATTTGATATAATGTTATAGTTGTGGGTAATATTTATAAATTTTGCAAAGTATGCAAGTTGTTATAAAATATTCGTTTGGTGGGGAATATTCTTTTGTTAGGGAATATTCGTATATAATGGCTCAATCATTGGTGGACCCCATAATGTAATTATTGGCCTCGGATTGAGAAAACGACAAAATATTTTATAAAAATAACTACGGAGGTGTTACTGTTAAAACTGCTTGAACTACCCGGTGGTAAAAATACGAATACTGCGTGATTGCATAAGAAGACACTCAGTATTGATTATTGATGCTTACGTGAGAAGTCACTCACCTATGCTCAATTATTGCTACGATGAATTGTCGCATCATCATCTCTTATATTATTGATTCAATTATTGTCACAAGATCATCTCAGATAATATGTTATAGTATTAAATTAATAATTGTTGATAGATTAAATATGTGTTGATGAAAAAAAAAATGATTTGTGGTAAGTTTGATTATTTTATGGGGGCTCATATGTCATCATCTAAGAGTCTCTTCGTCAATAGTAATTACCTCTTGTGAATAGTATTTACCTTCGTCAATAAGTAATTACCTTCCTTCGAATAGTAATTATCCTTGTGAATAGTATTTACCTTCAATCGATAGTATTTACCTTCGTTAATAGTAATTACCTTTACCGTACGTCGAACCACTTGTCGTTTCACATTACAAAGGCCGAACCACTTGGTTGCTTCACATTACAGCGCCAAACCAAATCGTCGAGCCACTTGCCTTTTCACACTACGAGCGGTGCTAAGCTAGAAATCTTCTATAAATAGAGGCCTAGGGCTTCATTATTTTTCACGAATTCATTCAAGCTATAGAGAGAAAGTATAGAGAGAATAAGAGAGAAAGAAGAAGAGTATTTTGTTACTACACCGCCGCGATATTCAATCTCTACCAAATGTAAGGGTGTTATTCTTTCTTATTCATGAAGAGAACTGTTGTTATTCCATTGCTTATTATTCTCGCTGGAATAACTTTTGTATAAGTGGTTTACCCTATACTTGGTGACATTCTTCTATTATTCTCATTGGAACATCCTGCATTCATGTGTTTTACACCGCACTGGTTCCGCCTTTTATTATTATTATTCATTTGGAACATCCTGTCTGTGTGTTTTACCTGGGACTGGTTCCGCCTTTTATTATTCTCGCTGGAACATCCATGCATGTGTTTTTACACCGACTGGTTCCGCTCTTTATCATTCATTGGAATATCCTATCTGTGTTTTTACACCGGATCCGGTTCCATCTTTATCATTCTGTTGGAACATCCTGCTTGGTGTGAATTTCACCGACCGACAGTTCCGTTATTTATTATTCTGCATGGAATAACTCGTCTGCATGCGATCTATCGCATGCATGGTGATTTCTTTTGTTATTCCATTCTTTATTATACCCAACCGTTAAAAACTTTGACTTCTATACTCCATGAAATTAGTGGAATATCCTTGATATTTGCGTTTCATCCAAATCTTTTCATATTCTTCCGATCATTCTTGAATTTTAATTTACAAAACAAGATCGTGTTGATAATTTGGACGTTAATAATTCTGGATAAAATAATTCTTGAACTTGTTTTATTGAATTCTTATATCATTGTCATCATCCTCATGTTTATATTTTTTAAAGTCATCTACATGGCTGTAGTGCATAGATGGACTTGGTATGATTATGACCGAGAGACTATTCGATGTAATCATGGCCGTAATGTTACAAATGATGTGGTAAAAATCCTCGATGGTCGTAGTGCATTGATGGATGCTTGTTGGCATGATCATGACCATTAATGAATACACAAATATTCTTGGCCCGTAGTGCATGAATAATTGTGATCGTGATACTAAAGAATATCCTTGGCCGTAGTAAGCGGGGTGATTCGATGATGTGGAATATTTATTAAAGTCGAGTCTCATTATAACAAAGGATGAAAAACCTTTTAAAACCTAAAAGATAGTAGACTTTATTTTCTACTTGACTTTTTTAATGGATCGCATATTCAATGCAGCTTAAACCGGTTGTCTATTGTATTTTATCGCTTTAACATTGTTGAAGACTATTGATAATTTATTCGCATTATCTTAGTCATAATATTTCTTCTTCTGGGCTAGTTGAGCTCACCCTTTCTTTCACCGTTCTCTTGAAAATGAGAATATAGCCGGGACGAGCCTGGGAAACGAGTGATGGTCCTCAAGATAGCATTAGTAGTCCTCACTATTACGTGAAATAGTGTGATAATAATTATAATGAGGACTTTTGTTTTGAGTTTGTATAATATCTAGTAGATGATATTTGTATTTAAACTCACGCTTTATGTCGTATTGTATATACACGCTTATGTTAATAAGTTGTATTTAAATTCTGTACCATGTAAGTGGCGACCCAAGATGGGTGATGTATACCTAATTTTGGGGGCGTCACATTTAATGTGGAGAAAATAATAGATCTGATGGTCTATTTGACTCTTTTAATGGATTGCTCGTTCCGCTGCAACTATGGTTGAAAAGTTTTATCATCTACCATATGTTCTAAATCTTTGATTTATTACTGATGAAGGCTATTGATAATTTAATTATCTTTAGTCATGATATTCTTTACTAGGCTAGTTGTGCTCACCCTTTTTGCTTCACAATTTCTTTCAGGTAATAAGAGTGTAGCTGGGTCGAACGGGGGTAACAGGAGAATAGAACGGTGGTCTATAGCTGTTGAGGTTCTCCCTAAATAGTATGGAAATAATTTTATTGTGAATTTTAGATAAGTGTGTCATATTATATACGTCATTTGATATTTTATTTTGGTGAACCGAATAGGGTGAGGTGAACCCAACTTTGAAAGGGTGTTTTGCCACTATCATACAAGATGTCTAATGACATACAACCTCGTGTTATCATAAGATGCGAGGTTGTGCACATCCACTTCTTGAGTATATCTACGAAGCGCCACCTATATGATCTTGAGTATATTTGAAATATAATTCTCGATTGGAGACAACGGAGATAATTATATGTCAAAAAAAGACTCACCATTGGAAAAAAAGATGATAACAATCTTCTTGTTTTCTTTTAGGGGTCTATTGGGTCAACCAAGGATAATTACGTGGACATATGATATCTATCATAACTTGCACGCACGGCCTCCCATGTACGAAGGTTTCCTTGAGCACTTCCCAAAGATTTTAATTTCTAAAACAGTTATTGACTGTACTTTTATGTAAAGTACCTTTGTAAGGTGTTGTGGTCGAGGCACCATGAGAGTTATATAGATTTTGTATTGAAACTCACAGCTTATCTGTTGTCGTACTCTGCACGACAGTTCAATAGTTGTATAAATGAAGTTTGTATTTGATTTTTAAATAATGATATCCGGCGACTCAGAATGGGTCGTGTGGACCTATTTTGGGGGCGTCAAAAATGGTTTCAGAGCTTAGGGATATGGTCATTTGGCGGAGATAAGAGTCTAGAACTAGGAGGGAGAGACGAAGTTATATACTTCATTAGTGTGTGACATACCTAAGCTGAAATTGTTTACTTGATAAGTTGACAAATTGTGATATGTCAATTAACCTTTGTTTTGAAGATATATTCTAGAATGATATCTGGAATACAAGAGATGAGAAATGGGAAAATCATGATAGAGAGGAAATAACCGGGAAGGTACAATCTGAAAAGAAAGCAAGGTATTCTCATCTCTTTGAACTACCAGGTACGTAAATTTTGAAGGCGAAATTTCATAAGGAGGGGAGATTGTGGGACCCCTAATTTTATGAAATGAAAGTAATCAATTTTCTTATAATTATTCTATTTAGTAAATGATTAAATTGATAAAGGTTAAAGTTAAGGGTGATAATTGAAAATTTTGCAAAGTAAGCAAGTTGTTATAAAATAATCGGTGGTAAAATACGCGTGGTTGCATAGTAGCACACGGTATTGATTATTGATGCTTATGTGAGAAGTCATTTAGTTATACTCAATTATTGCTATAATAATTGATGCATCATATCTCTCATATTATTGATTCAATTATTATCACAGTATCATCTACATAATATATGATATATTATTAAATCAATAATTGAGACAACAAAGTTATTCATATTATTAAATTAGAATATTTACAATGTTTAAAAGTTCTGTCAAGGAGAGGTTTGGTCACCTAATTACGCACCAATAAGGAGAAATCCTTATCGGAAAGCCCCCTCTTTCCTGGGAACGACCTGGTTGTTAAATATTGTGAGTTATAATATTAATGATGTATAAGTTCGTGTTGATTAAAGATGAATTTGATAGTTCCATTGTGTTGGGATTATTGGTGTTAGTTGAAATCGACATCTATTCCGATGATAATTGATGTTTGGGGGTTATATTGATAAATCGGGTAATTTATCGGATAAATGAGCAATTAATTGCTACTAATTCACATGCTTATATAACTATTTGTTCACATGTGTGTACTATTGATTCACATTCATGTACTATTAGGGGAGTTGGTGCAAGATTGATAATACTTGTATGACTAAGTTAAAAAATGGAGGTATAGATAGAGGTACTATACTGTATGTCGTATTTTCACATTATTATAACTATTGATTCACATGATTGAATTATTGAATCACATTATTTACTATTAGGGGAGGTGGTGCAAGTTTGATAATACTTGCAGAACTAAATTATAAATGAAAGAAAAGTTGGAGGTATTGTACTGTAATATTTCAAGCCCCAAAACGTGCAATTATCGAAACTATATTTTCCTATAAATAGAAGCTCATTCTTCCTTCATTTCTCACCAATTCACTAAAGCTATAGAGCAATTATTATAGAGAGAAATTATAGAGAGAAAGAAGAAGAGGAGTTTTCTACCTCTTTATTCCAGTATCTATCTTTATTCTAAGGTAAGGGATATTATTATTATAGTAAGGGGTATTATTTCATTCGTATTCATGAAGAGTGTTATTGTTATTCCATTCCTTATTATTCAGTTGGAATAACTCCTATATCTGATCGCCAGTATATATGGTGAAATTCTTTTGTTATTCCATTCTTTATTATTATGTTGGAATAACCCGCCTATGCAATCTTGATGAATCCTTCAGCTTCTAACTCATGCAATAACATCGCATTACCACATGCATGGTGACTTATCCTTTGTATTCATTTCTTATTCAAGTAATATCTGTGATATTACCGTGGATTCTGCAGTAGAGTATCGATCCCATAAAAGAGCTCTAGAAAGTTGTTAAATTTAAACTATCATGCATCAATTAACTCAAAGTCGTTATTTATATGCTCACCGTATTAATGACTAAAAAGTGTTGAATTAAACTAATTGTGAATAACAACTAAAAATAAGAATACAAATAGAATAAATATAATCTGGAAATAATGGGACCCTAACTTCATTTAATATTTCATCTAATCGCCACTATCATGCAAGAAGTGTTCACATATCACAGGAAAATAGCCAAGAGCACAAATAGAGTTATAACCATTTTTCAATGCACTATAACCTACTTACACAACATCTACAGATGTTAGACTCCATGTAATCACCAATACAACCAAAATCACTATATGTCTATGTGAAATTGCAATTATATTGATTTTAAGCACAAGCCCTTATTCTAGCTCATACGGTGAAACAGTATATGTCTATCTGGTTCACAAAATACGCAAGCCATATACAACAGCCCCATATTCGCATGTTATCATGATTACAATCCATACTTGCATGTTCATTGTCAATTCCATACAAATACTGAGACGAATGGTGATCAAGCATTCATACATGTAAAACAATCATGATAAATATCCCATATGATATGCAAAACAACCCTAGCATTTAAGCGTGCAACCAAACTACATATTAAAATCAGTTAGAATCCCATAATGGAGTTTAGTTCATGATTAACCAAAAAGCCATTATGGGATCAACGCTAAACATGATCAATAAGCAACAATTGAAATAAGAAAGATAGAACGATCAAACCCAATCGCTGAATAAAAACCAATGATAAACGCTTAAATCCTCATAGAAATCCAGTAGATAATAATGAAAATCCACAATGACAGAGAATCCCAAGAAGAATTGGAGAAGAAGACGTTTTTGCTTTGTTCTACGTTGGAATCTCTCCCAAGGTGTAAACCCTAGTTACTATGATGAAAATACGCTCAAAATTATCAAGTGTACCTCTGACACCCGTCAGAATCGTTTTTAAAAACAATTATCCATCATTTAACTAAAATTAAAATAAAACAAAATCACAAGATCAAGATCGCTGCGGCAGCGCGCATAGCTTCCTCTAAGATATCATCTTAGTGCGGTAGCGAGACTTGCGTAAAGTTTGCCTGTCCAAACGGCCTTCACGCGCGCGCGTCGTCTCCTCCGCACTTGTCTCCGCCATGACGTCACAGAAACTTGCAAGAGGTCATCATTTTCAGTCGGTACTCACGCATGGCAGCGCTGCTTCCTCAGTTCAGTTCGTTTCTGCCAAGGCTTTTACACTCTGCAGTTTCGTTCTAGTTTTGCTTGCATATGCTGCATTGCTATATTTGTTCTTTCATGCTTGATTCTCTTGTCCATGCTTGGTCTCCATGCTTCATTAGACCTCCATGCCATGCACATCCTCGTTTATGCCTCACCTTCACGCATCTATTAGCCACGCCCTTCTAATACCACCAAAATTAAGCCGATTCTCGCACTTATTCACCAAAAGGAGTTTTAAGTAAATGCAATGCAAAATAACGTGAAATGCAACTAAAACACAATAAAATGTACTTGAGATGGGCACAATTCGCATGAATTGGTATTCAATAAGTAGGTAAAATACCACTTATCAAATACCCCAAACTTGAACCGTTGTTTCATTTCAAGCAATGCATACTAATGAACAATGAAAATGCAACTACAAAAAACTATGCAACTACTCTATGATGCAAACTAGTCTCACATAATCCCAAATGCCATAATGTAATTTCAAATTTTAAATTGCCTCAAAGAATTATCGAGATCCAAGAATACAAATTCAAACCAAACTATAGGCATAATGTCATACACTTAAATAATTCATATATGCTTATAGAAATGTTGTGTGTGTGTGTGTATGCTGTTCACCAAAACTTGATCTAAGTAAAGAATACATATGATACACTGCTCCAAACAGAAAATTATTATCTAAATCAAGACTCATGTATACTCATGTAACGCAGACTGTTTCAACATATTGACGCAAACTGAGGTTCAACAATGGGTTCAATGCTTTATTGCTACTCACGAGGGCGATTTACGCACTTTCCCGCGGTGTTTATTGCTATTTTTTCTTTTCTTTCTTTTCTTTTTTTTTTTTTTATATGACTGTGCAATGTCTCAATCCATTAGGCACACTGCTACCCCTTAGCTAGCTTTCAACCAACGACTCCCAGACCATAAAAGACCTTAGGGCACTAGGTGTAGAGACAATCCCCAAGCATTTTTACTCTCAAGTAGCTGTGGCCCCAATTAAGACTAGCCACGTTATTACTATTCGATTTTTTTTTTTATATACATATAAGATACCCATGTTTTCCCAAAATTTGCATGTCAATGTTCATACAGTCTAGGAACACTTTCCACATGCTTCTCTTTTTAAAACTACATGTTCTATCAAGCAAAGGCAACACATACTTCTTAAACTTACAAGTGATTGTGAACACGTTTGTGCAAACCGAAAGCATTTAAACAAAGAACATGAATCTCATCGTAAAAAATATTATATCTCAAATTTCATGTTATCCAAAATATTCTAAAATCCTTCACAATTCACTATCATCATTGGCTAGGCAAGAATTTCTATTAAGCAAAAATATGTGTGAGACATGCAACTAAAACATACTAACACAATCAATAATGAATAAAAATTTAAAATTTTCTCGCCAAATTTTATTTAACCTATAAATCATGCAAAATTAAACTAAATATGCAAGAATTAAATAAAACTAAACTACTATGCTATGACCCCCAATACCCCCAAACTTAAAATATTCAATGTCCTCATTGAATGAAGGTAAAGGGTATAGAAAAACTCCCCTAATGATCGGCTTGACCACCCTCCTCGGGTGGTGAATCTGTGGTGGATATGGCGTCATGGCTCCAAACCGAGAGGCCACTCTAGCATTGTTCCTTCTCACTGTGAAGGCTTCTGCCAAGGCCCTTGTGAGTCCCAGAGCAAAAGTTCCAAGATTGTCATACATGGCGTCGACTTTCATGCTCCAACCTTCAAGCTCATCGATCGCTAGAAACGGTGTGTGCTTCGGTGGGCGGGCGGCCTCGCCATCATCTGTCTGAGGGGGCACGCGATGGCTCGAGAAATGTAGGTCGAGAATAAAACCTAATCCGCGTGGATGCGGTTCACCCCCGGCCCAATCCTTGAACTTGGCAATTGTGGCGGGAGTGATGTCGTGGCTCGATTTTTGCAATTGCTCATCATTCCACGCTACTCCTTGTTGGGTACAAAGCATGGTCGCCACAGAGGCATGCGAATACTCCCATTCATGCTCCCCGCCAATAACGCAAAGATGTTTTGATGAATTAGGTGGCCGACGCGTCAATATACTTGTCTCGTGATAATGCCCCATAAAATGATAGCTCTCTCGGTAGGTACTTCATGCTTGTGAGGGACGGAATTAACTTGGTGCATATGAATGATTCCACGCTTGGGCATAACGATTCAAGGTGGACGCCGGAAAAGATTTTGGCTCGATCGTCCTCGGTTTATAATTCCATTTGGTTCCCGGATGCACAAATCCAAAATCACTATGTCCAAGTCCGTCATCAAATGCACACCAGAACCCAATTCGCAGACCCAGTGGGTGGTGTATCGCTTATCCCAAACACGGCTCACGGGTCAGGGGCGAAAATCCACTTGTATTCGATTTAACTAACGTTATCCCTACTCAGTATCTCCTCCTTCACATTCGCAGAGAACTCCCGAACAACCCCCATGGAATAGGCGTAGGAGTTGCGGCAAGGTTAACCCAACCTCTTTTCACGTAGCATATTCCATAGTTAGTCGCCTTTCTTGTCGTGTTTAAACCCCGCTCTTTCACAAATGATTTTGTCTCTAGGTGATAATATTCTCTTTGGGGCTTCCCAACCGAGAAATTTTCTTCGTTCCATGATATCCTCGTCATGAGCACTAGATGATGAGTCCGATGATGAAGAGATGGAGATTGAACGTATTCTTTTGGACCCATAATGATGATGAGAGATAGAGAGTGTAGATGCTCTGCTACAGATGAGAGTACCCTTCAAACTTGCTTGTGCACAACCCACGCAAAATAAACCCTAGATTGAGGCCAATGAAGAAAGTTGTGGTATGAGCTTTGATGATAGCTGAGGAGTCTTATGATTATGGGAGAACAGAAGAATACGCTTATATTATGGCACGTGAGAGACCAAGTAGACCACCACTCAGATTCTTAAACTTAAAAATTTGTCAACCCCACAGCGCGCAAGGCACATGCATGATTTCTTAGGGGCTAGTCTTGGCGCAGCGCGAAAGTGACTTTCATGGAATTATGAAATATCGACTTTTCAGCGCTAGCTCACACGGTGGCGCATGATGTAACTTCATGAATGCACACTGTGTACGCCCAATTTATATATCAGTAATGAATGCAATTGAAAACACCTACATGAACATGAATGCACCACACATTATTTATCAGGCATGAAATAAAATTGATTGAACTACTACTCTACTAAAGGAATGAAAAGAAAATAGGGGTAAAAATAATGGGTTGCCTCCCATCAAGCGCTAAGTTATAGTCAATTAGTTTGACTGTCTCTAAATCTCATATCGACGAGAGAATCGAGATAACGTTCTGTCTGTCCACCTCGTCACCAAAGTAATGCTTCAATCGCTGGCCATTTACCTTAAAAGGCTTGTCTGGAAACTGATCATATACTTCAATTGCACCATGCGGAAAGACAGTCTTCACTGTAAATGGACCTAACCATCTCGATTTCAGCTTTCCGGGAAAAAGTTTAAGTCCGAAATTATAGAGCAAAACCCTTTGTCCCGCTTCAAAATGTCCTTTCTATGATCTTTCACCATGCCATTTCTTCACTTTCTCCTTGTACAACTTCAATTCTCATATGCCTATAATCTAAATTCATCTAACTCATTGAAATGAGTAGACGCTTTCTCCCCAGCAGATGTCAAATCAAAATTGAGCTTCAGTATTGCCCAATAGGCCTTATGCTCTAGCTCCATAGGAGGTGGTGACAGCTTTGCCATATATACGAGTTGAAAAGGCGACATGCCTAACGGAGTTTTGTATGCTGTTCGATAAGCCCATACTGCATCATCTAACTTTAACGACCAATCTTTCCGTGTGGGATTCACAACTTTTTCCAGGATTCTCTTTACTTCTCGATTCGACACTTCAGCTTGCCCATTCGTTTGCGGGTGATAAGCTATAGCGATGCGATGGTTCACCCCATACTTAGCCAAAGAAGGTCAGAACCGCTGTTGTAAAATGATGACCGCCTTCATCACTAATGATAGCCCTTGGGGTCCCAAACCTCGTGAAAATGCTTTTGTGTAGAAATCTGAGTACGACCTTGGCATCATTAGTCGGAAGAGCTACAGCTTCAACCCATTTTGAGACATAGTCCATCATGAAAGCAAGATGTAGAGATTTCCACAGAGAAGAAACGAAGGGTCCCATGAAATCAATCCCCATACATCAAAAATTTCTACTTCAAGGATTGTATTCAAAGGCATTTCATTTCTTTTGAGATATTACCCACTCACCGACATCTATCACAATCACCGGACAAAATCAGTATGCATCCTTGAAAAGTGTCACAAGAGAATCCCGCTTATAAGTACTTTCTAGTCAGCGTTTTTTCACCACCATAGTGACCTCCATACACCGTAGAATGACACTCTTGCAAAATCCCTCGGTCTCGCTTATATGGAATACACCTTCTTATCACTTGATCGAGCACTATTTTAAAACAAGTAAGGCTCATCCCATATATACCATTTAACATCATCATGCAAAAATTTTTTTTTGATAGCCCACCAAATCGGAAGGTACCATCTTACTTACCGTAGTTCAAGTAGTCAGCGAACCATGGCACTTCCCTTTCACCACAAACAACCGCTTCATCCGGAAAGGATTCGTTGATCATAACGTTGTCGCTTTACTTCCTTTCCTGATTCTCGAGTCGAGATAAGTGGTCCGCCACTTGGTTTTTAATCCCCTTTCATCCTTGATTTCCAAGTCAAATTCTAATAATAATAAAATCCATCCGATCAAACGAGGTTTTGCATCCTTCTTTGCCACTAAATGTCGAATTACCACGTGATCCATATACACTATCACCTTTGTGCCAATCGATATGCTCAAAACTTATCAAAGGCGATACCAACGCCAATAACTCTTTCTCGGTGGTGGTATAGTTCAATTGTGCATCCGTGAGGGTCTTGCTGGCATAATAGATCACATGAAATATCTTGTCCTTCCACTGCCCCAAAACAGCCCCTACGACATAATCACTAGCGTCACACATCAACTCAAACGGCAGAGCCCAATCTGGTGCAGTAATCACTGGTTCTGAAGTTAGCTTTCTCTTTAAGTGCTCAAATGTCATCATGCAAAGCGCCATCAAAACTAAACTGTGCATCATTCTCCAATAGATTGCACAGTAGTTTAGTTATTTTAGAGAAGTCCTTGATGAATCTGCAATAGAAACCTGCATGCCCCAAAAAACTGCGAACACCTTTTATTGAGGTAGGTGGTGGCAAGTTCTCAATAATATCCAGCTTTGCCCTATCCACCTCAAGTCCCTTTTTGAAACCTCAGGTCCCAATATGATTCCTTCTTGACCATAAAATGGCATTTTTCCCGTTCAGCACCAAATTCGTCTCAACGCACCTCTTCAAAACCAAAACTAGATTCTCAAGGCATAAATCAAATGAGTCCCCAAAGACTGAGAAGTCATCCATAAATACCTCCACATTCTCCTCCACCATGTCTGAAAATATAGCCATCATGCATCTCTGAAAAGTGGCTGGAGCATTGCACAACCCGAAAGACATCCTTCTGAAAGCAAAAGTGTCGTACGGGCATGTGAAAGTAGTCTTTTCCTGGTCTTCTGGAGCTATCATAATTTGATTGTAGCCCGAATATCCGTCTAGAAGGCAATAGTACTCATGACCTGCTAATCTATCCAACATCTGATCAATGAATGGGAGTGGGAAGTGATCTTTCCTCGTAGCTTTGTTTAGCTTGCAGTAATCCATGCAAACTCTCCACCCCAATTCATCGCTCGTGTTGGAATTAACTCATTATTCTCATTGGTCACGATCGTCATGCCACCACCCTTTTTCGTAACACATCAGTCTCGGGCTCACCCATGAACTGCTTCGAGATCGGATAAATTATTCCTACATCTAACCATTTCAAGACCTCTTTCTTAACCACTTCTTTCATTATCGGATTAAGCCTCCTTTGTTGCTTTCAACCGCTTCATTGCTACCATCTTCCATCGTGATCTTGTGCATGCAATAAGAAGGGCGATCCTTTGATATCTCGCTATAGTCCATCCAATAGCCGATTTGAACTCGTCAAGCACTCAGAGCAATCTTTCCTCCTAATAAGATGTTAGTGCAAAAGTTTATAATCACGTGTAATTTTGAATCAAACTTAAAAATGCATACCTGAGGTGTTCGGGAAGTGGTTTTAACTCCAACTCTGGAGGTGACTCAAGAGATGGCTTTAACTTTACTAAGGCTTCCCCAGCTGTTGTTAATGGCTCTGCAGGTGGTCTAAATCTCCTAAATTGTGAGGTTGTATCCAGATATTACACAAATTCATCGAATTCCTCATCCTCCACCTCTGAACTCTCATTAGTGATATTCTTCAAAGGTTCATAATCTGCAAGACTCTGCACCTCATCCTTTACGATCCGATCCACCAAATCAACCAGAAAACATTCTTCTTCATCTGTTGGGAACTTCATGGCTTTGAAGACGTTGAAAGTGACCTCCTGATCCTGAACGCGCATAGTGAGCTCCCCTTTCTGCACATCTATCAAAGTCTTACCCGTGGCTAAGAATGGTCTCCCTAGTATGATTGGTATGCTTTTGTCCTCCTCATAGTCTAGAATGATGAAATCAGCCAGAAAAATGAACTTAACCACCTTTACCAACACATCTTCAACAATTCCACGTGGATACATGATGGATCCGTCACTAGTCAGTAATGATATGTTTGTCGGCCTTGAGCCAAGAATCCCAATCGATTGAACAACGACAAGGGCATCAAGTTTATACTTGCCCCGGATCACATAAACACTTACTAAAGTTCATCTTCCCAATTGTGCACGTAAATTGTGAAGTCGCCTTGATCCTTCAAATTTTGAGGTAATTTCATTGGAGCACCGCACCGCATTCCTCCGCCAAGGCCACCGCCTCAAACTCATCTAGTCTTCTCTTCCTCGACAATATACCCTTCATAAACTTTGTATAGCTTGGCATTTGTTCCAATGCCTCTAAGAAAATGGTATGTTAATCGCAGCTTTTTGAATACCTCCGAAACTTGTTTTGACTATTTGTCTTCCTTCCTTTAACTAACCTCTCACGGATATGGAACTTGAGGGTGAATTAGTTGTACCGACTCTTACCTTCTCTTCTGAATTTGCCTTGTCTTTCTCTTCCTCACCGAGCCTCGAAATTTTCCAGATTTTTCCTCTTCAGTCAACTCATTTCACTTTCATGCACGCACAGCGGCTTCCTTAGTATTATTAGGCGCGGCGCCGACTTGCAGTAACTCACAAATCTTTCCTCGATCTCAATGTGATCGCTGACACTGCTCCTTCCCGCCTCTTCTAGGATTTGTCTCGTGTTTACTTGGCAATGAACCTTGGGGCCTATTGTTAAGCATGCTTGCCATCCGCCCCATCCGAGTCTCAAGATTCTTGATAGCCACCGCTCAGCTTTTGATCATAACTTCAAGAGTTTTCCATGTATTTCAACATCATCTCCTCCATCTCTCGATTTCTTTTCGGGCCGTGGAGCAAATTTGGAGTGTGGTGTTGTTGTTGTTGAGAAAATCCCGTGGAAACGGGTGGTTTTTTGTAAACCGTATTTGAGATGAATGAGGTTGAAACCGATGGTTCTACCGAAACCGATTTTGTCGGTGTCCTTGGTTATTAGACCAACTAAAGTTCGGATGATTGCGGTTGTTGGGGTGGTATGTGTTCGAATTGACCTTGGTCTTTTCTCAGAGTTGCTCACATACTATATCGACTCGAAATGATAAAGCACATTGATCCGTGGAGTGTGACCCCACACACAAATCTCACAAACGAAAGGCAACTATTTTCACTTTGCTCTCTCGCCAAAGTATCAATTTTCTTAGCCATAGCCGCCATCCGTGCCGACAAATCTGTGTAATCACATCTACCTCCAACACACCGCAACCTTAGGTCAGTGGCATCCGAGTCAGAGGATTCGATAGTCATTTGCAACCATAGTCTCGATAAGCGTATAGGCCTCGCCATAGCTCTTTGCCCATAATGCCCCTCCTCATGGCCGCATCCACAATCTGGCCTCGACCGCCATCCCAAACCATTATAAAACGAGTTAATCACCATCCAATCTGCATACCATGATGCGGACATTTTTTCGAGCATCTCTTTGTATCGCTCCCATGCTTCATATAAGGACTCACCTTGTTTGTTGCTCAAACCGAGAGATAGTCGCCCTCATCTTTGCGCTTTGCCATTGGAAAGAACTTGGCTAAGAATTTCGTATAAGTCCTCCCATGTGGTTATTGACCACTTCGACGACAAAGAATGTAGCCAACTCCTAGCCTTATCTCTCAATGAAAATGGAAATAACCGTAGTCTAATGGCATCCTCCGTCACACCATTGTACCTGAATGTATCACAGATTTTAATAAAACTCAATAGGTGCTCATTCGGATCATTTGTAGTAGCACCCCCAAACTGAACCGAGTTCTGCACCATTTGAATAGTGCCTGGTTTAATTTTAAAGGTATTGGCTGATATCGCGGTCTGACTATGCTCGACTATAGTCCATTTATGTTTACATAGAATAATCTCGTAGAGCCCGATGCTCTTCCCTTTGCTCAAGTCTCTGTTCCTCAGCCATTCTGGATGTTGTACTGTCTAACTGTGCTTGCAAATTTCTTCGCACCCTCGCTTTCCAACCTCTTCCGTTTATGTTATCCTGTGCTGGTGTTAGTTCTAAGTTGGATGACCGCGTGTGCATAAAAATCTACAAGTACCTGAAACGAAAAACGAAACAAAAATAGAAATAAGAAATGATCAGACTTGTCTAGGTCATACAATATAGCTTTAAACTAATGATGATTATTTAAATTAACGCCTTTCCCCGGCAACGGTGCCAAAAACTTGTTGCCTCTTTTTCAGTTCTGATAAAAGAGCTCTAACTCATGCAAGCATACATGTGTCAACAAGTAATATAGAGTAAGTAGAGTATCGATCCCACAGAGAAAGTTGTTAAATTTAAACTATCATGCATCAATTAACTCACCGTATTTATATGCTTAGACTAATGACTAAAAGTGTTGAATTAAACTAATTGTGAATAACAACTAAAAATAAGAATACAAATAGAATAAATATAATCTGGAAATAATGGGACCCTAACTTCATTTAATATTTCATCTAATCGCCACTATCATGCAAGAAGTGTTCACATATCACAGGAAAATAGCCAAGAGCACAAATAGAGTTATAACCATTTTTCAATGCACTATAACCTACTTACACAGCATCTACAGATGTTAGACTCCATGTAATCACCAATACAACCAAAATCACTATATGTCTATGTGAAATTGCAATTATATTGATTTTAAGCACAAGCCCTTATTCTAGCTCATACGGTGAAACAAAGATATGTCTATCTAGTTCACAAAATACGCAAGCCATATACAACAAATTTCCATATTCGCATGTTATCATGATTACAATCCATACTTGCATGTTCATTGTCAATTCCATACAAATACTCGAGATTAATGGTGATCAAGCATTCATACATGTAAAACAATCATGATAAATATCCCATATGATATGCAAAACAACCCTAGCATTTAAGCGCAACCAAACTACATATTAAAATCTGTTAGAATCCCATAATGGAGTTTAGTTCATGATCGAACCAAAAGCCATTATGGGATCAACGCTAAACATGATCAATAAACAACAATTGAAATAAGAAAGATAGAACGATCAAACCCAATCGCTGAATAAAAACCAATGATAAACGCTTAAATCCTCATAGAAATCCAGTAGATAATAATGAAAATCCACAATGACGAGAATCCCAAGAAGAATTGGAGAAGAAGACGTTTTGGCTTCGTTTCTACGCTGAATCTCTCCCAAGGTGTAAACCCTAGTTACTATGATGAAAATACGCTCAAAATTATCAAGTGTACCTCTGACACCCGTCAGAATCATTTTTAAAAAAAGTACCCATCATTTAATTAAAATTAAAATAAAAAAAATCACAAGATCGACATTGCACCAGCCACCTCTCTCTAAGATATCATCATCGCGGTAACGCGAGACTTGCGAAAGTTTGCCTGCGTCAACCCCTTTCACACGCGGCGCGCTCTCTCTCCTCGTGACTTGTCCCGCTTCACGCCACAGAACTTGTAGTAGGTCATCATTGTCTAACCGGCATTTCATCATGAGGCGCGCTCCCAGTGCTATTCTCACACAACAGCACGCGACTTGCACTCTGCAGGTTCTGGTTCTGGTTTTTGCTTCTGTCATGCTGCTGCTATTTGTTCTTTCATGCTTGATCCTCTTGCTCCATGCTTGGTCTCCATGCTTCATTGTACCTCCATGCCATGCACATCCTCGTTTGTGCCTCACCTTCACGCATCTATTAGCCACGTGCCTTCTAATACCACCAAAATTAAGCCGATTCCTGCACTTATTCACCAAAAGGAGTTTTAAGTAAATGCAATGCAAAATAATGTGAAATGAAACTAAAACACAATAAAATGTACTTGAGATGGGAACAATTCGCATGAATTGGTATTCAATAAGTAGGTAAAAATACCACTTATCAAAAATCCATTTACAGTTTCGTAATTTTTCTGACCCTTAAAAATTCTGGAAAGTCATAATATAAGCATTGGACTGTTGATTATGATGAATGTCATAATAAAAGCATTTGACTGATGAAAATCATGGGTATATGTAGTATTAGTAAGTGTTATGATGATTTATGTTGGTTATTATGTGAAAACATAAAAGTTTCTTAGAAATCACAAAGGGTTGAAAATCAGATTTTGGTGAAAATGGAACATAAAATTCAATTGACAATATCTCCTATTATATTTTGAATTTTTGAGTGTGGTCAAGTTTTAGAGTTAGATCTATGAGTTTTCTAACTTATCCAAGTGGAATCACTGGAAAAGGTGTTGTAGATTTTCGTGTGTATTGATTTTAGCAAAGGAGTCAAAAACTGCAAAGTACCAAAAAGCTACTGCCCAAAAATTTAAAAGGGAATTTTCGGCCACTTAGTTTGTGAAATAAATTCCGGCCTTTTGGGACATGAAAATATATGGTATAAAGTACCTACTGTCCAAAAATGAGCTCATTCCGGCTTAAAATGAGCAAGTTATGACTATTTCAATATTTAGGTTTTTCCGACGAAAAAGGTTATAACCTGAGTTCTATAACTCCGATGACCATGAAATTTAAACTGGAAGCTCACGTTAACATGTGTAAGATCCTGCCAAGATTTGGGAATTTCTAGAGTTAACCTTGAGGTAGCTAATTTCTTAAGGAATTAATTAGAAATTGATTTTTAAAAAATACTTAAGGGAGTTGAAAAATTATAAAAAAATACTTGTTGTGTATGAAATATATGTATATATGTTTGGACAAAGGATAGAAAAATAATAAGTTAATTTGGTAATTTTTTATGAAAATAGTTTAGTTACGAACATATGAGTTAAATATGTTATGTGAAGTTGAAAAATTGGTAAATATGATTTTATGGCTTGAAAATCCTATATAAAGGTATATATACTGATTTTTGATGAGGGTTTTGATCATTGGTGATGATATCTTATGAGTATGGCATTTTTGAATGATTAAATGCATTATTTGGTAAAGCGTAAATAATTAAAAAAAATTGTTTATAAGTTTAAGAAATAATTAAAATATTGTTATAATATTAATGATATTAGATTATGAGATTATTAAGTGATTGATAACATTGGGATATTCTTGAATCCTAGATAAATTATATTATAAATGTTTAATATTTATCCTTTATTTCATTTAATTGATTCTTTATATCATTGTCATGATCCTCATGCTTATATTGTGTTGAAAGTCATCTGTGACTTATGTGCATAGATGGACTTGGTATGATTATGACCAGGGATTATTTGGTATAATCATGACCGTAATGTGGTAAAAGTCATCTTTGGCCCGTAGTGCATAGATGGACTTGGTATGATTATGACCGAGGATTATTCGGTATAATCACGATCAGATTGAAAACACGAATATCATTGGCCCGTAGTGCATGGATAATTCGTGGTCGTGATACTATTAAGCTGAGTCTCAGCATTATTGGTTTACAGTTGTATATCTTTGGCCTGTAGTGCAAAGATGAACTGTTGGTTATTGGTTATACAGTTGTATGTCTTTGGTCTGTAGTGCAAAAATGAATTGTTAATGAATATCTTTGGCCGTAGTGCAAAGATGAATTTATTAGTATGATTATGAGCATGAATTGTGATTTGGTATAGCCATGATTTTTGATGTTTCAGGTGAAGATAGGTGATGGAAATTATCTTCATCCTAGGTGCGAAGAGGAATTTAGAATCACAATTATGATTATGAGTTATTCATATGATTGTGGACAGGAATTGTTGATTGATGTAACAGGGATAAAACATTATTGGTGGACTTTTAATGTGGAGAAAATAATAGATCTGATGGTCTATTTGACTCTTCTAATGGATTGTTCGTTCCGCTGCAACTATGGTTGAAAAGTTTTATCATCTACCATATGTTCTAAATCTCTGATTTATTACTGATGAAGGCTATTGATAATTTAATTATCTTTAGTTATGATATTCTTTATCGGGTGAAATTTGGTTTCACCCTTTTTTGCTTCACAATTCCTTTCTGTGTAATAAGAGTGTAAATTTGGGTCGGCCGAGGGGGTAACAGGAGAATAGAATCGGTGGTCTATAGTCATAAGGGTTCTCCCTAAATAGTATGGAAATAATTTTATTGAGAATTTTAGATAAGTGTGTCGTATTATATACGTCATTAGATATTTAATTTTGGTGAACCGAATAGGGTGAGGTGAACCCAACTTTGGAAGGGTGTTTTGCCACTATCATACAAAATGTCTAATGACATACAACCTCGTGTTATCATAAGACAGGGTTATGCACATCCACTTGCTGAGTATATCTAGGAGCGCTACCTATATGATCTTGGAGTATATTTGAAATATAATTCTCACTTGGAGACAACGAAGAAAATTATATATCAAAAGAAGACTCACCATTGGAAAAAATGATGATAGCAATCTTTTTATTTTTCTTTGGGGTCTATTGGGTCAACCAAGGATAATTTTGTGGACATATGATATATATCATAACCTAGACGCATGGCCTCCCATGTACGAAGGTTTCCTTGAGCACTTCCCAAAGATTTTAATTTCTAAAACAGTTATTGACTGTACTTTTATGTAAAATACCTTTGTAAGGTGTTGTGGTCGAGGCACCATGAGAGTTACATATATTTTGTATTGAAACTCACAGCTTATCTGTTGTCGTACTCTGCACGACACTTCAATAGTTGTATAAATGAAGTTTGTATTTGATTTTTAAAGAGTGATATCTGGCGACTCGGAATGGGTCGTGTGGACCTATTTTGGGGGCGTCACAGGTTAAGATTATAACTTCTCTTGGTATTTCATTTAAATCATTTAACTTCCCATTTATAGCAATTAATTAATATGAATTGTTATCCAATAATGCTTTATAGTACTCACGCATTTCTTTCGAAAGACACATGAACAAATCCCCCTAAATCCATTCTCTACGAATCATAGAACACCCTAATCAATCAACTCACTATATTCCTATGTGAATCAAGTTAATTAGAGTTTTCAATGGATACAAACGACACACATATATATATATATATATTCCTATCCTACATGCTAATCATATTAACCCTATTTAGATTATATAAACAAATGTTATTATATCCACATCTCAATCTATACTCCATTTTTCAATTTTATATATATTATCATAATAATTGTTGGCCAAACAATTAATCAATAAATGCAAGATATAATAAACGATTCAATAAAAATCAACTTTCATTTAATGAGAAAGTTTAATTTAAACTACATACCAAGTTCTGATACAATCTTAATTAAAATTTAGTTCATAATGATAAAGGAAAACATCATCCAAATTAATAATCAAAACATCCCAGATAATTACAAAGATTAAAAATTAGAGAAAATATTAGAATACCTTGTTAGATTGCTCCTAATCCTTCGCTTGATCTTTAGTCTCTGAATCTCCTTCGTGTTTCCCTTATTGTTCTCTTTGTAATTGTCTTGATAATTAACTTGCTATGTCTTTTCTGAAGTCTTCTCCTATTTGAATTAGGCCAAACACTCATTAAGATTCCTATTTGGCTTCAAAATTCCAACTCATAAGCAAAACTTCAACAATGGCCTATACTAGTGCACTAGTTGCTAGACAAGGACCATGTATTTACAAAAATACCACTCACCTCCAATTTTAATGATTTAATTAATTAAATTATGAACTTGTGCAATAAATAACATAAATGTTAAAAAAAACAAATATTCATTTTATCAAAAAAATAAATTCGTACACCTCTTGCTAATTAAATTTCCCATATATTAAAATTTTCGTAATATACATTTAAACACAATTTTTTCTATTTTAAAAGTAAAATTTTAATGCCCATAAAAAGTGCAAATTTAACACAAAAAAATATATTTTTTCTAAATATTAAAATTTACGTGAAACAAACTTAGAAAATACTTGTTACATAATGAATCTTATAATTCATATAAAAAGTATTAAAAATTATGTTAATTTGTTTAATAAAAAATTTAATCAAAAAAATTTATTTCGTAAGATTTTAAAATTGAAGGAGATTTCAATAAATGTGTTTTAGGAATTTAGCTACTTGGTTATTTGGTGACAAGGATTCTAGTGTAAAATGTATGATTATGCGTCCAAATTACACCGTCCAATTTTCTCAGCATTTGTTTATGTTAGCCCTTATCAGGGGAATATAAACTTCATTGGATATTTGATATTTGGTGACCTGTTTTAGAGTTTGTTGATTTTATTAATTTACGGTCTAGCATTTGTTCTTATTGAATTTATATGAAAAACTTTAATTTTTATTAGAGCATGCACAAATTTTTATTACATAATTACATGCAATACATGTATGCCCACAATAAACAAAATCCACCTATCAGGTGAGGAATGTCGCTGCTTTTTCATTACAGATATGGGAGCTATTAAGATCAAGTCCTAATTGTTGTAAGTAATTTAACTAAAAATTGAAGGAGATTTTAATTTATAATGAGGGTTATTTATATTTTCTAGTACATTTTTAGAAAAAATTATAACAAAAGTGTATCTAGAAAATATTTACATAATTAATATATTTTTAATATTTTATTTACAAAATTAGTGCTTTAAATAGAAACATAATTGAAGATCTAGATCTGCTATACATTTCGTCCCTCAAATCCTCCACATCATGCTCATTTTCATCTAATTCCTCTATTTCTTCCCTATGAATCTTCTTTCCATTTTATCTCTCCTCTTTTTCGCTACTTCTTCTGTTCATTTTTTTCTCCACTTTTCTTCTACTTCTTATTCTACTTTTTAGACCTAACCATTAGCGAGTTTTAATCGGTCACTCTTCTCCTTCACTAAAATATTTAGGAATATAAATTGATGCATGTATATTTCTGTATTTATCTTCTGTAAGACCCCAAAATTTTTTTAAATAAAAAGGAATTTCCTTTATTTATTATTTTGAAATAGTAAGGGTTGATTTGATTAATGTGGATAGTTAAGGGTTAAATACTCAAATATTTCAAAATAAGCAAGTGGTTATAAAATATTCATTATCGCTTGGGGAATATTCGTTTGGTGGTGGAATATTAAATCTTTGTCGGGGAATATCTCATTTGACTACAAGCCCATGTGTGGGCCCCATAACGGAAAGTGATTGGATGAAAAAAACGACAAATATAAGTTGTTTTTAAATAACGGCGTAGTTGTTACCGTATACTGTTGGAATACCCGGTGGTTAAAAAAAACACTAATACGCGTTGTTGAATAGTAGCACACCGTATTGCACCAATTATTGATTCTTACGTAAGAAGGCACTACTCAATAATGGTTACAGTAATTACTGTTCAGTATTTTATTGAGTTAATAATTGTCAAGTTGATATTTTATATTCTTTGTTGTTTCAATAATTGTCATTACACGAAGATCTTTCATTATCAAAACAATAATTCATATTATCCTAATAATATTATTAGATAACATTATTGGCAATGTCTAGAAAGTTCTGCCTAAGGAGAGGTTTGGTCACCTAATTGCAGCGCCAAAGTAGAAGAAATTCTTATTGGAAAGCCCTCTTCCTTTCTGGGAGCGCACGTCACAATATTGTGATTACGTAATATTATTTGTGAATAATTAATTATTGATTTATATGATGAGGAAAATATTGATTTATGTGGATATAGATGGAGAAAATTTTAAAATGACAATTGTTGAAAATTAATATTTTATCTTTTTCCGATAAAATAATTCATTTAAATATATTATTTTAATAATATATTAACGGTGATATTTTTACAACGAATGTGGGATATATGAGTATACGAGGAGGAAGAGTATTTTGTTGCAATAAATGTTTAAAACATGTTAAACATGTCGGTGGACCCCATTTATTGATCGAAATTTGATTATAACTTTGTAAAATTGCCCGCTTTGTGGATTTCGGTCAATTTCTTTGGAATTTGGAAAACTTTCTTACGCAAAGTTGTAGAGAATTGAATTTCCTATAAAAATCGCGAGATTCAAATTTTCTGATGAAAAGAGCTATTTATTATGAATTATTGAAGTTCAAGCTCCAAAATAATTAATTTTTGAAGTTTTAATTATTTTATTATGAAAACGTTTTGTCATTAAAGGTGGGTCTTGCATGTGATGTAAATGCTGAATTCAGATCCTTAAAAGTGGGAGTAGGAATTTGTAATATTAATATTATTATTTTATTAAATTTTCTGCTTTGGTGTTCTAAGCATTTTCCTATAAATAGGGTGCTTAGGTTAGAATTGAAAATCACACCAGAAACTAAAGTTTTCTCTCTCTATATTATCGAGCGTATTCTTGTGAATATTTTGAGTATACTTTGAGTATTGCTATACGGTGCAAGTCCAAGTCATAGCCTATATCCTGGTTTTTTAATTTAGAAGACTTGATCTTTCGAGGTAAGGGATATTATTTTTTTCAGAATGATATTATTTCTTCAATATCATTATACCGAAATGTTGATCTGAAGTTTTATCAAATTTGGAACTTTTTCATGTCGGGTTACTATTCATGAGTTACTATTCACGAGTTACTATTTATGAATTACTATTCACGAGTTCTTATTCACGAGTACTATTCATGAAAGCGTGAAGATGTTTTTTGTGGAATTTCTATCTTTTGGTGTCGGAGTTACTATTCACGTATCGTCCACTATTCACGATACTGATACTATTCAATAGAAAAATAAAATTTCTTCTTTTAAATCTAAAACATCTATTCGGATACTAACTCGATTGTATCCATGTTTTGATCATTCTTGAATTTTACACCACTATGATTATTTTTGAGGTATTTTTGGGCGTGGATAAAACCAAGTCTGAATCCTTAATCCTTAATCCTTGTCATTTTGTTTCACTTTGGATTCGCTTTCTTTAAAAATATTTTCATCATCCTCGATCTTAAATGATGATATTATTGAATATCTTTGGCACCAGTAGGTGCAGATGAATGATTTCTGAAGAATATCTTTGGCCCAGTAGTGCAAGATGAACAGTGTTGAGATGAACATGACCGATTGATTAATATCTTTGGCTGAAGTGCAAAGATGAACAGTGTTTAAATGAACACGACCAAATCGATGAATATCTTTGGCTTTGTAGTGCAAGATGAATATTTGATTCCGGATGTATATTGATTGATGTTACTGGGGATAAAATATTGATGATGGACCGTTAAATTCATAGATTATAGTAGATTTCATTCTACGTAACTCTTCTATGAATTATTATTTCCGCTACTGAATATTGATTTAAAATTTGTTGTCTATTGTATTCTATCGATTTTTCCTGTTGAAGACTAACGATAATTTGTTGTATATTATCTTAGTCATAATATTCTTTACTTGGGCTAGTTGAGCTCACCCTTTTCCTTGTTGTTCCATTTTTCTTCTCGGGGAGGCGAGAATGTAATGAGTACTAGTCGGGTATGAAATGAAGGTTCTAGAGAGAGTTGTTTAGTAGTCCTCACCATTTTGTAAAATAATGAATCAATAATTATGATGGGGATTTATTTGCATGTGGATATTGTCTAGATGGCAATATCTCGTATTTAAACTCAAAGTTTATATGTTGTAATAATAAAGTTGTAGTTATTTACATCCATGTATTTTGGCGACTCGAGAATGGGTTGGATGGAATGGACCTATTTTAGGGGCGCCACAACTGGTATCGAGCTATAAGTAAAGAGCCTCGAGCCTCTCATTTGGTGACTTCTGTTGATGGGGAATGCACCGCCGGACTCTCCGTGGGGACGCCTGCTTTTCTTGGGCAAACCGATAGGTACCATTGTGAGGTCTTTGTGGTTGAAGCACCATGAGAGTCACATTAATATCGAGCTTAGGGATATGATCTCTGGCGGAGATCGGGGAATAGAACTAGGAGGGAGAGACGAGTAAATCCTTCGCTAGTGTGTCCTACCTAAGCTTATTTGTTAGTTGGTCAAGATATAGGGATATTATGTGATATATTGATTTCCTTAATTAACCCTTGTTTTATGACGATGTTTGAGAATGTCGATTGAGAATATTAACAATTGGAGTAAATGAGACCGTGGAGATGCTGTAGACTTACCAACGAGGAGAACGTCTGACAGTGGCAATGTTCCTCCCGTGAACAACACCAATCGAAAGCGATGATGAACGAGGGGATGTTTAGAAGCTTTTTGCGATTCATGCAAAATCGACGAGGAGACTCGTGTTCAAAATCTGAGGAGAAATGATAACAATTCACGGGTGGTCACACATTGCAAGCCGAGTTCAAAGAGTCGGGACCACCAGACTGCAGGGAAAGCCGGATCCGATTAAAGGCGAGACGTGGGTCAAACAAATTACCAAGATATTCGATGTCTTGGGATGCGGAGGAGAACGAAAGTTCCATTCGCGCCTTTTATGTTCCGTGGCGGCAGATTCATCGGTGGGAATCAGAAGCGTACCCATCCATTTGCACTCGGCGATGTCATGGGAGACGCGTTTGAAAGCAGTTCAATGACAAGTACTTCCCTAAAAGTATTCGTCATATGAAGGAAGTGGAGTTTATTAGACTAGAAAGCGAGAATAACATGACGGTGTCCCAAAGACGAGGCGAAGTTCGCGGAGTTATCCAGTTTCAGCACCTCATTTGGTGGAGAATGAGGAACGTGTGACGCGGATGTTTACGAGAGGTTTGAAACCCGACATACGCCGATATCTCATTTCTCATAAATTTTCTCTCTATTCAGATGTTGTCAGCGGGGCTCGGTTGTTAGAAATGAGATAACGAGTACGTTCAACCGAGGGACCATAACCGAGGATCATCTGAAGATAGCGGTCATCGAATAACGATAACCACGGAGAAAGAAGAATACAGAACAAAGGCGGTAACCACTCCGGTGGTAATCATGGCCATGAAAATAGAAGAAGCGAGTCGGAGGAGATTTTAAAAGAGGAGATTCAAAGACGACCATGTGAAGACGTCGGTAAAGATGTTAACTAGTTTTAAGGAGGAGAACGACCACCGGTCGTATGTTACAAATGCGGAAAAGAGGGACATATCACCAAAACCGCCCACAACAGTTCAAGGTATGTTATAATTGTGGAAAGGTAGGACATATCGCTCGAGATTGTCAAGAAATGAAACCTAGTTCAATGGGGACGGTGACTCAAAAGATCGTCCCGTAAAAGTCAAAGTCAACGATTCCGGAAGAGCGTTTGTTGTGATCTGGTCAAAATCGAGGAACCCGAACGGTTAAGTTAGCACGGGTTAGTTAATTATAAATTCTTACTGAAGTATATACCTTACTAGATATTGGTTCTACCCATTCTTTTATCTCTCTTACTTGCGCTCAACGTTTGAACTTGACTACGGAGAAATTAAACTTTGACCTATCTGTGGAGACTCCATTAGGAGAAACTTTCATTACATCCGTTGTTTAAAAATCTTGCTTGATTCAAGTTGGCACTATCACATTACCTGTTAACCTTATTTCTATAGAGATATTTACTTTTGATGTGATTTTAAGGTTAACTACTCATCATGCCAAATTGATTGCTTTTGTAAGGTTGTTAGTTTTCATATTCCTAAGCAACCCATTATTCAATTCAAGCAATCAAACCATTGTAGTCAAACATTTTCATATCAAGCCATGAAGTCATTCGTTTATTACGGATGTCAAGTTTTCTTAGTCCATGTTATGGATTTGAATAAAGACACGCCGATTTGAATAATATTCCCATTGTTATTGATTTTTCCCGACGATTTCTGAAGAATTTCTTGGCTTACTCCCAAAGCTCCGATATTAAATTTTGTATCGACTTTGAACCCGGTACAAAACTCATTTCTAAAATCTCATATCGAATGGCTCTATTGAACTTGAGGAGTTAAAAATTCAACTATAGAATTTGGTACTGAGCCTTTATCTTGTGACTTCCTTTGTGGAATTCACCTAAGCCGAACTCTCGTAGGGGCGTCATATTCGATGCGATAGTAAATCGATAGGTGTCATTGTGACGTCTTATCCAAGATTGGGATATGAGTCACGATTGAGAGCAACCTAAGTTAGTAATCGAAATACGTAGCTTTCTGGCTTAGTTGGTTATTATCGGAGATTCGTGGAAGGATTTTCTTGAATCGCTACTCGTTAACTTAAATGACTCGAAAAGATACAAAATTCATATGGAGCGAGGAATGCGAGAAGATTTTCCAAGAGCTCAAGAGGCGACTCATTTCGCACATATTCTAACCATACCATCTTGGAAAAGCGAACGTAGTAGGTGACGCGTTGAGTAGAAGATCATATCGGAACGAAAAGTGCGATGATGTCAAGTATACGACAGAGCCAACTTTAATAGAAAAAGTTAAGGTTGCTCAAGCCACCGAATCCGGAGTTGATCGTATGAAGAAGAAAGTACAAGAAGGAGCTATTAGGAAGCAAGAATTGATGAAGAAGGAATACTTGAGTCCACTCTAGACTTTGTGTTCCTAACGACTCGATTTAAAGTACAAGATTATGATGGAGGCACACAATCATGCATTTGCAATCCATCCTGGAAGTACTAAAATGTATCGTGATCTTGACATACATTTTGGTGGAACAATATGAAGAGAGAGATTGCAAAGTTTATCTCGATGTGTTTAACTTGCCAACGTGTAAAGGCGGAGCATTTTGTACCTAAGGGTCCGTTTGCAACCACTTGAGATTCCTAATGGAAGTGGGAACACATTACTATGGATTTACGTTACGGGTCTTCCTACGGTTTCTCAAGGCATCAATGCTATTTGGGTTATTGTTGATAGATTAACCAAGTCTTCTCATTTCTTACCAATACGAGAGACTTATTCCCTTGAACGTCTTACTAGTATGTACGTGAATGAGATTGTGAGGTTGCATGGCATGCCAGTATCCATAGTTTTAGATCGTGACCCAAGATTCACTTCATGATTTTGGGTTAGTTTGTAGAAAGCTATGGGCACGAATTTACGATTCGGGTTGGGCATACCATCCTCAAAACCGGATGGGCAATCGAAAAGGACTACTCAAACTCTTGAAGATATATTAAAACTCGTGTCCTAGATTTCAAAGGAAGTTGGGATAAGTACTTGCCATTGGTGGAATTCTCATACAACAATAGTTATTAAACAAATATAGGCATGGTTCCATTCAAGCATTATATGGACGAAAATGTCGTTCTCGATATGTTGGGATGAGGTGGGTGAAGCAACATTGTTGGGACCCGAAAGTTAAGACGTATGACTCACCGAAAAGATCCAAATGATTCGACAACGTATACAAACGGCACAAGATCGACAAAAGAGTTATGCGGATCTTCATCGAAAGGACGTGGAATGTAATGTAGGGGATCATGTATTGTTGCGAGTTGCTCCATGGAAGGGAGTTACAATATTTGGGAAGAGAGGAAAGCTCAATCCACGATTTATCGGTCCATTTCAAATTCTTGACCGAGTAGGAAATGTAGCCTATAGACTTGCGTTACCTCCGAGTATGTCTTGTGTTCATAATGTGTTTCACATATCTGTACTTAAATAAATATGTGAAAGACCCGAACCACGTTATTGAGTTAGAACCCAGGACGAGATAGCAAGACTTAACGTATGAGGAGGTACTGTCAAGATTTTGGATAGGAAGGAGCATGTCCTACGCGCAAAGGTTAGACCACAAGTTAAAGTTTTGTAGAGGAATCATCTTTATAGAAGAAATGACACGGAATTGGAAACGAAATGAAAGCGAGGTATCCTCACCTTTTGAAACACCAGTGCGTCACGTCAATTTCGAGGACGAAAATTTCATAAGGAGGGAGGTTGTAAGACCCCAAAATTTTTTAAATAAAAAGGAATTTCCTTTATTTATTATTTTGAAATAGTAAGGGTTGATTTGATTAATGTGGATAGTTAAGGGTTAAATACGCAAATATTTCAAAATAAGCAAGTGGTTATAAAATATTCATTATCGTCGGGGAATATTCGTTTTGGTCGTGGAATATTAAATGCTTGTCGGGGAATATTCATGCATTTGACGCAAAATGCAAATGTGTGGGCCCCATAACGGAAAGTGATTGGATGAAGAAAACGACAAATATAAGTTGTTTTTAAATAACGGCGTAGTTGTTACCGTTAATACTGTTGGAATACCCGGTGGTTAAAAAAACACTAATACGCGTTGTTGAATAGTAGCACACGGTATTGCACCAATTATTGATTCTTACGTGAAGAAGGCACTTTACTCAATAATGGTTACGATAATTCTTATTCAAAGATTTTATTGAGTTAATAATTGTTTATTGATATTTTATATTCTTTGTTGTTTGATAATTGTCATTACACGATATCTTTCATTATCAAAACAATAATTCATATTATCCGAATAATATTATTAGATAACATTATTGGCAATGTCTAGAAAGTTACATCTAAGGAGAGGTTTGGTCACCTAATTGCTTGTAGAGTGAAGAAATTCTTATTGGAAAGCCCCTCTTTCACAACCTCGCACGTTGTCAATATTGTGATTACAGTAATATTATTTGTGAATAATTAATTATTGATTTATATGATGAGGAAAATATTGATTTATGTGGATATAGATGGAGAAAATTTTAAAATGACAATTGTTGAAAATTAATATTTTATCTTTTTCGATAAAATAATTCATTTAAATATATTATTTTAATAATATATTAACGGTGATATTTTTACAACGAATGTGGGATATATGAGTATACGAGGAGGAAGAGTATTTTTGTTGCAATAAATGTTTAAAACATGTTAAACATGTCGGTGGACCCCATTTATTGACTGAAATTTGATTATAGCCTGTAAAATTGCCCGTTTGTGGATTTCGGTCAATTTCTGTTTGGAATTTGGAAAAACTTTCTTCTGCAAAGTTGTAGAGAATTGAATTTCCTATAAAAAATCGCGAGATTCAAATTTTCTGATGAAAGAGCTATTTATTATGAATTATTGAAGTTCTGAAGCTCCAAAATAATTAATTTTTGGAAGTTTTAATTATTTTTATTATGAAAAACGTTTTTGTCATTAAAGGTGGGTCTTGCATGTGATGTAAATGCTGAATTCAGATCCTTAAAAGTGGGCGTAGGAATTTGTAATATTAATATTATTATTTTATTAAATTTTCTCCTTTTTGTGTTCTAAGCATTTTCCTATAAATAGGGCTTGGGTTAGAATTGAAAATCACACCGAACTGAAGTTTTCTCTCTATATTATCGAGCGTATTCTTGTGAATATTTTGAGTATACTTTGAGTATTGCTATACTGATGCAAGTCCAAGTCATAGCCTATATCCTGGTGTTTCAAATTTAAATCTTGATCTTTCGAGGTAAGGGATATTATTTTTTTTCGTAATGATATTATTTCTTCAATATCATTATCTTTGAAATGTTGATCTGAAGTTTTATCAAATTTGGAACTTTTTCATGTCGGGTTTACTATTCATGAGTTACTATTCACGAGTTACTATTCATGAATTACTATTCACGATTCTTATTCACGAGTACTATTCATAAAGCGTGAAGATGAAGATGTTTTTGTGGAATTTCTATCTTTTGGTGTCTGAGTTACTATTTACGTATCTGTAGACTATTCACGATATCTGACTATTCATTCACGTATCTGATTATTCAATTTAAAAATAAAATTTCTTCATTTCGTCTAAAACATCTATTCCGGATACTAACTCGATTGTATCCATGTTTTGATCATTCTTGAATTTTACACCACTATGATTATTTTTGAGGTATTTTTGGGCGTGGATAAAACCAAGTACTGAATCCTTAATCCTTAATCCTTGTCATTTTGTTTCACCGGATTCGCTTCTTTAAAAATATTTTTCATCATCCTCGATCTTAAATGATGATATTATTGAATATCTTTGGCACATGAGTAGCAAAGATGAATGATTTCTGAAGAATATCTTTGGCTCATAGTGCAAAGATGAGCAGTGTTGAGATGAACATGACCGATTGATTAATATCTTTGGCTCAGAGTGCAAAGATGAGCAGTGTTTAAATGAACATGACCAACCGATGAATATCTTTGGTGTAAGACCCGACTTTTATAAATAAAGATGAATTTTTCTATAAATATTATTTTTGAATATTATGGAATAAATTTGATATAATGTTATAGTTGTGGGTAATATTTATAAATTTTGCAAAAGTATGCAAGTTGTTATAAAATATTCGTTTGTCCGGAATATTCTTTTTGTTAGGAATATTAAATAAATGGCTCAATCATTGGTGGACCCCACAATGTAATTATTGTTTGGATTGAAAAATGACAAAAATATTTTATAAAAATAACGGAGGTGTTACCGTTAAAACTGTTGAACTACCCGGTGGTAAAGTAAGAATACGTCTGAATAGTAGTTAAGTAGTACACTACGGTATTGATTATTGATGCTTACGTGAGAAGTCACTCATTATGCTCAATTATTACTACGATAATTCTTTGCGTCATATCTCTTATATTATTGATTCAATTATTGTCACAATATCATCATCATATAATATGTTATAGTATTAAATCAATAATTGAGACGACAAGTTATAAATGATTAATAATTGTTGAAAGATTAAATATGTGTTGATGAAAAAAAATGATTTGTGGTAAGTTTGATTATTTTATGGGGGCTCGTATGTCATCATCTAAGAGTCTCTTCGTCGATAGTATTTACCTTCACAATAGTAATTACCTTCGTCGATAGTAATTACCCTTGTGAATAGTATTTACCTTCGTCGATAGTAATTACCTTCGTCGATAGTAATTACCCTTGTGAATAGTATTTACCTTCAAATCGATAGTAATTACCTTCGTCAATAGTAATTACCCTTGTGAATAGTATTTACCTTCGTCGATAGTATTTACCTTCGTTAATAGTAATTACCTTTACCATCGTCGAACCACTTGTCGTTTCACATTACAAAGATCGAACCACTTGTCGTTTCACATTACAAAAGCGTCAAACCAGATCGTCGTCAAGCCACTTGCCTTTTCACACGGCAGTGCTAAGCTAGAAATCTTCTATAAATAGAGGCTGGGGGGCTTCATTATTTTCACGAATTCATTCAATCTATAGAGAGAAAAAGTATAGAGAGAATAAGAGAGAGAAGAAGAAGAGTATTTTGTTACTACATTCTTTGCGATTATTCAATCTCCTACCAAATGTAAGGGTGTTATTCTTTCTTATTCATGAAGAGAACTGTTGTTATTCCATTGCTTATTATTCTGTTGGAATAACCTGTATAAGTGGTTTACCCTATACTTGGTGACATTCTTCTATTATTCTGTTGGAACATCCTGTGCATGTGTTTTTTACCGGACTGGTTTCGTCTTTATTATTATTACATTGGAACATCCTGTTGCGTGTGTTTTACAATTTGACACGGTTCCATCTTTATTATTACTGTTGGAACATCCTCATGCGTGTGTTTTTTACACCGGACTGGTTCCGCTTTTATTATTCTCGCTGGAATATCCTATCATGTGTTTTACACCGGATCTCGTTCCATCTTTATTATTCTACATTTGGAACATCCCAGCTTGCGTGTGAATTTCACACGACTTCGGTTCCGTTATTTATTATTACATTGGAATAACTTTTCTGCATGCGGCCTATCGCATGTATGGTGATTTCTTTTGTTATTCCATTCTTTATTATACCCATTGGTTAAAACTTTGACTTCTATACTCCATGAAATTAGTAGAATATCCTTGATATTTGCGTTTCATCCAAAGATCTTTTCATGGAAATATTCTTCCGATCATTCTTGAATTTTACTCTACAAAACAAGATCATGTTGACAATTTAGGCGTTAATAATTCTGGATAAAATAATTCTTGAACTTGTTTTATTGAATTCTTATATCATTGTCATCATCCTCGTGTTTATATTTTTTTTTGAAAGTCATCTGTGGCCTGTAGTGCATAGATGGACTTGGTATGATTATGACCAGAGATTATTCGGTGTAATCACATGGTAGTAATATTACAAATGATGTGATAAAAATCCTCGATGGTAGTAGTGCATTGATGGACAGTTGTTGGCATGATCATGACCATTAATGAATACACAAATATTCTTGGCCCGTAGTGCATGAATAATTGTGGTCGTGATACTTAAGAATATCCTTGGCCGTAGTGCAGGGGTGATTCGATGATGTGAAATATTTATTAAAGCTGAGTCTCAGCTATAAACAGTGATGAAAAACCTTTTAAAACCTAAAAGATAGTAGACTTTATTTTCTACTTGACTCTTTTAATGGATTGCAGATTCATTGCAGCTTAAACCGGTTTATACATTGTATTTTATCGGTTTAACATTATTGAAGACTATTGATAATTTATTCGCATTATCTTAGTCATAATATTTCTTCTTGGGCTAGTTGAGCTCACCCTTTCTTTCACCGTTCTCTTGAAATGATAATATAAATTTGGGACGAGTCGGGAAACGAGTGATGGTCCCGAAGATAGCATTAGTAGTCCTCACTATTACGTAAAATAGTGTGATAATAATCATAATGAGGACTTTTTATTTGAGTTTGTATAATATCTAGTAGACGATATTTGTATTTAAACTCACGCTTTATGTCGTATTGTACACCTACGCTTATGTTAATAAGTTGTTTTTAAATTACATACCATGTAAGTGTCGACCCAAGATGGGTGATGTATACCTAATTTTGGGGGCGTCACGGTTGGTATCGAGCTTAGGGATATGATCCTGGCTAAGATGTGAGAATAGTACTAGGAGGGAGAGCAGGAATACCTTGTTAGTATGACCTACCTAAGTTTATGTGATATTTTATTGGTTGGTCACCGAGATAGGGATAATTTGTTACATGTCAATTAACCTTTTGTTTTGTGGCGATGTCTCTAAAAATGACATCCGAGAATGTTGAGAATAGCAATGGAGCGCAGAGCGATTGTTGATTCACCACATATCAATAATCGAGGATAATGTGCATCGAAGGCGATAATCCTCATGCAAACAACAACACCGACCAAATGACGAATGATCAAATGTTCGAGGCTTTATGCAATTTATCAACAATGAAAGAGAGCGACTCTGTCCAAAACGTAGGTGGAAACACGGAAAACTCTCGGTGGTCACCGCTAAACAATTTAAGGAGCCGACCCACCGGAGTTTAAGGGAGAGCCAAAACCACTTCAAGCGGAAGCATGGATAAAGCAGACACAAGATATTTGATGTCTTGGGATGCTCCGAGGAGCAAAGGTTCCTTTAACCTTTTATGTTGTTGCGGAGAGGCGGATTCTTCGGTGGGAATCGGTAAACGTACTCAACCAAATTGTCTTCAAGATATCTTGGGAGAAGTTCCAGAGAGTCGTTCAACGACAAATACTTTCCCGAAAGTATTCGCCACATGAAGGAGGTGGAGTTTATCAAGTTGGAAGAAAACAATATGACCGTGTCGCATGATACGAGGCAAAATTTGCGGAGTTATCACGGTTCTCGTCCCCACTTGGTGGATAATGAAGAGAGAATGGCGCGAATATTTTTAAGAGGTTTGAAGCGGGAGATACGTCGACATCTTATTTCTCATAAACCGTGTGTTTGTATTCGGATGTTGTAAATAGGGCTCGATTAGTGGAGCGATAATGAGTCAACGTAACTAAAAGAGAGCGTATTAAGCAAAATTATAATACCAAATGAGAATAGTCATCGAGGCGGTGACAACAAGCGTGGAGGAATCAACAGGCGATATGGTAACCACTTGGTGGTAATCAAGGCCAAAACAATAAGAATGGACATTTCAAGAAAAGGAGATTCAACAATGATGGAAAGACGTCGTACCAAAGACCCATTGTTAAGGAAGGAGAAAGACCACCTATCATATGCTTCAAATGCGGAGGAGAGGGACACATCGATCAAACTGCACGTCATGCCATCCAAAGCATGTTATAATTGTGGAAGAAGGTCACTTAGCTCGATTTTGTTGTTCTCAAGACAAATTCAGCTAGGATGGAGGCACCAAAGGCCATCCCGAAAAATTCAAAACCAGAAGTAGTGCAAGGAGAGCATTTGTTGTGACCTCCCAAAGAGCAAGGAATCCGAATGAGGTCATCACGGGTAAGCTTATCATAAACTCTAATGAAGTCTATACTTTATTTGATACCGGTTCTACCCATTCTTTTATTTCTCCTACTTGCGCTCATCGATTAAATTTGACTCGGAGAAATTAGACTTTGACTTATCTGTGGAAACTCAGATTTGGGAGAAACCTTCATTACATCCAATCGCTTATAAGTCTTGTTTGGTTCAAATCGGTACCCTCACATTACCTGTCGATCTTATTTCATTAAAAATACTTGCATTTGACGTGATTCTAGGGATTGATTGGTTAACTACTTATCATGCAAAAATTGATTATTTTAAATAAGGTTGTTAGCTTTCATATTCCTAATCAACCTATTATGCGAATTCAAACGACCAAACCATTAAAATCAATCACGGTCATCTCAAGCCATAAAGCTATTCGTTTATTGAAAAACGGATGTCGAGCTTTCTTAGCTCATGTCACGATTTAAATAAAAATACGCCGCTTTTAAACGATATTCCTATTGTTAATAAATTTCTGACGTATTCCCGAAGAACTTCCCGGCCTACCCTGAGGCGTGAAATTGAATTTTGTATCGACCTTGAACCCGTAAGACAAAACCTATTTCCAAAGCCCCATATCGAATAGCTCTATTGAACTTCGAGGAGTTAAAGACCCAACCTGCGAGGAATTGTTAGACATTGGCTTTATTCGTCCCTAGTACTTCTCCTTGGGGTGCTCCTGCTACATTCGTGAAGAAGAAAGATGGGAGTATGCGACTTTGTATTGATTATCGGGAGTTGAATCACGTCACCATCAAAAATAGGTATCCATTGCCACGTATTGATGACTGTTTGACCCGATTGCAAGGAGCCAAATTCTTTTCAAAGATTGATCTTCGTTTAGGATATCACCAATTGAAGATTAGAACCACGACATTCCAAAGACTTTCGGAACTCCGATGCGGGCATTATGAATTCCTAGTCATGTCCTTTGGATTGACTAATGCTCCTATTTGCCTTCATGGATATGATGAACCGAGTATTCAAGGAATATTTAGATCACTTTGTGGTCGTCTTTATTGATGACATCCTTATTTATTCCAAAAGCCGTGAAGATCATGAGCAACACTTGAGGTGACACTCCAAAAGCTTCGTGAATATAAGCTTTATGCCAAGTTGAAGAAATGCGAGTTCGGCTTGAAGAAGTAGCATTCCTTGGGCACGTGGTATCAAGTCATGGAATATCTGTTGACCCAAAGAAAGATTGAAGCTATTCAAAGTCGGGAACAACCTAAATCGATGGCCGAAGTCACGTAGCTTTCTCGGTTTAATTGGTTATTATCGGAGATTCGTGGAAGGATTTTCTCGAATCGCTATTCCATTGACTCGGTGACTTTTGGAAAGATACAAAGTTTCGGTTGGAGCGAAGAATGTGAGAAGAGTTTTCAAGAACTCAAGAGGAGACTTATTTCAAAGACTGCTCGACAATACCATCCGCTCGGAGGGATTTGTCATCTCATGATGATGCTTCGCAAAAAGGTTGGGATGTGTTCTCATGCAACATGGAAAAGTAATAGCTTTATGCCTCGCGACAACTCAAAGAATATGAGAGGAATTATCCTACTCATGATCTAGAGTTAGCATTTGTTATCTTTTTACACTTAAAATTTGGAGGCATTACTTGTATGGGGAGAAAGTGGAGATCTTTACGGATCATAAAAGCCTCAAATATTTCTTCACTCAAAAGGAACTCAACATGCGACAACGACGTTGGCTTGAACTGTTGAAAGATTATGATCATACCATCCAATACCATCCCGAAAAGCGAACGTGGTAGGCGACGCGTTGAGTAGAAAATCATATGCAAGCACGAAAAGTGCGATATTATCAACGCAAAGGCCCATTTTGTGTGACTTGCAAAGGATGGAGATAGAATTAAAGACTCAGGGGACGCGTGTGATGATAAGCGGTATCTGAAAGTAGAAACCGACTTTTAATTGATAAAGTTAAAGTTTTTTACGCACTCTGAGAAATGATGATGCGTGTGAGGAAGAAAGTCAAGAAGGTGCTTTATCTTAGGAAGCAAGAATCGATGAAGAAGGAATACTTGAGTCAACTCCGGACTTTGTGTTCTAACGACCACGATTTAAAGTATAATATCATGATGGAGGCACACAACACACCATTTGTAATCCATCTCGGGAGTACCAAATGTATCATGATATTCGTCATACATTTTGGTGGAGCAATATGAAGAGAGATAATACTGTTTATCTCAAGGTGTCTAACTTGTCAACGAGTTAAAGCGGAGCATCAAGTACCAAAAGGTCCATTGGAACCACTTGAAATTCCGAATGGAAGTGGGAGCACATTACCATGGATTTCGTTCTGCGGGTCTTCCTAAGGTTTCTCGGGCATTGATGCGATTTGGGTCATTGTTGATAGGTTGACCAAGTCTCTCATTTCTTACCGAATCGAGAAACTTATACACTTGAACGTCTTGCTCAGTATGTACATAAACGAGATTGTAAGATCGCATGGTATGCCAGTATCCATAGTTTCGATCGAGACCCAAGATTCACTTCACGATTTTGGGTTAGTTTGCAAAAAAGCTATGGGCACGGACTTACGATTTAGCTTCGGCATATCATCCTCGAGACGGACGGACAATCGGAGAGGACTATTCAAACTCTTGAAGATCTATTAAGACTCGTGTCCTTGATTTCAAGGGAGTTGGGACAAGTTCTTACCATTGGTGGAGTTTTCCTACAACAACAGTTATCAAGCAAGTATTGGCATGGCTCCATTCAAGCGTTGTATGGAAGAAAGTGTCGCTTCTCCAAAGATTCGGGATGAGGTGGGTGAAGCAACGTTGTTGGGACCGGAGTTGATGCGTATGACTACGGAAAAGATTCAAACGATCCGACAACGTATAAAAACCTCACAAAATCGACAAAAGAGTTATCTTGATCTTCATCGAAAGGACGTGGAATTCGATATAGGAGATCATGTGTTGTTAAGAGTTGCTCCATGGAAAGGAGTTACAAGATTTGGAAAGAGAGAAAACTTAACCCTCGATTCATCGGTCCATTTTAATCCTCGATCGAGTAGGAATCGTGGCCTATAGACTCGCTTTTCTGCCAAATATGTCTAAGTGTTCATAACGTTTTTCACATATCTATGTTACGTAAATATGTGAAAGACCCGAACCATATTATTGAGTTAGAACCGGACGAAATAGCGGAAGATTTGACGTATGAAGAGGTTCTGTTCAAATTTTGGATAAGAAGGAACATATTCTACGCTCCAGGTTATACCTCAAGTCAAAGTTTTGTGGAGGAACCACGATGTTGAGGAAATGACTTGGGAGTTAGAATCGAAATGAAATCAAGGTATCCTTACCTCTTGACATACCAGTGCGTACCCTAATTTCGAGGGCAAAATTTCATAAGAAGGGAGGTTGTAAGACCCAACTTTTATAAATAAAGATGAATTTTTCTATAAATATTATTTTTGAATATTATGGAATAAATTTGATATAATGTTATAGTTGTGGGTAATATTTATAAATTTTGCAAAGTATACTGAAGTTGTTATAAAATATTCGTTTGGTCGGGAATATTCTTTTTGTTAGGAATATTAAATATGAATGGCTCAATCATTGGTGGACCCCACAATGTAATTATTGTCGGATTGAGAAAATGACAAAAATATTTTATAAAAATAACGGTAGGAGGTGTTACCGTTAAAAGCTGTTGAACTACCGGTGGTAAAAGTAATGCGATGTCTGGCAGAATTGCATAAGTAGCACACGGTATTGATTATTGATGCTTACGTGAGAAGTCACTCACTATATTTCAATTATTACTTTACGATGATTCTTTGCATCATATCTCTTATATTATTGATTCAATTATTGTCACAATATCATCTCATATAATATGTTATAGTATTAAATCAATAATTGAGACGACAAGTTATAAATGATTAATAATTGTTGAAAGATTAAATATGTGTTGATGAAAAAAATGATTTGTGGTAAGTTTGATTATTTTATGGGGGCTCATATGTCATCATCTAAGAGTCTCTTCAATCGATAGTATTTACCTTCGTCAATAGTAATTACCTTCGTCGATAGTAATTACCCTTGTGAATAGTATTTACCTTCGTCGATCGATAGTAATTACCTTCGTCAATAGTAATTACCCTTGTGAATAGTATTTACCTTCATCGATAGTAATTACCTTCGTCAATAAGTAATTACCCTTGTGAATAGTATTTACCTTCGTCGATAGTATTTACCTTCGTTAATAGTAATTACCTTTACCGGACGTCGAACCACTTGTCGTTTCACATTACAGTGCGTCGAACCACTTGTCGCTTTCACATTACGGCGCGTCAAACCCGATTAATCAAGCCACTTGCTTTTCACACTACACGGCGGTGTCTTAAGCTAGAAATCTTCTATAAATAGAGGCTGAGGGCTTCATTATTTTCACGAATTCATTCAAGCTATAGAGAGAGAAAGTATAGAGAGAATAAGAGAGAAGAAGAAGAGTATTTTATTCTACTACTCGCCGCTGCGATATTCAATCTCCTACCAAATGTAAGGGGTGTTATTCTTTCTTATTCATGAAGAGAACTGTTGTTATTCCATTGCTTTATTATTACATTGGAATAACTTTGTATAAGTGGTTTACCCTATACTTGGTGACATTCTTCTATTATTACTCATTGGAACATCACATGCATGTGTTTTACACGGACTGGTTTAAATCTTTATTATTATTCATTGGAACATCACATGTATGTGTTTTACACCGGACTGGTTCCATCTTTATTATTCTGTTGGAACATCCTCATGCATGTGTTTTACACCGGACTGATTCCGCCTTTATTATTCTCATTGGAATATCCTATCGTGTGTTTTACACCGGATGCAGTTCCATCTTTATTATTACATTTGGAACATCCTCGTTGCGATTGTGAATTTCACGACTGGTTCCGTTATTTATTATTCATTGGAATAACTCATGCATGCATGATCTATCGCATGCATGGTGATTTCTTTTGTTATTCCATTCTTTATTATACCCAGTTGGTTAAAACTTTGACTTCTATACTCCATGAAATTAGTAGAATATCCTTGATATTTGCGTTTCATCCAAAGATCTTTTTCATGGAAATATTCTTCCGATCATTCTTGAATTTTACTCTACAAAACAAAGATCATGTTGACAATTTGACGTTAATAATTCTGGATAAAATAATTCTTGAACTTGTTTTATTGAATTCTTATATCATTGTCATCATCCTCATGTTTATATTTTTTTTTGAAAGTCATCATGGCACAGTAGTGCGTAGATGGACTTGGTATGATTATGACCGAGAGATTCTTCGGTAATCATGGCCGTAATATTACAAATGATGTGATAAAAATCCTCGATTAGTAGTAGTGCATTGATGGACAATTGTTGGCATGATCATGACCATTAATGAATACACAAATATTCTTGGCCGTAGTGCATGAATAATTGTGGTCGTGATACTTAAAGAATATCCTTGGCCGTAGTGCGGGGTGATTCGATGATGTGAAATATTTATTAAAGGCGAGTCTCGACTATAAACAATGATGAAAAACCTTTTAAAACCTAAAAGATAGTAGACTTTATTTTCTACTTGACTCTTTTAATGGATTAGTATTCACATTGCGATTAAACCGGTTTATCTATTGTATTTTATCGGTTTAACATTATTGAAGACTATTGATAATTTATTCTGCATTATCTTAGTCATAATATTTCTTCTTGGGCTAGTTGAGCTCACCCTTTTCTTTCACCGTTCTCTTGTGAAATGATAATATAGGCGGACGAGTCGGGGAAGCGAGTGATGGTCTGAAGATAGCATTAGTAGTCCTCACTATTCGTAAAAATAGTGTGATAATAATCGTAATGAGGACTTTTTATTTGAGTTTGTATAATATCTAGTAGAGCGATATTTGTATTTAAACTCACGCTTTATGTCGTATTGTACCACGGCAGTTATGTTAATAAGTTGTTTTTAAATTACATACACATGTAAGTGTCGACCCAAGATGGGTGATGTATACCTAATTTTGGGGGCGTCACATTTGGCTTTAGAGTGGAAAGATGAATATTTGATTCCGGATGTATATTGATTGATGTTACAGGATAAAATATTGATGATGGATATTAAATTCATAGATTATAGTAGATTTCATTCTCTACGTAACTTCTTACATGAATTATTATTTCACATTGCGAATATTGATTTAAAATTTGTTGTACATTGTATTCTATCGATTTTTTTCCTGTTGAAGACTAACGATAATTTGTTGTATATTATCTTAGTCATAATATTCTTTACCGGGCTAGTTGAGCTCACCCTTTTCCTTGTTGTTCCATTTTTCTTCTCGGGAGGCGAGAATGTGGCGAGTACTTAGTCGGGGTATGGAATGAAGGTTCTAGAGAGAGTTGTTTAGTAGTCCTCACCATTTTGTAAAATAATGAATCAATAATTATGATGGGAATTTATTTACGTGTGGATATTGTCAGATGGCAATATCTCGTATTTAAACTCAAAGTTTATATGTTGTAATAATAAAGTTGTAGTTATTTACGTCATTACGTATTTGGCAACTCAGAATGGGTTGGATGGAATGGACCTATTTTGGGGTTGTCACATCTTCCTCTAGTAAATTCTTAAATTGGTAACTTAAAACTAATTAAGGTAGCTTAAAAAATTAACATTTGATCATGTGGGGTGAGGACAGTTAAGTTCACGACACTGACACAATGCTATTCCAACTTAACTTTAAAAAATTATTAATTTTTTATATTAACAAAGGTAACCAATTCAGTTGTATTGGGTTATCCATTAATTATAAAAAAAAAATTAAGAACAGTTTTCAAGTGTTACCTGGATTTGTTCTCTTCAACATGTGCAACCATGCACTGTTTTATTGGGTTATGTAATGGTCGTCGTCGGTATATTTTTTTCATAATGCAGTTGGTAGCCAAACCTTCATACAAAGGTAACCAATTCAGTTTCATTGGGTTACCAATTAATTATAAAAAATTTAAGAATAATTTTCAAGTGTTAGCTGGATTTATTTTCTTCAACATGTGCAAACATTAACAGTTTATTGGTTTCTGCAATGGTCGCCGTCAGTACATGTATTTGTTTATGGTGCATTTGTTAAGCAAACCTTCATACAAAGGTAACTATTTTAGTTAATGTGGGTAACCAAATACTCATAAAAAAAAATTCAGAACAATTACTAAGTGTTACATGCATTTGTTTTCTTTATCTTGTTAAACCATGATGAAATCAAAGAGTAGTCGTGTGATTTTCCTCTTACTTAATGTAAGAAGAAAAAAATACAAAATATTACTCACTCCGTTCCTAAAAGATTGTCGTTTTAGAAGAAAAAATTTGTTCCAAAAAGTTTGTCGTTTACAACTTTCGAGGAGAATAAATTATTTATTTTCCTATATTACCCCTACCTTCTCTCATTGTTCCAAGAAATTCTCTTCCTTGTATTAATAATTTTCAACTTCCCATAAAGGGGTAGTGATGGAATTTTAAACAAATTTTACTTGGTAAATAATACTTTCTTAATCCATGTGCAAAAACCTTAAACGACAATCTTTTATGAACGGAGGTAGTATTCAATATTGTGTAACACAATCTCGGTTATCTTACATCAATAAAAAGATGTAGTTGGTAGCTACACAATTTCGGTTACCTTACATCAATAAAAAGGTGCAGTTGGTAGCCAAACCTTCATACAAAAGTAACCATTTTAATTTTTGTGGGTAACCAAATAGTCATAAAAAAATACAATACAATTGCAGTCTCTAGCACAAGATGTATAGAAAGTAACACCAACAGAAATTGCAACAGCTGTACCAACAATCTCAAAATTTAGAAAAGATTGGTGGAAAACATCACGATTTGATACCAGACTTTGAAAATGATTTTCCACGGCTTTCGTCATGCAAACTGCAGATGGAGGCTGGTCTGCATATTGAATAACATTATTTTGAACTCTTTTAAGCATGTCATAGTAACAATTGCGCACAGTTTCATTCTTTCTCTTCTTAGATGCAGAGAGCTCATACTGAACCTATGGATTGCCATCTCTAATCATATGAGTTTCTTTCTTATCTGGTGGTGCCAGGAGTGATGACGACGACGATGAATATATGGTGTTTACGGGTTGCATTCTGAAATTGGGCAGTCCAATGTCTATTATACTGATGTCAATTATGATGAGATATTGGTCACTTTTATGGATCAGATACAGAGCATCCTGATGGAGAAAACATTGACACAAGTCATATCAATTCTTTGCTGTTATCAGACACTTTCGAAACACAGGATCCGGAAGGAACCACAAAAATTGGGGAAAAAGATGATGAAAGAAATTATTGTAATGGTTGTGAAGATACACCTCCATATGATGTGGATGAAGGGGAGGGGAGAGGCAATGATGAGAGAATGGGTAGATGAGAAGTATATAGTTTAATATGTTTTGTTATTGTGTTGTATTCTTTTTATAATTATTTTGTGGATGCACTAATTTTGTAATTACTTTCTAATTGTTGTATAGTATTGTAAAGAACCCTTATAATAAAGCTGTGCGTAAAATTCGTTTCGTAACAATTTTTTTTAAAATTTGTTTTACGTAAATTTTAATATTTAGAAAAAAAAAAATATTTTTTTGCGTTAATTTACACTTTTTATAGGTATTAAAATTTTATTTTTACATTAGAAAAATTATGTTTGAATGTATATTACGGAAATTTTAATATTTGAGAAATTTAATTAGTAAAAGTGTATGAATTTATTTTCTTGATAAAATAAATATTTGTTATTTTTGACATTTATGTTATTTATTTCATAAGTTCATAATTTAATTAATTAGATCAAGTTAAATGAAAATAATAAAAGTTTGGGGAAATATTTGACTAACGGAAAACATCTTGTTTGACTAACGAAAATTGACCAAAAATACAAAAAGAATACTTTTGCACAACTAATGCATTATTGAGGAATAGTTGTGCTAAAAAAAAAATTTAAGAAATAATTTAGCAAAAACATGACAAATAAAAGGGTTAGATATGCTATTTAGTCCTAGAAAATGATATAAAATATATGGAGTAACAAAAGAGTGATTTACTATTTTTTTTCTTAAAAAATAATAATATTATTTAATCAATAATAATATAAAATAACACAATTTATTCAAGTTTATGTTTATAATTTCAGTTTCATTTAATTACTAATAAATTAATAACTTAATATTTTTATGATAAATATAATATAAAAATACATCTTTAATATTTATTAATTTATATTTTTTTTAAAACATAAGGAGTGATTTTCAAATGATTAATTTTATCATGCAAGTTCCGCAAAGTTCCACAAAATACAAAATGAAAACTTTTTTTTTTTTTAGGTGATAAAAAGTATAGGTGATAAATATACTTTCATGAATCATGTGCAAAATGTATACAAAAGGTAGTGTTAGCATTCGAAATAATATCTAAAATGATGTGTTTTTATTATTTTGTATATAATAAAAATTTTAAATTAATAATGAATATTTGATATATATTTATGCATAAGATAAGAGAAAATTAAAAATTTATATAATTTATTCTACATGTTAATCACAATTCATTTACATATCAAATTTATGAACATATAAATTATTTGTGAACATAAAATAAGACACGATTTATATATCGTTAAAAGTTAAATTGCGATTCACGTGAAATTATAAATAAAAAAATAAAAAAAATTAAAATACAGTAGTTATTTATGGTTAATACTTATAAAATTTATGTTATTTAAGACAAAGAAATAAAATTGAGACAGAAGACGGTCAAAGCCCAAAAGAGGAATCAACAATATAAGTGCTGTAATTACAAAAATGACTTGAAATGCGATACACATACAGCACGCCCAATAAGGCAATAATATTACACCATCTCTCTGTTTCTCTGTATTTCTCTCCGTCTATCTCATATCCCAATTTCAAGATTCTTGAATCAAAATTTCTTTGAAATTCCTCATCCCCTTTGTCAATTTTTATTACACAGATCCCTCAGAATCTAATTCCCAATTATTAGTTTTGGCGTGGATTTCGTTTTCTTTAGAGTCCTTATCTTGCTTCAAATCCCCAATTTGTTCTTCCTCTAATCCTTCATTTCCCTTGCTTCCCTTCTTTATCTGCTCGGTCAATGTATGATATGGTTAGGGTTTCGAAATCTGACATATAGTTGTGGCATATGGGTTATGTTTTCAGATGATGTAGATTCTAGGGTTTATATTTTAATCTATTGGTTTATTCATTTTCTTTTCACATTCCTTTTTGTTTGAAGATTGTAGTCCACGTGCATTATCCTTATTCTTATGCAGTATATGATATTATGTTTATACACTGCTTTTAGGTATCAGAAGTTTCGGGGTCAACATTTAGTCTATAAAAATTTAGGATTTTGAAGATCTTTTGATGATTATGCATAATGTGTTTTACTGGATCTGAGCCCGTGTAATGATTTAAGCTTTTGAGACACTGAATTTGGTTGATGATATTTGATAGCTACAAAAAGTGAGAAATTGGGGTTCTTTTTGTTTGTTTGTTTGAGGTAATTTAACTTGGCTTTGAAATATGGATCATGTCATTGGTGGTAAGTTTAAGCTTGGGAGGAAAATTGGGAGTGGATCATTTGGGGAGCTTTATTTGGGTATGTCTAATTTATTTATTTAGTTCTTTCTTTTTCACTGACAGTACTTTTATATTTAGATTATAATTTATTCCATTAGGTTTAATTATTTTTCAGGAGTAAATGTACAAACAGGAGAAGAAGTTGCTTGTAAGCTGGTAGGTATTGGTTTTTCATAAATTATGCAAATATCCAAATACTGTGTTTTGATTCAATGTGTTGTTACATGGTATATGTTCTTTAGATAAATTTTATTATTTGCTTGTGAAGACTGAAGATGATAGCCTTGGTAATTCAAGAAATAAAATGTGGCTATTGAGCTTTTATTTAAGGTTTGTGTTGTACAGTTGTATTATACCTATTTCATATCTGTGTATTAAATGGCATGTTTTAAAGCTTCCTTCTTTTTAGGAATTTGCAATCGTTCTGAAGGCTGTTTACCAGTTTATTTCAACTTGAATCAAATACTATTACAGATTTCTATGTTTGCCATATCATTGTTTGTCAATTTTTGTTTTCATTCTTCATTTTCTGTTTGTCAATTTTTTCGCTCTCTTCATTTTTTGTTTTTAACAAGGGTTGCAAAAGAATGGGAGGACATATTAAACAACTAGCTTTCTTAGAAACTGAAAATGGGAGGTAATCTTTCTACACTTAGGTGAAGATGGGTGGGATCCAGGAAGGCAGAACAGTATTTATGCATGCATCATTGGCTAATATTCTAAGCTACATTTTTATCTCTAGGAACCTGATTGACCGATTTGGGAAATTGTGTCATCTTTGTTGAGTCAAGTGGGATGGATATTACTGCCATTATGACGAGGATGAGAAATTGAGGAAGTTCTTTGAGAGTGCAACCTTTCAATAATCATGATTGGTTTCACTTTCCAATAATCATGTTCTAGAAACTTTTATGCCATATGATTGTTTCTTGTAAAATTATAATGGAAAACTAAATAATATATGCTTCTTTATAATCTTTGACATTTGATTGGTATAATTTGCTATTTGGTCTGATGCCATCCCTTTTACGAATTTCTTACCTTTAAGGTTGGAGGGAATTGATAATTATTGTTTTTTTTTGAAAAATATCACCTCAAGAGATCACATGCAGAAGATATGTGTCAGTATACGTATATTACTCTTGTATCATTGCTGCATTCATTTTTTATGCGTATGTTGAGAATGGCACCTATCAATTTTTTGGATTGAAGAATAGCACTTAAAACAATTTTTTTCTATATTTTTTCAGGAATCAGCTAAGACTAAACATCCTCAGCTCCACTATGAATCAAAGTTATACATGCTTCTTCAGGGAGGAAGTAAGTTTACCATTCTTTTTTGTATATTTTTTTATAGCAAAAGTTGATATATTCAAGTGTTTGTTTACTCTATGAAGCTGGTATTCCCCATCTCAAGTGGTTTGGAGTTGAAGGAGAATACAATGCCATGGTTATCGACCTTCTTGGACCAAGCCTTGAGGACTTGTTCAACTATTGTAATCGGAAGTTTACGTTGAAAACAGTTTTAATGTTAGCTGATCAGTTAGTAAGTCATTTGCACCGTAGAATTGTTTGCCTGCTTGCTCTAGCAGCAGTACTTACTTTTACTTCTGTTGTTCCATGTAGATCAATAGAGTTGAATATATGCACTCGAGAGGTTTTCTTCACCGTGATATAAAGCCTGATAACTTTTTAATGGGTTTAGGGCGCAAAGCAAATCAGGTATGATCTCTCTTAAAATACTTTATATATACTTTTGCATTTATGCTGATGTTGTGGTGCTTGAGTGAATCATAAGCTATTTCATAGTGGACAATAACAACCTTTTTTAGATCTATACTGTTCTCCATGTTACTTTTGCTGGATTAATATATATTATCTTTTTATGTTTTTTCTTGGACTTGGGGAAAGAGTTTCTCCTTTTTGATTCTTCACTAATATTATTAGTATAGGTTTTACTAGTGAGAAACATTTTAATATTGGTGCTTTAATATAGTGAGAAACATATTAATATTGGAGCTGTAGATATTAAAGAAATTGCAAGTAGGGTTTGATAAAGTTGTACTACATATAATAAATGGAGAAACACACATAATTAGTTAGTGGCCCATTTTCTTCTAGCAAAAGAGCTATATAGCTTCAGTTGTCACGGATGTAGATATATTGATGGTTAGTAAATCTGTTGTTTTAGGAGCACCATAAATATATAAGCTTCAGTACTTTTAGCAAAGAATACATCAGAAATTCAGTAGACATATATAGGATGAAAATAGTATTTTGTTTCATTATGGCAAGTTCTTGCACATGTTTATTAAGAACTGATTTTTTTTATTGATCTGAGAAATGTCCATGATTTGGCAATAGGGGATCTTTCATTAGTTTTGTTAAAAAATCACTCTTAATAGTGCAGCCCTTTAATATTTAATTAAGCATGTATTAGAATTTGATAAATGCAATCGTATCCGATCTTTTCTACTTTTTTTACAACAGGTGTACATCATTGACTACGGTCTTGCAAAAAAGTATAGGGATCTTCAAACACACAAGCATATACCATACAGGTATTATATGTGATAAATATATGCTTGAGAATATGATTAATTGAGTCTGCTGTCCCATCTAATTTCTTATTTTTTTAGTTGAAAACTACTTGTTACATTTTACACTACAGTAGGAATATGCATTCGTGGATCATGCTATGCATAAGAAGCTTCAGTGTTTTGGCTAGCCCTTGGGGGGGCAAGCATGGTTGCAGTCACTTTATTTGTGTATTTGTTAATTTTTCCCTTGTTTCTACAATTTTTTCGCTGTTAAGTAAAATGTACATCTGAAGGAACCATCCAAACAGGGACAATGCTCATGTACACTGGGAGAATATGAAAGCAGGATTTGCTTACAAAAGACCGAAATTCCAAAAAAAAAAAGTACCAACCAAACTGTCCGAGGGCACCACAAATGCTCTAATGCAAACCCTCCCCCCAAAAAATCAATAAAGGTTAAAGGAGATGATAGACTAGCCAAGATAAACTTCCTCAATCAAAAATAAAGAACACTTAGAAAAAGGAAACGAAAATGCACAATTAGTCTCTGCTCCTGAAAGCATTTGCAATTTCTCTCTTTCCAAATATTCAACAACAAACAATGAGGAATAACCTCCCACCTCATATGCATCTCCCTGCCAAGTCTAACTCCACCCCCAACCCACATCTGCAGCTTCCCCAACACTGACTTGGGCATCGTCACTTTGGCCCAACAATAGCAAACATCAAACTCCACAATTCCGAGTGACCTTGTAATACAATTAACAGTAACAAGTGATCAGTTGATTCTCAGTCCCGTCAACACATGACTCATCTTTCCACAATGAATTCTTTCTTTTCCACAATGTTCTGAGTTGAAATAGAACCCAAAGCAGCTGTTCGCACAATCAATCCACCTTTCTGAGGTTCTTCAATTGCCACACAACCCCTCCCAAAAACTCCTCAACCACTTCCCCTGATATGGTTCTGTAAAATAATCTCAGTAAAAAAATCCCACTACCATGCTTTCTCCACCTAATCGAATCAACTACCCTCCCTATGGGACCAATTTGCGGTAGTAGCAAAAGCAACACATTCACCTTCTCAAGCTCCCAATATTGAAAATTTCTTTGAGAGACTGGCTGCCACACAACTCTCCCATCAACTTCAGTTGCATAATCGGTAACCTTAGCCTCCACGTTAACAGAAATAGCAAACAAGTTAGAATACCTAGCACTCAAAACCATATTGCCAATCCACAAGTCGAGCCAAATTTCTCATCCTTTGGATATGACCTTTCATATCAAAAGTATAGTGCTACTCTGAACTTGGTACTTCTTCACACTTTTTATCACCAGCCATGCAGAAAGAAAGTTTACTACTGTCCTAGGATAACTAATGCCCCTATGCCATAGGAAAATAAGAAACATTAAGGGTTGCTAGCTAAAGCATTGTGAATTACGATATAATTTTCAATCTATTTCCCATTGCACATGTATATCTGTTTTTAGAGTCCTCAGTAATCATGTGTTACATCCTCCAAATAAATCTTTAGCCACTTTCCTAACTAAGAAAGTTAACCTTTGTAACAATACAGAATGTAAAGTTCTCTTAGCTTGAGAGTGTTGTCCTTATTGTGCTTCTATGACTAACAAGTAACAAACAAAATTGTGTAAAAGTCATTTGAACCCTCCAACCCATAAATTGATCTAATATCTCCAGGATTGAAGAGACTAAGCCTCTTATATATTATATTACCATCTAAAACTCCCCCACCCCCAAAAAAGTTCAATTATTTTAACCTTTTTTTGGGACTGGAAATTCATGAGAACTCAATAGGATTAGCATGAAGATTTCTTTTTGACCACGTGACATGGTGGCTATCCATTTAGATTTTTGCATGCTCCATTGGGGCTACATCCCACTTCTTTTGCGACTAGTTAAATCAATAATCTCCTCTTTAAAGGAGACATTTCTCTCCTAATGCAGCTATATCTGTTTTTCCTTCATTTCCTTGTTGGATTTTGTCCTACGATCTCAGTAAGGCTTCTGATATTCTCAGATACACAAATGAACTCTTTTTTATTTAGCAGAATCAAGATCTGACTAAAACGTGGAGTTAAATTTGTTTTGGCTGTAGCTTTGGTAATGAGGTGAAATTCTATTGGTGGGTACACATTTATCACAAAAATGCAACACTGATGTTTGTTGTCAGTTGAGTCCAGCAGAAAAGTTCAAACCATTAACCATGTGATATGTAACAATAGTTTCCACCATTTTCTGCATTGCAAACTTTTCTCATGCGACCATAATTGTATACCTTTTTTCTCCTTTTGCGATCGTTCTCCACAAATATTTGTTACAATTACTTGAGAATATTAGTGCTTCAGTTAATTCTTGTTTTTTTGTTTGTTTTCTACCTTTCCACCATTGAAGAACCTTTAGCCTTGGATAAATATCATATGAATGAATACTTGCAAAATCTTTTTACCAGGGAAAACAAAAATCTCACTGGAACAGCTCGTTACGCGAGTGTTAACACCCATCTTGGAGTTGGTGAGTTGGCTCTCCTCTCTGCAACTACTAATGAAATTTCTCTTAGTGTTTCTATCATAGCTTAACGATTATACTTTAAATTTTATGAGATTCTAATTTGCGATTTATTAATTGTAGAGCAAAGCAGGCGAGACGATCTGGAATCTCTTGGTTATGTGCTTATGTACTTTTTGAGGGGAAGGTTAATATATGATTGAGAGCCTTGATTTCATCTATATTTTCTTTCCGCATTTTTGTCTTTTTAACCCAATTCATATGTTTTTTTCTGGCCTTTTAGCCTTCCCTGGCAGGGTCTGAAAGCTGGCACAAAAAAACAAAAGTATGACAAAATTAGTGAAAAGAAGATGCTTACTCCCATTGAGGTATTATATCTTGCTCCTGCAAGTAGGTTTATTCAGATGGTTGTTCTACGTATTTAAGCTTTGTATTACTATATTATACAAGGACATTTGTTCGCTGTGAAGTGTAATCTGCGTGTACAGTAGTTAACTTTTAGAGTATATTTTACAGGTTCTTTGCAAATCTTATCCATCAGAATTCATATCATACTTCCATTATTGCCGTTCATTGCGGTTTGATGACAAACCAGATTATTCATACTTGAAGAGGCTTTTCAGGGATTTATTTATTAGAGAAGGTGATACGTACTCTAGATTTTACGATCCTTGTAGTTGTCATTCTCTCTCCTTCCACCCCAACTCTAACAAACCTACCATACACCCAAAACTTCATAAAGTTCATCATGTCCATTTTCTACCTGAAATTGATTTCAACTTCATCCTTTTCATTTCTTTGATTTGTAACTTACATGTGTGTTAACTTTTGTAACTTGTTCAGGTTATCAGTTTGACTATGTATTTGACTGGACTATTTTGAAGTATCCACAGATTGGCTCCAGTTCTAGAGGACGGGTCTGTGTTTCTGATGGTTGGCTTTGGTTCCTGTTGTATCTTCAATAAGTGAATCAAATCTTTGATTTTTTTTCTCTTTTTTTTTTCAGCAACCAGCTGGGAAATTAGCTTTGAATCCTGGACCATCTGCAGATAGAGCAGAAAAGACGCCAGGTACATGTATGGTTTAATCAAGTTTTGTATAGATTCCATATTTTTTTTATGGTGTGCTGGGATTCCCAAGGACTTGATTTAGATATGGTGGATTTAGATATAATACTCCCTCCGTCCAAAATGAGAGTTCATCTTTCCATATTTTTATGCCCTAATTAATAGAAGGGTTCACTTTCTGAAAATAGACTAGAAAATGACTTGATGTTCCAAATATACCCTTAATGAAAAGAGATGTTAAAATGGAAATTGACAACTTTCTTAAAATGCACGAATTTTACAAGTGGGTCTCATTTTGGGAAGAAGGGAGTACAATTGTGGTTGGGTCTTTCCTCTACATTTGCTATTTTTGAGCAGTCAATATATTGACTTTGTTTATATATATGTATATATATATTTGCTGTATAATTGCATTCATTATTGTTATCCTTTATTACCATTGTTGTCATATCTAATAATCATATGTCAACCATCTCTTTTCTAAAATTTTATGCCATTGTTTCTTAGCTTTTTTTGTGCTCTCTTTGATTAATTGTGTAATGGATTGAAAGTAGAAAGATTAATCCGTAATGTTTGTCATGTATCTCATCCAGTGAAACGAGAGATGAGAGATAGATTCTCAGGCGCAGTTGAGGCATTTGCTAGAAGAAATGGTTCCGGTGCAGGTTTGCATGGAGATCACTCGAGGCACAGATCTTCAGAGGATGTACCTTCATCAAAGGATGTGGTGAGTAAACATAATGATGATTATATTTTGTCATTACTATATGACCATAGCCAGCGTTGTCTATAGGCCATTTCCGAGTCTTCTTACCTGTAGACATCAAAGATTTTAAAATACGTCTACCTGTCTGCCAATAATACTGGCAGACTACAATAATAGCACCAGATGTCCCTTTTAAAATTTCAAGCGTCTGTTACTATTATCAGCTTATGAAATCAAAAAGCTATGTTTGTTGTCAAAGGTTGATGGAGGCTACATGTAGAACAATTTTGAACATCTAAGGTTTGGAAGTTTCAGCAGTTCAATAAATGAGGAAGACAGTGTATTACGCTATTTTATAAACTCCCCACTTGCCAATAATAGTCGTGGATCGCTCTGCTAATAATAGTTAAGTCCATTAGTAATATAAGTGTACAGGCTCCGCCAATAATATTAGTGGATAGTAACATTTGCTAATAATTGCGGACTTCCGCTAATTATATTGGCCGACATGTGTGAATTTTGAAGGGAGATAATAAATTTAAGGCAATATAATCTAATCAGCTTGGTGTAGATGTCTGATTCTATTATTGACATAGACGCCTGCTATTATTATTGTCATAATCCGCCATTTTTGTAGAGGATAGGAAGATGCATTTTAAAGCACTTGACCGATCACGATCTTTGTGGATAGCTATAGATGGGTTGGCTCAAACTGGCAGACAATGCTGGCTCTGGATAACTCATCCTATATAACCCAAGCTGGCCATATATGTTGGATCTGGTTTGGAAGTTGATTTCATGATTATGCATCATTTATCTACATCTGTTTTTGCCTTTGCAGCAAGCCGACACAGAAAGAGGACGGGTTTCTCGAACTAGTAGTGCTTCCAAAAGGGTTGTCATACCAAGCAGCCGTCCAAGCTCGTCTGGTGAACCCAGTGAGAACAGGTCGAATCGCCTGGGCTCAGGCAGTGGTCGTTTATCCACTACCCAAAGGATCCAACCTGGTTTCGAGTCCAAATCATCATCTTTCACCCGCGCTGTAGCATCAGCATCAAGAGGTGGCCGTGATGATGCTCTTCGGAGCTTTGAGCTGCTAACCATTGGCACAAAAAAGAGGAAATAAGGGTGTCAATTTGCTTGCTTCTGGGCCAATTTTCAATGCAACTTTTATTAAGTTTCTTGAGCACCATTGTGTTCTACACTTGTAGCAGTGTCCACGAAACACCATCTCTTGTTGAATATCCATTCACAGCTAATCTCAAATTCATGTTTTTACCCTCAGGAAACATCTTTGGAGATTCTACTTATGTGATTATTGCTATCAGGTTGCCATGTAAACTCGACAGAGGAAGAGAAAATCTCTCTTTTTTTAAGGAAATATAACATATTTGCGACTAGAGTTGCAACAACTTATAAATAATTCTGTTTGTTGTACTAATACCAGCTTATAGTTTCTATATTCTTCTTGTGAAACTGCTTGTGTCATTTTTATTCTATACCGGTGAAGCAATTGTGGCATGTTTTTAATTCCTGATGAACTTGGAACCCTGGGTGATGGATTTGTTTCATCTACAATTTCAGCTTGTTTGTTTTTTTAATTGTTATTTTTGAATTTACAACTTAAGGAGGCTTTTGTTTATTTGAGGACGCCAGATAGTGTTGTTTGAAAATAATGTTGTTACAAAAATGAAACAGCTGGAAAAAAATCACACCCAATATCCATGCAAAGTTCAGAATTATTATTATTATTATTATTTTATTTTATTTTATTTTTTGATTCATCATCTAAAAGTTCACATTAAGATTGGCTTAAACTAAGATAAGAAATAAAAAAATCACTTAAATACATTAATTATTCTTGTTTCCAACTTTATATTTCCCGAGTACAAGTGTTGTTTTCACGGGAAATAAGCATTCATTTGGGTTTTGAAATTTTGAATTTATTTGATGCGTTATTGGATTTATACCAGCAACACTTATCCTTGGTGTTGTTTTCTATGCCCTACATGCACTTTTAGACTAATTTTTGTAACTAGATAAACAAGTTTTATAAGATTTGATCGTGAATTTGATAAAAAAAAATACCTCACAATATATAGTGAAAAATAATAATTACACGCGCCTCAATTTTGACTATTAGGCTAAAAATTCATTAACCATTATATGCCTATTTATTACGAGTCAACGATTACGTACGTTACATTAAATTTGATAGAACGAATAAAATATTATTGTATTGAAACTATCCACGATATCCTATCTCTTGATTCAAACGATTAGTAAGTATATATTGATATTTTCACAATTACTTTTGATATTTTTACTGTATCCATCTAAAATAAACGGATGTACGTAATATCTAATCTCGGCCGCATCCAAACAATTAGTATGCATTGATATTTTCGCATCTATCTGAAATTAATAATAATCGGGTCCCATTCTATCACGCGAGATGATTATTGAAAAATCTAAAAAGGATTACTTGTGGAAAAAACAAATCTCATAGTAAATTTTGACAAAGAAGTGGTTTTAATGGAATTAATTACATAATTACCTAATAATCCCCTCACATTGTACTATAAATTACCACTTATACAACACTTTCATTCACACCCTTTTTCTTACTCATTGATATATCTCTAGCTAGCTAGCTAGCTAAATCTGATATATCTCTAGTATATATATATATATATATATATATATATATATATATATTTTTGTAGATATATCTCTTAATTATATTATAAAATCATATATATATATATATATATATATGTGTGTCCAGCAATGATGATCATGTGTTGCCAAGGACATCTAGTTATAGTGGTGGTGAAAATAGGATAATTTGTGTCATTTATCTGTGGGATGGGTTACAATATAATGGGTTTCTCCTTATAAACCAGACTGAGTCTCGTAGGTTTGTTTATGAGACTTTTGAGGGGGAACACAATCAAATGTATCATGTTCCTGCTCGTATGAATCCAGCCCCTGATCCACAGTTATCTGCTTCTCAAAGGAGGTCGTCACCTCAACCGCAAATATTCGCGCTACAAAATTTCTTATTAAGGCCACATGATGAACAAAATAACAGATCATCATCTTTTCAATCTGGAGGAAGAACCCTACACAGCAGGCCACAACCTGCAGGATCAGTTCCTCAGAATATTGTACGTAAACCCTAGCCAGGAATCATGATATCAAGCAGAAACATCCATTTCTCCACCACCTCTAACCCCTCAACCTCCTATGAACCCTAAACTACTACTTGGACCAACCTCCGAGGCATGCACTGATTTGCTGGAAGACCAGCTCCGGTGGTGATCGACTTAGTCAGTGATGATGATGATGATGACGAAGAAAACGAGTTTGATTTATACCTTTAGACTGTAACTAACTAGTTATAACTTTTTTTACTTTTCTTTTTATGTAATTTTATTTTAAGAAACTGATATTTACATATGATTTTTTGATATTTTTATATGGAAATTGTAATTATAAATCCTATAATGATAGTTTTTACTGTCATGTTATTTTTTATATAAAAATATGAAAAAATTGTATAGAAATATCAATTTTCTTATTTTAATGGAAGCTTTTGATTTTTAGCTAAAGACGCCGCTTCTTTTTGTTTTTATTTTATTTTTTTCTCTTCAAATTTAAATTCAAAGACACGGTGTTAGTCAATTGGTCAGTCAATTCCAGCGGTGATTTATTAAATTAAATATATTTTCTTATTTAATATATTCATTAATACAAGAATTTTGAAAATTTTCAAAAATTAAATATTTATAAAAAGTTACTCTCTTTAAAGCAATTTTTAAAAATACCATATCCAAGATAACATTTTCTTCCGCGACCAAAAAACTTAAATTTAATAAAGTTTAAGTGAGTCAATCTCATAAAAACACACACAACAAATACTAGACGGGCCCCATTAACTATTACTAGCTCTACAATTAAGGCCTTAAAATGAGGCGAATATTTCGAACTTGATTTATATTCTCTTGACTAAAAATTTAATTTCAATTCGACTCAAAATATAAATAATTTAAATATAAATATATTTTAAAGTTAGATAAATTATTTGAACTTCATTAAATTATAATTTTTTATTGATACTTTGATCATATTCGTTCGAAAAATTTAAACTGTTTGTACTCGACTTGATAATTAAACAAGCCTCAATTAAATCTTATTTTATATCCGATAAATTTTATGAATCAAATCAATTCAATGCTCGGTTAATGATTTACACTCTTATCTACAATATTATATATGGATGAATTTAGTAAGTTTTAGTCATTTGTTTTATTTATTCGAGTTGCAGGTAAAAAAGATATTAATACAAAAGATTGAACTTGATTATAGGTCTCTCTCTTTCTTTTTTTTAATGTATTCTGATTATAAGTTTGACTACCACATAAAATATATGTATAAAAATTATCTCTCATATTTATTCATATAATTAATTAAAAAAAGTCAATATATAAAGTTAGGAGATATTATATTTGTTTTTATTTATTTTAATTCTAAACGATTCAATAATTGGCACTATTGCATCATATGCTTTTTGTGAACAAAACATATAATAACACTTAATTTATTTCTTAGCAATTTAATGTATGTATACCTTGACTATGTATAAGTTTTTGTCCTAAATTTTCTATACAAACCTACATCTAAATTTTAGTTTTCGTACGTTTTTTTTTTTACATAATCTGGCTATAAACTAATAAAAAATGTTACATAAAGCGATGTAAGCCAAAACTATTATGATATTTTTAAACTTAAAATTAGTATAAATTAATTTAATTTTAATAAATACAATTATAAATTATCTAAAAAATACTATTTATTATAAGATATATAGTTTCATAGTTATTAATAAATTATTTCAATTTAAAATTTAAAAATATTTTAAATTGACTTTTAAAAATAAAATCTTAAAATTTTAAAACGACGACTCTTTTTTTTGGGGGGTTTTGGGGGAGAACAAATAATAAGGTTGCCATAAAGTAACTTCGCTTGGGTGCTTGATATACAACAAACAGCTTCATTAAACGTTCCTTTAATATCTATTAATTCAACTAAAAATAAATTTAACATGAAATTGTAAAAGTCAAAAGGAAAAATTAGCCAAGCATAATTACAACCAAAGGAAGAAAAATACATAAATATATATAATAAAATCCAAAAATTTAATTATAAAATCATATGTATTAGTGCATATATATATATATACACACACACACATGTACATTAAAGAGGAGAAGGAAAAATATTAAGTTGGATTAAACATTAGATGGTGAGAGATCAATGCACTAGGGCCATATTTGTTTGTAAGGATTATAATTCCAACATTCTAATCACATCATGTTTGTTTGTAAGAATTATAATCACAGCATTATAATATATGTGGAATTATAATCTGAAGACTATTAATCTTGAAATTAAATAATTATAGTCACATATTTATTAAGTTGCATAGAAGTACTATATATATATATATATATATATATATATATTGGAACATTACAAAGAATTAATTAATTAAGTTGCATATATAGAAGTACTAGTGAGTGGAAATAAGAAATCTTTTAACTTATTTTGAAATTAACATATTCACCAATTGAAAAACAGGGCCCTTCATTAGTCCCTAATCATTTGTTGAATTGGTGAAATTTAGAGAACAAGCTAGTGGATAATGGGAGGGAGAGGGTGATTAATTTATTTATGTGATTTCCCCTTTAATCTCTCTGCAAAATAACTGGCCACCCACAAAATGGCTCCTTTATATATATATATATATATATATATATATATATGCATCTTTCAAGATTTCACATAGTTTCTTTGAGTTGCAAGTATGGCAAGCTTACTTTTAGACCAGATTAAAAGACAGACATCTTCTTTTCTACATGAGAAATACAATAACGCAAGGATGTTATTTACTGATGTTACTCCAGTAGAATTGTAAGTACGTATGATATTATCATTAATGTACGTAATTTTAATTTTATTTAGTAGAAAATGTTAATTTCTACACTTATTTTGCATGAATTAATTAATTGGAAATGCAAACAAAATCCATCTAATAGTGGCTACTGAGAATTTTTTCAAACCATTTAATTAGTTGTGGAGTTGGCTCTCCTTCATTACATTTTTCGTCCAATTTCATCTATTTACATCACATGATTTATATATGTTATTGAGTTGTATCATTAACAAAAAATATGCGTAATTCAACATTTTTCTTTTTATTCAATTTTTAATGTTTAAATGTTCTTATTAATCTTTATAAATATTTTTAATGATTCTAAATTTTTACAGAGTGAATCTTAATTTTAGTTATCTACTAATATATTTCAATCATCGCTAACAATTAAAAGATAACAATCTTATTGATTAATTTTAATTATGGTGATTATGTGTGCTAATTTATATATATTATATCTATTCTTATATATAAAGGCATCACAACCAATTAATTTGAAATCAATTAATCAATTTGACAATCAATTGAAATCAACTTGACAATCAATTTCAAATCAATTAATTAATATGGCTTCCAAACACACCCGATCAATACTTCAATACTTCAATACACATAAATGATGACATCATCAAATCAAATCAATTGGAAAAAGTTGAGTCCACTCTTAATTAATTAAGTGAGTTAACTCACTTAATTTGATAACTCATCTATTCTTCTATTCTTATATATAAATACACATAAATGATGATACACATAAATAATTTTTTATTTTTATTTTCTAACAAGAGAAGGTAAGTCTAAAATATTTTTATTTTTCGCTTCTACCAAACTTATTATAGTATTTTTTATTAAAAAATTGTTTAAGATAATATATCTTGACCAATTTTATATAAGATAATTTAATTATTATAATTTTATTAAGATATTCAATTTTAGATATAGCCAATTAAAAATTTGAAAATACCATTATTAAATTAATTAATTAAAATATATAGTGTAGGTTTTCTTTCTCAAATATTACTATAATCAATTTAATTTAGCACAAAAATTTATTAGGAATTAGTATTCCAATTAAACTCAAATATCACTATTTGATTAGTGTTATTAGGCGCTTACGGGTAAAAATAATTACTGAATTATGCATTTTTTTTTTGACATGAATATTTGACAAATTATTAAAATCATTATTCAAACTAGCCCGTGCAATGCACGGCTTATCAACTAGTATATAACAAAGATATATTAAAAGTGCATGGGTTATTTGTACTTTAAAAGATTGGCGGAGGAGGCAACGAATAATGATGATCCATGCAGCCCTGATGCAAGAACAATGACAAAAATAGCTGATGCATCATTTGAAATAGATGATTATTGGAGAATTGTTGATGTTCTGCACAGGAGGTACGTACCAATAATTAATTTATACATAAAAAATATTATAGTATTTACAATTTCAATAAGTAATTTACTTATGATAGCTTAATTATATATAATTATGAATCTTAATTACATATTAAAAATAATTGAAGATTATACAGCATTGATTGGAAGCAATGGAGACAGTCGTACAAATCCTTGGTATTGGTTGATTTTTTACTCACACATGGCCCTGAAGAACTTGCTGAAGAATTTCTTTGTCTCACTGATATTATTCAAGAGCTTTCGACATTTAAATTCATAGATGAAAAAGGGTAACTAAAAATTAGTGATTTTTATGGTACGTATTTAAGCCGCCATGCAATGCATGCATGCATGTTTCTTAAAGGTCGTACGTATAAACGTGCGTATCCATGTGTGTATATATATATATATATATCACGTAAATGTTTCCAATCAATTAATGAGATTAATTAACCAACTAATTCTTTTGTGCTATATATGAATTAATTTCAGGTTCGACTGGGGACTTCACATGCAAAAGAAATCGGAGAGAATATTAGAGCTGTTACAAGGAGGGGACACACTTAAACAAGCGCGTTTAAAAGCTATTAGAATAACAAATGAAATCCAAGGTTTTGGGAACATGATGATGATGGCTTCCCCATCATCCTCTACAACATCATCACTTGCCTCGTACGATTAATTCCACCACCATGCCAGTTCAACTAACTAATTGGAACGATCAATCGACCATATTTGATTTATCAAAATTAAAAAGTGAACATATATAAAGTAGGAAGAGCTAGCTAGCTAGGAGAAGACAAGGCAAGTGCTAATTTATTAACAACAACAAGAAGAAGAAGAACAAATTAAATGGATGAAGACAACGACGATAACAAAGATTATATATGAGAGGCCACACCATTTTTAATTTGAGGGGATCGAGCTACCTAGATCAAGCTTTGTTTGTGTCAGTAGTCCTTTAGGAAGAAATTATAATAGTGCCAAATTTGAGTTTAAGAGTCTTTCCGATGTTGGTAAGGTGAAAAAAAAAATATGGAACGCCAGTTTTCCTTACAAATTTGATAATTCCTACCGAAAAAAACATATATAGTACTAGTATTTGCATGCTTAATTTTGTAACTACTGTTGGGACTTGTGACAACTCATAGCTAAGATCGAAGTTCCTGAAAAAGGCTAAGTGCAGAGCAAAGCGGAGCGTAGCATAACGGAATGAGGAAGCATAGCGAAGCGGATGGGTATTTTGACTATATTCTGGTATTTGTGTTGAAAAGGAAATTATGGGTACTATAATGTGAATAAGCGTTGAAAAAAGAGTAGCAGTCATGTATACTCTCTATTGTATTGTAAAATCATATGTACTCAGTGAAAAATAAAAATAACGCGTTCTCGTGAATTATTCAAATTGAAAAACTACGTAAATTTATGTGTTAATTTTTTACTGTCGTGTGCGTAGGCCTGGCAAAATATGGTTATGGGTTGGTTTTGGTTTTCAAAATATGGTTATGGTTCCATTTAAAAACTAAAACTATATTAACCATTTTTAATATGGATAATGTGGGTTGGAACCATATGGTTATGGTTAAAACCCATATTAACCATATTAACCATTTTAATATTGTTATGGGTTATGAGTTCCATGAAGACCTGATTTGACACTAATATTATGTGATTATGTGTATACCCCTTACCCCCACCCCACCCCACCCCACCCCACCCCACTACCACTAAAAAAAATAATATTATGTGATTATGTATATACCCATTACCCCCCACCCCCACTCCCACTCCCCACTCCCCACTCCCACCCCCACGCATTACTCCCACCCCACCCCACCCCACTCCACCCCACCCCACCCCAAAATAATAATATTATGTGATTATGTATATATCCCTTACCCCACCCCCTCCACCCCCACCCCACCCCCACCTACCTATCATCCACCCCACCCCCACCTACCTACCACGCACCCCACCCCACCCCACCCCCACGCCACCTACCTACCAAAATTAGTATGCACACAAGCCAATCATGTTTGATGATAAAGCATATACTTTGTAACAATCTTATTCATTTATTAATAAAAAGTATTAATTTATTAAAGGCTTTTAATTATCTACATGATCTTTGTTTTATAATATGTGATAAACCCATAGTTTTAAGCAATGCTTTTAGAATAATGATGATGATCATTCTAATGAGATCTAAATTCTTAGAAAGCTTAAAACTAAAATAGTTCCCAATCATTGGATTACTAAATTGGGGATTAGTGAATCCGGATAGATTGGTACATACGCTGCTTGCTTATTGGATGAGGATGATTGATCTCATGATCATTTGTGTGGAGACACTAAAGCAAGTATGTAGGTGCTTATTAGAGAATAAGTTCAATTTGAACGTGATTGGATCGCTAAGGAATACCTAATGGAGTTTTACTTGCCGCATCGATAGGAATTCTCAGAGTGATAGTAAGACAAGTGATCCTTGACTTGAGATCATCATAGTATCTTGTGTATGATGAGTTATACTTTGACTTATTCCTTAAGACCCTTAGGGTATATCAAAGGGTATGCTTGGGTATAATAAGTTGTACATGGAGATAATGTATGATCAATAAAGAATCTACCACTTATTAAAAGAAGAGAAATGTCCTATGTGATTCGATAAATGACAACCCAGTAGTCCTTGGCAAAGCGAGAATGAAATTAGAAAGGAGTTTCTAATTTGCATTATTTGAGTTGTGCATTTAAGAGTCGAAATACATATAATTAAATAAAATAAGACTTGACAAGAATTCCATGTCTTATATTTAATTGGGACATTGTATGGTGGAAGGATTGAATTGTCATTTGAACTATTTACTCAAAGGTTCTTTAATGATTAATGTTGAAATCTATATTATCCGGAAAGTCGTTGATCGCTAGGAGGCTTATCCCTATTGTAGAATAAATATTATTTATTTAAATAAATTAATTATTTAATTTATTTATTTAAATAAGATTAAATTGTTCTAATTGATTTATTCACAACTCTGGTTTAATATGGAGAAACCTAAAGGTCACACCATAAAAGGAAGAATAATTATTTAAGAAGTTAATGGCATAATCGTAATAATATATTTATGTATATTTAATTTAATCTATGGTGATAGAATAAATTAAATAGCTTAATATTTATTATTTAATATTTTAAAAATATTAAATATAAATTAATAAGAGGAGTCTTATTAATATTATTACAATTATTATTATTTTAATTTCTAAAAGAGTTTAGGAATTAATTTAATATAAGTACTCTCATTTATTCCTAATTGGATTAGGAAGAAAAATTAGTTAAAGGAGTTTAATTAATTATCCCTAATAAGATTAGGGAGCTTAATTAATTAAAAGAATTTAATTAATTAAATAAATCCCAATTCCTTAATTGTTAAGGTGGGTTGCCCACATCTATAAATAAGAGGAGTCTTATTATGGGTGTTGTGGTTGTTGACTTTTACAACATACGTAATTCCAATAGTTGGGAGAGTACGCCTTTTCTATAGAGATAGAAAAACTAGGGTTTGAGCCAAATACCCATCTTCTCGAATTCTTATTCTTCCTTGGTGGATCACCTCTAGAGGCCAAACACTTGGGTGGCTAACGTTGATCAAAGGAAGGAACCAAACCCGGTGGATTCAAGTTGAACGCGAAAAGGATTGGAGGTGAACTTGTACCTGAGGAAGCTCGAATCTTCAAGGGTATGATTTTATTCTTTATCTTTTCGTTTAATTAATAATTGTGCATAAAAGGTGATCCGGGTTTATGGTTTGTAAAATTTTAAAACTCTGTTTTTTTCACGTTTCCGCTTATTTTTGCAATTTGATTGCGTTCATGAATATTACAAACCTAACAGTGGCATCAGAGCCAAACCTTTATGCGAATTATTAATTGTTCAGATTTGATATGTATATTGATATGTGTTTTGAACAATTTAATTGGGCATAATTTATTGTATAAAATTTAATAATAATAAAAAAAAAAACCGTTAATCCCGGCCTCATATTTTTTTAATTCCGCGAGGCAATTTTTTTTTGAAATTCCCGAAGGTATCTTCGGTAATATGGTATGATAATATTATATCATATATATAGTAATATGATTATTAAATGTCAAGATGGCCGAGTTGGTCTTAGGCGCCAGTTTCAGGTTACACGTGGACATGCATGGCGCGGATCACGGTGCTTCCTGAATCAAAAATTAAAAGAATCCGGCAGGAGGTTTATATATAAAAGGTTACTACGGTTTTTATAAAATATATATATATATATATATATTGGTTATTATATTATAAATATATAATAGTTATATATATATATATACTATATATATATATTATTCTTAATTATTTAATAATTAAAATAAAATGTTTATTTTAATTTTAAAATAAAAGTTTATTTTAATATTAAAATAAAAGGTTTATTTTAATTTTAAAATTAAATTTCATCTTCTAACTAATTAGAGTTGGAATTGGATTCCATGATAACTAATTGGAGTTGAAATTGGATTCTATTTTTTCTTAAATAAAGGAGTTTATTTTGATATGAAATTAGATTTCATATTATTCAAAATAACAATGTTTATTTGTGAATAGAAAAAGAATCAGTCTTTCCTTAAATAAAGGAGTTTATTTAGATATGAAATAAGATTTCATATTATTCAAAATAAAAGAGTTTATTTGTGAATAGGAAAGATAATCCGTGTTTCCTTTAATAATTTTTTTTACATGGAATTGGATTCCATAATTAATTAAAATAAAGGAGTTTATTTTGATTAAAGATTTTGATTGAAATAAAATAGTTTATTTTATTCAAAATTGGATAAATTAAAATAAAATAGTTTTATTTTGATTTAAATTTGAATTTAAATAAAGGAGTTTATTTTTATTCAAAAATAGATTTTATACTAACTAAATTTGCCCATTAAATGATATCAATATATATATTAAATGTTTATTATTCATAAGATGAATGTTATTTATTGATGCATATGGTGATGTGTATGATAATAAATGGGATTGATTATGACTATCGATTGAATGTGATTGGATTTTATTTTAGTTGGATGCATGAATGTATGGGTTTTATTAAATGGGGTCTGCGTGCATAAATCTTCTTCTAATTTTTTCGAATGTAAATTCTATCTCCTCCTATGTACTTTCCTCGATCACGATCAAGGTTTCTATTTATTTTAAATAGTTTTGTAATAGGAATAGTTAGAATTAATTTTGAAAAATTGGAGATCAAGTAGTGAGGAGCGCTTGAGACCCGTTTGTAATGGAGCACGGGTTTAAATGTAATAGTTATATTTAAATATTATTTCTTGCACCCCTTAGGGTTTTTGACCTTTTGGTTCACTTGGTGGCTCTAGTGAACCAAACTTGAATAAAAGTCCATAATCAATCCGGGTAGAATATAGATTCTATATGTGCATGCTTATACTATATATATTATATATTATGCAAACATGCTTCGCATGTTCATTAATATAACGCGTATTATATATATATATGTAAATGCTGCGCTTAAACAAGATGAGACAATTTAATAATAAATCCTCAAATTTTTTTTTATTTAAGTCCTAAGCGCTTCAAAGATATTTGGAATATCGAACGTCGCTTTCTAACATGATAAAATTAATAGAGTATTAAATATTTAATATGAGTTTGTTGTGTCACCACAAGGCAAGTATTAAGTATTTAAGATGTTAATTTATCACATTTGATGCTTATAAAGAAAATTGAACAATATTGTTTTGTTGTGTCACCACAAGGATGATATTTTTCTTTTTGAATATATGGAGTGCTAGGTTCGGACTTAACTTGGATAATTTTGATTCGGATGTGCCACCACTGATCAAAATAATCTAAAAGGCAAAAGAAAAGGAGTTGCGATAGTTGATGTAATTGACAAAAGTTGTCTACCTATTTATTTATATATAGTTTGTTGTGTCACCACAAGGCTATATACATTTGAAATGGGATCCTTATTCTCACTAAAGAAATCTTTAATTAGATTTTGCCAATTATATAAGTGAGGTAATATAGTTTGAAGAAAATAGTGGGAGATACCAATTTAAAACAAGACCTAATTTATTTTGGTAATTAATAAAAGAATGTATGTTAAAATGTTGTTAATTACAAATTCATTTACGTAATTTTACAATGTCTAAAATTACTATCATCACGAAGCATATTAGATGCTAAATTAACCGCATCAATTAAACGGGTTGGTTAAGGAATTTGAGAATAGTTCTCATAGTGAAAAGCTATCTTATGTCCTTAATACGCCTATCCTCGCAATGGTTGCGCAGATAATGCCTCTGAGGAAGACATTGCTACTTTTAGAAAGTGGCAAGATGATGCACAATTGGCTCGATGATCATGCTCGCATCCACGAAGTAACGAGCTTCAAATACGTCGATGAAACTATGGATGCTTCTACTATATTCTTGCACATCAAGTAGTTGATGGTGAGGAAAGTAGGGTGATAGATATCGAGATATCTAAGGAGCTCTTCCGATCTAGAATGGCCAATGGCACTATAAAGATGCATAAAAAGTTCTTAACATAATCAATTTGATTGATCAATTAGGACAACCGGTTTTGTCATGGATGGAGAGTTGAGCCAAGATTTGATCTTGCACTCACTCCGGACTCCTTTCACAATTGTTGTGAATTTTTCATATGAACAAGCTAGATATCGCCTCACGATTTGCTTAACATATTGAAAAATGTTGAGAGTCACTTTCCAACCAAGAAAGATTAAGTCTTCTTTGGTAGGGGCCAAATGATCTTCCGAAAAGAAGAACGATTCAAAGAAGGTATATAGAAGGCTTAAACAAAGGATAATAAGAGCAAAAGCGATACGGATAGCAAAGGAGTTTGCTTCCACTGCAATAATCCCGGACAATCGAAAAGAAATCATGAGAAGCATCTTGCAGAGGCTAACCAAAGAAGCTTAGTGAAGTTTCTTCACATACTACAATTTTGTTCATGATTGAAATAAATTTTTCTTTAAGTCAAGGTTCTACTTGGGTATTGGATACCGACTTTGGTTATCATAAATATAGATTTATGAAGGGACCAAGCAGAAGTAGAAAGCTAAACAAATATAAGTAATCCTATGTGCGGAAAATGTAGCAAAGGTTGCCACATTAACCATAGAAACTTATAGTTTAGCAATGCCTACGGGCAAATCTATTAAGTCAATAAGTTGTTATTGTATTCCAGTTCTTGTTAAAAATATTATTTCTATTTTATTGTTGGACAATGAAATCTTTGGTATTATAATTAAGAACAATTGTTGTTCTATTTATAATAATAATGTTTTGTATAGGACTGGAATATCACTTAATGGATTTAGTATACTTGACTTACGTGAAAATAATTTTACAAACTGAACAAACAAATATAAGAAAAGGAGATGATCATTCAAAGAGTTGAATGTGTGTATTTGCTGAAATACAAGTGTGAATTATTTGAAAGGTTCAAAGAATTCAGAAGTGAAACAAATTGACAATGTATTAAGATTCTTTGATTAGATCAAGGAATAAATACTTGTGCAATAAGTTTCTAGATCATCTCAAATGGTTTTCTCATAATGGACACATCCTGATACGCAATAATTGATTGATGTATCTGAAAGGAAAAATCATACCTTGTTGAACATGGTACGGTTCAAAATGATTTTACCGACATTCCAAAGATCCTTCAGGATCATGTCCTAGAAATGGTCGACATATCTACGAAAAGGTAACCTCAAAATCCAAATTTCAAGACTCCATAAAAGTTATGGATGTGGAGGATTCCTAATCTTAAGTATGTTAAGATAAGGGGTTGTCCAACTTATGTGAAAAGGTTTCAAGGATAAGCTTGGGACAAGATTTGACATGTCTGATTTGTGGGACATCCTAAAATAAATTTAGGGTATATGTTCTATATTTCTACTTAGCAAAAGGTGTTTGTTGCGAACACGCATTCTAAGATAAAGGTGTTTATCATTGAAGGGGCTAGTGGGAGGATAATAGATCTTGAAGAGTTCAAGAACCACAAAACACTATAAATCAAATAAGAGGAACACAGAGATGAACCTATTATACCACAACTAAATCGTAATTCGAATAGTCACCAAGATACCTAGGAGGTATGGATTCATCATAGATGATGATGATGAGGTACACATCATAGAAAATGATGATCCAAATACATACGATGAGGTAAGTGTTGTAGACACTCGGAGAAAATGATTGAAGCAAGTTTCTCAAATATGGAACATTCGTTTTGATGAGGCAATCAAAAGAGTTTGATTTTATCAAAATAAGAATGAACCTAGTGTGTACAAAAGGGTCGATTGGGAGCATCGCGACATTCCTAGTACTATATGTTGATATACTACGGATAAAGGAATGACATACCAATGCTACAATCAATAAAGATAAAGTTGTCTAAACATTCCTCCATGAATGATTTGGAAGAGTATCTTAATTGGGGATATAAATCTATATAGATAGATTTAAAAGATGCTCAACTTAACCCAAGGAACGATATTCATTTGATGCTAAAGTCGTTTAACATGGCAAACTCCAAGAGATGTCTCATGTCGATGAGTTATGGAGTGTATCTCTTTAATAGTCCCCACAGACTCTCGAAAAGAGAGGTCGCATGAGTGACAATCATGCATGCAATGAAATGTACGAGACCCGATGATGATCAACATATTATGGAGAAGTTCACTATGAGTCGATGAAAAACATATTAAAGTGCTTAACCTAAGACTAAGGATGTGATCATATTCATGGTGGGTCTAAATTAAAACTAGAGGGCTTAACAGACTCAAGTTTTTTTTTCGAGATGCACTAAGATGACGTAAAAATCCACTTTAAGGTAAAGCATTATCTTGAATAGTGGTGCGTTGAAATTGGAAAGGTTCCAAACAAACCAAAGAGTTCTTTGGTTTAGTGATAAAGACAAAGTATATAGCTATAAATGAAGTCTGCAAGTTGATTGTTTGGATTAAAAGTTCATTACTGTAACTAGGAATAGTTCCTAAGTCTCATCTTGGATCTAAACATGTGTTGTGGCACTTTCATTTGATTATAAGAATCATTGAAAGATGGAAAATCACTATAGAGATGGTGGACTCTCAAGAACAACATTACATATTCATTAACTAAAGCTTATCCAATGCGGCGGATAATCGCCACTTAGAGAAGAAGAGTATGAGATACCATGACGATTGACTTTAGTGCAAGTGGGAGATTGAAAGTAGTATGCACACAAGCCAATCATGTTTGATGATAAAGCATATACTTTGTAACAATCTTATTCATTTATTAATAAAAAGTATTAATTTATTAAAGGCTTTTAATTATCTACATGATCTTCGTTTTATAATATGTGATAAACCCATAGTTTTAAGCAATGCTTTTAGAATAATGATGATGATCATTCTAATGAGATCTAAATTCTTAGAAAGCTTAAAACTAAAATAGTTCCCAATCATTGGATTACTAAATTGGGGATTAGTGAATCCGGATAGATTGAGTACATACGTTGTTTGCTCATTGGATGAGGATGATTGATCTCATGATCATTTGTGTGGAGACACTAAAGCAAGTATGTAGGTGCTTATTAGAGAATAAGTTCATCGAAGCGTGGATCGCTAAGGAATACCTAATGGAGTTTTTACTTGTCATCAATAGGAATTCTCAGAGTGATAGTAGTCAAGTGATCCTTGACTTGAGATCATCATAGTATCTTGTGTATGATGAGTTATACTTTGACTTATTTCTTAAGACCCTTAGGTATATCAAAGGTATGCTTGGGTATAATAAGTTGTATACGTGGAGATAATGTATGATCAATAAAGAATCTACCACTTATTAAAAAGAAGAGAAATGTCCTATGTGATTCGATAAATGACAACCCAAGAGAGTCCTTGGCCATAAGGTAGAATGAAATTAGAAAGGAGTTTCTAATTTGTATTATTTGAGTTGTGCATTTAAGAGTCGAAATACATATAATTAAATAAAATAAGACTTGACAAAGAATTCCAATGCCTTATATTTAATTGGGACATTGTATGGTGGAAGGATTGAATTATCAGATAACTATTTACTCAAAAGGTTCTTTAATGATTAATGTTGAAATCTATATTATCCGGAAAGTCGTTGATCGCTGGGAGAGCTTATCCCTATTGTAGAATAAATATTATTTATTTAAATAAATTAATTGTTTAATTTATTTATTTAAATAAGATTAAATTGTTCTAATTGATTTATTCACAACCTGGTTTAATATGGAGAACCTAAAGGGTCACACCATAAAAGGAAGAATAATTATTTAAGAAGTTAATGGCATAATCGTAATAATATGTTATGTATATTTAATTTAATCTATGGTGATAGAATAAATTAAATAGCTTAATATTTATTATTTAATATTTTAAAATATTAAATATAAATTAATAAGAGGAGTCTTATTAATATTATTACAATTATTATTATTTTAATTTCTAAAAGAGTTTAGGAATTAATTTAATATAAGTACTCTCATTTATTCCTAATTGGATTAGGAAGAAAAATTAATTAAAGGAGTTTAATTAATTATCCCTAATAAGATTAGGGAGCTTAATTAATTAAAAGAATTTAATTAATTAATTAAAACCCAATTCCTTAATTGTTAAGGTGGGTTGCCCACATCTATAAATAAGAGTAGTCTTATTACTGGTGTTGTGGTTGTTGACTTTTACAACATACGTAATTCTAATAGTCACCCCCCACACCCGCACCCCCACCCCCCCCCCACCCACACCCACACCCACACCCACACCCACACCCACACCCACACCCACACCCAAAAAAAAATGTGTGCACCACCCACCCCACCTCCACCCCCACCTACCTACCCACCCACCCACCCCTTACCCACCCCACCAACCCACCCACCCCTACCCACTTACCCCCACCTAACCCCCCTACACCCCACGCCCCCACCCCCCAAAAAAAAATAATGTGTACACCACCCACCCCACTCCTTACCCCCACCCCATACCCCACCCCACCCCACCCCCCCCCCACCCCCACGCCCACCCCCACCCACCTACCTACCTACCCACCCACCCACCCACCCACCCAACACTACCTCCTAAAAAATGATATTAAGCGATTATGTATATCCCACCCACCCCTACTCCCCACACCCCCCACCCTCCCACCCCTACCCCCGCCCAAAAAATAATGTGTACACCACCCCCACCCCACCCCACCCCACCCCAACCCCACTCCCACTCCCACCCCACCACTTTCTCTCCAAAAAAATTAATATTAAGCGATTATGTATACACCACCCACCCTCTACTCCCATCCACCCAAAAAAAAAATAATCGTGTTTGGTGCGCTTACTGAGAGAGAGAGGAGTGTAATTGAATAAAATATGGGTTGAAAAATGGTTAACCAGTTAATTAACTATATTTGTTTTAAAAATATGGGTTCAAATTTTAACCAACCTGAATAAATAAAAATAGTTAATCGATCCATTTGGTTCCAGTTAATATAGTTTGATCCAATAATTAACTACTTATATTGTCAGGTCTACGCGTGCGTGTAATTGATCAAATTCTAACACGTACATATAATTTATTCTTTTACATTAGTTTTGAACAATTGTACGCGTATGCAGAACAAAATATTTAAACGTGACAATCTTTTATAAGATGGAAGATGTAGTACGTATGAGTGAGTGAAAACAATTTTATTTTTGTATTATATATATGTTCTATTGTATATAATAATTTTGTTACAGTATACCTGCAGGAAATGGCAATTCAAACTCATTATTATAGCTTAGCTACACTGCAGTCTTCATATATGTGAGTATGAGTTACAGGAACTGTTAAAAAAATAGAAGCTATAAAGCTAATCCATGTGGTTAATTACCTTAGTGCTTAATAATAGTTTTAATGGCTAGCTATGCCCATTAAGTACAATTATTTTTATATACTACATAAATTAGTAATTTATTACTGTTTAATTTACGTAATCAGTGAGACACTTTATTAGTAATTTATTACAAAATAAAGTGTGTAATCTTATGTTAAATGTGACAGTGATTCACATTCTTCATTGAAAAATAAAAAGAAAGAGAAAATGTTTAATTAATCAGATTATATAAATAGAATTTTCTTCTTCTTTTGATTAAGTCACCCGCTAAATGTCTCGTGTGGTTGAATTAATACTGTATTACGAATAAAGAAATAAAAATTAAAAGCTTAGCCAATTAATTTTCTTTACTTGTTTAAGTTTGTATTCGTGTGAATAAAAATATATCACGTCACAAAGCACAGTACTCACTTACTATCACCACCCAATGAAATAATGTTATATTATTAAATATTATAGGATCATAGTGATTTAGGTAATTGAATTGTTTTTTTTTTTTTTTTTGAATGAGTGGCCATATATATCAATATAAATACAAATGAATTTCATAATTAATATTTTATCCGTTTCAAAATATAGATTAACATGAATAATTTTATTTAATCAATACAACAAATAATATTATAAAATATTTAAAAAACATTACCCTTTATAAAATTTATTATTTCGTAAGTTATAATAAATTATCTTAATTTTAAAATTAAAAATATTTTAAAAATCAACCATATATAACTAGAATATCTTAATTAAAATATCGCTAAATGTCACCTTTTATGAAAGGAGAGATCACAAAGTCACAAGACAATAAAAATCAAACTTGCACCTAGTGGTTGTAGGACATCGGTCTTAATCATTAATCGAGCTATGATTTCATTAATTTGTTGAATTAATTCAACATGAATACTCGACTCATATATGTTCTTTTAAAGTTAGCATTGAGTATAGTGTGGTTTGATGCGGTTGAAAATTTAAATTGTACATGAAATTATTTAGGTGTAATTTGACAAATTTAAAATCGCACATCAAAGCGTTTGTGATTCATGCGATATATTTTTGAAATTTATTGTGCAATTTCATTTGATTCGGTATAAATTCCAAAACCAATTAAATAAAAACACAAATATAAAGACTTCAAATTCACATGACACCTCACACAAATCAGAACCATAAACTGTGAGTAGATACATAGGCCAACTAAACACATTGAATAACAAATGTTTTAAGGATGATTGTTAAGGGTGTAAACGAGTCAAATCGAAGCGAACAGAGAGAACTGTTCGAATTCGACTTGAAACGTTAAATTCATACTCCAATTTAACTTGAATTCAAATTATATTTGAAAAATTCTACTCAGATTCGACTCGAATATTTATTACTCGAATTCGATCCGACTCGAATCGAATTATATTTAAACTACTCGTGAGTTTCAAATTCAAACTCAAATTCGAGTCTCCACATAATAACTAATTTTCTAATAAATATAATTATAAATTGAATTTGTTATTTTACTTAGAAATGAGAAAATATATTTACTATTACACTTTACAATATAAAATCATAATTAAAAATAAAAATAAAACAAAACAATAATAATTAATTATCCTAATTTGATTTAATTCTGTATATATTATAAGAAAATGTATAGAGTATTTAATCGAATCTGTATCAATCGAGTATATATCGAATCACAATCGAGAATTCGAGTAGTTTGAATCTTAAACGAGTCGAGTATAACTTTGTTTAGATTCTACTCATATTTTTTTCGAACTATTTTTTATGCTCAAATTTAAATCATATTATTAACGAATTTAAGTCTTACTCGTATTTTTTTAGAGTCAAATCCAAACTGTTTCGTTCGTTTGCAGTCTTACTGATTCTAACTAAAAATACCTTTCCAATAAAGCCTTATACACGTTATGACATATAATCAAAATAAGGATAAAATTTACCAATACACTTTGAATCAATGATTGTGGATATATGACTTCTCTAATATTTGTCTATTTGCTATATATATAAATGGTCAAAACGACCTGATTTTGGTCTATATAACTTAAAAAAACATATAATACATATTGTCGGTGCGGTGTTGGTGACTTCAAAAATCGTAACCAAACTGCTGATGCAATTTTTCGACCCTTCTAACGCGCCGAATACGCAGACCATTGGTGGGCTCAATCGAAACCGTAAGACCCTAATTTTTTATAAATAAAAATTTAATTTTCTTTAAATATTATTTTAAATAGTAAGATGATAATTTAATAAATGTTATAATTATGAGTGATATGTGCAAAATGTTAGAAAGTAAACAGTTGTCGGAAAATATTCATTTTGTTGGAAAATATTCGTACGACGGCGCAATCATTGGTGGACCCCACAACGGAAAAATTGTCAGATATAAAAAGCGACAGAAATAACTTTTTTATAAAAATAACGGCAAAACTTTTGTCGTTAAATTGTTGACAATAATACGCGTTGTTCCACAGTGGTACGCGGTATTGCCTAGTAGCACACATTATTACACAATATCTCTGATTATTGATTCTTACGTAAGAAGTCACTCAATATTCAATAATTGCTACAATAGTTGCTGCATAGTATCTCATATTATTGACTCAATAATTGTTACAGTAACATCTGCATAATATTTTATATTATTAAATCAATAATTGAAATGACACAGTAACTCATATTATTGAAATAATATTATTAGATAGCATTTTTGACAATGTCTAAAAAATTCTGTCGATGAAAGGGGTTAGGTTATTTAATTACGCGCCAGTAAGGAGAAATCCTTATCGGGAAGTTTCCTCTTTCTTGGGAACGAACTAGTTGTTAATATTGTGAATCTATATTATTAATGATGAATAATTGTTGAAAGATAAGTGGTAGATATTGATTCAATTTATAATATAAATAGAGGAGTTGTTGTAAGTTTGACTTATTATTCCATGGACCCCTACGTGGCAAATTATTTAAACCGTCGGCAGAAATTTATCTCAGTTTTATTTTATTATTATTATAATAGTAATAAAACGTAACAAAAAACTTTTTATATAAACAAAAAACTTTTTATAATATATATAAAGTTATTTGTTTTATTAGAATACATTGTATTATATATAAAGTTATTTGTTTTATAAGAATAATTTAAATGAATAGTAAAAATCAGACGAAATTTAGAAAATACGTGAATGTTTACTATTTAGTCCGTGATTTTCTTTTAAATAGTGCACTGTCATTCTCCTATAAATAGGTTGCTTAGTTAAGAAATAAAAATTACACCAAAATCAGAGAATTCTTCTTCGAAAAAATTGTGCGTATTTTTTTCGAGTATAATGATACTTTGAGTGTAGCTAATAGTGCAAGATTTTCTCAAGATAATCTCCATTATACGAGTTAAATTTAGTCTCCTACTAAGGTAAATGATGTTATTTTCTTTCAATACTCATAAGAGATATTATTTACTGCATACTCGTATGTAATATCATTTGCTTTCATATTCGTATATACGTGACATTACTTCATATTCAGGGTTGTTATTTTATTCCTTATTAATCTGTGGGAATAACCTGTCTATGCGGATTATCGCATGCCTGGTGAATATATAACCCTCCGTATTCATTCTTTATTAAGTTGTGTAATGATTTGTCTACGCGGATTACCGCATGACGAGTGACAATTCATTTGCAGTTTCGTATATTCTTTCATACTCCATATTATGATAAGAGATTATTATTCGTTTCTTCAGCTTATCATTAAATGGTGAAACACCTTGAAATTAGTAGAATGTCCTTAATAATTTGTGTTTCGCCTAATATCATTTCACTAGAATATTGGTCTGAACTTTTGATGAATGGGTAATATACCCATAAATTGGATACATTCGGGCTTAATTTATTATTGTTCTCAAGTCTTTTAGAATATTTTTTAAGTGTTTGTGTCTATTCATGCATGTTTTATGTTGTTTTATAAGAATTGGGACAAAAGTTACTTGGATCGACCTTTGAGGTTGCTAGATTCGCATTTTCGGCTTGTCATTTACACAGCAACCACTTCAGAACCAATTTCAGTATTTCTATGGACCTTATTTCAAAAAAATTAAAGAATGAAAATTGTAGATCTACGTCTCCTCTTTCCGTAACATCTTGAATCATCGAAATCGGAGTTCGGACGAAGAAGTTATGACCATTTTCCCAAAGGACTTCAGAGTTAAAAATTCTAGAAAAGACCCCAGCGCCGGGGCGCCCAAACCAAGACCATTTCTGGTGCCGGGGTGCTAGGAGGCAGTGGTGCAACGTCGTGAACAGCGCTGGGGCGCTGGGGAAGGGCCTGGTCAAGCTTGGACGCGTTTTGGGGCGAATTTTGACACTTTTTTTACTCCAAATTGGATTAGATTTGCTCATAAGCTAAAAATTGGACTTGTAACCTATAAATACATGATGGGAGGCATAGAATATGAGAAATTATATAGATTAGATTAGAAATACACTCCATTAGATTAGGATATTCATTCATAACTGGAGTCTAATCAGGAATCAAGAGAGATTTTATGGAGAAGAATTACAATTGAAGATTGAAGCTTAAGAGATTTTCTTTAAGAGTTTCTTCTTCTTCTTCTTATTTTTAATTGTGTAATTCTTTCAAGATGATTTTTATGTGATTGTTGGTTTTATTTTTCGTTATGAACTACTCTTTTATTAAGACTACAAATTGAACCTTTTATGTCTATGAATTAATTATTTAATTTAGTCCAATTATTTATGCCAAGGTGAATTGTTTATCATGTCTTGTGCGTATTGATTAATTATTTGGCCAGTAATTATCGTGTTACTCTAGATGGATTCAGAAGATGAAATTTAGGGTTAGAACTGGACATGATAACATGTATGCTTGATTTTTTGCATGAGACGAATAATTAGGGTCATGAATTGAATAGGAATATCTGTTCACTGCATGTAATAAATTGGGAATTAGAACTTAATGAGTTTAATTTAATTATTTTGCATAGGAATATTGCAAGATTGATTGAATTGAATAAAAGTTAACTGATCACTTGGGAAAGGGCTTTTAACACTTAGAATTCTTGTTAACAATTCATTAGGCATAACAATTGGATTAGTTGGATAATTGATTTGTAGTACATAAATTGGGGATATTGTAGTCTTAACCTTTATTTATCTTAATTCATTCGTCGAGTCTTAATCTTTATTTATTTGAATTAATTTTAGAGTAATCTAGTTTTAATTGATTAATTTAGTTTTCTTAATTAGAAAAATCACACTTTGCAATTGTTTAAATAAAATTAATTTGATTAAGAGTTAGTACTTGGTAATTTTTATTAAATAATTCCTCGTGGGAACGATACTTTTCTTATCACTTTATTACTTATTGACCGCGTATACTTGCACGTATTCATTTATTAGAAATCGATCAACAACTTTCTTATTGAATTTTAATTTATTCATCCGACATACTATTCATGTCGGGGTACTATTCATCCAGTGTACTATTCATGCTGAGGTACTATTCATCCCGGAGTATTCACGACGGAATTTAGTTTCTTTTCTTTGTCCAAATTATCTTTGAAATTTGAATCTTAAATATTATTCTTGAATTTTACTCCACAATTGGTGATCGTGTTGACAATTTGGATATTCTTGAACTCTGGATAAATTAAATTATAAATCTCCAATATTTATCATTGATCTCACTTGATTCATTCTTTATATCATTGTCATTATTCTCATACTTATATTATGATAAAAGTCATTTTTGGTTCGTAGTGCAAAGCTGGACTGTTGCTTGGTATGATTATGACCAGAAATTGTGTATTAGTATAATCATAACCTTTAATTAATGTTACAGATAAAGATTTGTGGTGAAAGTCCTCTTTGGTCAGTAGTGCATAGGACATGTGTTTGGCATAATCATGGCCAATGGTGATACAAATGAATATCTTTGGCCCGTAGTGCAAAGATAAATTTTTAATTTGAAATAATTATTGATTAGTGTTACAGGGATAAAATATTGATAATGGACTTTTAAATCATAGAAGATAGTAAACATCATACTCTACTTGACTCTTCTAATGAATTGTTATTTTCATTGCATGTGTTGAGCTAAAACTGATTGTTTATTATATTTTATCTAATTTATTATTATTGCAAGCTAAATATAATTTATTCTCCATTATCTTAGTCATAATATTCTTTACCGGGCTAGTTGAGCTCACCCTTTTCCTTTTTGTTCCATTATTTTTCTCAGGAAATGAAAGTGTAGCTGGGACTAGTCGGGGACTGGAGTAATGGTCCGAGATAGTTACTATAGAAGTCTTCACTATGTTGTGAAATAATGTGATAATAACTGTAATGAAGACTTAATTTGAGTTTGGATATTATCGTATTATGTACGGTGCGATATTTGTATTCAAACTCACAGTATGTGTGGTTGTATTTTGAACGACAGTTTAATAGTTGTAAATTTGAAAGTTTGTATTTGAAGTTTATAGTATATATTTGGTGACTCAAAATGGGGTGTGTGGACCTATTTTTGGAGGTGTCATAGAAACGATTTGGTCAATTTTTGGTGCGATTTTGGGGTGAAATTCGGTTTCTTGTTTAGCCCTTTCTTAAACCACATTTTGACCTAAAATGTTAACTTATTAGATCTATGCTCCATTAGAGCATGCATGTCCTCAATTTTTCTTCTTATGTTCCGATAGAAGATTTTACTATCACGTGATACCTCAACAATCTCTCTTAACGCATGATCTTTTCATCCACATCGACATCAAGTTCCCCCTTGAACCTTAATCATTATACTCTCTTGCGAATCAACCCATCACTTCTTTATTGTTGACGAGTAACCCTCTTCATTTTTCTTTGGTTTGATCCACCAAGTGCCCTCCCTTAAACTTGAATCATATACTATATATTTCAAGAGTTGGCCAATTACTTCTTTTAATTGACAAGGGTCTCTTGTTTGATCTACCAAGCTTCTCTATGAACTTTAATCATTATATACTCTTTTGATCAGAGTTAGCCCATCATTTCTTCTATAGCCTCTACTTCTAGTTGACAAGTCACCCTCTTCATGCCTCTCTTATTTGATCGACCAAGAAGCCTCTGTCAAATCCATAAAATCTATTATCTTTTAACTGGCGAGTCCACAATCTTCATATTAGTCTCTTGTCAAGATCCAATCAAAATCCTCTACATTTTTCTCTTATTTGATCTATCAAGAGACCTCTGCCAAGCCCATCAAATCTAGCACATCATGTCTCTTAACTAACAAGCTCACTCTCTTCAATATTAGTCTCTTGTCAAGTGTCAACCAAAAATCTTTGCGAGAATAATTCACCACTTGCTCATTACTTTCATCCATCATGCGTAATTCATACCATATCTATGACCCAATCTAATAATCATGAGTCCGATATCAATTGTTAAGAATATTCGACTCGTATATGCTCATATCTTGACTTGAAATATTAACTTATGAGGTCTATGATCTATTAGAATTTATATACCATCAATCTTTATTCTTATATTCTGATATGAGATTTTATTATCACGCGATATCTCAACACAGTACTGATCAATTTGTAACATATCAATAATGACAATATCACTATTACAACAATATGCCATGGCCTCTTATTCTTTAAAAATAATTTAGATAATGCGCTCTCAAATTTTAACTCGTTTTACTTGAACAAATTTTTTTTTACAAAAATTAAAATGCCAATGTAGGGAAGACAAGAAATTATTGGATGGTGGAGCCAGGTAATAACTTGCTTACAAAATTAAGAAACTGGGGAATGAAAAGGATGTGTTTCTTTCCTAATATACAAGTAATGTGCAGCAGCTCCATGCCCTGGTGCGCGGGGCACAACTTGACACTCACTGCACTCTTTTTTCAAAAACTTAATAGTGTTCGATTCATTTTAAAATGTAAAATTATTATTAATTTTTTTTATATTAATTACTGCTCATATTTTTTATATTCATTAGAATCTCGATTTTTAGTTATATCTAAGCGTTTACTATGTAAATTTTGATATTTATTGACGAAAAAAAAAAGCTAACAAAAGAAATATATTTGCTTCCTAAAACAAAGAGAGTATAAACCACTAAAATTTTAGTTGTTTTTAGATACTAGTATTATTTTCGTATACTCTCTCCATCCCATAATATATAACGGATCCGTTTACCATGAAGTTAACTTGATTAATTGATCAATACAATGCTGACACGCAAAGAGATAATCTCTCATTTGCGTATCGACACTGTATTGGTCAATTGACCAAAATTAACTTCATGTTAACCACTCACATATACTCCATCTGTCCTATAATATAAGACGTATTAATAAAATAGTTAGAAAACATTAAATATATTATCAATTGTCTATAATACCCTTAAATTCTCATTTATTACTATATTTATATCATACTCTCTCTCATTTGTAACATTTTTCCATGAAAAATAAATTTGGAAATATTGTAATTAATTCTCCTAGATTTTTAAAAACGTCAAATAATTTGGGACAAATAAAATCACCTAAAATGTAAGACCCCGAATTTTATGAAATGAAAGTATTCAATTTTCTTATAATTATTATGTTATTTAATAAATGGTTAAATTGAGAAAAGGTTAAAGTTAAGGTGATATTTGAAAATTTTACAAAAGTAAGCAAGTTTGTTATTAGTTGTGTGTTGGGAATATTCGATTGGTGAAATATTCATTTTCACGAGAGAATATTCGCTTCGACAGCATAATCATTGGTGGACCCCGGCGGAAGTATTATCGTATTTAAAAGCGACATATTTATCTTTTATTAAAAATAACGGCGAAAGTATTCACCGTTAAAATTGTTGAACTACCCTAGTAAAGAAATGCGATGTCTGGCGCTGGTTGCATAGTAGCACACGGTATTAATTATTGATGCTTATAAAAGAAGTCACTCAGTTATACTCAATTATTGCTACAGTAATTGCTGCATCATATCTCTCATAATATTTTATATTATTAAATCAATAATTGAGACGACAAAGTTATTCTTATTAATATTTGCAATATTGACAATGTCTAGAAGTTCTGTCAATGAGAGGTTTGGTCACCTAATTGCGCGCCAATAAGGAGAAATCCTTATCGGAAAACCCCCTCTTTTTTGGAAACGACCTGGTTGTTAAATATTATGAGTTATAATATTAATGATGAATAAGTTCGTGTTGAAGATGAAATTGATAGTTCCATTGTGTTGGGATTATTGGTTTTAGTAAAAAATCGACATTTATTTCGATAATAATTGATGTCTGGAGGTTATATTGACCAATCGGATAATTAACCGGATAAATGAGCAATTAATTGCTATTAATTCACATGCTTATAACTATGTGTTCACATGTGTGTTAGGGGAGTTGGTGCAAGTTTGATAATACTTGCATGACTAAGTTAAAAATGGAGGTATAGTTGAAGGTACTATACTATAATTAATTTTTTCACATGTTTAGAACTATTGAGTCACATGATTTACTATTGATTCACATGATTTACTATTAGGGTAGGTGGTGTAAGTTTGATAATACTTGCATGACTAAATTAAAAATGAAGAAAAAGATGAGGGTATTATACTGTAATATTTCGAGCCCCAAAATGTGCAATTATGGAAACTATATTTTCCTATAAATAGAAGCTCATTCCTTCATTATTTTTCACCAATTCACTAAGTCTCACAAGAGCAATTATTATAGAGAAATTATAGAGAGAGAATCTATAGAGAGAGAATCTATAGAGAGAAAGAAGAAGCGAAGTCTGCCACTTTACTATTTCAGTATCCAGTCTTCTTCTGAGGTAAGGGATATTATTATTATAGTAAAGGGTATTATTCTTTCGTATTCATGAAGAGAGTTATTTTCTTTCAATACTCGTAAGGGTTGTTATTCCATTCTTTATTATTATGTTGGAATAACTTTGTACTATCTGAGTACCAAATACATGGTGAAATTATTACATTATTCCATTCTTTATTATTACATTGGAATAACTCATGCATGTTGATCTATCGCATGCCCGGTGAATTCTGTTGTTATTCCATTCTTTATTATTACATTTGGAATATCCTCACATGCATGCGGATTCTGCGTGACACTGGTTTCATTCTTTATTATTACATTGGAATATCACATGCTGCGCGATTACGCATGACACGGTTCCATTCTTTATTATTACATTGGAATATTCTTCATGCATGCGGATTACGCATGACACAGTTCCATTCTTTATTATTACATTGGGAATAACTCATGCATGCGATTACATCGCATGCATGGTGAATTCTTTTGTTATTCCATTCTTTATTATTACATTGGAATAACACGTCTATATGGATTACTTTGCTACATGGTGAATGATCTTTTGTATTCATTCCTTATTAAATTGTGGAAATGATCATCTCACGTGGATTACTGCATGGCGAGTGAAAATGCATTTGCGCCAGATAATCTATTATACTCTATATGAGATATCATTTCTTTTGTACTTCGTCATGGAATATCATTTTCTTTGGTATTTTTTTTTTTGAGTTACTATTCACGAGTTTCTTATTCACCCTATTATTATTCACTCTAGTATTATTCACTCTCGGGTATTACATGCATTTTTGTGTTGAATACTATTCACGAGTTATTATTCACCCAAATTACTATTCACCGAATATTATTCACTTTCGGGTATTTGGGGTACTTTTCATGCTACATGCATTATTATTCAGGTCTTATTCCTCAAGTACTATTATAGGTAGGTACTATTATGGGTACTATTTACATCGAAAAATATATTTCTTTTCTGTCCAAATTATTTTTGGTACATGAATATTATTCTTGAATTTTACTCCACAAATCGATGTCGTGTTGACAATTTAGATATTTTTAAACACTTGGATAAATTTAAAGTCTTTAATATTTATCCTTGATTTCGTTGATTAATGTTTATATCATTGTCATCATCCTCATGCTTATATTATGATGAAAGTCATCTTTGGCCTACGTGCGAAGATGGATCGTTGATTATTGATTTTACTGATTGTATATCTTTGGCTTATGTGCAAAGATGGGTATTGATTATTAGTTTTTACAATTTGTATATCTTTGGAACTACGTGCAAAGATGAACTATTGATTGATGAGTATCTTTGGCTTATGTGCATAGATGAACTGTTTATTGGTATGATTATGACTAGGGATCATTCGGTATAATCATGACACGTAATGTTATAGATGATGTGATAAAAGTTCTCATTGGCGTAGTGCGTTGATGGACGATTATTGGTATGATTATAACCAAAGGATTATTCTAAGATAATCATGACCATTGATGATTACATGAATATCCTTGGTCAGTAGTCTTGCGAGGATGATTCGATGATGTGGATTATTTATTAAGTCGAGTTTGACGATAAAATATTGATTATACACTTTTAATTCAGAAAACATAGTAGATATCATGCTCTGCTTGACTCTTCTAAAATACAGATTGTATATGCTTTTGGCACATAGTGCAAAAGATGAATTGTTAATGAATATCTTTGGCCGTAGTGCAAAGATGAATTTATTAGTATGATTATGAAAAATGAATTGTGATTTGGTATTACCATGATTTTTGATGTTTCAGGTGAAGATTATCCTCGTCCTGGGTGCGAAGAGGAATTTAGAATCACAATTATGATTATGAGTTATTCATATGATTGTGGACATGAATTATTGATTGATGTTACAGGGATAAAACTTTATTGGTGGACTTTTAACATGGAGAAGATAATAGATCTGATGGTCTATTTGACTCGTCTAATGGATTATTTCGTTCACTACTGAACTATGGTAGAAAAAAAGTTTTATCATCTACCATATGTTCTAAATCTCGATTTATTCTTGATGAAGGCTATTGATGATGTAAATTATCTTTAGTCATGATATTCTTTATTGGGCTAGTTGTGTTCACCCTTTTTGCTTCACAATTCCTTTCAGGTAATAAGAGTGTAGATGGGTCGAGTGGGGGTAACAGAAGAATAGAACGATGGTCTATAGCTGTTGAGGTTCTCCTTAAATAGTATAGAAATAATTTTATTGAGAACTTTAGATAAGTGTGTCGTATTGTGTACGTTATTTGATATTTAATTTTGGTGAACCGAATAGGGTGAGGTGAACCCAACTTTGGAAGGGTGTTTTGCCACTATCATACAAGATGTCTAATGACATACAACCTTGTGTTATCATAAATGAGGGTTGTGCATCCACTTCTTGAGTATATCTATGAAACACTTGCTATATGATCTTGGAGTTTGGTTGAAATATAATTTTCAATTGCGAGATGGTGGAGATAGTTATTTGTCGAGAAGACTCACCATTGGAAAGAACATGATAATAATCTTCTCGTTTTTCTTTGGGGTCTATTGGGTCAACTAAGGATAATTCTGTGGACATATGATATCTATCATAACCTTGACGCATGGCCTCCCATGTACGAAGGTCTCCTTGAGCACTTCCCAAAGATTTTAATTTTTAAAATAGTTTTTGATTGTACTTTTACGTAAAGTACCATTGTAAGGTTGTGGTCGAAGAACCATGAGTGTTACATACATTTGTATTAAAACCCACGCTTTAACTCATGGTCGTATTCTACATTTATTCAACAGTTGTATAAATGAAGTTTGTAAATGATTTTTATATAGTGTGATATCTGGCGACTCAGAATGGGTCGTGTGGACCTATTTTGGGGGCGTCACATAAAACGTCATATATTATGGGACAGAGGGAGTATACCATTTTAGAGTTATGCACAAGAATTAATAAAATGATTGTATAATATTAAATATAATATTAATTGTCTATAATACCATTTATCATACTTATTTCATACTCCCCTTCTCACTCATTTGTAACATTTATTTTTCATGAGCAGTAATTTTAGAAAGATTGTGCCTAATTCTTTTAAATTATATAAAATATTAAAAAAAATAAAATTATCTAAAACGTCATATGTGACGCCCCCAAAATAGGTATACATCACCCATCTTGAGTCGCCAAATACATGGTACAAAATTCAAATACAACTTAATTATACAACAGTCGTGTAAAATATGACAAAACATAATCTAAGAGTTTTAATAAGAATATTGTCATCTAGACTATCCACACTCAATGGAGTTCTCATTATATTTATTGTCACACTATTTAACAGAATAGTGAGGACTACTAATGCTATCATCTGGACCATCACTCCGTTCCCCGACTAGTGCCGGCTACGTTCTCATTTCCTGAAGAGAACAGTGAAAGAAAAGGTGAGCTCAACTAGCCCAATAAGAAATATTATGACTAAGACAATGCAGAATAAATTATCATTAGTCTTCAACAATGTTAAACTGATAAAATACAATATACATCAAGTTTAACTGCAGCGGAATAAGTAGTCCATTAGAAGAGTCAAGTAGAGAATGATATCTACTATCTTCTATAATTTAAAATGTTTTCATCAATTTTTATCGCTGAGACTCAACTTAATAAATAAACCACATCATCGAGTCATCCCTGCACTACGGGCCAAGGATATTCATTAAATCATCAATGGCCATGACTATACCGAATAATCCCTGGTCATAATCATACCAAAAACTGTCCATCAATGCACTACAGGATACTGAGGACTTTTACCACATCATTTATAACATTACAGGTTATGATTATACCGAATAATCCCTGGTCATAATCATACCAAGTCCATCTATGCACGTAAGCCAAAGATGACTTTCATCACAATCTAAGCATGAGGATGATGACAATGACATAATAATTCAATAAAACAAGTTCAAGAATAAATTTTAAAGATTTATAAGTTAATTTATCTTGAAATCAATTACGTCCAAATTATCAACATGATACTGCTTTGTGGAGTAAAATTAAAGAATGCTCAGAAGAATATTTCCATGATAAGATACCGGATGAAGCGCAAATATCCATGATATTCTACTAATTTCATGAAGTATAGAAGCCAAAACTTTAACCAAATGACAATCATAGAATAAATGAAACTACAAATGGATTTTCACCCGCCATGCGGTAATCCACGTAGACAGATCATTTCCACAATTTAATAAGGAATGAATACAAAGGATCATTCACCATGCATGTGCTAATCCACATAGACAGGTTATTCCAATGAATAATAAAGAATGGAACCGAATCAATACGTAATCCGCATGATAACAGATATTCCAACAAAATAATAAGGAATGGAATAACGTAAGAATTCACCATGCATGCGATGTAATCGCATGTATGCAGGTTATTCAACGTAATAATAAAGAATGGAACTAGGTCTAACGTAATCCGCATGATGGGATATTCTAACGAGAATAATAAAGAATGGAATAACAAAGAATTCACCATGCATGCGATAGGCCTTACATGAATGAGTTATTCCAATGAAATAATAAAGAATGGAACCGTGTCTAGCGTAATCACATTGCATGAGATATTCCAATAGAATAATAAAGAATGGAATAACGAAAGAATTTCACCATGTATGCGATTACTTGGCATGACGAGTTATTCTAACATAATAATAAAGAATGAAATAACGAAACTCTCTTCATGAATCTGAAAAGAAATAATACCCTCTTACCTTAGAAAGAAACTGGATCTTTGGAGTAGAGAGGTAGCAGACTTCTCTTCTTCTTTCTCTCTATAATTTCTCTTTATAATAATTGCTCTAAAGCTTTAGTGAATTGGTGAGAAATGAAGGAAGAATTAGCTTCTATTTATAGGAAAATATAGTTTCGATAATTGCACGTTTTGGGGCTCGAAATATTATAATACAATACCTTCAACTTTTCTTTCATTTTTAATTTAGTCCTGCAAGTATTATCAAACTTGCACCACCTCCCCTAATAGTAAATAATGTGAATCAATAGTTATAATCATGTGAAAATACGAATTACAATATAGTACCTCCATCTATACCTCCATTTTTAACTTAGTCATGCAAGTATTATCAATCTTGCACCAACTCCCCTAATAGTACAAAAATATGAATCAATAGTACACACATGTGAATAAATAGTTATAATAATGTGAATTAATAGCAATTAATTGCTCATTTATCCGATTAATTACCCGACTGGTCAGTAAAACTTTCAGACATCAATTAATATCGAAATAAATGTAGATTTCCACTAACACTAATAATTTCAACACAATGGAACTATCTATTTTATCTTTAATCAACACAAACTTATTCATCATTAATATTATAACTCATAATATTTAACAACCAGGTCGTTCCTAGGAAAGAGGGGGCTTTCCGATAAGGATTTCTCCTTATTGGCACGCAATTAGATGACCAAACCTCTCTTTGACAGAACTTCTAGACATTATAAATATTGCAATTTAATAATATGAATAACTTTGTTGTCTCAATTATTGATTTAATAATATATCATATTATGCAGATGATACTGTGACAATAATCGGATCAATAATATGAGAGATATGATGCAACAATTACTGTAGCAATAATTGAGTATAACTGAGTGACTTCTGACGTAAGCATCAATAATCAATACCGTGTGATACTATCCAACCATGCGTATTACTGTACTTTTACTACCGGGTAATTCAACAGTTTAACGGTAAAACTTCCGCCGTTATTTTTAAAAAGATAATTATGTCGTTTTCTAACTACGACAATACTTCCGTTGTGGGGTCCACCAATGATTGTGCCGTTGTACGAATATTCCCCGACCAATCAAATATTATATAACCACTTGCTTACTTTACAAAATTTGTAAATATTACCCACAACTATAACATTATATCAAATCCACACAATAATATTCAGAAATATATTTCGAGAAAATTATTCTTTATTCATAAAAGTTGGGGTCTTACATCATATATTATAGAACAGATGAATTAAATGAGAACCAATTATTTGTTATTCATATTAAAGTCAAATTCAAACAAATTTAAGCCATATATAAATCAAAGGCTAATATAAAAAAATTTAAGTACGAATTTCTTAGATATCATTGTACACTAGACTGGTACTAGTTCAAATGAGTTGAACATTCCAAAAGTCACCTGAAGTGGCCTTTAATGTTGAATTTTATAATTTCGGACCCATATATTTCAAATAATCATAACTTTTGGTTATTTTATAGAATAGTTATTTTCACAAATAAAAATTGATATTTTTTATAAATATGTGTGAGACTTGTCTATTATTCATGTGAAAGAGATCTTGTAGACCTATTGTGATGCCCCCAAAATAGGACTACACAACCCATCTTGGGTCGCTAAATACATGATACATAATACAAATACAAACTTAATTTATACAACTGTTAAGTATAAATGCGAGATCTGACAAAACATAAAGTCATGAGTTTTAATACAGATATTGTCTCCTAGACAATATCCAAACTCAAAATAAGTCCTCATTACAATTATTATCACACTATTCTTATAGAATAGTGAGAACTACTATAACAATCATCTTGGACCATCACTCCATTCCCTGATTAGTCTCAGCTATATTCTCATTTCTTGAAGAGAACAATGGAAAAAAAGGGTGAGCTCAACTAGCCCAGTAAAGAATATTATGACTAAGATAATGGATAATAAATTATCCTTAGCCTTCAACAGTATAACAACTGATAGAATACAATAAACAACAAGTTTTAGATCAACAACTACAGCGAAAATCAATTTTATCGCTTAGACTCAGCTTAATAAATAATCCACATCACTGAATTATCCATGCACTACGGGCCAAGGATATTCATTAGTATAACCAATGGTCATGATCATGCCAAACAACAATTCATCTTTGCACCCTTGGCCGAAGAGAACCCATGATCATGATCATACAAACAACTGTCCATCAATGCACTACGGGCCAATGAAGACTTTTACCACATCATTTATAACATTACAGGTCATGATTATACTGAATAATTCATGGTTATAATCATACCAATCAACAGTACATCTATGTACTACGGGCCAAAGATGACTTCTATCACAATATAAGCATGAGGATGATGACAATGATATAAGAATTCAATCAAACGAGATCAAGGATAAATATTAAAGAATTTAAATTTATCTAGAGTTTAAAAATATCCAAATTGTTAACATGATACTGCTTTGTGGAGTAAAATTCAAGAATAATATTGTATCAAAAATAATTTAGACAAAAAAAAATTAATTTTTGTTATGAATAGTACCCTGGGTGAATAGTACCCGCGTGAATAGTACCCCGTGAATAGTACTTCGTGAATAATGTCGCAAATACGTATATGAATAGTATAAATGCGATAAATAGTACTTTAAGATGAAAAAATTAAAATTTAACAAGAATGTCTAAAAAAATATCCTTGTGAAACGGTACTAAATGAAGCGCAAATTTTAAGGATATTATACTAATTTCAAGGAGTATAGAAGCAATATTTTAACAAAATAAGTGTAGAATTCGGAATCTGAATCGAAATAATATTACTTACATACTACAGAGTATAGAAGAAAATATTATTTGTTACGAATATTGAACAAAAATAACATTCCTTACAACTGTTGAACGAAAATAATATTCCTTACAAATATTGAACAAAGATAATATTCCTTACGAATATTAAAAGAAGATAATATTTCTTGCGAATATTAAACGAAATAAAATTTCTTACGAATACAAAAAATAATATCATAAGCGAATATGAAATAAATAATGCTCCTTACCTCAAAAAGAGAGCAATTCCGACTGGTATAGCGGAGATATTCTTGAAAAAAACTTGAACTGTTTTCTACACTCAAATTTTCCTTAAACTCTAAAGAAATACGCTTAATATTATAGAAGAAGAATTTTCTGATTCTGGTGTGATTTTCTTTTATAAACTGAGCATCCTATTTATAGAAGAATGGTAGGATACTATTTGGACGCACAGTAAAGGAAGTTCACAGGCGAAGAATTTTACGAATTCACATGAATTTTACTATTTATTACTATGCAGCACTATGCAATAAAATATAATATATTTTATTTTACATAAAAAATAAAACTTATTATAATATATATATATATATATATATATATTGTGAGACCCAATTTTATGAATAAAGATTTAAATTTCTCGAAATATTTTTTTGAATATTATGGTGTGGATTTGATATAATGTTATAGTTGTGGGTAGTATTTATAAATTTTGCAAAGTATGCAAGTTGTTGTATTATATTCGAATGGTCGAAGAATATTCTTTTTGTCGGGGAATATCCGTACGACGGTACAATCATTGGTGGACCCCAAAGCGAAATTATTGCCGGATTGAAAACGACAAAAATTTTTTATGAAAATAACGGCGGAAGTTTTACTGGTTAACTATTGAAACACCCTTGTTAAAAGTACAGAGAATCTGGCGTTGGTTGCATAGTAGCACACGGTATTAATTATTGATACTTACGTGAGAAGTCACTCAGTTTTGTTCAATTATTGCTTCAGTAATTATTGCATAGTATCTCATGTTATTTGATTCAATTATTGTTGATATTTTTTTTATATTATTAAATCAATAATTGAGATGACAGAGTTATTAATATTATTATTGGAAATATTAACGATGTCTAGAAGTTCTGTCAAGGAGAGGTTTGATCACCTAATTGCGAGCCATTAAGGAGAAATCCTTATTGGAAAACCGACTCTTTCCTAGGAACGACCTGGTCGATTAATAGTGTGAATTATAATAATGATGATGAAGCTTTTTTTTTATTATTATTAATGTAATAAAACAGAAAAACTTTTTATATAAAACGGAATACTTTTATAAAGTTATTTGTTTTATTAGACTATAAATAGAATATATTATATTCTATTATGCATAGTATTTTGCATAGTAAAATCTTTTTATATAAAACAAAATACTTTTATAAAGTTATTTATTTTATTAGACAATAATTAGAATATATTATATTTTATTATGCATAGTATTTGCATAGTAAAATCTTTTTATATAAAAATGAATACTTTTATAAAGTTATTCGTTTTATTAGATTATAAATAGAATATATTATATTTTATTGTAAACCAACTGACCGTCTGTTTAAAAGTAAATCAATCTGAACTGCTTAGAATTAGTTCTTATTAGGTCCATTCTTACATAAATAAAAACTCATTCCTTCATTATTTCTTCTGAATTCACTAAAACTCTGAGATAGAAACTATAGAGAGAAAGAAGAAAAGTGTTACGCTACTTGACCACTTCTATATCCGGTTTCTTAGGTAAGGGTATTATTTCTTTCATATTCATGAAGAGAACTTACATTATTCCATTCTTTATTATTACTGTTGGAATAACTTTTGATCTGCCATGCTACCCTATACTTGGTGAAATTCTTACATTATTCCATTCTTTATTATTACATTAGAAAAACACATACATCATAATCTGGGATACATGGTGAAATTCTTACATTATTTCATTCTTTATTATTACATTGGAACATCCTATACATGCGTTTACGCACGACTGAATCCGTTATTTATTATTCATTGGAATATCCCGCCGGTGCGTATTACGCGCTGACACAGTTCCATTAATTATTATTTTGTTGGAATAACTTTTATGCATGCGATCTATCGCATGCATGGTGATTTACATTGTTATTCCATTCTTTATTATTACATTGGAATATTACATCGGTCTGCAATTTAATGACCTGGTTCCGTTATTTATTATTACATTGGAATAACTTTTATGCATCTGCGATTCTATCGCATGCACAGTGATTTCTTTTGTTATTCCATTCTTTATTATAATCAGTTGGTTAAAGTTTTGACTTCTATACTCCATGAAATTAGTGGAATGTCCTTGATATTTGCGCTTCATCTAGTATCTTTTTATAAAAATATTTTTCTGAGCATTCTTTAATTTTACTCTACAAAGAAGTATCATGTTGACAATTTGGACTTTATTAGTTCCTGGATAAATTAATTCTTGAACTTGTTTTATTAAATTCTTATATCATTGTCATCATCCTCATGTTTATATTATGTTGAAAGTCATCTGTGGCCTATAGTGCATAGATGGACTTGGTATGATTATGACCAGAGATTAATCGGTATAATCATGACCGTAATGTAACAAATGATGTGGTAAAAGTCCTCATTGGCCCGTAGTGCATTGATGGACAGTTTTTGGCATGATCATGACTATTGATGAATACACGAATATCTTTGGCCCGTAGTGCATGGATAATTTGTGGTTGTGATACTAATGAATATCCTTGGTCGTAGTGCAGGGATGATGTGGATTATTTATTAAGCTGAGTCCCAGCGATAAAAGTGATGAAAAACCTTTTAAATCATTAAAGATAGTAGATTTTATTCTCTACTTGACTCTTTTAATGGATTACTTATTCCGCTGCTGTGACGCCCCCAAAATAGGTATACATCACCCATTCTGAGTTGTCAATACATGGTACAGAAACAACTACAACTTTATTATTACAACAGTAAAACTGTGAGTTTAAATACAAATATTATCTTCTGACAATATCTATACTCAAAGAAATCCTCATCACATTTATTGATACATTATTTTACAAAAATGGTGAGGACTACTAAACAACTCTCTCTAGAACCTTCATTCCATACCCAGGCTAAATACTTTCTTATATTCTCGCCTCTCCGAGAAAAATGGAACAAAAGGAAAAGGGTGAGCTCAACTAGCTCGATAAAAGAATGTTATGACTAAGATAATATACAACAAATTACCGTTAGTCTTCAACGGGGAAAATCTAATAGAATACAATAGACAACAAATTTTAAATCAATATTCGCGTGAAAATAATAATTCATTAGAAGAGTTAAGTAGAGAATGCAAACTACTATCTTCCATTGTATGAATTTAAAAGTTCATCGTCTCATCTTTTATCCTGTAACATCAATCAATATATATCTGGAATCACATATTCATCTTTGCACTCTGGCCAAAGATATTCATCGATTAATCATGTTCATCTAAACACTGTTCATCTTTACTACTGACCAAAGATATTCTTGAAAATCATTCATCTTTTTACACTACAGAGCCAAAGATATTCAATAATATCATCATTTAAGGCGAGGATGATGAAAAATATTTTTAAAGAAATGAATCCAATGAAACAAAATGACAAGGATTAAGGATTAAGGATTAGTACTTTGTTTTATCCATGTTCAAAAATACCTCAAAAATAATCATAGTGGTGTAAAATTCAAGAATGATCAAAACATGGATACAATCAAAGCTAGTATCCGAATAGATATTTTGGACAAAAGAAGAAATTTTATTTTTTCGTTGAATAGTCTTGGTATCGTGAATAGTAACTCAGACACCAAAAGATAGAAATTCCACAAAAAAAAACATCTTCACGCTTCATGAATAGTACTCGTGAATAAGAACTTCGTGAATAAGTAACTCATGAATAAGAACTCGTGAATAAGAACTCATGAATAGTAACCCGACATGGAAAAGTTTCAAATTTGATAAAAGTTCCAACCAATATTTCAAAGATAATGATATTGAAGAAATAATATCATTTGAGAAGAAAATAACATCCTTACCTCGAAAGATCGATCTTAAATTTGAAACACCTGATATAAAGCTATGACTTGGACTTGCATAGTATAGCAATACTCAAAGTATACTCAAAATACTCACAAGAATACGCTTCGATAATATAGAGAGAAAACTTGATTTACGGTGTGATTTTCAATTCTAACCTAAGCACCCTATTTATAGGAAATTGCTTAGAACACCAAAGCGAAAAATTTAATATAATAATATTATATATATTACAAATTCTCTCGCACCTAGAACCATCTGAATTCAGCAACTTGCATGTGTTTAATGAGGCTAACCAAACACAAAAAAACGTTTTTGTAATTAAAAATATTTTAAACTTCCAAAATCAATTATTTGAACTTGAACTTCAATAATTCATAATAAATAGCCCTTTCATCAGAAAATTCGAATCTCGCGAGTTTTTATAGGAAATTCAATTCTCTACAACTTTGCAGAAGAAAGTTTTTCCAAATTCCAAACAGAAACTGACCGAAATCCACAAACGGGCAATTTTACAGGCTATAATCAAATTTTAGTCAATAAATGGGGTCCACCGACATGTTTAACATGTTTTAAATATTTATTGCAACAAAAATACTCTTCCTCCTCGTATACTCATATATCCCACATTCGTTGTAAAAATATCACCATTATTATATTATTAAAATATAATAATATATTTAAATGAATTATTTTATCAGAAAAGATAAAATTTTAATTTTCAACAATTGTCACATTAAAAATTTTCTCCATCTATATCCACATAAAATCAATATTTTTCTCATCATATGAATCAATAATTAATTATTCACAAATAATATTACGAGAATCACAATATTGACAACCAAGTGCGTTCAGGAAAGAGGGGCTTTCAATAAGAATTTCTTCTTCTTGGCGCGCAATTAGGTGACCAAACCTCTCCTTAGATGAACTTTCTAGACATTGCCAATAATGTTATCTAATAATATTATTCAGATAATATGAATTATTGCTTCGATAAAGAAAAATCTTGTGTAATGACAATTATTGAAACAACAATGATATAAAATATCAACGCGACAATTATTAACTCGATAAAATCTTTGAGCATTAATTACATAACTATTATTGAGTAGTGCCTTCTTACGTAAGAATCAATAATTGGTGCAATACTGGTGTCTTCTTGTGTTTTAACCACAGAGTATTTTAACAAGATATTACTTGATAACAACTACTGTGGTATTTTTAAACAACTTATATTTGTCGTTTTCTTCATCCAATCGCTTTTCCGTTATGGGGCCCACACATGTCAGTCTGCCGTCGTCTGAAATATTCCCCGATAGTACGAACATTCCACGACCAAACGAATATTCTCCGAAAACAACAATGAATATTTTATAACCACTTGCTTATTTTGAAATATTTATGTATCTTACCCCTAACTATCCACATTAATCAAATCAACTCTTACTATTTCAAAAAATAAATAGAAAAATTAAATTTCATTAATAATAAGTTGGGGTCTTCTGACCTCCCCTCCTTATGAAATTTAAGTCCTCGAAATTGACGTCACGTCACACAGTGTTTGAAAAGGTGAGGATACCTCGCTTTCATTTAGTTACCAATTCCCGTGTCATTTCCTCTATAGCATGATTCCTCCACAAAACTTTAACTTTGTGGTATGACCTTTCTTGCGTAGAACATGCTCTTTCCTATCCAAGATCTTGGCAGTACCTCCTCATACGTTAAGTCTTCTTTATTATTTCGTCCAGGTTCTAATTCTATAACGTGGTTCGGTCTTTCACATATTTACTGAAGTACGGATATGTGAAACACATTATGAACACGAGATATACTTGGAGGTAACGCAAGTCATAGGCTACATTTCCTACTCGGTCAAGAATTTGAAATGGACCATAAATCGTGGATTGAGCTTTCCTCTCTTCCCAAATCTTGTAACTCCCTTCCATGGAGCAACTTCAACAATACATGATCCCTACACTAAATTCCACGTCCTTTCGATGAAGATCCGCATAACTCTTTTATCGATCTTGTGCCGGTTTGTATCGTTGTCGAATCATTTGAATCTTTTCGGTGATAAATACGTCTTAACTTTCGGGTCCCAACAATGTTGCTTCACCCACCTCATCCCAACATATTGGAAACGACATTTTCGTCCCATATAATGCTTGAATGGAGCCACACCTATACTGCACGATAAGCTGTTGTTGTAGGAGAATTCCACCATGGTAAATACTTATCCCAACTACCCTTGAAGTCTAGGACACAGAGTCTTAATAGATCTTCAAGAGTTTGAATAGTCCTCTCGATTGTCCGTCCGTTTGGGGGGATGGTATCTTAGAACTAAATCGCAAATCCGCTCCATAGCTTTTTACAAGCTAACCCAAAATCTTGAAGTGAATCTTGGGTCACGATCCGAAACTATGGATACAGGCATGCCATGCAACCTCACAATCTCATTCACGTCATATACTAGCAAGGCGTTCAAGGAATAAGTCTCCGTGTCGGCAAGAAATGAAAGCGGACTTGGTTAATCTATCAACAATAACCCAAATAGCATTGATGCCTTGAGAAACCGTAGGAAGACCCGTAACGAAATCCATGGTAATGTGTTCCCACTTCCATTTCGAATCTCAAGTGGTTGCAACGGACCCTTAGGTATCGGATGCTCCGCCTTTACACGTTGACAAGTTAAACACATTGAGATAAACTTTGCAATCTCTCTCTTCATATTGTTCCACCAAAATGTATATGTCGAAGATCACGATACATTTTAGTACTTCCGAGGATGGATTGCAAATGGTGTATTGTGTGCCTCCATCATAATCTTGTACTTCAAATCGAGTCGTTAGGAACACAAAGTCTAGAGTGGACTCAAGTATTCCTTCTTCATCAATTCTCGCTTTGAATAGCTCCTTCTTGTACTTTCTTCTTCATACGCGCCACCTCCAAGATTCGGTGGCTTGAGCAACCTTAACTTTTTCTATTAAAGTTGGCTCTGTCGTATACTTGACATCATCGCACTTTCGTTCTCGCGTATGATCTTCTACTCAACGCGTCGTCTACCACGTTCGCTTTACCAAGATGGTATTGAATAGTGTGGTCGTAGTCTTTCAATAGCTCGAGCCAACGTCATTGCGCGTGTTGAGTTCTTTTTTTGAGTGAAGAAATATTTAAGGCTTTTATGGTGCGAATATATCTCCACTTTCTCCCCATATAGATAGTGCCTCCATATCTTTAAGCAGCAGCTACGCTTGCCAACTCTAGATCATGGTAGGATAATTCCTCTCATACTCTTTAAGTTGTCGCGAGGCATAGGCTATGACTTTCCCACGTTGCATGAGAACACATCCTAACCCTTTGCTCGAAGCATCGGCTTGTAGATAACAAATCCATCCGAACCGGATGGTATTGTTAGAACAGTCTTAAAATAAGTCTCTCTTAAGCTCTTGGAAACTCTTCTCGCATTCTTCGCTCCAAACGAATTTTGTATCCTTCCGAGAGTTAAATTTGAGTTAATGGAGTAGCGATTCGAGAAAACCTTTCCACGAATCTCCGATAATAACCAAATAAACCCAAAAACTACGTACTTGATCACCGACTTGGTTGCTCCCACTTTGTATTGCTTCAATCTTGTGGGATCAACGGATACTCCATGTTTCGACACCACGTGCCCAAGGAATGCTACTTCCTCAAGCGAACTCGCATTTCTTCAATTTGGCATATAGTTTGTTTTCACGAAGCCTTTGAGTACCGACTTTTCAAATGGTGCTCATGATCTTCATGACTTTTGGAATATATGAGGATGTCATCAATAAAAACAACAACGAATCGATCCAAATATTCCTTGAATACTCGGTTCATCATATCCATGAAAGCCATTTGAGAGCATTAGTCAATCCGAAAGACATGACTAAGAATTCATAATGCCCGTCTTAGAGTTCTAAAGGCGGTCTTTGGAATATCCTCGATTCTAATCTTGGTGATGATATCCGAGCGAAGATCGATTTTTGAAAGAATTGTGCCCCTTGCAACCGGTCAAACAAGTCATCAATACGAGGTAGAGGATACCTATTCTTGATGGTGACATGGTTCAATTCCGATAGTCGATACAAAAGTCGCATACTCCCGTCTTTCTTCTTTCTGAATAAAACAGAGCACCCCAAGGAGATGTCTTAGGGCGAATGAAACCGATGTCCAACAATTCACAGTAGTTGGACCTTTAACTCCTCAAGTTCAATAGGAGCCATTCGATATGGGGTTTTAGAAATGGGCTTTGTGCAGGTTCAAGATCAATAAAGAATTCAACTTCACGTTTTGGGGTAGGCCCGGGAAGTTCTTGAAATATCGTCGGAAAGTCGATAACAACAGAATATTATTCAAATTTGACGTGTCTTTATTCAAATCCATAACATGGGCTAAGAAAGCTTGACATCCGTTTTTCAATAAGCGAATAGCTTTATGATTAGATATGATGATGATTGATTTTAATGGTTTAGTTGCTTGAATTAAATAAACGGGTTGATTAGGAATATGAAAACTATGACAACTTACGAAAACAATCAATTTTGGCATGATGAGTACTTAACCAATCAATCCCTAAAATCACATCAAAAGCAAGTATCTTTAAAGAGATAAGGTCAACGGGTAAGGTAATGGTGTCAACTTGAATCAAACAAGATTTATAAACGATGGATGTGATGAAAGTTTCTCTAACGGAGTTTCCACAGATAGGTCAAAGTCTAATTTCTCCTGAGTCAAGTTTAAACCTTGAGCACAAGCGGAGAGAGATAAATGAATGGGTAGCACCGGTATCAAGTAAGGTATAAACTTCACAAATTTATAAATAAACTTACCCATGATCACCTCGTTTGGGTTCCTCGCATTTTGACCATCATGACAACAAACGCTCTTCCGGAATCGTTGACTTTGACTTTTACGGGACGATCTTTTGAGTCACCGTCCCCGCACGAACTAGGTTTATTCTGCAGCATGATCTCGAAGCGATATGTCCTTCCTTTCCACAATTATAGCATACCTTGAACTATTGTGGGACGGTTTGAATTGATATGTCCCTCTTTCCCGCATTCATAGCATATGATGGGTGGTCGTTCTCCTCCCTAGAACTAGTTTCTTTGCCACGCCAGACCGCTCGTCTTCACATAGGTCGTTGTTAAATCTCCTCTTTTAAAATCTCCTCACTCGTTTCTTCTATTTTCATGGCCATGATTACCACCAGAGTGGTTACCATTTCTGTCCGTCTGTTTCTTTCTCCGTTGGTTATCATTATTACATTGATCGCTATCTACTGTACGATCCGGTTGTGGTCCCTCAGTTGACCGTACTCGTTATCTCGCTCTAATAATTGAGCCTTGTTTACAACATCCCGAATAGAGAAAATTTATGAGAAATGAGATCTTGGCGTATCTGGGTTTTCAAACCTCTAAAAACATCCGCGTCATCGTTCCTCATTCTCCACCAAATGAGGTGCAAAGCTCGGATAACTCTGCAAACTTTGCCTCGTCTTGAGACACCGTCATGTTACGCTCCATCCTAATAAACTCCACTTCCTTCATATATAATGAACACTTTCGGAAAGTATTTGTCGTTAAATAGTTCTAAAACGCGTCCCCAAGACATCTTGAGTGCGGTTTGGATGGAGTACGCTTCACGAGACTCCCACGGTGAGTGCCCGCCACGCCACGGAACATAAAGGTGGCGAATGGAACCTTCTGTTCTCCGTGCATCCCAAGACATCGAATATCTTGGTAATTTGTTTGACCCATGTTTCCGCCATGATCGGATCGGCTTTCCCTTAAATTCGTGGTCCCAACTCTTTGAAACGACTTGGTTGTGACAACCCGTGAATTGCTATCATTTCCTCCTCAGATTTTGAACACGAGTCTCCTCGTGCGATTTTGCATGAATAATCAAAAACTTCTAAACATCCCTCGTTCATCATCTCGCTTTCGGTGGTGTTGTTCACAGGGAGGAACATTGCCCACTGTTGCACGTTCTCCTCGTTGGTGAGTACAGAGCGTCTCCACGGTCTCATTTCCATTGTTAATATTCTCAATCGACATTCTCAAATCATTATAAAACAAGGGTTAATTAAGGAAATCAATATATCACATAATATCCTATATCTTGACCAACTAAAAAAAAAGCTTAGGTAGAACACACTTAGCGAAGGATTTACTCGTCTCTCCCCTCCTAGTTCTATTCCCGATCTCCATGGAGATCATATCCTAAGCTCGATACCAACCGTGGCGCCCCCAAAATAGGTATACATCACCCATTCTCGAGTTGTCAATACGTGATACGAAAACAACTACAACTTTATTATTACAACGATGGCTGTGAGTTTAAATACAAATATTATCTTACAGACAATATCTATACTCAAAGAAATCCTCATCACATTTATTGATACATTATTTTACAAAAATGGTGAGGACTACTAAACAACTCTCTCTAGAACCTTCATTCCATACCCCACTTAAATACTCGCTATATTCTCGCCTCCCGAGAAAAATGGAACAAAAGGAAAAGGGTGAGCTCAACTAGCTCAAGAAAAAGAATGTTATGACTAAGATAATATACAACAAATTACCGTTAGTCTTCAACAGGAAAAATCTAATAGAATCTGATAGACAACAAATTTTAAATCAATATTCGCAATGAAAATAATAATTCATTAGAAGAGTTAAGTAGAGAATGCAAACTACTATCTTCCATGTATGAATTTAAAAGTTCATCGCTCTATCTTTTATCCTCGTAACATCAATCAATATATATCTGGAATCACATATTCATCTTTGCTCTACAGTGCCAAAGATATTCATCGATTAGTCATGTTCATCTAAACACTGCTTCATCTTTGCACTACTGACAAAGATATTCTTCAAATCATTCATCTTTTACTACGGGCCAAAGATATTCAATAATATCATCATTTAAGACGAGGATGATGAAAAATATTTTTAAAGAAATGAATCCAAAGGAAACAAAATGACAAGGATTAAGGATTAAGGATTAGTACTTTGTTTTATCCATGTTCAAAAATACCTCAAAAATAATCATAGTGGTGTAAAATTCAAGAATGATCAAAACATGGATACAATCAAAGCTAGTATCCGAATAGATATTTTGGACAAAAAGAAGAAATTTTATTTTTAGAATGAAGAATAGTGCCGATATCGTGAATAGTAACTCAGACACCAAAAGATAGAAATTCCAAAAAAAACATCTTCACGCTTCATTTAATAGTACTCGTGAATAAGAACTGCGTGAATAAGTAACTCATGAATAAGAACTCGTGAATAAGAACTCATGAATAAGTAACTTGACATGGAAAAGTTTCAAATTTGATAAAAAGTTCCAACCAATATTTCAAAGATAATGATATTGAAGAAATAATATCATTTGAGAAAAAAATAACATCCTTTACCTCGAAAGATCAAGATCTTAAATTTAAACACCTGGATATAGGCTATGACTTGGACTTGCACCGTATAGCAATACTCAAAGTATACTCAAAATACTCACAAGAATACGCCGATAATATAGAGAGAAAAACTTGATTTACGGTGTGATTTTCAATTCTAACCTAAGCACCCTATTTATAGGAAATTGCTTAGAAACACCAAAGCGAGAAAATTTAATATAATAATATTATATATATTACAAATTCTCTCGCACCTAGAACCATCTGAATTCAGCAACTTGCATGTGTTTAATGAGGCTAACCAAACACAAAAAACGTTTTTGTAATTAAAAATATTTTAAACTTCCAAAAATCAATTATTTCGGAGCTTCGGAACTTCAATAATTCATAATAAATAGCCCTTTCATCAGAAAATTCGAATCTCGCGAGTTTTTATAGGAAATTCAATTCTCTACAACTTTGCAGAAGAAAGTTTTTCCAAATTCCAAACAGAAACTGACCGAAATCCACAAACGGGCAATTTTACAGGCTATAATCAAATTTTAGTCAATAAATGGGGTCCACCGACATGTTTAACATGTTTTAAATATTTATTGCAACAAAAATACTCTTCCTCCTCGTATACTCATATATCCCACATTCGTTGTAAAAATATCACCATTATTATATTATTAAAATATAATAATATATTTAAATAATTATTTTATCGAAAAAGATAAAATTTTAATTTTCAACAATTGTCACATTAAAATTTTCTCCATCTATATCCACATAAAATCAATATTTTTCTCATCATATGAATCAATAATTAATTATTCACAAATAATATTACGAATCACAATATTGACAACCGTGGCGGTTCAGGAAAGAGGGGCTTTCGAATAAGAATTTCTTCTTCTTGGCGCCGCAATTAGGTGACCAAACCTCTCCTTGAAGCGAACTTTCTAGACATTGCCAATAATGTTATCTAATAATATTATTCGATAATATGAATTATTGCTTCGATAAAGAAAAATCTTGTGTAATGACAATTATTGAAACAACAAATAATATAAAATATCAACGCAGCAATTATTAACTCAATAAAATATTGAATAATAATTATCGTAACTATTATTGAGTAATGCCTTCTTCACGTAAGAATCAATAATTGGTGCAATACTGGTATCTTCTTGTGTTTTAACCACCGGTATTTTAACAATGATAATTGTAAATAACTACGCTGTTATTTTTAAACAACTTATATTTGTCGTTTTCTTCATCCAATCGCTTTCAGTTATGGGGCCCACACATGGTTTACCGTTGTCATTTAATATTCCCCGATAAGTACGAACATTCCACGACCAAACGAATATTCTCCGACAACAATGAATATTTTATAACCACTTGCTTATTTTGAAATATTTGCGTATCTTACCCCGAACTATCCACATTAATCAAATCAACTCTTACTATTTCAAAAAAATAAATAGAGAAAATTAAATTTCATTAATAATAAGTTGGGGTCTTACAGCTGCAGTTAAACTTGATGTATGTTATATTGTATCAGTTTAACACTGTTGAAGGCTAACGATAATTTATTCTGCATTATCTTAGTTATAATATTTCTTACTGGGATTGTTGAGCTCACCTTTTACTTTCATTGTTTCTCTTGAAAAATGAGAACGTGCGAGAGGACTAGTCGGGAGCAAGAGTGGCGGTCCAAATAATAACATTAGTAGTCCTCATTATTACATTAAATAGTGTGATAATAAATATAATGAGGACTCAGTTGAGTGTGGATATTGTCTAGATGACAATATTTGTATTAAAACTCACAGTTTTTGTTTTGTCGTATTTTACATTACTGTTGTATAATTAAGTTGTATTTGAATTTTGTACCATGTATTTGGCGACTCAAGATGGGTGATGTATACCTATTTTGGGGGCGTCACATATATATATACTTTTTAACTTTCTACCAATTATTTTATAAAATGAGTAAGTGGGGGTCAAAATAATACGCCAAACTTACAACAAATAATTCATAAAAATACCCTTTATTTATCTCAATTCACTTGGCTTCACAAAATATATTTTTAATAATATTTATTTATTATTATTATAACTCACAATATATAACAACTATGTTATTCCTAGGAAATAGAGGGCTTTTCGATAAGGACCAAACCCCTTTACTGGACAAAATTTTCTAAAAATTATCAATAATACAAATAACTTTGTCGTCTCAATTATTGATTTAATAATATAAAATATTGTGACAATAATTGAATCAAATAACGTGAGATACTATGCAACAATTATTGTAGTAATAATTGAGTATAACTGAGTGACTTCTCACGTAAGCATCAATAATCAATACCGTGTGCTACTATGCAACCACGCCAGATTCGCATACTTTATCACCGGGTATTTCAACAGTTAACGGTAAAACTTTCGTCGTTATTTTCATAAAAAGTTATTTCTGTCATTTTCTAACTTCGACAGTAATTTTGTTGTGGGGTCCACCAATGATTGTGTTATCGTACGAATATTCTCTGATAAAACGAATATTCACCGACCAATCGAATATTTTATGACAATTTGCGTACTTTGCAAAATTTATAAATATTAACCATAACTATAACATTATATCAAATCCGCACCATAATATTCAAAATGATATTTTGAGAAAATTAAATTTTTATTCATAAAAGTTGGGGTCTTACACCTATAACTTTTATTTGTAAAAATATCAATTCACGGAGTGCATAAATTGTTAAAATTTGAACTAAAATAAAAGTGGGTTTTAATAATTATTTTAAGTAAATTCACATATCAATGTGATCTATTCCATGAGTAGATTAAATTGAGTATTTGGATAATGAATGAGATATTAACTCCCAAAGATCACACTTGAAAATAATAAATGATAATAAATATATTTTGAAAGTCAAGTCTCACATTAGTTAAGAACTAAAGATTTAATAGGTTTATATACATGAAAGTTGCTCTTGGGTTTGGGCCCCAAGGGGAATCCCACTTTTGTGGAAGTTAGAGAATCTAACCAAGGCTCGGTTTGAAACCACGCGCGCCAAAGTCGACCAAACGGCCTAACTTGAGGCTCGTGGGTCTGGGTCCTTGTATATAATTTTTTGGACAATATTTATTTAAATTTTTTGAACAAGATTTATTTAAATTTTTTAATTAAAATTTATTTATTATCAAAACTGTGTCGTTTTTGCCTAAATGGGTGTGTCTTTTTATTCTGTTGAGCCTAAAACTACGTCATTTTTGTTCCGAACGGACGCACCTTTTCTGTTTAAAGCTAAAACTACTTCATTTTTGACTTAATCATACCTTGTTAGTGGGTTGTGTCCTTTCTGATGGGCCACTTACCCTACTATAAATAGAGAAGGGGGCTGCCATTTTCATTGATTCAATTCATTCAAGCATAAGCACTATAGTCTTCTTATTTCTTTATTTCATTAGCAGTTTATAGTTCATTTTTTCTAGAGAGAGTTATGAACATTTTATTTTGGTTAGATTGAAGATACTATTTGAAGACTTCTATATAGATCTGATTATCAGATATCTTTGGGAGACAAGTCTTTATCAACTCCGAACACCAAACGGAGGCGTAATTGTCTTAAGAAACGTAAGTCACCAAGTATTAGTCTTGACAAATTCATTTTGAGATAAGTTAATATATATAGTATCCATTTTCAGTTTACTAAGATAAATATCAATTCTCTTGTGAAAAATATATCAATATATAAAATTATAAAAAAACATCACATTTATTATATATATTTAAAAAAATTATTATTAATATTTATTCATGTAACTAACAATTAAAAAATAAATATAAAACTTTGCAATAGTCGTTTAATTGTGTGTAAACAATTTCAAATTACTTTGGGTGGTTAGTAGCAGGACTGATCATTCGGTTATAATCAAACCAAATAGGCTATTCGATTATAACCGAATGCCGAAATATTCATAATTTCACTATCCGAACTACTAATCGAATTTCACAATAACCAAATTACCGAATAGTAAATTCGGATATTTTGGTTAATAACCGAACCTGTACTCCATGTTATCATTTATCAATAAAAAAAAAAACCATTTAAAATTGACAATACTAAAAACAAAAGAATTCAAATTACACCCCAAATGTTTATCCAATCATACAACTTGAGATAATGAATATTGGGACTGGAGAGAGTGAAGAAAAGTCAATTAAAATTAAACATACAAATCCATAATTAAAGACGGTAAAAGCTTCACGAAGGAAGACCTCGTTAACTACTTGTTTAATTTAATCCATGGAATACATGATCTCTAACAGCATGAAACTGCACAAACTATAAGCATTACTGTTTGAATCATGACTAAGTTCTGAGTTGGGATAGTTGGAAGACTGATGAATCCGGATCGGAGGGTTGAGACGAACGAGGGACCCCAAACCCGAAACCCATTTGAACACCCGAGGAAGGTGGACTCATACTCATCCTCCTAACTTTTCTAAAATGCAGACTCCTCATCGACCCAACGAGTTCACTCACGGAGTTAAACCCCAGCGACCCACACAACGACATTGGTGGAGACTCAGTCGTCGACGGTTACGATGACAGAGAGGAGTCGCGATTTAGGGACATGTTTTGGCTTTGGGTTATGGCTTAGTCACTTAGGAGTTAGCGTAGAGGCAGGCCACCAAAGAGAGAAAGATTTGAGGGCCAAGGGACAGAGATCAGAGAGACTGAGAGATTGAACGATGAGATCTGAGAGACTGAGAAATCGATCGATTTAGGTTTTGACTTTTGAGTAGTGAGAGATGTCAGATAGAGAGAGAGTTCGATTTGGATTTTGAGTAGTGAGAGAGTCGACAATCGAGACTCTTCAGTTATGCTTTTGGTTACACTTTGAATTTTTAAACCTTAATTTCTTTATTTCTAATTTAGATATTCGGTTAACCGAATAACTTAAAATTGAAAATTAAATCCGAAAATAAAATAAAATATAATTAAATTACAAAAAATATTTGAATAATTAAAAAAAAATTATTAAAAAAATTCGATATTTTATTCATTTTTTACTCGCTTCTAGTTAGAAGTTAGAAATTAACAATGAGACTATCCCCCGGATTAAATGAGCAGGTGTACTACTTGTTTGGCCGCACCCATAACGTTCACCTAAGGCGCAAGTTAGCCACAACAACTAGTCTTAACCCCCAGTCATTACTTTCGGCCACTTTCGTAATTTTGACAAACGAAATGCATCATTGGAGTCTGTTCCAATTTGTCCCATCTCCCTTATATAGGATATAGCTGACCCCTTCTCGTTCCTCCCAGCACCTGAATTCCCTAAACTACCCCTCACTTTTTCCTTCTTTTTGCACTCCCAAGCCAAATCCAAAATCTCTCCGGTAAGTATTCCACACAGAAAAACGTACAATCACTTGGGATTCTTTCTCACCGTGTTTTCTTCTCTCTCTAAAAGTATCTTTCTTCCTCACTCTCGCTCTTACTCTTGTACGGAGTGATTAAACGACTTCATTTCGCAATTTCGGTTTCATCCTTTTTGTTTCTGCAGCTTTTTTTTTTTCTATATGATGAAAACTCTGTAACTCTCTTTTGATAGACCAAAAGCGAAGCAGTTTTATAGATTTGCTCAAAATTTATATAATTTTCTTTTGTTACTGAACCAATGATATTAATTTGAGTCTTTATTTTATCCAAATCCTGGTGTTAGAAGTAGTTTCAGCTCATCTGGTCAGCTTCAAACAGCAATAATGAAGTCGAATACTCGGCTTGACTCCGCTATTTTTCAGCTCACGCCAACTCGAACCAGGTAAAATTTCTTTCAATTTGTAGTTGTAATGCTACAGTCGACTTGCGTTTGTTTATCAGTTGTTTGATTGTAATTTTTTTTAATGCACGATGATAAGTAATTTGTTTAGCGAATTGATCTGAGTTGGGTTTTGTTGATGGTAACTGCATTTGTTTCAATTTTGTTTTTTAGCTATCAATAATTACACCCAGCTGCTTGTTCTTGGTGCTTTCGTCATAACTATGTTGGTTTTTGTTCTATTATTGAGAATTTGCAGTTGAGGACGTAAATTGAGCTACTATTTTTGACTTGAGTTATTGAATTTTCTTTTTACTTGTGCTATGTTTTTTATTTCAGTCTGTTTTAGAATAAGTTGTTAACTGATCTTTTATCCTGTTACCTTACACTGTACTACCTCTGTCCCACAAAACGAGTCCTATTTTGACCTTTGAGTCATATTTTGACCATTTGAACTCAATTGGGGAAATTCTTAAATTTAAAATTTTAATGAATTCATCTGATTTCAGGACTTAAAATTTGTGAAAATAATTTCAATAGTACTGCATGTTAGAAAATTTGATGTTTTTAAAACTTAAATGAATCCACATTAATTATAATTTTAGGATTTCATAAATTGCATTATAAAGTCAAAATGAGACTCTTTTTGTGGTCTAGAGGGAGTAATGAATTTTTCACTGTTAATCTTTGATATTTTGTCATAGAATAGGATTTTGAGTTGGTGTTGAGTAACTTGAAGTTACCAAATGTAAGCCTAACTGCTACTTAATTATCAGGTGTGACTTGTTTATCATTTCAAATGGGAAAAAAGAGAAACTGGCCTCAGGTTTGCTGAATCCTTTCCTCGCCCACCTAAAGACTGCTGAAGATCAGATAGCGAAGGGTGGTTATTCCATTTTGCTTGAACCCCGACCTGATGATGATTCAATGTGGTTTACAAAGGGCACCGTGGAAAGGTTTGTAATGCTGTGTGAGGTTTGTAGGTATTCAGAAGTTGGCTCTGAAATTGTTAATCAAAATATGTAATAAGTTCACACATATGTACCATCTGGAAAGCTTTTCAAAGTATTTTTCCTGCTTTTGTTAGGGAGATCAGAGTAGTTTTCGTTTGAGTGGCAAGAAATTACTGCCACTCTTCTGGCTAATGACTTTAAGTTTTACATATGGTATGGAGGGAATAATAAATGTTGCTGATTAGAATTCAACAAATTATGAGATTTAAAGATTTCAAAAGTGTTTTGTCAAAGTTTGGGTTTGTTAAGGAATATATATGCTTGTTGGAAATACCAAGTATGCAAAGAAATTTTAAGTATTGGGTGATGAGTTCAATCAATAATAAAGTCAACTAACTAGAGCATTGTTTCAAGTAATGGTCTCAATAGTGGTTACATTGAGCCAAAACTAGATGTTGATTGATATGCCGTGGTATGCTTGAAATAGCTTAGCTATGTCCAGAAAATATGTCCTTTAGTTTTAAACTTATTCAATATTCCATCTTTATGAAAACTAAAGGACTTATTCAATATGTCCTTTAGTTTTCAGCTTATTCAATATTCTTTATTACTACTATTTTCATACAAAATTACCCCAGAGTGGGTCCACTAAAGGCTTATTTTGAGCTTCTACACTAATCCTAATGGTTTGTACATCAATGTCAATATCAATATCTTTATTACCTGTGTTATATTGAAACGGAGTTCTGGAATAAAGTTCTGAAACAAAACTCATAACAGTGTAGTTCATAAGCGCAGTAGTAAATATCTACAACCATCTTATTGGTGTTCAATATCATATGAAACAATTAAAAAACATTCTTCTCGGACTTCTTGCTCTACTTGATCAGCTTGCATCCTATTTTAAAGCATATAGAGAGTCATTCTATAAATTTAATTTAGTGTACTATGTAATTGGTAACACCATTTATCTGTTTCCTGGTTAATTATCTATATTTTTTTTATCAGCGAATTAAATATCTATATCACTTGTTCATACTCCTATTTTAGGATTATGTCCATCAAACACTCTGCACAAGATAAAAATTTCAAACTTTTGACTGTTGCATTAGTTGGATTGCAAAGATAAATGTCTCCAACAAGCTTCAAACAAAAAAATTTCAAAAGTTTGACTGTTGCATTAGTTGGATTGCAAAAATAAATGTCTCAAACAAGCTTCAAACATATCGGGAAAGACTACTCGTTTCCACATGTAAACATTTCACCGCCAGGACGCTCGCTCGCTATGGCGTCTGTATGGGGACAAGTCGTTATTAATATTTATTATATTTCAAAAGTATATTACACAATAAAATTTTATATATACTAAAATCCAAAACATAATAGCTAACACTATGAAAAAGTCTTCACTCTCTACTCTATTTCTAGTCATAGCTCAAGCGAAGTCATCAACTACGAAGTCATTTCCGTCTCTCTCACGAGTTTTACTCTCAGTCAAAGGAGTAGAAGTAGGGTCATAGGTTAGGTTAAGGTCATAGGTTGAGTTACTTGGGTAACTGGAAAAATCTATGGGTTATTATGAGTCATGGTAAAACATGACTTGATCATTTAATTTGGGCCCACTATCAATACGTGAGCCTTTGCGGTTCAGCGTCCAAGGTGTTGTCTCTCTCTTCTCCAACGCCAAGACGCCTAGTCGTCGCCTAGGCCGTCCATGGCAACTATGCATTTCAGTAGTTCCAAAATTGTTAGATTTTGGTGTTGGTTTGGACTTTACTCAAGGAAGCCACTGTGTGCTGGGGGATATAGAGTTGTTGCTTTTCCTTGAGGGATCTCAATGTGTACCAGCTGGTACTCAGTTATTGTGCACAAAATGACACCAACCTTTTATATGCAAGCTGACACCTGAGTGTAAGGCTATAGTATGACTTGTGGACTTTGAAATCCTGTTGTTTCTGTGTTTTCCGGGAAACCTAATGAGAGGGAGGGGGGGGGGGGGGGGGAGTGCAGCAGGTGGGCTTTATAGTGACTAACTTGAGAAAATACTTATAAATTCAGTTTTCACTCATAGCGGATTTCTCACTCTGCACTTAGGAAAGGTTCTGTTGAAACCCGTAATCTGTGTGTTTTTACTTATTTTGTTTCAATTCTGAGATTTTATAATTTATCTTCATTGCCATCATGCTTTTAGTTGGACTATTGTGAACAGGTTGATCTTGTGTTTCCTTTAGTGTTTTCTCTCAACCCAAATGAAATTCTTATAATTAACTTGGTATAATAACAATTGTTGGATAGAATTTGGCAAATCTGACTAGTTCACTTGTGCAATTTGATGAAGCTTGACTAATTAAAGAATCAAAGATTTTAATTTTGAAATAGTTGTTAAACTCAAATAAATAGTGAAACCTTCTTATTTAGTCTATAATGGATAAAATATCAAAGAGATTGAGTGACTAGTTAGACATACTGTAAAAATCCTCCCTGCATAACAAAGTATAAAAAGGAAATGAAGAATAAAATGACTAATTTTATATGCTGGTTTGCTTAGGTTTGTTCGTTTTGTCAACACTCCAGAGATTTTGGAACGGGTATACACTATAGAATCTGAAATTGTACAGATTGAGAAAGCAATTGCCATACAGGGAAACAACAATAATGGGCTTAGTACTGTGAGCATCTTCTCTCTCACTCTATTTAAGTCATGAAAAATTCACATTTGTTTTTAGATTTCACAATATTTCCTTCTCTGTGACAGGTAGAAGACCATCAAGCGCTAAGATTAGAAGGTACTACATCATGTCTATGTCGATGTGAAATTTACAAGTTACAATGGTTTAACATAATGCTGTTTGAGTTTCTGTTTTTGCTTCTTTGCTTGTTTTGTTTCACAATATATGTGAATCATAATTTGCATATAGTAATCACCTATTTTTCATTTTCATTTTCTTTATTCTTTTAACATTTTTGTTGAGGATAATGAATCTGTTGTTTGCTAATTTTGATACTTACTTTTCTCGTACTGAATTATGCTCCACAATCTTGATCAGGCAGCAACTCTACACCAGACGCTGATGAGGAGAAAGCAATTGTCCTTTACATGGTAATTGGGCATGAAGTGTTATTCAAATGTTGATCCTTTTTATTATTAATATAATTTTTAATAAGGTTTCCTTTTTACAGCCTGGCTCACAAACACCTGATGCAAATGGGACTGTCGCTCAGAAAAGGAAATTCAAAGTAAAACCTAGTTCTACTCCGACTGAAAAAAGTTATTATGTGAATTACTTGAGGTTGAGGGATATTCGTAATTAAGATCAGTTTTGAGGGCTTGTTCTCATTGTATTTATATGACAGAGTTCAGCTGATGAAAGTGCTGGAGACGCGCATAAACGTGCTGCGAAGGAACAAGGCATGGCTTTTGCAACGCAAGCGCAGCTGCGGGTTTTGACATTGATCACATGGCACCACTTTTGTCGTTTGCTAAATGCTTTGGAGCATCACGTTTGATGTAAGCAGCTAATTGTTAGTGGATTTGTCTGCAACCTCTTCATTGAAACATCCCCCTACCCTCCCGTTTTGAATAGGAGACAGATGTGTGGCCTCAAAAATAATGTTTGAAATTTAGTTATCGTGTTTTAAAGTTTACTTGCCCAAAATTTCAAATTATCCAAGGCCTTTTGATTATATGCATACATCAGGGATGCATGTTTAAGATTCTTGGATTTGTGGAAGGGAAAGCATGAATCTGGACAATGGCTTGAAATTGAAGCAGCGGAAGCAGTGGCTAGCAAATCAGATTTCTCAACAATTAATGCATCAGGAATTATGCTTTCTAGAATGGCCAACAAACATAATGAAATGCAGACTGAGTTGGCTTCGAGAAGTACTGAGAAAGCAAGAGTTGAGACAAGTGCAGGTATGTGTTCTTGTCATAAAGTAAGCTTACTAATAGAGGCCTTCTCTCTCTCTCCCTCTCTCTTCTTTTTTTCTCTCTCGTCCTTTTGATCTCACAAAGAATTTTACTAAATTACTTATTTCATCATCCTCCCTTTCATATCGGCTCCTCCAAAATATTTATGTTCGCATCCATAATCCATTAGGGCACGTTCACCATAACTCATATGAGAACATTTCATATTTCCATGTGTGTGCACATGTATAGAACACCCCACCTGAGCATGTACAAAATTAATATTTAATGTGTAATGGGGGAGCTAAAGTTTAATTCTTTCACCATCTATCAAATATCGTGATTAATTTCTGTGGTTAACTTTTAAGGTTCACAGAATCTTGTCATTTACCTAGGGTCTAGGGAAGTACCTAATTCATCTATAATGAGCTACTACAAGAGTATGCCTTTTTGATCACTGTTGTAACACTCATTTTCTGTTTCAAATGTTTTTTTTTGCTATGTTGTCATCATTTCTGGTTAGATGCTTATGTGTCAATGAGAGTCAAAATATTAATAGAGAAATGGGGCTCTTTTCTTTTTTTGTTTTTTTTTTTGTTTTTGTATAAAGGAAATCTTGCGAAATTGTAATCACGCATGTAGCAGCACTCGTTATAGGGCTTTCTATGGGTCACGTTATAATTTAAATTTTAATCTATTTATCATTTTATGCTACTCAAATTTAGCATTTGGTTCAAGTTTAAATGAATTCACAAGACTTCTGAATCTAATCAATGAACTCAAAACTTAAAAAATATGTAACACTCATTTTCTGTCTCAAATGTTTGTTTGCCATTTGGTCACCATTTCTGGTTAGATGCTGATGTGTCAATGGGAGTCAAAATATTAATAGCGAAACTGTGCTCATTTTGTTTAGTATTAAGGAAATTTTGCAAAATTGTAATCGCACATGCAGTGGCGCTTAGGCTCCCTGGCCGCGCACACCTAGCCTCAATGCGGCAAAAAAATCTCCAGAAATTAGGTGGGGCTTAAAGGAGAGGTTTTTTATTTTTTAATAACTACCCAAACCAAATCTTAATATATTTATTTTCAAATGATTTATCATATTCATAATACATGTTGAAAGCATATCAAATCACACAACAAGAAGTGAACACTATCAAGTCAAAATGGATAATTTTATTATAGTTGTACTTTTTTTTGAACTAATACCAACTTCAAATTATATAAATGATAATACATTTGTAATATTTAGTTTAATTCAATATAATTCTTAAATTTATGTTTAGTTTCTTAAGTTTTAATATTGAATTAAATTAAATAAAATTTTAAATTTTATTATTTAATTAGCAATCTTGTTTATGAATAAAACTAATACGTTATAAATATGTTTGAATTTTGAACAATTGCATGTGCTTTGTGTTTGAATTTTGACATTAGCAATATGGACATGTGTTTGAACTTTAAAGCAAATGCCTTTATTATCTTTATTATAAATTAATTTGCTTTATATTATTGTTTTGTTTGTAAATGTAAGATAAAATATTAAAAATTAAAAATCCCGTAATCACATGTAGCAGCACTTGTTATAGAATATTAGCACTTTCTATGGGTAACATTATAATTTGAATTTTAATCTATTTATCATTTTATGCTACTCAAATTTAGCATTTGGTTCAAATTTAAATTAATTCATAAGACTTCTATAATCAATAAACTCTATTAATCTTATACAATGGAGCTCTTATACACCTACTTATCTTGTACAATATAAAAAATTTGATGATTGCCGCTAAGATTATTTAATGAGGTAAAAAAACAACTTTCTTCAAGTGAGAATAGAAACAAACTCTTAACAACATCCTTTATGAATTTAGAATTCCATTCAAAATTTCAAAACTAAAATCATATTTATGTTTGAATTTTTCTAGGGTTCACATCAAATTTGACTCACTTCCAGTGCTATTTACATCATTTAGTTTGATTCAAAAGATTATTGTGTGGTTTAATGTTATTGTCTCAGACGTAGTCTGGAACAGGTAACTCGCCTATTAAGTTAGAAGATTACCTTTGTCTTCACATTGAATTTGCATTATATATAAGCTCTCTTTGATTCATTGTACTGGTCCATGTGTAGGTACAAAATTCAGTTGTAATGATTAATTTGGATTTTGGACCTGAAAACTGTCTGACATACATGCATTATTAAAAAAGCCTTTGAGTGTCCTTATCTTCTCCCTTTTTCTATTTTATTTTCAGCCTTGGTATTGTGTTGTCCTCATTGACCTTTTACTTTATTTCCACTTATTATTACTACTTGCTGATTTAGTTACTTGTGTCCACTGCTCAGATATAAGGCCTCCGATGAATCACCAAATTCCATTTGGCCAACAAGAACATTTTCCTGGCCAGTTTCCCCATGCCATGTTCCCTCCTTGGCCTATGCATTCTCCACCTGGTGGCGTACCATACTTTCAAGGATATCCAATGCAAGGAGCTCCCTACTATCAGAACTATTCAGGAAATGGTCCATATCATCAGCCACCTTATCAACTGGGGGAGGATTCTCAACTCGGTATTGGTCAGAGAGCAGGGCAGAAAAGGCAGTCTTTGGATAGTAGAGATAGCAACACTGAATCAGAAATGTGGGAGACAGATGCCTTAGGAATTAAATCGCAGAATGATTTGGAGGAGAAGGAAACTTCACATCGGGAACCACGAAAGAAAGGTGGTAGATCACAGCAAGCAGGCATGGTTGTCATTCGGAATATCAATTACATAACCTCAAAACAGAAGGATTCTTCAGGAAGTGAATCAAATTCAGACTCTGAGTCTGACACTGGCAACGGCGAAAAAGATGTTGGAGATTCATCTGACGCTCCAAATATGAGGCATAAGGACCATTCTAGATCCTCTAAAAGAAAAGAAAGTGTGGGAAAGTCTACTGGTGAAATGAAATCATATGATAAGGAAGAAGCTAGTAACACAGATGGTGGACACTGGCAAGCATTTCAAAATTGTCTACTGAGAGATACTGAGGAAGATAATCGTGCTGCTAATGACGCCATATTTGCAAGAGAAAAAGATGTTCAGTTGAAAAGAGCACAAAATACAGCTGGTGATGATCCTTTAGCTTTTGCTGGACGAGATACAGTTGAATTACAAGGTAGGTGGTTAACTGAATTCCATAAAGGTAGTGGGAATGTGTCTCATTTCCCTAGAGCATCAAATGATGAACTTTTAATTTCTGAAGGAGAAGGTCCTTATCGCAGTGGTAGATTGGCAACAGACAATATGCAGTTCAAAAATATAAATGGAAGAAAGATTTTATATACGAGTGGAACCGATGATTTTATTATTGGTGGACGAGAAAGCCATTCAAACTTACAAAGTTCATCAGATCTGACTGTAAATGGGTATGAGGTTGCCACTGATAATTTGGCTTATATGGCTGATGAGTCCTTCATCGTCCAGTTCAGGTCAATGTCACTAAATCAAGTTCAATCCAATGGCAGGGCTGTTATTGACATAAATTCTGAGCTCCCATCCACACATCAGAATTCAGAAAATATTGCTAATAAGATTGGAAACCAAGATAAGTATGAGCCTGATGAGTTGAGCTTGTTGCCAGAGCGTGGATCAGAAAAGAGGTCTGTTGGTTATGACCCTGCTTTAGACTATGAAATGCAATTTTGCATTGAAGATGCAGCTTCAATGGATACAAAAAATAGGGAAGCTGTGACTGGTACCAAACAAGGATCTAAGAAAACAGAAAAGGAAAGGAGGTCTAAGGTTATTTCAGAAGCTGTGGATAAGAAGAAGATTGGTGGACCAATAAGGAAAGGAAAGCCATCAAAGATGAGTCCATTAGATGAAGCACGACTGCGTGCTGAGAGGCTAAGAACCTATAAAGCTGACCTCCAGAAACTGAAGAAGAAGAAGGTACTTTTTTTCTTATAAGTTTTCAGCACCCAATTACAGAATATTAAGCTTGAAACAATTATGGAAAGAGGTCTCTGATGTTAAGTAGGGCATATCTAACTGGTTTTCCTTTCTAGTTTATGTCATGATTATCTCAATGCTGACAGTTTTACATTTATTAATCAGCTAACATGAGTTTGATCTTTTCAATTGTCTTTTATATTCTAAAGGGTTTGTTTCTTTACAGGAAGAGGCAGAACAGAAGCGAATCGAAGCTCTGAAAATGGAGAGGCAGAAGAGAATTGCAGCAAGAGGCAGTTCGACCTCTGGTCAGTCACTATTGCCCTCAATGGCGACCAGGAAATCGCTGCCAACAAAACTTTCTCCCATTTCTCATAAAGGATCTAAGTTCAGTGATTCAGAACCTGGATCATCGTCACCTCTGCAAAGGTCCAAGATAAGACCTGCTTCAGTTGCATATACTGATTCTAAGAAAGCTTCTAAGATCACCAAATCGACTGATGGTAGCCACTTGACTGGGAATGGGTTAACTAGATCAATGTCATCACTGTCAGAGACAAAGAAGGAATCAAATGGTGTTACTCCTGATTCAAAAGCTTCCATGGCACAGATTAGAAGATTATCGGAGCCCAAAACAATCGGCAGTCATCCTGTTTCCTCAGCGAAGGTTCGTAGTGCTGAAACTGTCTCAAAACTGAAGCCGTCTGATGGGTCTGAGGGCAAGAAAATATCTGCTATTATGAACCTTGATCGAAGTAAGGCTGCAACTCTTCCGGAGTTGAAGATCAAAACATCTAAAGGAGCTTTAAATGCAAACCAGAAGAAATCATCAGTGAAGGAGATGATACTGAAAGTCGATGGAGGCAGATCTTTAGTAATTTCGGAAAGTGATGAACTGAATACCACTAATGACCGATTGTCACATCACAATTTGGATGACAATCCAGTAATTGAAAAGACTGTTGTAATGCTTGAATGCCAGAAACCCTCTATTCCAGCTGGACAAGCTTCAGAAGAAAAGATGGGAGTTAGAAAGAAACATAACAATACTAATGACATTGGAGATAAAATTGTGGTGGTACCTGAATATGCTACCATCCATGCACCGCCTTTACCCATGGATAGAGTTTATAAAGAACCCTCTCCAGTCCGATCACCGGAGAAACCCAGTTCTGATGAGGTAGGATTGGTAATCTGAAGTAGTTTGAATTGATCAAATTTATTTATGCATGATTTTAATGTTCAAAAGAAGGAATTGCACCTGATGTCAATTGTCATAGTCATATGATTCCAAAATGAACAGAGGAAGTATCATAATACTAAGAATGATTAGAGGAAGTGCTATAATGAGTGACACAGTTAGCATGCCAAAACGAATGATGCCAAACAAATTTTAGTGTATGCTTTTTCAGTTGAATATTTAATTGTCAGAGCCAATTTTATTTTGGCACTACCCTAATTAACTCATGTGCTGCAGTTCAAGGTAGGTGTGGGATAAGTGCTCCTAGATATGCCACATTTGTTATAATAAATTAACTTCAGTTTAAGTGTATAATGTTATTGGTTTTCAGTGTCCATCAACCGTAGCAACTGTTGTTCGAGTTAAAAAACTATTTTGATCAATTAAGTGACTTAATACTTCACTCGTGGGGGAAAAAAGGTCGCTGAATTCATTTACTTTGTGGCAGCTGTTACTTGGACCATGTATCTGGTTTAACTATTTTCCACTTTGCCTAAACACTCTAGCTGGAAATTTAAGGGAAATAAAACCTTTTACATATCAGGATATATGTATACTATATGTAAATATAGCTGCTCTGGAGGTACTCAAGAACTCATGGTCTTTTAAATTGTGGATTTTCTGCACATGCTCCTACTCCCATCCTGGTTTCTGCTTGTGGTCTTGCTCTCTCTCCATCCTCTGAGGTTCTCAATATGTTCAAATTCTGCTGTTCTTCACTTGAATAAATTTATTTGAACTTATCTTAAAATCAATCGTATAGTAATACTTTTTCTTCTGGTAAGTATTTCATACATTTAATGTAGTAAGACATTTTTCACTGCAATTAAAGTTGCTCATTCCCTTGGTGGAAATAGTTTTTATTCATTATAATATTATACGGAACACTAGCATTCACTCAAATTATTTGCTGGTAATCAGGTGATGAAAAATAATGTGGTGAAGGAATCTGCCAACTTTTCAAGAATCAGTACTTCTGAAAAACCTTATCAATCTCCCTTTACTCGGGTGTCCTCGTTGGAGGACCCATATACTAGAAATACAGTGTATGGAAAAGCACAACCAAGCTCAATGGGATCAGGAAGTGTCGAAACTGCTAAAGTACATGTTTCTGATTTTGAAAACCTGAAGCTGGGCCAGATTCCCGAAGCCTTCGAGAAGCCTCAGGTAAAAGAATCATCAAAAGGGTTTAGACGATTCTTAAAATTAGGAAGGAAAAACCATAGCTCAACTGCTGGAGAGCAAGGTGTTGAATCAGATAATGCAAGTGTTAATGGATCTGAGCTGGATGATAGTGCAACGAAGGCTGCCTCTTCCATTGAAGGTAATATGCATATTGCTAGCTTTTACAAGCTTAAGAATATATTTGTGATAGTAAAAGTAACATTTTTCATGCATAATTTGGCCCAGTTACTTTTGAAGCATCCATTTTGTAAAATATAAAACAAATAACAGCGTTGTAAAGTGCAAAGTAGAACTTATCACGCATTAATGATTTGAGTTAATAGAATATATGGTAGCTGACATGGTACTTGTACTAGTATTTGACGTATTCTGTTGTTCCTTATAAATGTTAACAAAATTGATTTACAGTTTTGTTGACGAACTTCTGAGCCTATACATGATCGAATGAAGTTATCCATCTGTTAAACTGGGATTTATTGTACGAGTTTTTAATGTTTCTTCTGGTAGAAATGTAAATCCATAATAATATCTTACAAAGCTACAAAAGATTAGCTTGTCAGGAAATATATTATGTTTAAGAACTGATCCGAGTTGTAATTCATTATTTAAGGGTTTCATAGAGCTGTAAAAATAATGATTCAATATAAATTTAACTGAAATGTGTGAATGTGTGTTCGACTGTTTGGTATATCTGAAATTTTGTCCCACACTTGACAAAAAGAGGACAACTAAATTTAGGATGGAGGAAGTAGTATACAACTTTCTCCAGTTGACTTTTTCACTTTTACAAATTGAACTCATTCAAGGAACTTGACCTATCTTTGTCTGCTCTGCCGACATTATATGTGAGCTTGGATTTAAAGAAGCAGAATATTAAGAAGGCTACAAGTGTTGAATTAACTGCAAATCAATCGAATACTAATTAAAAGCATGATTGAAATAGTAAAAACCTCAAAAGAAGCTGGTAGATAATAATGCTTGGAAAGCTGATATTTGTTTCAATAAATAGTTTTTGGTGGTAGTCGTTTTAGTAAAAAATTATAGAGCTGACATTTGTGTACCCTTTTCTAATCATTAGTGCATACATTGAAGAATCTCATATCCCAAGACGAAACACCGACTGCAGGCAACACGTCACATAAGTGTAAGTTCTCACTACACTAGTCTATTGATATTCTTCTGACTAAATTCTTCCTAAAAATTAGTGATACAGCCTAAAATATTTTCTTCATTTGGTTGCAGCTTCTCGCCACTTTTCTTTGTTGTCACCCTTCCGTAGTAAGACAAGTGGGAAGAAGCTGATAATATGAGTACTTCACTAGCGAGGTCAGGCTGTGGCACTTTCTAATTTTATAGCCCTTTTTGCGGGTTTCATTTTGATAATTGTCAGTGTAGTCTTCTTGCCTATTATATCCAATATCATCCAATATGTGTAAGAATATGTTGTTGTACATTCAAATCCATATGTCTATACCAGGATGGTGAATTGGTTTGCAGTCATTCCCTCCCTACAGCGATTTCTCGTTGTCTAATCATTTGTCGTCGGATTTGACCAAACTCAGGAATGGCATTTGCTTTGTCTATATAGGGATGTTAAATCTCAACTTGAAAGAACTTGCCTTGTACTAATCTTTAACCGGTAGAAAATTACACCCGAACTTATTGAGATATAAAGTCCCACAGTGAAAATTACACCCTGACCTGGACACGAAATATATAACTTGATAGGTTATTTCACTTGCTCATTGCTGAATAGATTTGAGCTGGATGTTTCAACTTGGTATTTGAGCCAACTAGGTACAAATTAGACCTGGAAACTCCGAGGTAGAAGCCTGCGGTATACTAATTGTTATTTCTATTAAACTGAACAGGTGAATGTATCTGAGACTGACCAGACTAACTGCCATCAAAAAGAAGGCTCAAAAATCAAACTCTCTCTCTCTAGAGGTCATTTATATTTTAGCTCGTCCCGAGTTACTACGTTCAAATTCACGTTAAACTCGGCAAATTATATAAAAAAAATTATTTTATATTTTTTGTTTTTAGTTATTTCACTTATTAAATTGGCACTTAAGTTAAGTATCTCCAAACTATAGTTGTTTTTCGTGTTTATTACTCAAACTATTTTGTCCTCAGATTTTATTATTTCTATAATATTTGTCTAACCTTGCTTGCAAACATAGAGCAATTGAAGAGTAGTATATGAAAAATATATTATATTTTGAGGATTAACATAAATGAAACATATATTTCAAGGACGAAATATGCGAAAAAAATATTTAAGGGACTAAACGTAAAAAACTGTTATAATTTGGAGCCCAATGAATTTTGCTACTGTTCAACATGTTATAAAAAAAACTTACCTGCCACAAATTATACACAAAAAATGGTGCAGAAAAAGAGGATTCATGTATTGTAGTTATATTGTAAAAGTCCAGTTGTAATGAAAATGATATTTTTAAATTAGAATAAAATTCAAAGAATAACATGTGTAAAGAAAGTGAGTATTCATTTTTCTTCTCTTCCTTAATTAAAAAACTTTCACACATTACGCAGTGTTTGTTAGGTTTTTTTCTTGTTTGTTGGAGAAGAAAATATTTGTGCCCAAATAACACTTGTTTTTTTACCAACATTCTTTTTATTTGTCTCTTAACTTAAATCTCAAGACACCCCTCAATTTTATTTGAGAGCAAGTGAAATTTCATCAGTGAACTATTTAGTTTCACAAAGTTCTACGTGAGGAAGAATCATTCAGAACTATCAAATTTAGGAGGAACTTGTGAAAATATCAATTTTATTTTAAATTTCTTTCTACTAAAAAAAACTTCAAGACGCCTTTAACTTCAAGATTTTTTTTCCTCTTTAACTTTCTTTTCTTTTCTCTCCAAATTAAAACTTTAATTTGATTTTTTTTTAAACCTTAAAATCCTTATATTTTTTCTTAGAAAATGACATGTCACAAGGGGAGGATTGAGATCAATTATTTCCCTAACCATCAATAATAATAATAATAATCAACAAGAAAAATCTAGGAAGAAGCAAACTTTCAAATCTGTAAAAAGAATAAAGGAAAGTCACTCTTTGGGGCTTAGCAAATAAATCCACCTCCACCTCAAATACAATACATGTTCTAACTAACATCTCTCTTCATATGTAGTTTGTCCTTTTTTTTGACTTGGCCAATAATGTGTTTTCTCCTTTGATATTGAAAAAAGGGTGGAAAAGAAAAAAATAATAGGATCAAATTTTTCCTTCCAAAATGTCACGTTTGTGATTTTTTTTTTTTTTTTAGAAGAAATAGGAAAATGAGTTGGTAAAAACATTCTTTTCTTAAAATTACTAAGATTTGAGAGCTCTAAACCTTGAAAAAACATTTCATAAAAAACTGACATTATAAAAATGTCACTCTTTATTTAGCAAATACGCGTTGAACCACAAAATAAAAATAATTTTAAAATCCTATATATTTCAAATTATAATACATAATTCTAACTAGAAAAGGTCAACTAGTATATCTCTTCTAAAATTTTAATTTCTTATATTCTATCCATTTTTTTTTAAATTTAAATTTCACCACACAACAAATAAAAGTTACAATCACCCCCTTTCTTTTCTCTTCTCCTAACATTTTCTTAACTTTCTTTTCTATCCACTCTCACAACATACTTTTATTTCTCTTCCTTTGTCATGTTTTTAGTTGTACAAGTGTTTCTATAGATGCATTAGTCATATAAAGGTATTTCTTCAATTTTAATTTTTATTTATTTTTTTTTATATTGATCTTTTTTAAATTTAATATAAAATATCTCTAAATTCAAAATTAATATAAATTTATTAATTTTAGACAATATAATTACCAAAATTATAAACCTTACTATTTTTTTTTATCTAAATATTACTAATAATTGTATGATTTATTGTTTTCGGAGGTTAAATTATTTGTATCAATTTTATAATTTTATAAAATTATATTTAAAATATTTTCATCAAAACTAAAATTATAAATTATAAATTTTATAATTTATAAATATATATTTATAAATATTATAAATTAGAATTTTATAATTTATAATTAGAATTGTAAAATAATTTATTATAAATTATTTTATCTCTTTAATTTATTTTGTAATATTTTATGCTATATTAATATATTTTATTTTATTTTTATATATTGTTATATTTCATTTATTTTATTATATTTTATTTTATAATTTAAATAAAATTATAAAATTAAAAGTAACCTTTGATTTGTTATATTTTATTTTTATGTTATTATATTTTATATATTATAAAATTATAATTCAATTATATATATTAAAAATTATAAAGTACATATTATAAAATTATAAAATAATACTATAAATTATTAATTTATATATTATAAAATTAAATATAATAACATAAAATAAAATATAATAAATAAAGGTTATAAAATTGATGCCCATAATTTAACCTTTGAAAATAATAAATCATACAAATTATTAGTACCATTAAAATAAAATAAAAAAAATTAGTAAGGTTTATTGTGAGACCCCAAATTTTATGAATAAAGATTTAAATTTTCTCAAAATATTTTTTTTTAATATTATGGAGTAAATTTGATATTATGTTATAGTTGTGGGTAATATTTATAAATTTTGCAAAGTATGTAAGTTGTTATATGATATTCTTTTTGTTTGGAATATCTATACGACTACAATCAATCATCAGTGGACCCCACAACGGAATTATTATTTGATTGAGAAAAAGACAAAAATATTTTTATGAAAATAACGGCGGAAGTTTTACCATTAACTGTTGAAACACCCGGTGTTAGTAATAAATAATCTGGCGTGGTTGCATAAGTAGCACACTGGTATTGATTATTGATGCTTACGTGAGAAGTCACCGGTTTTTGTTCAATTATTGCTTCAAGAATTGTTGTATAAGATCTCACGTTATTTGATTCAATTATTGTCGATATTTTATATATTATTAAATCAATAATTGAGATGACAGAGTTATTAATATTATTATTTGCAATATTAACGATATCTAAAAGTTCTGCTAAGGAGAGGTTTGGTCACCTAATTGCACGCCAATAGGGAGAAATCCTTATTGAAAGCCCTCTTTCCTGTGAACTAATTCTGGTCGATTAATATTGTGAATTATAATAATGATGATAAATATTGTTAAATATATTGAGGTGTCTTTTTATGAAGTCACGGAAGTTTATATATATATATATATAAATTTTATTTTATTAGTATTATTATTGTAATAAAATGTAATTTTTTTTATATAAAATGTAATACTTTTATAAAGTTATTTGTTTTATTAGATAATAATTAGAATATATTATATTTTATTATGCATAAGACTGCGATAAGTGTTTTGCATAGTAAAATCTTTTTATATAAAAATGTAATACTTTTATAAAGTTATTTATTTTATTAGACTATAAATAGAATATATTATATTTTATTTAAAAGATTTTGTTTTATTAGAATATTTTATTAATACTGCATAGTAAATCATTATGGATTTGTCTGCTTAAAAGTAAATCAATCAAACTGCTCATGAATTAGTTACTATTCACCCATTCTCATATAAATAAGCTCATTCCTTCATTATTTCTTACGAATTCACTGAAACTCTAGAGAGAGAAATTATAGAGAGAAAGAAGAAAAATATTCTGCTACTTCACTTCTCCTATATCCAGTTTCTTCTAAGGTAAGGGGTATTATTTCTTTCGTATTAATGAAGAGAACTTCTGTTATTTCATTCTTTATTATTATGTTGGAATAACTTTTGCCTACATCAAGTAATCGCATACATAGGTGAAATTCTTTTGTTATTCCATTCTTTATTATTATGTTGAATAACTCCGTCTATACAAGTACCGCATACATGGTGAAATTCTTCCATTATTCCATTCTTTATTATTATGTTGAATAACTCCTATCGCTCTTACCGCATACACGGTGAAATTCTTCTATTATTCTATTCTTTATTATTATGTTGAATATCCCGCTCATGCGCTTTTACGCACGACCGAATTTCCATTATTTATTATTCTATCGAATAACTCGTTATGCTGTGCGATCTATCGCATGCACGTGTGAATTCTTCATTATTCCATTCTTTATTATTCTATTAGAATAACTCCGCTCGTGCGTATGGATTACCACATGCACGGTGAATGACCCTTCAGATTCATTTCTTATTAAATTGTGGAATGATGATGCATGCATACATGGATTACCGTATAGCGGACGAAAAATCCATTTGCGAGCTTCATATAATCATTATACTCAAATTGGTTAAAACTTTGACTTCTATACTCCATGAAATTAGTGGAATATCCTCGATATTCAAGGCTTCATCCAAAGATCTTTTCATGGAAATATTCTTCCGAGCATTATTGAATTTTATCTTACAAAGCGAAGATCATGTTGTCAATTTGGGCGTTATCAATTCGGATAAATTAATTCTTGAACTTGTTTTATTGATTCTTATATCATTGTCATCATCATCATGCTTATATTATGTTGAAAGTCATCTCATGGTATTTTGTTGTGCATAGATGGACTTGGTATGATTATGACTGTGGATTATTCGAAGATAATCATGACCGTAATGTTACAAATGATGTGGTAAAAGTCCTCATTGGTCCGTAATGCATCGATGGATGATTCTTTTGGCATGATCATGACCATTGATGAATACACGAATATCCTCGGCCCGTAGTCATGGATAATTTGTGGTTGTGATACTAATGAATATCATTGGTCAGTAAAAGGTGGATGATGTGGATTAATTATTAAGTTCGAGTCTCGAATGATAAAAGTGATGAAAACCTTTTTAAATCATAAAAGATAGTAGATTTTATTCTTTATTTGACTCTTTTAATGGATTGCTTGTTCACCGCAGCTTAAACTTGATGTTTGTTATATTTTATCGCTTTTAACACTATTGAAGGCTAACGATAATTTATTCTGCATTATCTTAGTCATAATATTTCTTACTGGACTAGTTGAGCTCACCCTTTTGCTTTCATTGTTCTCTTCAGGAAATGAGAACGTAGCAGAGACTAGTCGAGAAACGGAGTGACGGTCCAGATGATAGCATTAGTAGTGTTCACTATTCTATGAAATAGTGTGATAATAATTGTAATGAGGCTTATTCTGAGAGTGGATATTGTTTAGAAGACAATATTTGTATTAAAACTCACAGCTCTTGTTGTATATTTAAGATTATATTTGTATTCTCATACCACGTATTTGGCGACTTCGTAATGTGTGATGTATACCTATTTTGGGGCGCGCCATTGGTATCAAAGCTTAGGATATGATCCCCGACCGAGATGTGAGACAAGAACTAGGAGGGGAGAAACGGAAAATTCCTTCGCTAGTAATACCTACCTAAGTTTATTTGGTATTTAATTGGTCGGTCAGAGTATAGGGATAATATGTGATATGTCAATTAACCCTTGTTTTTGTGACATTGTTTGAAAATGGCATATGAAAATGTTGAGATAAGCAATAGAGCAAAATAATATGACCGTATCGCAGTACGAGGCTAAGTTTGCGGAGTTATTCCGGTTTGGATCCCATTTGGTCGATAATGAGGAGCGAATGACGCGAATATTTCTAAGATGTTTGAAATTTGAGATATGTCAATACCTCATTTCTGATAAACTTTGTTTATATTTAGATATTGTGAATATGGCTCAGTTATTGGAGCGCGATAATGAGTTAGCACAACCAAAAGGCAACGACCAACACCACGATAATAATCGTACCAGTGGCAACGACCATCGGAACAATGATAACCATCGTGGGGGAAATTATTATGCCAAGAATGGTAACCACTTCGGTGGTAATCATGGCCAAGATAATAGAAATGGAAATTTCAAGAAGAGAAGGTCATTTAGCTCGATTTTGTCGCGCACCAAGGTCAAGTCCAGCTGGGACGGTGGCACCAAAAGCGGATACGGACAAAATAAAGTCGGTGGTTTCAGGAAGAGCATTTTTCTTGTCTTCTCAAAAAGCGAGTAACCTGAACGAAGTTAGCACGGATTAGTTAATTATAAATTTTTGCGAAGTCTATACCTTATTAGATACCCTGTTCTACCCATTCTTTTATCTCTCTTTGCTTTGCGTTCAACGCTTAAATTTAACTCCTAGAAGTTAGACTTTGACTTATCTCGTTGAAACTCCGTTAGGAGAAACCTTCGTTACTCCAATCGCTTATTTAAAATCTTGTTTGATTCATATCGATACCCTCACGTTACCTGTCGATCTTATCTCTTTGAAAATACTTGCACTTGATGTAATTTGAGGAATCGATTGGTTAACTACTCATCATGCTAAAATTGATTATTTCCGTAAGGTTGTTAGCTTTTATATTCCTAACCAACCTGTTATACGAATTCAAGCAACCAAACCACTAAAGTCAATTATTGTCATATCAAGCCATAAGTAAATGGCCCCGAACCTTTCGTTGGTGACTTCCTTGTGTGGAATGTACCTAAGCCAGACTTTCTGTAGGGGACGTCGTGAATAACGGTGGAAAATTGATAGGTATCAATGTGACGTGCTATCCAAGTCTTGGATGAGGGTCGCAGTTTTGAATGATATTTCTATTGTTAATAAATTTACTGACGTATTCTTGAAGACTTCTTAGCCTACCCCTAGAGCGTAAAATCGAATTTTGTATTGACCCCAGTACAAAACCTATTTCTTCAACCCTTAAATATTTCTTCAACCAAAACGAACGTATAATGCGCCAAAGACGTTGGCTCGAGCTGTTGAAGATTACGATCATACCATTCAATATCATCGTGGAAGAGCGAACGTGGTAGCTGACGCGTTGAGTAGAAGATCGTATGCGTTTACGAGTGTGATATTATTAACACAAAAATCCATTTCATATAACTTACAAAGGATGAGGATAGAGTTAAAGACTCTAAGGACCCACGTGGTGATATCAAATATACGAGTAGAATCGACTTTAATTGATAAAGTTAAAGCCGCTCAAACTACACACACCGAGTCGATGAATGTGAAGAAGAAGGTTCAAGAATAGCGTTATCTCAACCCTCGATTTTATTGCCCATTTGAAATCCTCGATCGAAAGTAGGAACTATGGCTTATAGACTCGCTTTTACCGCCAAGTATGTCGCGTTCATAACGCTTTTCACGTGTCGATGTTACGTAATTATGTGGACGACCGAACCACATTATTGAATTAGAACTAGACGAGATAGGAGAAGATTTAACGTATGATGAGATACGTGTTAAAATCTTGGATAAGAAGGATCATATTCGACACTCAAAGGTTATACCTCAAGAGTTAGAATCAAAATGAAGTCAAGGTATCCTCACCTCTTCTAAGATATCGTGCGTACGTAAATTTCGAGGGCTTAAATTTCATAAGGAGGGAGATTGTGAGACCCCAAATTTTATGAATAAAGATTTAAATTTTCCCGAAATATTTTTTTATATATTATGGAGTAAATTTGATATAATGTTATAGTTGTGGGTAATATTTATAAATTTTGCAAAGTATGCAAGTTGTTATATAATATTCTTTTTGTCGGAGAATATCCGTACGACGACCCAATCATTGGTGGACCCCACAACAAAATTATTGTTGAATTGAGAAAACGACAAAAATATTTTTATAAAAATAACGACGGAAGTTTTACCATTAACTGTTGAAACATCCGGTGTTAAAAGTAAAAGAATACGATGTCTGGCGTGGTTGCATAAGTAGCACACGGTATTGATTATCGATGCTTACGTGAGAAGTCACTCAGTTTTGTTCAATTATTGCTTGATAATGTTGCATAAGATCTCACGTTATTTGATTCAATTATTGTCGATATTTTATATATTATTAAATCAATAATTGAGATGACAGAGTTATTAATATTATTATTTGCAATATTAATGATGTCTAGAAGTTCGCCAAGGAGAGGTTTGGTCACCTAATCATACGCAATAGAGAGAAATCCTTATTAGAATGCCCCTCTTTCCGGGAATGACTTTCGGTCGATTAATATTGTGAATTATAATAATGATGATAAATGTTGTTAAATATATTGAAATGCTTTTTTATGAAGTCACTAAGTTTATATATATATATATATTATATATAAATTTTATTTTATTAGTATTATTATTGTAATAAAAACGTAAAAACTTTTTATATAAAACATAATACTTTTATAAAGTTATTTATTTTAGTAGACTATAAATAGAATATATTATATTATATTATGTATAGTGTTTTCATAGTAAAATCTTTTATATAAAATGAATATTTTATATAAAGTTATTTATTTTATTAGTATAATAATTAGAATATATTATATTTTATTACGCATAGTGTTTTTATAAGACTGCATAAGATTTGCATAGTAAAATCTTTTTTATATAAAATGTAATACTTTTATAAAGTTATTTGTTTTATTAGACTATAAATAGAATATATTATATTTTATTTAAAAGATTTTATTTTATTAGAATATTTTATTAATACTCCATAGTAAATCATTATGGATTTGTCCGCTTTAAAAGTAAATCAATCTGAACTGTTCATGAATTAGTTACTATTCACCATTCTCATATAAATAAAAAGCTCATTCCTTCATTATTTCTTACGAATTCAATTTGAAACTCTAGAGAGAAAAATATAGAGAAAGAAGAAGAAAAATATTCTCGCTACTTCACTTCTCCTATATCCAGCTTTCTTCTAAGGTAAGGGGTATTATTTCTTTCAGATTCATGAAGAGAACTTACTTATTTCATTCTTTTATTATTATGTTGGAATAACTCTCGTCTATGCTAAGTACCGCATACATGGTGAAATTCTTCATTTATTCCATTCTTTATTATTATGTTGGAATAACTCGCCATCTGCAAGTACCGCATACATGGTGAAATTCTTCATTATTCCATTCTTTATTATTATGTTGGAATAACTTGCCTACTGCCAAGTACCGCATACATGGTGAAATTCTTCTATTATTCCATTCTTTATTATTATGTTGGAATATTCATTCGTGCTTTCACGTATTTACACCGGTTCCATTATTTATTATTCTATTGGAATAACCTGTCTGTGCGATCTATCGCATACATGGTGAATTCTTCTGTTATTCCATTCTTTATTATTCTGTTGGAATAACCTGTTTGTGTGGATTACCACATGCATGGTGAATGACCCTTCGTATTCATTTCTTATTAAATTGTAGAAATGATCTGTCTACATGGATTACCGTATAATGCGGTAAAAATCCATTTGCAGTTTCATATAATCTGTTATACTCAGTTGGTTAAAACTTTGACTTCTATACTCCATGAAATTAGTGGAATATCCTTGATATTTGCACTTCATCCAGTATCTTTTCATGGAAATATTCTTCTGAGCATTATTGAATTTTACCTTACAAAGCAATATCATGGTGTCAATTTGGACGTTATTGAATTCTGGATAAATTAATTCTTGAACTTGTTTTATTGGATTCTTATATCATTGCCATCATCCTCATGCTTATATTATGTTGAAAGTCATCTCGTACGGCACATTGTGCGTAGATGGACTTGGTATGATTATGACTGTGGATTATTCGGTATAATCATGACCGTAATGTTACAAATGATGTGGTAAAAATCCTCATTTAATTCAAGTAATGCATTGATGGACGATTCTTTGGCATGATCACGACTATTGATGAATACACGAATATCTTTGGCTCGTAGTGCATGGATAATTTGTGGTTGTGATACTAATGAATATCATTAGCCGTAGTGCAGGGATGATGTGGATTAATTATTAAGCTGAGTCTCAGCAATAAAAGTGATGAAAAATCTTTTTAAATCATAAAAGATAGTAGATTTTATTCTTTATTTGACTCTTTTAATGGATTGCTTGTTCCGCTGCAGTTAAACTTATGTTTGTTATATTTTATCAGTTTAACACTATTGAAGGCTAACGATAATTTATTCTGCATTATCTTAGTCATAATATTTCTTACTGGATTAGTTGAGCTCACCCTTTTGCTTTCATTGTTCTCTTCAGAAAATGAGAACGTAGCAGGGACTAGTCGGGAAACGGAGTGACGGTCCAGATGATAGCATTAGTAGTGTTCACTATTCTATGAAATAGTGTGATAATAATTGTAATGAGGCTTATTCTGAGAGTGGATATTGTTTAGAAGATAATATTTGTATTAAAACTCACAGCTCTTGTTGTATATTTAAGATTATATTTGTATTCTGTACCATGTATTTGGCGACTCAGAATAAGTGATGTATACCTATTTTGGGGGCGACACATTTATAATTTTGATAATTATATTATCTAAAATGAATTAATTTATACTAATTTTGATTTTAAAGATATTTTATATTGAATTCAAAAGGTTAATATTAAAATAAATAAATAAAAAGAAGAAGATTATATTTTTTATATAAATTTTAAAAATAAAAATAAAAATTAAAAAATGAGGAGAGAGGTCCATTTTTAATAGGTGAAAAGAATTGGAGAAACGCATAACAAATGAATCTATAAGGAACAGTTTAGCTAAAAGAACGATTTAGCAAAAACATGTCAAATAAGAGGGTTAGTCCAGACCCTATAAGGCTAGAACCCTCCTTAAACCCTTGGGGGTCTCTACTTCCCCATTCGTACAGAGGGAGAGCGGCGGGCGCTATGGGACTCTCACATCTTCTTCAAGTAAACCAAAGGTTTCATTTTCTCACCATCGGTAAGACCCATTTTACCAATGTATTTTCCTAGCAAATAATTCTGCTAAAAACCCCTTCCCCATTAATTTTCAATTTCATTGATTATTGGGATTATTGTGTTTTTGTAGGTTTTGCCAAACAAAAAAGAGTATATTTTTCTACACCTTCACGTCAGAAAGATAGGTGTTCGAGGGAGCAGAAAGCCACGGCTGTGGAATCATATGTGAAAAAGTGAGGCCTTTTTAACTAACCCATTTGTCGCATTTACTTAGTATTAGCTTACCTTTATTGATAATATGAAATTTTACTTAGCAGAGGACAGAGATTATTTATTTATTTATTTATCGAATTTTATTGGTAATGAAAAAAGATAATTAACAAAATTTCCCTTTTATTTTTAAAATTTTATTTATTTATTTCTTTGGTCCTATTAAGCCCTGTGCTTTTTAATCCTTTTTGATATTTTATGGGTTGATAGGTTCCTGGATAATACGCGCACAACCTACGTGTACCTGTAATGTTGTTAGAGATGCAATTTAATTTTCCTTGTTGATAATTTTAGTATAGTCCACTAATATCCCTCTTATATGGAGTCGAAACCCATGAGTTAAACCAAACAACACTCCAAATGAAGTGGAACAGACAAAATCTAAAAAAATAAAATAAACTATTGGCATGTGATAGGCGATGTGCTTTGTCCATCTTAGTCTTTTTGATTTCCCAAATGATCATCTCAATGACTGTAGGAAATCGTAGTCAGGGATCTGCCACATGTTGAATCAATATTTATAGCCTTCTCGATTCTGACATTCCTCTGTCTTAGATGTCAGGTTGACCTTATTAATATGATGTAGTACTGCAGGTGAATTGAACACAGACTTCCTTTGTGGCAATTTTAGATAAAGGACAATCATGATCTTGTAGAAACCTTACAAAGGAATTGAACAGAAATCTAAAGTTTTCCGTCCCTTTCTTTTCTTTCTATTCATTTCAAAATTCAATAACAGAGTGTAAGGCCCGGTCCTGTACATATATGTATGCTTGTGTATGAATGGCAGGTTTTATATTTGATAGGTCGAATGGCAATTTAAGGTGTAGCTAATGTTACAATGTGAAAAGTAACAAAACCTGAGAACTTGTATAAAATGAATCTCTTGATTGCAATGCTAGAGGAAATGAAGTATTTATTCTAGATACTCAACTTATAAAACAAGCTAACAACCTGAACAACCACTCCCTTTGTCCCATAATAAACATCCTAATTTGACTTTAGTGGTCAAATTGATCATTTTAAAAATAAATAATTAAAAATATTTATATTGAATTTTTAATTTACGAAACTTGACATTATTAGTACATTCTTCGTAGTTTATTATGATCATAATCTCTAGGCGTATATCTTGATTTTTTTTAAAGATTCATTAATTTTTAAAATGGTCAATTTGACCATGAAAGTCAAAATAGGACGTTTATTATGGGACGGAGGGAGTATTTCAAAAATGCCACTATAACTAACTAAACAGATTGTATAAACTAACTGTTTTTTGACACAAGCTACAATGACATTCTTCTTGTTGCGACTTTCCTTCTGTTGACTGCTCTTCCCTTTCTTTGTTTCCTTTCCTTTGTTTGCTTGGTAGTTATGAAGTCATATTACTAACAGCTAATTCCTCATCAGTGTCCTCATTACTATGTATTTAAGGTATAAGTTCCTTGATTGATATGCTGAGATATGTACGTTACTGAGTAGAGCATCTGAATAATGGTTAGTCTGGCTTTATAAAGTCAGGTATTATTGTATGGTTATTGGCTGGACACACAGGGCATCTGGGTATTTCAAATTCTATGTCTACGTCTGCATCAATATCCTTTTGAGGAAACACTCTCCATGTTTTTCATTTTCACTGTAATTTGTTTACCTGATATGTTTATTATACTAGATATTAATGATTTATTGTTTTCTGTTTTCCCTTTGCCCTTCTGGTGAGTAGAAGTTGTTTTCAAAATATATATTATATCATTCCATTTGACAATGGTAGTTTGCAAGATTGCTTTCTATATAAAGATCCAGCAGTGACATTTAAACTGTAATCTGTTTCCCGCTAGTGAGGAAGTATAGTAGTGCTTGGTTGGTTAGCCTCAGGACTGTAATGCCTGAAGTCTCAAGTATGAGTTCCCAGCTAACATGATGGCCTGGGCATGGTTTATGGATGGTTGAATATATCCACAATATGGTTCTTGGATGCAAGTTTCAAGAGTGCATGGATTAAAATGAGGCTTTTAACCTCTCTCCCCCCACCCCACCTCCCCCAAAAAAAAAAAAGAAGAAGAAGAAGAAAAAAGTTGAAGAAGAATAGAGAGTGAAAGAATGCGGGCAAGATGCTTAAGTTTCAAATTACTTGAATCTATCCATCACTCTGAAGTTGTAATTACAAGTAGACAGGGTTGCTGCGGCTGTTCTAAATTTCTTTCTTTTAAGTGAATAGTGGTTTTCCATGATCATGCTTATCTTCTCTTCTTTTTTATTTTTATTTTTTCTCTTTTTTTCCTTTCATTTTTCTTTTGTTTTTTGGGTACCATCCATTTGTATCTTGTTGGTACACAGCCTTGTGATGTTTCACTTCCACAATCATCTAATAGGAATAAGTTAGGGTTGACAACTGCTCAGCTTATTGGCTTACTTGCTCTTTCCAAACCCCTTCTTTTTCTTCTTAGGTATATGGAAATGCACCCAGGAATCTTCCCTAAAGTAAGACATGTACAAAATGAAGTTGGAGGGTCATGGTATACTTTGAATGACATTCTTCTGAATCTGAAGGAAAAGATAATTGGAAATTCTCAAGTCCGGAGTCACTCAAATAATGGGGATAAATCGAATTCTACAACTGATGCTACAGATTCTACAGTTATCGCATCTCATAATAATAGCTCAGAAAAGCCTCGCTTTGACGAACCTGAAAGTACTCCGGCAAATGCTCTGTGCAATTGGAGTGACATTTCTACAAGTGCAGTGCCTTGTATATCAACGAGAACCTCATCTGAGAACATAACGGATGGTGTAGCTTCTGAGACTAACAGGACATACAATAGTATGGAGAACACTGAAATTGGTAATCCTAGAAGTCTAATTCAGTCATCTGAAGCTTCGATAGATTCTGACAGTAAGGATAACAATGTTAGTCATGCAACATGCAGTTCAACAGAAGACTGTTCTTCTGCAAATATGTTCAACACAACAGCTTCTGAAATTACTAGAGTGCATGATTCTACAGATCAAACTCAACTTCCCGAAGCTGCATGTAGAGTTCCGTTGTCAGATATTATACCAAATTCTTCCAGCAATGACAAGAATTTTTTAACAGGTGCTGCATCTCTTCTCTGTGGCGATATAGTTAAAGCAGAAGGTGTTTCAGATAGTTTGGAGCAGATGAAACCTAAAGAGCTCTGGAACGAGAAATCAAAGGCTAAGCAGTTTTCTTGCTTAATCCATGAATTGACTAGAACATTGCAAGCCACAACAGAATATAAAACGGTTTCAACTGGATGCAGAAACCAAGTTAATAGCAGACCATTATCTTCGATCTTTAAAACAAATGTAGGCTCTGAATTGGGTGAAAGACCTTCGTTATCAAGTCTTAAAACAAATTTTGCCATGCACAAAAAATCAAAGTCTGAGCAGTCGTCTTGCTTAATCGATGAAGTGACTGGAACATTGCAAGACACTAGTGAAGATAAAATGGTGTCAACTGGATGCAGAAACCAAGTTGAAAGCAAAACAATAACTTCGAGCTTTAAAACAAATGTAGTCTCTGAATTGGGTGAAAGACCTTCATTATTTGATGGAGACCGAAAGCTAGTGGTATTTGTGGATCTTTTAAAAAATAAACTAGATGAACGACCAGAGATTAAACCTGATAATGGACACCTGCAATCAGAGAAAACATCTTCAGGCTTAGTTGTAAGTTCCAAGGCAGATCAAACAACTAGAATATTGCAAGAAGTTGTTCCAAATGTATCTGCTTCAACTGGAAATGGACACAATCAACCTGAGTACCAGTGGAAAGTTTCCTGTATATCATCAAATGTAGCCGCTGAAGGGGGTGGACTGCCTGCATCACGTTATGATGCACAAAAGATCACGCAATTAGCTGATGTTTGCAAGAAGACAATGAAAGATCAGGAAGCAGGGCAGATGATGACCAAATGCAATATTTTTCCACCAAACGGAATTTTCAAGGATTCAAACGAAACAATTGGAGGGAATGTGACAAAATATCCCAACATGAAACATTTAACTGAATGCATCAAGAAACTTCCTATAGGACAACAGGTTGTGAGCACTTGTGAAAGTATTGCTTCCAGTAGAACTGATCAAAATCATACTAGTGACCGTATTAGAGGGGTTCAATCACAGGCCAATATGCAGAATGGTAATGAAGGAAAACAGACGTCATCCAAACACCAGAGTGCCAAAGAGTCACCGTTGAGGATAGGGGACCTAAATAAGATTCAAGTTGCCTTGTCCACTGAAGCGTTGCACCAAAACAAAGTAATGGTGAGGTTTTTGAGCAAAACAGCTGCAAAGAGAGAGATAGTTACTGTTTTCAGGAGCTTTGGTGATATTTTGAAGACTGAAGTTTCTGATGTTAGACGAAACTTTAGAATTGCTACTCTTTATTTTAAGGTCAGTTCTCAGTGTCACACTTTATAGTTTGAAGAGCGGTACTGAATTTAATCATTTAAGTGATTACTTAGTTTGCATTCACAGTGTTGCAGAACAATATGAATATAAATCATTCCCACCAAGAATATTCTCAACAGCGGGTTCTGTCCCTAATTAGTTGGGTTAGGCTAAAAATGAATCCCAGAGTAACTTCCACCAAAAAAAATTAAAAAAGGAAAAGCAGCATAACAGAAGATACGTTTGCATTTGCGGAAAAGGAATATCCCTTCACTGTAATGTCAACTGAATGACTGGTTGTGTTATGGAACTGGATTAAGTTTGTAATAAGGCACCTAATTTATTGGATCTGATGTTTTTAACCGACTTGTTTTTATTGCAGACAAGGGATGGGATGGAAAAAGCTCTTCAAGCAATTGACCTTGTTGTGCATGGCAAAGCGGTTATTGTGGAACCAGCTTCTTCCTTGGAGAACCTATCTAAGAAAATTTCCATTCCTAACGTGATTGGTGATCCTGATGCTCCAGCTGCATTAGTGAAGAATCCTACGCGAACTGTTGCTATGAAGCAGTTGACTCCTGAAATCTGCTCAAGGCATATTGAAGAAGCTCTTGCCTTCTGCGAGAGCAAAATTTCTGGCATTTTCTTGGGTTCCTCAAGTTCTGTTGCTTATGTGGAATTTGAGGTGAGATTTTCTCATTATTAGTTAACAGGTTACTCTTATTCTGTCCCATGATAATCAACATTTGGTGGTTGGCATGTTGCCCACTCTCTCTTAACTCCGTCTTTTCCTTCTGGTTTTTTTTGCCTGTTTTTGTTATTTTATTTTTTGTTGCTAATTTTACCCGTTTCTTTAATTTTTTTTATCTGTTGATACCTTTGTTCTAACTCATACAATCAGGGAAACTTTAAATTTTCATGAGTTACTTTTTCTCAACTCTGCTCAAAAGCCTTATTCCGAAACTAGTTGGGTTCGGCTACATGAACCCTTTGCCACCTTTACCGACCCATCTAAGGCCATGTCCTGTGTGACACCTCTTGCATACATATACTTCTTGACTACTTCTACCAAATTAAGTTTTTGTCTCTCCCTCTCTTTTTGCTCTACCTAGTTGTGACAAATCACTCTTCCTCACTGGTGCATCTATAGGTCTATGCTCAATGTGTCTAAACCATCTCAACCTATTCTCCCTCATCTTCTCTTCAATTAATCTCACCTCCAGCTTCCTACATATGTCTTCATGTCATTTTCTATCCTTTCTTGTGTGGCCGTACATCTAGCTTAGAATGCGTATTTCCGCTGCACTCATTTTGTGTGCTTTTTGCTTCTTACAACCCAATACTCAGAGCAAAACTATAGGGCATAGCTGGCCTCTGATTGCAGTTCTACACAATTTCCACTTCAATTTATTGGGGATTTGTTTATTGCACAATACCCCCAGAGGCAACTTTACATTTTAGACATCCGTAATACTATGGTTAATGTCATTGTCATTCTGTCCTTCTCTATCAATAATAGAACCAAGGTACTGTTTTTCCTTAGTCCATGGTTCCTCCCAACTTTGAAGTTATATGTTAATAATACATGTATAAATATTTTTATATCATAAAAACTTTTGATGCTACAAACTAGTTATAATTTTAGATTGTGAGATTTTTTGCTCGCTTGAGAATTACCTCTACTCACCCAATAAGCAAACTTTTTAGTGGCCATAATTGTCATTTATGCTTTAATATATTTCAATTATTAAGTCCCCGTTCAACTTTGATGTGTAATTTTGACAGACGGAAGATGGAAAAGAAAGGGCACTTGCAAAATTTTCCATAGTTGTCTTAGGAAAGCGTTTGTTTATCTTCAGAATTGACACACCAAGAACAACAGTTGTAAGGATTTCAATCCCAAACATCCCGGGAGAAGTTAAGAAACTTGGTCCGATACTCCAGTCATGTGGGAAGGTTAGGAGTTCCCAGTATAGACACAACGGCATCATGGATGTGCATTTCAGCATAACCGAGTGGCCGAACATGCTAAAGATTCTAAACAAGTAAGTCCACACATAATTTTCAGCATCTTCAGCTCTATTGTCCTACAATTTTGATTACGTGTTTTTTAATTTGGTCAGATTAAATGGGATGCAAGTCATGGGCCAGCAGTTGCTAGCTGAGCCTGCATCTGTCATTCCTCCGGATGTTCTTCGTGAGCTAAACAGTCGACCAGAAGAAAGAAGGCGTTTGAAAGCCGATATGCTTAGGTTATTGCGAAAGCTTGGGGAAAATGCTGTACATAAAGCAAGATTAACTGAGATTGCAGACAAGTTATATGGTGAATTGTGATTTGTTTTAACTATTGCAAACTATAAAGCTGTTATCTTTTATTAGGCAAGTCCTCTTTCAAATTCATGCTATGATGCTTTCACAAATGCAAGAAACTCTCATCTTTTGGATTGTTGTTGATTTGAATAATTTTGGGTCTTTTATTGTGGCCTTTGTTCTACGAGATTAGCCTTGACAGTATGATTGACAATTGTCTCCTCTCCCTTTTACCTTGTTTTGTTCTTCAATATGTATGTGTGCCACTAGTTTCGACACAGTAAAATCTTTAGTTGCATGTTTAAAGTTCATCTTATAATCCTTCCATGTCGATGATAATTTTTTTCAATAAGTGCAGCAGTTTGAAAAGTCTCACATATTTTCATTCCTTCCCCAATAACTTTCCTCACAATAGTTTAATATTTATGAACTTGGCTCTATTACAGATTTTCATCTTGCATCTCAAAATCTAAAAATTTTTCAGCAACATATTTCTCAAGTCTAGAGTTTTCAACAACATATTTAGATTTTATGGCATCCAAATCTTCTTAGCACTTTCATACGGATAATAAATTTTAAACAACGAATTAGACATGCAGTGCAAAATATATCTACGACATGTATGATTATCATTAACATAATCTCTTTTTACAAACTTATTAACATCAGATTTTTCAAGAGTTCAAGTAGCAGTAGTATTATCAGAGACATTATTAGCAGGAGTAGCACGAACATCCACATATAACACATTTCAAATTCATAGTTTTCAAATAAAATAACATGTCTTCTGACCATCTCTTAAAATTCGAACAAAAAGTGTTCAATTTTTGCAAGATCTAAAGCATGTTTCATCTTATTAATAAATCAGAATCACTTTTTAGATTGCTGGAAATCTAACAGTATTGACAAGAGCAACTCAACAATAAAATTGGAATAACTTATTTGGTATATGAATGTAATCGAGGCATGGCGAAGTTACTATCCTAAAAAGTGATTCTGCCCCCACTGGTAAGCTCCGATGTTCACTCTTCAGGAACAAAAGGAGACTTTGGACCTGTCTCTGTGGATTGCCCAAAAAATAGTAACAGAGTATATAGTGAAGTGAAGATGACTTTTCTGAGTGTATTAACTCCTAAGATCAGATTGGTTTTTATAGGAGAAAGGGTGAAGAGAATAGAACGTTGAGAAAAATAAAATAAAATTGAATGTTGATGACATTTATTGTAGCTTAATGAAGAACATAACAGAACGTTGTGCTTCGTTTGTGGCTTAAATGAACAAAAAATGCGATAGTGCCCTAGAAATAAGGCAAAAACTGAGTTAGGAATTTTAGCAAAATAGTGGGCCCAACACAAGACTCAAGAAAAGTTTCCAAACGAAGACTCAAGAAAGGTTTCCAAAGTAAGCAATGTGGGACTTAGCTCAAAACTAAGATTTTGAAGCATAACTAACAATCCCTCACATGATTCAAAATTATTAAAGAAAAATTAGAAGGAAGTAAAATGGAAAATGAATTTTAGATATATAACGTCGATACCTTGTGGGTTTGAATCGACACTTAGTGGAACAAGCTCGTGTTTGTAGATTATAGGTGAACTATATTCTTGAACTAACTTTGACAAACAATTGAACTTGCACACATACCAAAAAATCGCGAATCCGCACAAGTCCGCGGTTGGGCGCATTTTTCGATCATGCACCATATCCTAGATTTTCATAAAGGCTTTAGAGAGTTTGCCATAGGCTCTCATAGAAAGCGGCCTACACTTCCACCTTTATATAGGTGAATTCATCAAGTGTAAACTGACATACACCACCCTTTAGGGCTATGAGTTTCATTAAGAATCTAAACGATTCATCCTATCACAATTTGTTAGTAAGCACCATATGCACACATGGAAAGACATAAATAATTGAAGCGTTATAATTAAGTAATTTCGTGACTTATTTTTACCCATTGAACCCAATTCATGAGATCTCCAATGGTTGGGTTTTCATCACGTATTACTTACTCAAGATGTTGACAATAGTCTCATCCCTCTGGATGCCTCTTAAACAATCTTTTTAGTCAATCCATTTATAAGTGGATTTGCTAAATTCTTTTCAGACCTCACAAATTCCATGGAAATAACACCGTTATTGACCAGTCTTCGTACAATATTATGTCTCAAACAAATATATATATGTTTCCCATTATAAACATGGTGCATTGCCTAGCCAATAGCGGCTTGAGAATCACAATATAGAGAGATAAAAGGAATTGAATTTAACCGCAACCGAATGTCTGCCAATAAATTCCTTAGCCACTTTACTTCCGTACCTGCCAATTTGAATGCAATAAATTCAGATTCCATAGTAGATCTAGCAATACAAGTTTGTTTAACAGATCTCCAAAAAATAGCTCATCCACCTAAAGTAAACACATAACCACTAGTATAGTTTGTCTCATCATTATCAGATGCCCAATTAGCATAAAAAAAATCCTTCTAAAACGTTAAGATGACCAGTAAGATGTACACCTACATTAATTATTCATTTTAAATACCTCATTAGTTGTGACAATGTATTCCAATGATCTTGTGAAGGATATATGTATATCTGCTAAGTCTACTAATGAAATGTGCAATATCAGGTCGAGTACGGACTTACAGTTCATTAAATACATTACACTATCAATGATTCTAGCATATTCAGTTTGTGCAATACCATTCCCTTTATTTTTCTTTAAGTGCACACTAGAGTCATAAGGTGTTCCTAATGACTATTCATTAAAGAAATTAATTTTCTTAAGAATATTTTCCACATAAAAAGATTGAGATAAAATCAAACCATGTGCATGTTTATTAATTTTCATATCAAGAATCAAATCCGCTTCTCCTAAATCTTTTATGTCAAATTTAAAAGATAAAAAAGTTTTAGTAGTTTTCACAACTTTCTTATCAGTACCAAATATTTGCAAGTCATCAACATATAGACAAATAATCATACATTTCTATTGAATCTGCTATAGACACAACTATCAGATTCATTTGTCACAAAATTATTAGATAAAAGATTTTTATTAAATTTGTCATAACATTGTTTTGGTGTTTGTTTCAGACCATACAAGAATTTTACCAGTCTACACATTTTTTGTTCTTCTCCTGGAACTACAAACCCTTATGGTTGGCACATATATATTTCTTCATTTAACTCTCCATTCAAAAAAGTAGTTTTAACATCCATTTGGTGGATTATTAATTTATGAATAGATGCCAAAGCATTTAAAACTCTTATGGTTGCAATTTTAGTCAATGGTGAGTAAATGTCAAAATAGTCAAACCATTCCTTTTGAGTAAATCCTTTAGCCATAAGTCTTGCCTTAAATTTATCAATAGACCCATCAACTTTTAATTTCTTTTTAAACACTCATTTACATCCAATAGGTTTACATCCTCTAAGCAAATTAACTAGTTCCCATGTATGGTTCACTATTAATGGCACCTTTCCAAAAGGTTGCATCAATTGATTTCATTGATTCTTCATAAGTTTTAGGGTGATTTTTAGTTATAAAAGTAGTTATAAAATATGGGCCAAATTTTTTCTCAAAACGTTGTCTTTTACTTTTAATAGATGCAGGTACATGTTCTTTATCTTTCCTTTTAAGATATTCATTTGAAAATGGACTGCCCACATCTCTTATTTTCATCGGAAGTATATTTTCAAAAATTCTGCATCCTTAGTTTCCAAAATAGAATTATTTTAACAATAATTAGTCTCATCTTTAATTACCAAAAAACTGTATACAACACTATAAAAGTGTAACGCCCCCAAAATAGGTCCATTCCATCCAACCCATTCTGAGTCGCCAAATATATGGTACGAAAAACAACTACAACTTTATTACAACAATTGTCGTGCAAAATACAACAACACATATCTTTGTGAGTTTGGATACAAATATATACCAACCAGAAGACGTCGTCACAATGATACCTTACATAAAGGTATAGTCAAAAACTGTTTTAGAAATTAGAATCTTTGGGAAGTGCTCAAGAAACCTTCGTATACATAGGAGGCCATGCTTTTAGGTTATGGTAGATATCATATGGCCACGAAATTATCCTTAGTTGATTGAATAGACCCCAAAGAAAAAGCGAAGAAGATTACTATCATATTCTTCCCAATGGTGAGTCTTCTCTTGACATATCATTATCTCCACTGTCTCTAAATTGGGTATTATACTCCAAACAAACACCAAGATTATATAGGTAGTGCATGTAAATATACTCAAGAAGTGGATGAGCACAACCATGTCTTATGATAACACGAGTTTGTATGTCATTAGACATCTTGTATGATAGTGACAAAACACCCTTCCAAAGTTGGGTTACTCACCCTATTTAATTCACCAAAATAACTATTAAATGATGTATAAAATACAACACACTAAAGTCCTCAATAAAATTATTTCCATACTCTTTAGGGAGAACCTCAACAACTATAGACCACCGCTTTTATTCCCTTGTTATCCCCGCTCAACCCAAATTTACACTTTTATTACACGAAAGGAATTGTGAAACAAAAGGGTGAGCATACAACTAGCTCGATAAAGAATATTATAACTAAAGATACATAAATTATCAATAGTCTTCATCAATAATAAATTAGAGATTTAGAACATATGGTAGATGATAAAACTTTTCAACCATAGTTGCGTTGAACGAAGCAATCCATTAAAAGAGTCAAATAGACTATAAAGTCTATTGTCTTCTCACGTTAAAAGTCCACCAACAATATTTTATCCCTCGTAACATCAATCAATCAGCCTTTCCACAATCATATGAATAACTTCATAATCATAATTGTGATTCTAAATTCTCTTCTCATCCGGACGAAGATAATTTTCATCACCGCTTTTTTACGAAACATCAAATATCATGGTTATACCAAATCACGCTCTTGTTCATAATCATATTAATAAATTCATCTTTGCACTTACGGGCCAAAGATATTCATCAACAGTTCATCTTTACACTACAAAGCTAAAGATATTCAACAACAGTCGTCATCTTTGCATTACGAGCCAAAGATATTCATCAATAATTCATCTTTTGCACTTTCAAAGCAAAGATATTCAACAACAGTCATCTTTGCATTACGAGCAAAAGATATTCATCAATAATTCATCTTTTGCACTACAAAGCTAAGATATTCATCAACAAGTCATCTTTGCACTACGAGCCAAAGATATTCATATATCAAAGAAATACATAATCATTTCAGAAGTTATATAACAATAATTATAACCATGTTGATCAATTCACCTTTGCACTTAAGCTAAAAATATTCAATTGTAAAATCAATGGTCATGATCATACCGGTCAACAATTCAACTTTTGCACTTTCTTGCCAAAGAGAACCTATAGTCACGATCATACCAATAATCTACCCATCTTTACACTCAAGTCAAAGAGAAATATTATCATTAGGGTTATAAGAATGTTATATAAAAATAATATAATCAAAACATGGTTTTAATTTTCAGAGTAAGATTCATAAATCAATGATAATTTGGTCAAAGAAGAAACCAATTTGTCGTGAATAGTACCCGTGTTAAATACATAAATCAGAGTATCGTGCGTAAGAATAACACTCGACGAAAAGATAAAAAATTTCATAATAAAATTCATATCCATATTTATAACACCTTAATTCAAATGTTATAAATCACTTAGAAATCTCATAATCTAATATTATTAATATTACAATAATATTTTAATCATTTCTAAAACTTATAAACAATTTAATTAAATTGTTTACACTTTACTAATTAATGCATTTAATCATCATAAAATGCCAAACTCATAAGATTTCATCACCAATAACCAAAACCCTCATCAAAAATCTGCATATACCTCATATATGATTCTCAAGCCATAAAATCATATTTTCCAATTTTCTTACTTCACATAACATATTTAATTCATTTACTCATAACTAAAATATTTTCATGAAAATACCAAATCAGTTCCAAAATATTTCTTTTCTGGGATTTAGCATAACATAGTCCTATATTGAACATATATTTTTCTCAAAATTTTAAAAATTCATTTACTATTTTTTATATGGCCAAAACCACCGAATATTTAAACATTTATCATAAATTATAATTTTATCCAAAAATTCTGAAATTTATACGGTATACTGATATTATATAGATGTACTCCCAATAAAAATTTCATTAGTTTTGGAGTTAATCACAAGGAGTTATAAATAGTTACTTTTAAAATAGTCTTTTCTCATAAAATCCATAACTCCTAATCTATACATCCAAAAATCGCCATTTTTGGACACACTCTAAAACTCATCAAAATATCATTTCAAATTTTTCCAGAATTTTGAATGTACAGAAAAATTTTGAAACTAAAAACATAGTAACCCTTAAAATCGCTTTACTATCCACTTACCTCAAAAGAGCAAGATTAATTAGAATAACGTAATTTAAGCGAACTTGCATAGCAACACTCAAAGTATACTCAAAATACTAACAAGAATACGCCGATAATATAGAGAGAAAACTTGAGTTTAAATTGTGATTTTCAATTCTAACCCAAGCACCTATTTATAGAAAAATGCTTAGAACACCAAAGTAGAAAATTTATTAAATATTATTATATTTTTTCCAAAACTTCATACGCATGTTTTACCATCTGAACTCAGCCCCTATTACATGTTAAATGAGGAAAAAAAAATGAAAAACACGTTTTTGTAAATAAAAATAATTAAAACTTTGAAAAATCAATTATTTCAGAACTTCAGAACTTCAATAATTCATAATAAATAGCTCTTTTATCAGAAAATTTGAATCTCGCGTGTTTTTATAGGAACTTCAATTCTCTACAACTTTGCAGAAGAAATATTTTCCAAATTCCAAACAAAAATTGACCAGAATCCACAAACGGGTGATTTTACAAGCTATAATCAAATTTTAGTCAAGAAATGGGGTCCACCGACACACAAAACATGTGTTAAACATTTATTACCACAAAAATACTCTTCCTCCTCATATACTCATATATCCCACATTTATTATAAAAATATCACCGTTAATATATTATTACAATAATATATTTAAATAAATTATTTTATCAGAAAAAGACAAAATATTAATTTTCAACAATTGTCACATTAAAATTTTCTCCATCTATGTCCACATAAAATAAATATTTTCCTCATCATAAAATCAATAATTAATTATTCACAAATAATATTACATAATCACAATATTGACAACCAGGCAGTTCCGGGAAGAGGGGGCTTTCAATAAGGATCTCTCCTTCTTGACGCCATGATTAGGTGACCAAACCTCTCCTTAGATGCAGAACTTTCTAGACATTGCCAATAATGTTATCCAATAATATTATTCGATAATATGAATTATTGTCTGATAATGGAAAATACCGTGTAATGACAATTCTTGAAACAACGGTAATATATAAAATATCAACGCAGTGAATTATTGAATCAATAAAATATAATATTGAACAATAATTCATCAGTAACAATTATTGAGTAGTGCTTTCTTACGTAAGAATCAATAATTCAAAAATACTGCGCAATCTACCGGTGTTCTACGCCAACAACAACGCGTTACTTTACTTTACCCACGTATATTCCAATGATGTTAAAGGTAACAATTATCTTTTTATTTATAAAAACTCTCTTTTGTCGCTTTTTTTCATCCGATGCTTATTCTCATTATGGGGCCCACAAATGGTCTAACTGTCAGTATTTAATATTCCTCGACGTAAAGAATATTCCACGACCAAACGAATATTCTCCAAATAATAATGAGTATTTTATAACCATTGCTTATTTTGAAAAAATTATATATATCACCCTTAACTTTAACTTTTATCAATTTAACCATTTATTGAATAATAATTATAAGAAAAATTGAATACTTTTATTTCATAACATTCGGGGCCTTACAAAAAGCTTATCCAATAAAAATAAAATCTATTATTTTAGGTCCAATTTATTCCTTTTAAATTCTGGTATAGTTACTTTAGCTAGACACCTCGACACTTTAAAATACCCCAAGTTAGGTGCATGATTCTTTCATAAATGATATTATGACGCCCCCAAAATAGGTATACATCACTCATCTTGGGTCGCCAAATATATGGTACTGAATACAAATACAAACTTAATTATACAACATGAGCTGTGAGTTTTAATACAAATATTGTCTTTTAGACAGTATTCAAACTCAAAATAAGTCCTCATTTATTATCACACTATTTCACAGAATAGTGAGGACTACTAATGCAAACATCTGGACCGTCACTCCGTTCTCCGACATCTGGACCGTCACTCCGTTCTCCGACTAGTCCCGACTACGTTCTCATTTCCTGAAGAGAACAATGAAAGCAAAAAGGTGAGCTCAACTAGTCCAATAAGAAATATTATGACTAAGATAATGCAGAATAATTTATCGCTAGCCTTCAACAATGTTAAACTGATAGAATATAATAGACAACAAGTTTAACTGCAGCGGAACAAGCAATCCATTAGAAGAGTCAAGTAGAGCATGATATCTACTATCTTCTATGATTTAAAAAGATTTTCATCAACTTTATCGCTGAGACTCAACTTAATAAATAAACCACATCATCGAATCATCCCTGCACCACGACCAAGGATATTCATGTAATCATCAATGGTCATGATTATACCGAATAATCCCTGGTTATAATCATACCAACAACTGTCCATCTATGCACTACATGCCAATGAGGACTTTTACCACATCATTTGTAACATTATGGGTCATGATTATACCGAATGATTCATGGTAATAATCATACCAATCAATAATTCATTTATGCACGTAAGCCAAAGATGACTTTCATCACAATATAAGCATGAGATGATGACAATGATATAAGAATTCAATTAAAAAAAACAAATGATAACTCTTTAAAGATTTATAATTTAATTTATCCAGAATTCAATAATGTTCAAATTGCCAACATGATACTGCTTTGTGGAGTAAAATTCAAGAATGATATTGTATCAAAAATAATTTGGACAGAATGATTCATGGTAATAATCATACCAATCAATAATTCATTTATGCACGTAAGCCAAAGATGACTTTCATCACAATATAAGCATGAGATGATGACAATGATATAAGAATTCAATTAAAAAAAACAAATGATAACTCTTTAAAGATTTATAATTTAATTTATCCAGAATTCAATAATGTTCAAATTGCCAACATGATACTGCTTTGTGGAGTAAAATTCAAGAATGATATTGTATCAAAAATAATTTGGACAGAAAAGAAATCAATTTTTTTTATCATGAATAGTACTCCAGGTGAATAGTACCACATGAATAGTACTTCGGGAATAGTACCCCGTGAATAGTACTTTGTGAATAGTACTCGTGAATAGTACTTTTATGAATAGTACCATATAAATGAATAGTACTCATGGACAGTACTCCGGCATGAAAAGCTTAAAATTTAACAAGAATGTGCAGAAAATATCATTGTGAAACGATACTAGATGAAGCGCAAATTTTAAAGATATTCTACTAATTTTACGAAGTATAGAAGCAATACTTTAACAAGATGAGTGTATAATCAGGAATACGAGACGAAATAATATTACTCATATACTACAGAGTATGGAAGAAAATATTATTCCTTATGAATACTGAACAAAAATAATATCCCTTACCTCGTAGGAAGAAGACTAGATCTTTGGAATAGTGATGTGGCAGTTCTTCTTCTTTCTCTCTATAGCTTCTCTCTCTATAATTGCTCTTATGAGTCTTAGTGAATTGGTGAGAATGAAAGAAAAATGAGCTTTTATTTATAAAAATATATAGTTTCGATAATTGCACGTTTTGGGGATCGAAATATTACAGTATAATACCGTCATCTTTTTCTTTATTTTTAATTTAGTCCTGCAAGTATTATAAAACTTGCACCACCTCCCCTAATAGTACATCATGTGAATTAATAGTACATTCATGTGAATCAATAGTTCTATACATATGAAAAAAATAGTTACAGTATAGTTGTAAGACCCCAACTTATTATTAATGAAATTTAATTTTCTCTATTTATTATTTTGAAATAGTAAGGGTTGATTTGATTAATGTGAATAGTTATGGGTAAAATACGCAAAAATATTTCAAAATAAGCAAGTGGTTATAAAATATTCATTGTTGTTTGGGAATATTCGTTTGGTCGTGGAATATTCTTGTTGTCCGGGAATATTAAATGCGACGTAGCGAGATTTTGTGGGCCCATAACTTGAAAGCGATTGGATGAAGAAAACGACAAATATAAGTGGTTTAAAAATAACTGGCGTAGTTATTCTGATTATCTTGTTAAAATACTTCGGTGGTTAAAACACAAGTAGCTTACCAGTATTGCACCAATTATTGATTCTTACGTAAGAAGGCACAACTTAATAATGATTACAGTAATTACTGCTTCGAGATTTTATTGATTTAATAATTGCTTGCGTTGATATTTTATATTCTTGTTGTTTCAATAATTGTCATTACACGTATTTTTTCATTATCGATGCAATAATTCATATTATCTGAATAATATTATTAGATAACATTATTGGCAATGTCTAGAAAGTTCTGTCTAAGGAGAGGTTTGGTCACCTAATTGCGCGCCAGTAAGGAGAAATTCTTATTGAAAAGCCCCCTCTTTTCTAGGAACTGTCTGGTTGTCAATATTGTGATTCTGTAATATTATTTGTGAATAATTAATTATTGATTCATATGATGAGGAAAATATTGATTTTATGTGGATATAGATGGAGAAAAACTTTAATGTGACAATTGTTGAAAATTGAAATTTTATCTTTTCTCGATAAGATAATTCATTTAAATGTATTATTATATTTTAATAAAATAATAATGGTGATATTTTTACAACGAATGTGGGATATATGAGTATCACGAGGAGGAAGAGTATTTTTGTTGCAATAAATGTTTAAAACATGCTCGGTGGACCCCATTTATTGACCAAATTTGATTATAGCACAGTAAATCGCCTTGGTTTGTGGATTTCGGTCCAATTTCTATTTGGAAATTGGAAAAGCTTTCTTCTATAAAGTTGTAGAGAATTGAATTTCCTATAAAAAGTCGCGAGATTAGAATTTTCTGATAAAAGGGCTAATTATTTTAAATTATTGAAGTTCAAGTTCAAAATAATTAATTTTGGAAGTTTAAAATATTTTTAATTACAAAATGTTTTTTACATTGTTGGGACTCATTTAACATGTGTTAAGATTGCTGATTTCAGATGCTAAGTGTGCGTAGAGAATTTGTAATATATATAATATTATTATATTAAATTTTACCTTTTTGTGTTCTAAGCAATTTCCTATAAATAGGGTCTTAGGTTAGAATTGAAAATCACACCAAAATCAAGTTTTCTCTCTCTATATTATCGATGTGTATTCTTGTGAGTATTTTGAGTATACTTTGAGTATTGCTATACTGATTGCAAGTTCAAGTCATAACCTATATCCCAGGTGTTTCAACTAGAAATCTTGTCTTTCGAGGTAAGGGATATTATTTTTTTTCGTAATGATATTATTTCTTCAATATCATTATGTTGAAATATTGATCTGAAGTTTTTATCAAATTTGGAACTTTTGGTGTTGAAGTTACTATTCACGTATACGACACTATTCACGTATACTGTACTATTCACGAATACGGCACTATTCATCGAAAAATGAAAAATTTTCTTTTAGTCTAAAATATCTATTCGGATACTAGCTTTGGTTGTATCCATGTTTTGATCATTCTTGAATTTTACACCACTATGATTATTTTTGAGGTATTTTTTTTGGGCGTGGATAAAACAAAGTACGAATCCTTAATCCTTAATCCTTGTCATTTTTTTTTCACAGGATTCGCTTTCTTTAAAAATATTTTTCATCATCTTGATCTTAAATGATGATATTATGGAATATCTTTGGCACAGTAGTGCAAAGATGAATGATTTCTGAAGAATATCTTTGGCCCGTAGTGCAAAGATGAGCAGTGTTTAGATGAACATGACCAATCGATGAATATCTTTGGCACATAGTGCAAAGATGAATATTTGATTCGAGATATATATTGATTGATGTCACAGGATAAAAGATAGAGCGATGAACTTTTAAATTCATACATAGAAGATAGTAGTTTGCATTCTCTACTTAACTCTTCTAATGAATTATTATTTCATTGCGAATATTGATTTAAAATTTGTTGTCTATTGTATTCTATTAGATTTTTCCTGTTGAAGACTAACGATAATTTGTTGTATATTATCTTAGTCATAATATTCTTTACTTGAGCTAGTTGAGCTAACCCTTTTTCTTTTTGTTCCATTTTTCTTCTCAAGAGGCGAGAATATAACGAGTACGAGTCCGGGTATGGAATGTAAGTTCTAGAGAGAGTTGTTTAGTAGTCCTCACCATTTTTGTAAAATAATGTATCAATAAATGTGATGAGGATTTATTTGAGTATAGATATTGTCTAGAAGATAATATTTGTATTCAAACTCACAGCTTCTTGTTGTAATAATAAAGTTGTAGTTGTTTACGTACCATGTATTGACAACTCAGATTGGGTGATGTATACCTATTTTGGGGGCGTCACGGTTGGTATCGAGCTTAGGATATGATCTCTGGCGAGATCGGGAATAGAATTAGGAGGGGAGAGACGAGTAAATCCTTCGCTAGTGTGTCCTACCTAAGCTTATTTGTTAGTTGGTCAGTATATAAGGATATTATGTGATATATTGATTTTCTTAATTAACCCTTGTTTTATGAGAGTATTTGAGAATGTCGACTGAGAATATTAACAATAAAAATGAGACTGTGGAGACGCCTGTTGTAAGACCCCAACTTATTATTAATGAAATTTAATTTTCTCTATTTATTATTTTGAAATAGTAAAGGTTGATTTGATTAATGTGAATAGTTATGGGTAAAATACGCAAATATTCCAAAATAAGCAAGTGGTTATAAAATATTCATTGTTGTCGGGGAATATTCGTTTGGTCGTGGAATATTCTTTGCCGTCGGGGGAATATTCGCATGCGACGCCAGCGATATTTTGTGGGCCCCATAACTAAAAGCGATTGGATGAAGAAAACGACAAATATAAGTGGTTTAAAAATAACTACGTAGTTGTTACCAAGTAATACCGTTAAAATAATCTTGGGTTAAAACACAAGAAGACACACCAGTATTGCACCAATTATTATTGATTCTTACGTGAAAGGCACTACTCAATAATGGTTACGAATTTCTTCGCTCAAGATTTTATTGATTTAATAATTCTTTGCGTTGATATTTTATATTGTTTGTTGTTTCAATAATTGTCATTACAAGTATTTTCCATTATCTGAGCAATAATTCATATTATCTAAATAATATTATTGGATAACATTATTAGCAATGTCTAGAAAGTTACGTCTAAGGAGAGGTTTGGTCACCTAATTGCGCTGGCAAAGATGAGAGAGATCCTTATTGAAAGCCCCTCTTTCTGAGAACCTTCACGTCACAATATTGTGATTCTGTAATATTATTTGTGAATAATTAATTATTGATTCATATGATGAGGAAAATATTGATTTTATGTGGATATAGATGGAGAAAATTTTTAATGTGACAATTGTTGAAAATTGAAATTTTATCTTTTTCTGATAAAATAACTCATTTAAATATATTATTATATTTTAATAATATAATAATGGTGATATTTTTACAACGAATGTGGTGTGACGCCCCCAAAATAGGTATACATCACCCATTCTGAGTTGTCAATACATGGTACAGAAACAACTACAACTTTATTATTACAACAGTAAAACTGTGAGTTTGAATACAAATATTATCTTCTAGACAATATCTATACTCAAATAAATCCTCATCAGATTTATTGATACATTATTTTACAAAAATGGTGAGGACTACTAAACAACTCTCTCTAGAACTTTCATTCCATACCCCGACTCGTAGTCGCTATATTCTCGCCTCCACGAAGAAAAAATGGAACAAAAGCGAAAAAGGTGAGCTCAACTAGCCCAAGAAAAAATATTATGACTAAGATAATATACAACAAATTATCGTTAGTCTTCAACAGGGAAAAATCTAATAGAATACAATAGACAACAAATTTTAAAACAATATTCGCAGCGGAAATAATAATTCATTAGAAGAGTTAAGTAGAGAATGCAACTACGTACTATCTTCTATGTATGAATTTAAAAGTTCATCGCCTATCTTTTATCCCCAGAACATCAATCAATATATATCCTGAATCAAATATTCATCTTTGCACTACAAGCCAAAGATATTCATCATTAGTCATGTTCATCTAAACACTGCATCATCTTTGCACTACTACCAAAGATATTCTTCAGAAATCATTCATCTTTGCACTTTGTGCCAAAGATATTCCATAATATCATCATTTAAGACCAAAGATGATGAAAAATATTTTTAAAAAACGAATCCAAAGGAAACAAAATGACAAGGATTAAAGATTCGTACTTTGTTTTATCCACGTCCAAAAATACCTCAAAAATAATCATAGTGGTGTAAAATTCAAGAATGATCAAAACATAGATACAATCAAAACTAGTATCCACAATAGATATTTTAGACTTAAAAGGAAAATTCTCATTTTTCATGAATAATGTAAATTATTGAATAAATAGTGTATATCGTGAATAATAACTCCGACACCAAAAGTTCTAAATTTGATTAAAAAGTTCAGATCAATACTTCGGCATAATGATATTAGAATAAATAATATCATTAAAAAAAATAATATCCCTTACCACACAAAGACAGTACTTCTAGTTGAAACACCGGATATATACTATGACTTGAACTTGCACCGTATAGCAATACTCAAAGTATACTCAAAGTATACTCAAAATACTCACAAGAATACGCTCGATAATATAGAGAGAGAAAACTTCAGTTTCTGGTGTGATTTTCAATTCTAACCTAAGCACCCTATTTCTAAGAAATTGCTTAGAACACCAAAGCAGAAAATTTAATAAATTAATAATATATATATATATATATATATATTTTTCCAACGCACACTTAATTTACCCAACATCAGCCACCAACCAGCCCACTACACAAGACTAACAACAAAAAAAACGTTTTTCTAATTTTAAATATTTTAAACTTCCAAAATCAATTATTTGAGCTTCGGAACTTCAACAATTCATAATAAATAGCCCTTTTGCCAGAAAATTGAATCTCATGAGTTTTTATAGGAAATTCAATTCTCTACAACTTTATAGAAGAAAGTTTTTCCAAATTCCAAACAAAAATTGACCAAAATCACAAACCAGCGATTTTTTACAGGCTATAATCAAATTTCAGTCAATAAATGGGGTCTACCGACATGTTTAACATGTTTTAAACATTTATTGCAACAAAAATACTCTTCCTCCTCGTATACTCATATATCCCACATTCGTTGTAAGAATATCACCATTATTATATTATTAAAATATAATAATATATTTAAATGAATTATTTTATCGAAAAAAGATAAAATTTCAATTTTCAACAATTGTCACATTAAAAATTTTCTCCATCTATATCCACATTCAATATTTTTCTTATCATATGAATCAATAATTAATTATTCACAAATAATATTACAGAATCACAATATTGACAACTGGGACGGCTTCTCGTGAAAGAGGGCTTTCCAATAAAGATTTCTCTAACGGCGCATGCAAGCAATTAGGTGACCAAACCTCTCCTTAGATGTAACTTTCTAGACATTGCCAATAATGTTATCCAATAATATTATTCGGATAATATTAATTATTGCTCAGATAATAGAAAATACTTGTGTAATGACAATTTATTGAAACAACAAGAATATAAAATATCAATGCGTGAATTATTGAATCAATAAAATAATTTGAATAAAGAATTATCGTAACCATTATTAAGTAGTGCCTTCTTACGTAAGAATCAATAATTGGTACAATACTGTGTGTCTAACGTGTGTTTTAACAACCGAGTATTTTAACAAGATAATTGTAATAACTATTACTGTTATTTTTTAACAACTTATATTTGTCATTTTCTTCATCCAATCGCTTTCCGCTATGCGTAGGAAATTTGATTATATATATTATTATTATATTAAATTTTACGCTTGTTCTAAGCATTTTCCTATAAATAGGGTGCTTAGGTTAGACTTGAAAATCACACCGTAAACCGAGTTTTCTCTCTATATTATTGAGCGTATTCTTGTGAGTATTTTGAGTATAATTTGAGTATTGCTATCTGATTGCAAGTTCAAGTCATAGCCTATATCCTGTGTTTCAAATTTAGAAGTCTTGATCTTTCGAGGTAAGGGATATTATTTTTTTCAGTAATGATATTATTTCTTCAATATCATTATGTTGAAATATTGATCTGAAGTTTTTATCAAATTTAAAACTTTTGGTGTCTGAGAGTTACTATTCACGTGATCTGACCTTATTCACGATATCGACACTATTCACGAATCACGACACTATTCATCTAAAATGAAAAATTTTCTTTTTCGTCAAAAATATCTATTCGGATACTAGCTTTGATTGTATCCATGTTTTGATCATTCTTGAATTTTACACCACTATGATTATTTTTGAGGTATTTTTGGACGTGGATAAAACAAAGTACTAATCCTTAATCCTTAATCCTTGTCATTTTGTTTCATTGGATTCGCTTCTTTAAAATATTTTTCATCATCCTCGGTCTTTAAATGATGATATTATTGAATATCTTTGGCCCAGTAGTGCAAAGATGAATGATTTCGATGAATATCTTTGGCCCGTAGTGCAAAGATGATGAACAGTGCTTAGATGAACATGACTTAATCGATGAATATCTTTGGCACGTAGTGCAAAGATAAATATTTGATTCGGATGTATGTTAATTGATGTTACAGGATAAAAGATGAGACGACGAACTTTTAAATTCATACATAGAAGATAGTAGTTTGCATTCTCTACTTAACTCTTCTAATGAATTATTATTTCATTACGATTATTGGTTTAAAACTTGTTGTCTATTGTATTCTATTAGTTTTTTTTCCTGTTGAAGACTAATGATAATTTGTTGTATATTATCTTAGTCATAATATTCTTTACTTGGGCTAGTCGAGCTCACCCTTTTCCTTTTTGTTCCATTTTCTTCTCGGGAGGTGAGAATATAAGCAGTCTGAGTCTGGTATGGAATGAAGGTTCTAGAGAGAGTTGTTTAGTAGTCCTCACCATTTTGTAAAATAATGTATCAATAAATGTGATGAGGATTTATTTGAGTATAGATATTGTCTAGAAGATAATATTTGTATTCAAACTCACGCTTTCTTGTTGTTGTAATAATAAAGTTGTAGTTGTTTCGCATACCATGTATTGACAACTCGTAATGGGTGATGTATACCTATTTTGGGGCGCCACGGTTGGTATCGAGCTTAGGGATATGATCTCATGGCGAGATCGGGGAATAGAACTAGGAGGGAGAGAGAGTAAATCCTTCGCTAGTGTGTCCTACCTAAGCTTATTTGTTAATTGGTCAAGATATAAGGATATTATGTGATATATTGATTTCCTTAATTAACCCTTGTTTTATGACGGTATTTGAGAATGTCGAATGAGAATATTAACAATGGAAATGAGACCGTGGAGACGCACAGTACTCACCAACGAGGAGAACGTGCAACAGATGGCAATGTTCCTCCCGTGAACAACACCACCGAAAGCGATGATGAACGAGGGGATGTTTAGAAGCTTTTTGCAGCTTCATGCAAAATCGACGAGGGAGACTCGTGTTCAAAATCTGAGGAGAAATGATAGCAATTCATGGGTTGTGTCACGACCAAGCGCTTCAAAGAGTTGGGACCACCGAATTTAAGGGAAAGCCGGATCCGATCATGGGCGGAAACATGGGTCAAGCAAATTACCAAGATATTCGATGTCTTGGGATGCACGGAGGAATGTAGGTTCCATTCGCCACTTTTATGTTCCGTGGAGAATGAGGAACGTATGACGCGGATGTTTCTTAGAGGTTTGAAACTTCGGCATACGTCGATATCTCATTTCTCATAAACTTTCTCTCTATTCAGATGTTGTAAAATGTGGCTCAATTATTAGAGCGAGATAACGAGTACTGCAGTCAACTGAGGGACCACAACCAGATCGTACTGGAGATAGCGATCCAATGTAATAATGATAACCAAATGGAGAAAGAAACAGACGGCCAAAAATGGTAACCACTCTCGGTGGTAATCATGGTCATGAAAATAGAAGAATTGAGTCGAGAGGAGATTTTAAAAAGAGGAGATTTAACAACGACCATGTGAAGACGACAAAGGAAGCAACCGGGTTCTAAGGGAGGAGAACGACCACCCATTATATGCTACAAATGCGAAAAGAAGGACATATCGCCGAGATTGTATGCAGTAGCGAAACCTAGTTCAATGGGGACGGTGACTCAAAAGACGCCCCTCTGTAAAAGTCAAAGTCAATGGTTCTGGAAGAAGCGTTTGTCAGTGATCGGTCAAAATGCGAGGAACCCAAATGAGGTGATCACGGTAAGCTATTTATAAATTCTTGCATGAAGTTTATACCTTACTTGATACATTGCTACCCATTCATTTATCTCTCCCGCATGTGCTCAACGCTTAAACTTGACTACGGAGAAATTAGACTTTGACCTATCTCTGTGGAAACTCCGTTAGAGAAACTTCATCACATCTCATGCTTATAAATCTTATTTGATTCAAGTTGGCACCATCACCTTACCATTGACCTTATCTCTTTAAAGATACTTGCTTTTGATGTGATTTTAGGGATTGATTGGTTAACTACTCATCATGCCAAAATTGATTATTTTCGTAAGGTTGTTAGTTTTCATATTCCTAACCAACCTGTTGTACGAATTCAAGCAACTAATGCGAAGTTGATGCGTATGAAGAAGAAAGTACAAGAAGGAGCTATTCCGGAAGCGAGAATTGATGAAGAAGGAATACTTCGAGTCCACTCTAGACTTTGTGTCCCTAACGACTCTGATTTGAAGTACAAGATTATGATGGAGGCACACAATACACCATTTGCAATCCATCCTGGAAGTACTAAAATGTATCGTGATCTTCGACATACATTTTGGTGGAACAATATGAAGAGAGAGATTGCAAAGTTTATCTTGATGTGTTTAACTTGTCAACGTGTAAAGTGAGCATCTAGTACCTAAGGGTCCGCTGCAACCACTTGAGATTCTCGAAATGGAAGTGGAACATATTACCATGGATTTCACACGGCCTTCCCACGGGTTTCTCAAGGCATCAATGCTATTTGGAGTTATTGTTGATAGATTAACCAAGTCCGCTCATTTCTTGCCGATCGGAGACTTATTCCCTCGAACGCCTTGCTAGTATGTACGTGAATGAGATTGTGAGGTTGTATGGCATGCCTGTATCCATAGTTTCGGATTGTGACCCAAGATTCACTTCAAGATTTTGGGTTAGCTTGCAAAAAGCTATGGGCAAGCGGATTTGCGATTTAGTTTGGCATACCATCCCCAAACTGGACGGACAATCGTAGAGGACTATTCAAACTCTTGAAGATCTATTAAGACTCGTGTCCTAGACTTCAAGGGCGAGTTGGGATAAGTATTTACCATCGGTGGAATTCTCCTACAACAACAGCTTATCGTGCAAGTATAGGTGTGGCTCCATTTGAAGCATTATATGGATGAAAGTGTCGCTTCTCAATATGTTGGGATGAGGTGGGTGAAGCAACATTGTTGGGACCCGAGTTAAGACGTATGACTCACCGAAAAGATCCAAATGATTCGACAACGATACAAACGCAGACAAGATCGACAAAAGAGTTATACTGGATCTTCATCGAATGGACGTGGAATTTAGTATAGGGGATCATGTATTGTTGCGAAGTTGCTCCATGGAAGGGAGTTACAAGATTTGGGAAGAGAGGAAAGCTCAATCCACGATTTATCGGTCCATTTCAAATTCTTGACCGAGTAGGAAATGCACTTTATGTAACTCGCGTTACCTCCGAGTATGTCTCGTGTTCATAATGTGTTTCACATATCAGATTTTCAGAATATGTTTAAGACCCAACCACGTTATAGAGTTAGAACCCATTTAGATAGCCAAGACTTAACGTATGAGGAGGTACTGTCAAAGATCTTGGATAGGAAGGAGCATGTCCCACGCTAAGAAAGGTCATACCACAAGTTAAAGTTTTGTGGAGGAATCATGCTATGTAGAGAAATGACCGAATTAGAAATGTAAATGAAAGCGAGGTATCCTCACCTTTTCAAACACAGTGTACGTGACGTCAATTTCGAGGACGAAATTTCATAAGGAGGGAGGTTGTAAGACCCCAACTTATTATTAATGAAATTTAATTTTCTCTATTTATTATTTTGAAATAAGAAGGGTTGATTTGATTAATGTGAATAGTTATGGGTAAAATACGCAAATATTTCAAAATTAGCAAGTGGTTATAAAATATTCATTGTTGTTTGGGAATATTCGTTTGGTCGTGGAATATTCTTACATGTCAGGGGAATATTCGCATTTACCAAGTAGCAGTATTTTGTGGGCCCCATAACTGAAAGCGATCGGATGAAGAAAATGACAAATATAAGTGGTTTAAAAATAACGGCGTAGTTATTCACCAATTAATCTTTAAAATACTCTCTATGGTTAAAACACGAGAAGCACACCAGATTGCACCAATTATTGATTCTTACGTAAGAAGGCACTACTTAATAATGGTTACAGTAATTATCGCTCAAAGATTTTATCGATTTAATAATTCATTGCGTTGATATTTTATATTGTCATTGTTTCAATAATTGTCATTACACGAAGATTTTTCATTATCGATGCAATAATTCATATTATCTAAATAATATTATTAGATAACATTATTGGCAATGTCTAGAAAGTTCTGCTCTGAGAGGTTTGGTCACCTAATCATGCGTGCAAAGAAGGAGAAATTTTATTGAAAGCCCCTTTCCTGAACCGCCCCTTGTCAATATTGTGATTCTCATAATATTATTTGTGAATAATTAATTATTGATTCATATGATGAGGAAAATATTGATTTTATGTGGATATAGATGGAGAAAATTTTAATGTGACAATTGTTGAAAATTAAAATTTTATCTTTTTCGATAAAGATAATTCATTTAAATGTATTATTATATTTTAATAATATAATAATGGTGATATTTTTACAACGAATGTGGGATATATGAGTATACGAGGAGGAAGAGTATTTTTGTTGTAATAAATGTTTAAAACATGTTAAACATGTCTGGACCCCATTTATCGAATCGAAATTTGATTATAGCTTATAAAATCGCCTGCTTGTGGATTTCGGACCAATTTCGTTTGGAATTTGGAAAACTTTCTTCTCGCAAAGTTGTAGAGAATTGAATTTCCTATAAAAAAAGTCGCAAGATTCAATTTTCTGATAAAAGGGCTATTTATTATGAATTATCAAGTTCAAGTTCAAATAATTAATTTTTGGAAGTTTAAAATATTTTAATTATAAAAACGTTTTTTACATTGTTGGGACTCATTTAACATGTGTTAAGATTGCTGATTTCAGATGCTAAGTGTATGTAGAGAATTTGTAATATATATAATATTATTATATTAAATTTTCTCGCTTTGGTGTTTAAAGCAATTTCCTATAAATAGGGTCTTAGGTTAGAATTGAAAATCACACCGTAAACCGAAGTTTTCTCTATATTATCGAGCGTATTCTTGTGAGTATTTTGAGTATACTTTGAGTATTGCTATACGGCAAGTTCAAGTCATAACCTATATCCTGTTTTCAACTAGTAAGCACTGCCTTCGAGGTAAGGATATTATTTTTTCAGAATGATATTATTTCTTCAATATCATTATGTTGAAATATTGATCTCAAGTTTTATCAAATTTGGAACTTTTGGTGTTGAGTTATTATTCACGATACTAAGACTATTCACGATACGACACTATTCACTTAATACTAAGACTATTCATCGAAAAATAAAAAATTTTCTTTTTCGTCTAAAATATCTATTCGATACTAGCTTTGATCAGATCCATGTTTTGATCATTCTTGAATTTTACACCACCGTGATTATTTTTGAGGTATTTTTGGACGTGGATAAAACAAAGTACGAATCCTTAATCCTTAATCCTCGTCATTTTGTTTCACCGGGATTCGCTTTTTTAAAATATTTTTCATCATCTTCGCCTTAAATGATGATATTATGGAATATCTTTGGCCCGTAGTGCAAAAGATGAATGATTTTCAAGAATATCTTTGGCCCAGAGTGCAAAGATGAACAAAGTGTTTAGATGAAACACGACTAATCGATGAATATCTTCGGCCTCAGTAGTGCAAAGATGAATATTTGATTCCGTATATATATCGATTGATGTTTACAGGATAAAAGATAGATTTATGAACTTTTAAATTCATACAAGATAGATAGTAGTTTGCATTCTCTACTTAACTCTTCTAATGAATTATTATTTCAATTGCTAATATTGATTTAAAATTTATTGTCTATTGTATTCTATTAGATTTTTCCTGTCAAAGACTAACGATAATTTGTTGTATATTATCTTAGTCATAATAATCTTTATCGGGCTAGTTGAGCTCACCCTTTTCCTTTTTGTTCCATTTTTCTTCTCAAGAGGCGAGAATATAAGAAAGTACGTAGCCTGGGTATGGAATGAAAGTTCTAGAGAGAGTTGTTTAGTAGTCCTCACCATTTTTGTAAAATAATGTATCAATAAATGTGATGAGAATTTATTTGAGTATAGATATTGTCTGAAGATAATATTTGTATTCAAACTCACGCTTTTATCGTTGTAATAATAAAGTTGTAGTTGTTTCGCATTCATGTATCGACAACTCGTAATGGGTGATGTATACCTATTTTGGGGCGCCACATCATAAGATCTTCATCTATACCTCCATTTTTAATTTAGTTATGCAAGTATTATCTCATGACGCCCAAAATAGGTATACATCACCCATCTTGGGTGGCTAAATACATGGTAAGTCTTGAATACTAATACAAACTTAATTATACAACATGAGCCGAGAGTTTTTACACCTAATATTGTCATCTAGACATATATCCAAACTCAAATAGAGTCCTCATTATATTTATTGGCACACTATTTTATGTATCAGTGAAGACTACTATAACACCATCTCGCCATCACCCGCTTCCCGACTAGTTCCTTACCACGCTTCTCATTTTCCTCAAGAGAACAATGGAAGTAAAAGGTGAGCTCAATTAGCCCAAAGATTTAAATATTATGACTAAGATAATGCGTAATAAGTTATCATTAGCCTTCAACAATGTTAAACCGATAAATATTAATGTATAACAAGTTTAACTACAAATGAACAAGCAATCCAATAGAAAAGTCAAGTAGAGTAAAGATATCTACTATCTTCTATGATTTAAAAAGTTTATCATTAACTTTATTGCTAGGACTCAGCTTAATAAATAAATCACATCATCGAATCATCCCTGCACTACGGGTCAAGGATATTTGTAAGACCCCAACTTATTATTAATGAAATTTAATTTTCTCTATTTATTATTTTGAAATAGTAAGGGTTGATTTGATTAATGTGGATAGTTAGGGGTAAAATGCGCAAATATTTCAAAATAAGCAAGTGGTTATAAAATATTCATTGTTATCTGAGAATATTCGCTTCGTCGGGGAATATTCGCATCGACTGCAATATTCGTATTTACCACCATGTGTGGGCCCCATAACTAAAAAAGCGATCGGATGAAGAAAACGACAAATATAAGTTGTTTAAAAAATAACTACAGAATTGTTACCGATAATAATCGTTAAAATACCCGTGGTTAAAAACACGAAGAAGCTACCAGATTGCACCAATTATCGATTCTTACGTAAGAAGGCACTACTCAATAATGGTTACGTAAATTACCGCTCAAAGATTTTATCGAGTTAATAATTGTCATGCGCTGATATTTTATATTGTCATTGTTTCAATAATTGTCATTACACAAGATTTTCATTATCGGGCAATAATTCATATTATCCTAATAATATTATTAGATAACATTATTGGCAATGTCTAGAAAGTTCTCGCTCAAGGAGAGGTTTGGTCACCTAATCATTACACCAGAAGAAGAAATTCTTATCGAAAGCCCCCTCTATCCCGAGAACCGCCTCGTCACAATAATGTGATTCTGTAATATTATTTATGAATAATTAATTATTGATTTATATGATGAGGAAAATATTGATTTTATGAGGATATAGATGGAGAAAATTTTAATGTGACAATTGTTGAAAATTAATATTTTATCTTTTTCCGATAAAATAATTCATTTAAATATATTATTTTAATAATATATTAACGATGATATTTTTTTACAATGAATGTGGGATATATGAGTATATGAGGAGGAAGAGTATTTTGTGGCATTAAATGTTTAACACATGTTTTGTGTGTCAGTGGACACAATTATCGACCAAATTTGATTATAAATGTAAAATCGCCCGCTTGTGGATTTCTTGGCCAATTTCTATTTAGAATTTGGGAAAAACTTTCTTCTCGCAAAGTTGTAGAGAATTGAATTTCCTATAAAAACTCAAGCGAGATTCAATTTTTCCGATGAAAGGGCTATTTATTATGAATTATCAAGTTCAAGTTCCAAAATAATTAATTTTTGGGAGTTTTAGTTAATTATTTTGAGAAAACGTTTTTTGCAACTAAGTTGGCCTCATGTGTGATTCAAATGGGCTGAGATCAGTTGTCTTCATGGGCTAAAGAAAATGTGAAAATATATTAATATTATATTCAATTTTCTACTTTGTGTTCTAAGCATTTTCCTATAAATAGGTGCTTAGGTTAGAATTGAAAACACACCGTAAAACCCAAGTTTCTCTATTTCTCTCTCAATATATTGAGCGTATTCTTGTGAGTATACTTTGAGTATTGTTAGACGCAAGTAAGTTCCTTCAAAGACTATACCCGTGATTCCAAATTAGAAGTACTAATCTTTCGAGGTAAGGGATGTTATTTTCTTCTCAAATGATATTATTTCTTCAATATCATTATCGTCAAATATTGGTCGAACTTTTTATCAAATTTGGAACTTTTTCATGTCGGGATTACTATTCATGAGTTACTATTCACGAAGTTACTATTCACGAGTTACTATTCACGAAGTTACTATTCACGAAAGTACTATTCATAAAGCGTGAAGATGTTTTTTGTGGAATTTCTATCTTTTGGTGTCTGAGTTACTATTCACGATACTTGACTATTCACGATACTTTATTCACCAAAAAAATAAAATTTCTTCTTTTTGTCCAAAATATCTATTCGGATACTAGCTTTGATCAGATCCATGTTTTGATCATTCTTGAATTTTACACCACTATGATTATTTTTGAGGTATTTTTGAACATGGATAAAACAAAGTACGAATCCTTAATCCTTAATCCTTGCTCATTTTGTTTCAATCGGATTCGCTTTTTAAAAAATATTTTTCATCATCCTCGCCTTTTAAATGATGATATTATTGAATATCTTCGGCCCAGTAGTGCAAAGATGAATGATTTTTCAAGAATATCTTTGGGTCAGAGTAAAGATGAACAGTGTTTAGATGAACACGACTAACTAATGAATATCTTCGGCTCAGAGTGCAAAGATGAATATTTGATTCCGTATGTATATCGATTGATGTTACAGGATAAAAGATAGACGATGAACTTTTAAATTCATACATGTAAGATAGTAGTTTGCATTCTCTACTTAACTCTTCTAATGAATTATTATTTCATCATGAATATTGATTTAAAATTTGTTGTCTATCAGATTCTATTAGATTTTTCCCCGTCAAGACTAACGATAATTTGTTGTATATTATCTTAGTCATAATATTCTTTATCGGGCTAGTTGAGCTCACCCTTTCCTTTTTGTTCCATTTTTCTTCTCGTGAGGCGAGAATATAAATGAGTACGTAGCCTGGGGTATGGAATGAAGGTTTTAGAAAGGATTGTTTAGTAGTCCTCACCATTTTTGTAAAATAATGTATCAATAAATGTGATGAGGATTTATTTGAGTATAGATATTGTCTGAAGATAATATTTGTATTCAAACTCACGCTTTCTTCATTGTAATAATAAAGTTGTAGTTGTTTCATATCATGTATTGACAACTCGTAATAGGTGATGTATACCTATTTTTGGGGCCACAATTGGTATCGTAGCTAGGATACGATCTCCAAGCGAGATCGGGGAATAGAACTAGAGGGAGAGACGAGTAAATCCTTCGCTAAAGGTGTCCTACCAAAGCTTATTTTTTTAGTTGGTCAAGATATAAGGATATTATGTGATATATTGGTTTCCTTAATTAACCCTTGTTTTACGACAATGATTTGAGAATGTCGAATCGAGAATATTAACAATGGAAATGAGACCGTGGAGACCTTTAGACTCACCAACGAGGAGAACGTAACAGCCGGCAATGTTCCTCCCGTGAACAACACCACCGAGCGCAGATGATGAACGAGGGATGCTTGAGAAGCTTTTTTGCAGCTCATGCAAAATCGCATTTAGGAGACTCGTGTTCAAAATACAGAGAGAAATGATAGCAATTCACGGGTTGTCACAAATGCAAGCGCTTCAAAGAGTCAGGACCACCAAATTTAAGGGAAAGCCGATCCGATCACGGCGGAAACACGGGTCAAACAAATTACCAAGATATTCGATGTCTTGGGATGCACGGAGAATGAGAGGTTCCATTCGCCACTTTTATGTTCCGTGGCGAAAGGCGACCATCGGTGGGAGTCTCGTGAAGCGCACCCATCCAAATTAAGACTCAAAGATGTCTTGGGAAACGCTTTCAGAAACTATTTAATGACAAATACTTTCCTCGAAAGTGTTCATTATATGAAGAAGTGGAGTTCATCGATTAGAAAGCAAAACAACACGATTTGTGTCTCAAAGACGAGGCAAAGTTTGCGAGAGTTATCCAGGTGCTTGCACCTCATTTGGTGGAGAATGAGGAACGATGACGCGGATGTTTCTTAGAGGTTTGAAACCCCAGATACGCCAAGATCTCATTTCTCATAAACTTTCTCTCTATTCGGATGTTGTAAAAATGGGCTCAATTATTAGAAATGAGATAACGAGTACGGCCAACCGAGGGACCACAACCGTGATCGTACTGTAGATAAGCGAAATAATGTAATAATGATAACCAAATGGAGAAAGAAACAGACCGACAAAATGGTAACCACTCGGTGGTAATCATGGCCATGAAAATAGAAGAAGCGAGTCGAGGAGATTTTAAAAAGAGGAGATTTAACAACGACCATATGAAGACGACATTGATGTCGGCAAGAAGAATCGGTTCTAAGGAGGAGAACGACCACCCCATTATATGCTATAAATGCGGAAAGAGGGACATATCACCAAACCGCCCACAACAATTCAAGGTATGCTATAATTGTGGAAAGGAAGGACATATCGCCGAGATCAGACGGAGAATAAACCTAGTTCAATGGGACGGTGACTCAAAAGATCGTCCCGTAAAAGTCAAAGTCAACGATTCCGGAAGAGCGTTTGTCAGGACCGGTCAAAATGCGAGGAACCCAAACGAGGTGATCACGGTAAGCTATTTATAAATTCTTGCGAAGTTTATACCTTACTTGATACCTAAGCTACCCATTCATTTATCTCTCCTACTTGTGCTCAACGCTTAAACTCGACTCGAGAAATTAGACTTTGACCTATCTCGTGGAAACTCCGTTAGAAAAACTTTCATCACATCCACCGCTTATAAATCTTGTTTGATTCAAGTTGGCACCATTACCTTACCCGTTGACCTTATCTCTTTAAAGATACTTGCTTTTGATGTGATTTTAGGGGATTGATTGGTTAACTACTCATCATGCCAAAATTGATTGTTTTCGTAAGGTCATTAGTTTTCATATTCCTAACCAACCTCATTGTATGTAATTCAAGCAACTAAACCATTAAAATCAATCACCGCCATATCTAATCATAAAGCTATTCGCTTATCAAAAACGGATGTCAAGCTTTCTTAGCCCATGTTATGGATTTGAATAAAGACACGCCAAATTTGAATAATATTCCTGTTGTTATTGACTTTCCGACGATTTCAAAGAACTTTCCTGGCTACCCCGTAACGTGAAGTTGAATTCTTTATTGATCTTGAACCCGCACAAAGCCCATTTCTAAAACCCCATATCGAATGGCTCCTATTGAACTTCAGAGTTAAAGGTCCAACTACGAGAATTGTTGGACATCGGTTTCATTCGCCCCAAGACATCTCTTTGGGGTGCTCCTGCTTTATTTGTAAAGAAGAAGAAAGACGGAGTATGCGACTTTGATTGACTATCTGGAATCGAACCATGTCACCATCAAGAATAAGTATCCTCTACCTTGTATTGATGACTTGTTTGACTAGTTACAAGGGGCACAATTCTTTTCAAAATCGATCTTCGCTCGGATATCATCACCAAGATTAGAATCGAGGATATTCCAAAGACCGCCTTTAACTCCTGGATGGGCATTATGAATTCTTAGTCATGTCTTTCGGATCGACTAATGCTCTCTGCGGCTTTCATGGATATGATGAACCGAGTATTCAAGGAATATTTGGATCAATTCGTTGTTGTCTTTTTATTGATGACATCCTTATATATTCCAAAAGTCGTGAAGATCATGAGCACCATTTGAAGTCGGGTACTCCAAAGGCTTCGTGAAAATAAACTATATGCCAAATTGAAGAAATGCGAGTTCGCTCGAGGAAGTAGCATTCCTTGGGCACGTGGTGTCAAACATGGAGTATCTCATTGATCCCATTAAGATTGAAGCAATACAAAGTTGGAGCAACCAAGTCGGTGATCAAGTACGTAGCTTTTTGGGCTTAATTGGTTATTATCGAGATTCGTGGGAAGGGTTTTCTCGAATCGCTACTCCATTAACTCAAATAACTCCTAAGGATACAAAATTCGCTTGGAGTGAAGATCAGGAGAAGAGTTTCCAAGAGCTTAAGAGGAGACTTATTTCGACTGTTTCTAACAATACCATCCGGTTCTTGATGGATTTGTTATCTCACAAATGATGCTTCGTGCAAAGGGTTAGGATGTGTTCTCATGCAACGTGGGAAAGTCATAGCTTATGCCTTGCGACAACTTAAAGAGTATGAGAGGAATTATCCTACTCATGATCTAGAGTCAGCAAAGAATAAGCTTTCGCTTAAAGATATGGAGGCACTATCTATATGGGGAGAAAGTGGAGATATATTCGCACCATAAAAGCCTTAAATATTTCTTCACTCAAAAGAACTCAACACGCGGCAAACGACGCTGGCTCGAGCTATTGAAAGACTACGACCACACTATTCAATACCATCCCGAAAATTAAACGAACGTGGTAAATTGACGCGTTGAGTAGAAGATCATATGCGTGAACGAAAAGTGCGATGATGTCAAGTATACGACAGAGCCAACTTTAATAGAAAAGTTAAGGTTGCTCAAGCCACCGACCCGAAATGATGCGTATGAAGAAGAAAGTACAAGAAGGAGCTATCCTAAGCGAGAATCGATGAAGAAGGAATACTTCGAGTCCACTCTAGACTTTGTGTTCCTAACGACTGACGATTTGAAGTACAAGATTATGATGGAGGCACACACACACCATTTGCAATCCATCCTCGAAGTACTAAATGTATCGTGATCTTCTACATACATTTTGGTGGAACAATACGAAGAGAGAGATTGCAAAGTTTATCTCAATGTGTTTAACTTGTCAACGTGTAAAGGCGAGCATCTAAAGTTCTAAGGGTCCGTTGCTACCAATTGAGATTCCGAAATGGAAGTGGGAACACATTACCATGGATTTCAAGCATGGGTCTTCCTACGGTTTCTCGTGGCATCAATGCTATTTGGGTTATCATGATGATAGATTAACCAAGTCCGCTCATTTCTTTACCGACACGGAGACTTATTCACTTGAACGCCTTGCTAGTATGTACGTGAATGAGATTGTGAGGTTGCATGGCATGCCCAGATCCATAGTTTCGAATCGTGACCCAAGATTCACTTCAAGATTTTGGGTTAGCTTGCAAAAAAAGCTATGGGCACGGATTCACGATCTGGCTTCATACCATCCTCAAACGGACGGACAATCGAAAAGGACTATTCAAACTCTTGAAGATTTATTAAGACTCGTGGTCCTGCACTTCAAGGCGGTTGGATAAGTATTTACCATTAGGGAATTCTCCTACAACAACAAAGCTTATCGTGCAAGTATAGTGTGGCTCCATTTGAAGCATTATACGGACGAAAGTGTCGCTTCTCCAAGATGTTGGGACGAGGTGGGTGAAGCAACACCGTTGGGACCCGAAGTTAATACGTATGACTACTTTAAAAGATCCAAATGATTAGACAACGATACAAACAAAGACAAGATCGACAAAAGAGTTATGCGGATCTTCATCGAAAGGACGTGGAATTTAGTATAGGGGATCATGTATTGTCATGCGAGTTGCTCCATGGAAGGGAGTTACAAGATTTGGGAAGAGAGAAAGCTCAATCCACGATTTATCGGTCCATTTCAAATTCTCGACCGAGTAGGAATGTAGCCTATCGACTCGCGTTACCTCCGAGTATGTCTCGTGTTCATAATGTGTTTCACATATCCGTATTTCAGAATATGTGAAAGACCCGAACCACGCTATAGAGTTAGAACCGGACGAGATAGCCAAGACTTAACGTATGAGGAGGTACCACCAAGATCTTGGATAGAAGGAGCATGTCCTACGCAAGAAAGGGCATACCACAAGTTAAAGTTTTGTGGAGGAATCATGCTATAGAGGAAATGACCCGGGAATTGGAAACGGAAATGAAAGAGAGGTATCCTCACCTTTTCAAACACTGTACGTGACGCCAATTTCGAGGACTAAATTTCATAAGGAGGAGGTTGTAAGACCCCAACTTATTATTAATGAAATTTAATTTTCTATTTATTATTTTGAAATAGTAAGGGTTGATTTGATTAATGTGGATAGTTAGGGGTAAAATACGCAAATATTTCAAAATAAGCAAATGGTTAAAAATATTCATTGTTGTTTGAATATTCGTTCAGTCGTCGAATATTCGTGAATATATTCGCATTTACCACAAACGCACAAATGTATGTGGGCCCCATAACTAAAAGCGATTGGATGAAGAAAACGACAAATATAAGTTGTTTAAAAATAACGGCGTGGTTGTTACCAAGCATAATCACCGTTAAAATACCCTATGGTTAAAACACAAGAAGACACCAGATTGCACCAATGATTGATTCTTACGTAAGAAGGCACTACTCAATAATGGTTATAGTAATTAATCGCTCAAAGATTTTATCGAGTTAATAATTGTCGCGCTGATATTTTATATTGTCATTGTTTCAATAATTGTCATTACACAAGATTTTTCATTATCGGGCTAATAATTCATATTATCCAATAATATTATTAGATAACATTATTGGCAATGTCTAGAAAGTTCTGCTTTAAGGAGAGGTTTGGTCACCTAATTGCGCGCCAAGAAGAAGAAGAAATTCTTATCGAAAGTCCCCTCTATCCCTGAACCGCACCGTTGTCAATAATGTGATTCTCAGAATATTATTTATGAATAATTAATTATTGATTTATATGATGAGGAAAATATTGATTTTATGAGGATATAGATGGAGAAAATTTTAATGTGACAATTGTTGAAAATTAATATTTTATCTTTTTCCGATAAAATAATTCATTTAAATATATTATTTTAATAATATATTAACGATGATATTTTTACAATGAATGTGGGATATATGAGTATATGAGGAGGAAGAGTATTTTGTGGCATTAAATGTTTAACACATGTTTTGTGTGTCAGTGGACACAATTATCGACCAAATTTGATTATAAATTGTAAAATTGCCCTGCTTGTGGATTTCTTTCCAATTTCTATTTGAAATTTGGGAAAACTTTCTTCCGTAGTTGTAGAGAATTGAATTTCCTATAAAAACTCGCAAGATTCAATTTTCTGATGAAAGGGCTATTTATTATGAATTATCAAGTTCAAGTTCAAATAATTAATTTTTGGGAGTTTTAGTTAATTATTTTGAGAAAAACGTTTTTTGCAACTAAGTTGGCCTCACATGTGATTCAAATGGGCTGAGATCAGTTGTCTAAGGTGGGCTAAAGAAAATGTGAAAATATATTAATATTATATTCAATTTTCTCTTTGGTGTTCTAAAGATTTTCCTATAAATAGGGTGCTTAGGTTAGAATTGAAAACACACAATTAAAACCCAAGTTTCTCTCTATTTCTCTCTCGATATATCGAGCGTATTCTTGTGAGTATACTTTGAGTATTGTTAGACGGTCAAAGTTCCCTTCAAAGACTATACCCAGATTCCAAATAAGAAGTACTAATCTTTCGAGGTAAGGGATGTTATTTTCTTCTCAAATGATATTATTTCTTCAATATCATTATGTCAAAATATTGGTTGGAACTTTTATCAAATTTGGAACTTTTTCATGTTCTGGTTTACTTATTCATGAGTTACTATTCACGAAGTTACTATTCATGAGTTACTATTCACAAGTTACTATTCACGAGTACTATTCATGAAGCGTGAAGATGTTTTTTATGTGGAATTTCTATCTTTTGGTGTCTGAGTTACTATTCACGATACTAAGACTATTCACGATATCTGACTATTCAATCAAAAATAAAATTTCTTCTTTTTGTCCAAAATATCTATTCGGATACTAGCTTTGATCAGATCCATGTTTTGATCATTCTCAATTTTACACCACTATGATTATTTTTGAGGTATTTTTGAACATGGATAAAACAAAGTACGAATCCTTAATCCTTAATCCTCATCATTTTGTTTCAATCGGATTCGCTTTCTTTAAAAAATATTTTCATCATCCTCGCCTTAAATGATGATATTATTGAATATCTTTGGCCCAGAGCAAAAAGATGAATGATTTCAAGAATATCTTTGGTCAGAGTGCAAAGATGAACAGTGTTTAGATGAACATGTCCAATCGATGAATATCTTTACTCAGAGTGCAAAGATGAATATTTGATTTCGTATGTATATCGATTGATGTTACAGTGGATAAAAGATAGACAATGAACTTTTAAATTCATACATGTAAGATAGTAGTTTGCATTCTCTACTTAACACTTTTAATGAATTATTATTTCACTGCGAATATTGATTTAAAATTTGTTGTCTATCAGATTCTATTAGATTTTTCCCCTCAAAGACTAACGATAATTTGTTGTATATTATCTTAGTCATAATATTCTTTACCGGGCTAGTTGAGCTCACCCTTTTCCTTTTTGTTCCATTTTTCTTCTCGTGAGGCGAGAATATAATGCGAAAGACGAGTCTGGGGTATGGAATGAAGGTTTTAGAAAGGATTGTTTAGTAGTCCTCACCATTTTTGTAAAATAATGTATCAATAAATGTGATGAGGATTTATTTGAGTATAGATATTGTCTAGAAGATAATATTTGTATTCAAACTCACAGTTTTACTGTTGTAATAATAAAGTTGTAGTTGTTTCTGTACCATGTAGTGACAACTTAGAATAGGTGATGTATACCTATTTTGGGGGCGTCAAAATATTCATTAGTATCACGTCCACAAATTATTCTTGCACTACGGGCTAAGAATATTCGTGTAATCATCAATGGTCATGACTATACCGAATTATCCCTGGTCATAATCATATCAATCAAAAGTTCATCTATGCACGTAAGCCAAAGATGACTTTCATCACAATATAATTATGAGGATGATGACAATGATATAAGAATTCAATTAAAAGAAAGTAAAGGATAATTTTTTAAAGATTTATAATTTAATTTATCCAAAATTCAATAATGTCCAAATTTTCAACATGATACTGCTTTGTGGAGTAAAATTCAAGAATAATATCCATGTCTCAAAAATAATTTGGACAAAAAAAAAAAAAAAAAATTTTAGTGAATAGTACCATACTTAATAAGTACTTGAGAATAAGACCAAAGTGAATAGTACCCCGATATGAAAAGTGCCCCAAATACCCGGAAGAGTGAATAATATTTGAGTGAATAGTAATCGGGTGAATAGTAATCCATGAATAAGAATTTCATGAATAGTACTCTAGCACATGAAAAGTGCCCCTAATACCCGAAAGTGAATAATATTATAGTGAATAAGAATCGGGGTGAATAGAACTCATGAATAAGACTTGGTGAAAATATTGATATTTAATAAGAAAGTTCATATCAATATTCCAATAAAATGATACTGGATGAAGCGCAAAACTCACGGATATTCCACTAATTTCAAGGATTATAGAAGCAATACTTACCATAGTAAGTTTAGATTTAAGAATATGAAAAGAATTAACATACAAAAACTGCAAATGGATTTTCACCTGTCATACGGTACGTAATCCGCGTAGACAGGTTATTCCGACATACTAAAGGATGAATACGAAAAATAGTATTCCTTATGAATACGAAAGAAATAATATCCCTTACCTTAGTAGAAAGCTGGATACTGTAAAAGTGAAGTAGCAGAATACTCTTCTTCTTGCTCTCTATAGTTTCTCTCTCTATAGTGTCTCTTGTGAATCTCAGTGAATTAGTAAGAATGAAAGAAGAATTAAGCTTCTATTTATAGGAGAATGGACTAAATAGTAACTAATTCACGAACGATCCAGATTGATTCACTATTAGAACGGACGGTCCAGATTGATTTACTATTAAAACCACAACCGAAAGTCCAGATTGATTTACTTTTAAAACCACCACCGACGGTCCAGATTGATTTACTTTTAATTAAAACCGCCACCGACGGTCCAGATTGATTTACTTTTAAAACCACCATCAATGATCCTGATTGATTTACTATTAAAACCACCATCAGTGGTCCAGATTAATTTACTATTAAAACCACCACCAATGGTCCAGATTGATTTTAACTTATTACACTTTAATACCCCTAAAGTTTTCTAAGTTTGCATTATTCCCCTCTAACTTTTGTAATTCACTTATCTTTAATAAACACATTCTTAATACTTCAACAATTATTCATCATTAATATTATAACTCACAATATTTAACAACCAGATCGTTCCCAGGAAAGAGGAGGCTTTCCAATAAGGATTTCTCCCTATTGGCGCGCAATTAGGTGACCAAACCTCTCATCGACAGAGCTTTCTAGACATTGTCAATATTACAAATAATAATATGAATGACTTTGTTGTCTCAATTATTGATTTAAAAATATAAAATATTATGCAGATGATAATGTGATAATAATTAAATCAAATAATGTGAGATACTATGCAACAATTACTGTAGAAATAATTGAGTATAACTGAGTGACTTCTCACGTAAGCATCAATAATCAATACCGTGTGCTACTATGCAACCACACGACATTATGCATTTCTTTTACCAACGGTAGTTCAACAGTTTAACGGTAAAACTTCTGCCGTTATTTTTATAAAAAGATATTTCTGTCGTTTTCTAACTACGACAATACTTCCATTGTGGGGTCTACCAATGATTGTGTCGTCGTACGAATATTCCCCTACCAATTGAATATTCACTGACACATCAAATATTTTATATCAACTTGCTTACTTTGTAAAATTGTTCAAATATTATCCACAACTAAAACATTATATCATATCCACACCATAATATTCAAAAATATATTTCGAGAAAAATTATTCTTTATTAAAAAAAATTAGGGTCTTACATTATCAATCTTGCACCACCTCCCCTAATAGTACATGCATGTGAATCAATAGTACATACATGTAAACACATAGTTATAATCATGTGAATTAATAGCAATTAATTGCTTATTTATCCGATTAATTACCTGATTGGTCAATATAACTCTCAGACATCAATTACTATCGAAATAAATATCGATTTCCACTAACACTAATAATTCCAACACAATAGAACTATCAATTTCATCTTTAATCAACACGAACTTATTCATCATTAATATTATAACTCACAATATTTAACAACCAGGTCGTTCCTAGGAAAGAAGGGGCTTTCCGATAGGGATTTTTCCCTATTGGCGCGCAATTAGATGACCTAACCTCTCATTGACAGAACTTCTAGACATTGTTAATATTGCAAATAATAATATGAATAACTTTGTCGTCTCAATTATTGATTTAATAATATATCATATTATACAGATGATACTGTGACAATAATTGAATCAATAATATGAGAGATATGTTAAATGAATTATCAGTAGCAATAATTGAGTATAACCGAGTGACTTCTCACGTAAGCATCAATAATCAATACTTGTGTACTACTTATGCAACCACGCCTTTATTACTTGTACTTTTACTAACCGTAGTTCAACAGTTTAACGGTAAAACTTTCGCCGTTATTTTTATAAAAAGATAATTATGTCGTTTTCTAACTACGACAATACTTACGTTGTGGGGTCCACCAATGATTATTCCGTCGTACGAATATTCCCTGTTAAAACGAATATTCTCCGACCAATCAAATATTTTATAACAACTTGCTTACTTTGCAAAATTTATAAATATTACCGACAACTATAACATTAAATCATATCCACATCATAATATTCAAAAATATATTTCGAGAAAATTTAATCTTTATTCATAAAAGTTGGGGTCTAACAGATATTGTGTAGAGTCTAGCCTTTTATGTGAAACTATTTAAAATATGATTTATAGAAAGACAAGCTTCTCCCCATAGCTAATTAACATAACATTCATCATATCTTTAATTGTTCTATTTTCCTTTATGTGACTGTGAAGAATAAGGAGGAGAATTTTCATGATCACAAAATTTTCTAAAACTTCCTAAATCATATTCACCTCCACGATCGGATTTAAGTCTTTTAATTTTTTGTTTTAACTGATTTCAACTTCTGCTTTATATTTAATAAACATTTATTCTACTTCATCTTTAGAGGCAAGGAGATAGATTTGAGTATATTTAGACTTATCATCCATAAAAGAAATGTAATATTTCTTACCATCTCAACTCATAATATTTTTAAAATCAGCTAGATCACTATGAATTAATACAAGAAGTTTAGTTTGTCTTTCAACATTTTAAAAGGTTTCTTAGCATGTTTTGTTTTCACACAAATCTCATATTTATTAAACTCATATTTGCAAGATTAGGTATAACCTCAAGTTGTTTCAATTTTTTAATAGATGCCACATTCACATGTCCTAATCTAGCATGTCATATATTCAAAGATTCAACAATATAAGCACAAAAGCATTCTTACTATTTAATTCAGCAAAAGCATTAAGTACAAATAGGCCCCCATTACAAAAGTCTTTTTTCACAAAACCCCCATTACGAGTAAGTACAAGTTTATCAAACTCAAACACAAGTTTAATGTCAGCTTTGTGCAACAAAGATCCAGACACAAGATTTCTACAAATATCAGGCATATAAAGCTCATCTTGCAAATCAATTGTTTTTCTCGAAGTTAATTTAAGTATAACTTTCCCTTTTTTTGCAACCTTGGTGTCTCGAGAATCGCCCATAAAAATATTTTCTCCATTAGCCACATTTTCATAGTTAAAGATTACATCTCTATTTGCGCAAATGTGTGTAGTGGCACTTGTATCTACTACCCATTTTGTGAAATTTTCAACTAAGTTTACTTCTGAGACAACAACAATGTCATCGGATTCAACCAAGTTCGCTTGGGGCTTAGATTGAAAGTTATTATTATTTTCTTGCCCCTTGCGAAAGTGACATTTTATAGCAATATGGTTTGGCTTGCCGCATACGGAGCAAGGACCTTTTGTGAAAGGTTTCTGAATATGGTTAGGATTCTTGAACCTATTACGTTTTCTTCCAATTTATTTATGGTATTTCCATTTGCAGTGTTTGGACTGTTGTTCATTTGAATAATTTTGGGTCTTCCATTGTGGCCTTTGTTCTACGAGATTAGCCTTGACAGTATGATTGACAACTATGTCTCCTCTCTTTTTTACCCTGTTTTGTTCTTCAATATGTATGTGTGCCACTAGTTTCTACATAGTAAAATCTTTAGTTTCATGTTTAAGGTTCATCTTATAATCCTTCTATAAGACCCCGAATTTTATGAAATGAAAGTATTCAATTTTATTATAATTATTATTTTATTTCGTAAATGGTTAAATTGATAAAAGGTTAAAGTTAAGGGTGATATGTGAAAATTTTGCAAAGTATGCAAGTTGTTATAAAATATTCGTTTGGTCGGGAAATATTCTTTTTTGTCGGGGAATATCTGTACAACGACACAATCAATGGTGGACCCCACAATGAAAGTATTGTCGTAGTAAGAAAACGACAGAATTATCTTTTTATAAGAATAACGACGAAAGTGTTACCGTTAAAACTGTTGAACTACCCGATAGTAAAAGTACAAGAATACGCTGGGTCGTATAAGAGCACACCAAGATTGATTATTGATGCTTACATAAGAAGTCACCGCTTATACTCAATTATTGCTACAAGAATTGTCACGATCATATCTCTCTTATATTATCGATTCAATTATTGTCACAAAGATCATCTCAGATAATATGTTATATTATTAAATCAATAATCGAGACGACAAAGTTCATATTATTATTCGCAATATCGATAATGTCTTGAAGTTCTCGAGGAGAGGTTAGATAATCTAATCATGCCGCCAATAGGAGAAATCCTTATCAAAAAGCCTCATCTTTCCGGAAACGACTCGTTTGTTAAATATCAGTATGTTATAATATTAATGATGAATAAGTTCGTGTTGATTAAAAATGAAATTGATAGTTCCATTGTGTTGGAATTATTAGTGTTAGTGGAAATCGACATTTATTTCGATAATAATTAATGTCTGGAGGTTATATTGACCAATCGGGTAATTAATCGAATAAATGAGTAATTAATTGCTATTAATTCACATGTTTATAACTATGTGTTCACATGTGTGTACTATTAATTCACATGATTTACTATTAGGGGGGGTGGTGCAAGATTGATAATACTTGCATGACTAAATTAAAAATGGAGGTATAGATGAAGGTACTATACTATAATTAATTTTTTCACATGTTTAGAACTATTGAGTCACATGATTTACTATTAATTCACATGATTTACTATTAGGGGAAGTAGTGCAAGTTTGATAATACTTGCAGGACTAAATTAAAAATGAAGAATAAGAGGAAGGTATTATACTGTAATATTTTGAGCCCCAAAACGTGCAATTATCAAAACTATATTTTCCTATAAATAGAAGCTCATTCTTCTTTCATTCTCACCAATTCACTAAGTCTTACAAGAGCAATTATTATAGAGAAATTATAGAGAGAAAGAAGAAGAGAAGTCTGCTACCTCACTATTTCAGTATCCAGTTTTCTTCTAAGGTAAGGGGTATTATTTCTTTCATATTCATAAAGAGAGTTATTTTCTTTCAATACTCGTAAGGGTTGTTATTCCGTTCTTTATTATTCTGTTGAAATAACCTGTCTACGCGGACTACCGCATGCATGGTGAATTCTTCTATTATTCCATTCTTTATTATTCTGTTGGAATAACTTGTCTACGCGGACTACCGCATACATGGTGAATTCTTTTGTTATTCCATTCTTTATTATTCTATCGAATAACTCTGCTCACGCGACTACCGCATGCATGGTGAATTCTTCCGTTATTCCATTCTTTATTATTCATTGAATAACCTCTTCACGTGGACTCATCAAGCGTGCATGGTGAATGACCCTTCAGATTCATTCTTTATTAAATTGTGGAAATGATCTGCTCACGTAGATTATGCACGGCGTATTTAAAATCCATTTGCGCTTTTAAGATATTCTATTATACTCGTATGAGATATCATTTCTTTTGTACTCGTCATGAAATATCATTTTCTTTGGTATTTTTTTTACGAGTTACTATTCACGGGTTACTATTCACCCGATTACTATTCACTCTAGTATTATTCACTCGGGTATTCGGGGCACTTTTCGTGCCGGAGTACTATTCACGAGTTACTATTCATGGGTTACTATTCACCCGATTACTATATTTAGGGCACTTTTCATGCCGGGTTATAATTCACGAGGTACTATTCCCGAAGTACTATTCACAAGGGTACTATTCACGAGGTACTATTTACCCGAAAAATACATTTCTTTTCTGTCCAAATTATTTTTGATACATGAATATTATTCTTGAATTTTACTCCACAAAGCAGTATCATGTTGACAATTTGAACGTTATTTAATTCTGGATAAATTAAATTATAAATCATTAAAATTTATCCTTGAACTTGTTTTATTGAATTATTATGTCATTGTCATCATCCTCATGCTTATATTGTGATGAAAGTCATCTTTGGCTTACTTGCATAGATGGACTTAGTATGATTATGACCGTGGATTATTCGATAATCATGGTAGTAATGTAACGAATGATGTGGTAAAAGTCCTCATTGGCCTGTAGTTCATTGATGGACAGTTGTTGGTATGATTATGACCGGGATTATTCGGTATAATCATGACCATTGATGATTACATGAATATCATTGGTCGTGATGCAGGGATGATTCAATTTTATTTATTAAGTTGAGTCTCAGCGATAAAGTTGATGAAAAACTTTTTAAATCATAGAAGATAGTAGATTTTATGCTCTACTTGATTCTTCCAATGGATTGCTTATTCCACCGCAGTTGTTGATCTAAAACTTGTTGTCTATTGTATTCTATCAGTTTTTATACTGTTGAAGGCTAAGGATAATTTATTCTGTATTATCTTAGTCATAATATTTCTTACTAGGCTAGTTGAGCTCACCCTTTCTTTCACTATTCTCTTCAGGAAATGAGAATATAGCTGGAACTAGTCGGGGAATGGATTGACGATCCAGATGGTTGCATTAGTAGTCCTCACTATTCTGTGAAATAGTATGATAATAAATGTAATAAGATTGAATTTGAGTGTTGATATTGTCTAGATGACAATATTCGTGTTAAAACTCTTAGATTATGTTTTGTCGTATTTTACACGATAGTTGTATAATTAAGTTGTATTTGGATTTATGTACCATGTATTTGGCGACTCAAGATGGGTGATGTATTAGACATCGGTTTCATTCGTCCTAGTACGTCTCTTTGGGGTGCTCCTGTTCTATTCGTGAAAAAGAAAGACGGGAGTATGCGACTTTGTATTGATTATCGGGAGTTGAATCATGTCACCATCAAAAATAGGTACCCATTGCCACATATTGATGACCTGTTTGACCAGTTGCAAGGCGCCAAATTCTTTTCAAAGATTGAACTTCGTTCTGGATATCACCAATTGAAGATTAGAACCGATGACATTCCAAAGACGACTTTCAGAACTCGGTACGGGCATTATGAATTCCTAGTCATGTCTTTTGGATTGACTAATGCTCCTGCTGCTTTCATGGATATGATGAACCGAGTATTCAAGGAATATTTGGATCACTTTGTGGTCGTCTTTATTGATGACATCCTTATTTATTCCAAAAGCCGTGAAGATCATGAGCAACACTTGAGGCTAATACTTCAAAAGCTTCGTGAATATAAGCTTTATGCCAAGTTGAAGAAATGTGAGTTCTGGTTTGAGGAAGTAGCATTCCTTGGGTACGTGGTATCAAGTCATGGAATATCCGTTGACCCAAAGAAGATTGAAGTTATTCAAAGTTGGGAGCAACTTAAATCGCTGATCAAGTACGTAGCTTTCTTGGCTTAGCTGGTTATTATCAGAGATTCGTAGAAGGGTTTTCTCGAATTGCTACTCCCTTAACTCAGCTGACTCGGAAGATACAAAATTCGGTTGAACGAGGAATGTGAGAAGAGTTTTCAAGAACTCAAGAGAAGACTCATTTCAAAGACTGCTTTGACAATACCATCCGCCTTGAGGGATTTGTCATCTACAAATGATGCCTCGTGCAAAGGGTTAGGATGTGTTCTCATGCAACACGGGAAAGTCATAGCCTATGCTTCTCTCGACAACTCAAAGAATATGAGAGGAATTATCCTACTCATGATCTAGAGTTGGCGAAATGTTGTCTTCACACTTAAAATTTGGAGGCATTACTTGTATGGGGAGAAAGTGGAGATCTTTACGGATCATAAAAGCCTCAAATATTTCTTCACTCAAAAGGAACTCAACACGGCGACGATGTTGGCTTGAACTATTGAAAGATTATGATCATACCATCCAATACCATCCTCGAAAAAGCAAGCGTGGTAGGTGGACGCATTGAGTAGAAGATCATATGCGGCACGAAAGTGCGAGCGATATTGTCAACGCAGAGGCCCATTTTGTATGACTTGCAAAGGATGGAGATAGAGATAAAGACTCCAGGGACCCACGTGATGATGGAGAATATACGAGTAGAACCGACTTTAATCGATAAAGTTAAAGTTGCTCAAGCTACAGACCTGGAGCTGATGCATATGAGAAAGAAGGTATAAGAAGGTGCTATGCCGGAAGCAAGAATCGATGAAGAAGGAATACTTCGAGTCAACTCCAGACTTTGTGTTCCTAACGATCCTGAGTTAAAGTATAAAATCATGATGGAGGCGCACAACACACCATTTGCAATCCATCTTGGGAGTACCAAAATGTATCATGATCTTCGACATACATTTTGGTGGGGCGATATGAAGAGAGAGATAATTGTTTATCTCTCAAGGTGTTTAACTTGTCAACGAGTCAAGGCGAGCATCAAGTACCAAAAGGTCCATCAGAACCACTTGAAATTCCGAATGGAAGTGGGAGCACATTACCATGGATTTCAAGCATCGGGTCTTCCCATGGTTTCTCGTGAGCATGGATGCAATTTGGGTCATTGTTGATAGATTGACCAAGTCCGCTTCATTTCTTACCAATACGAGAAACTTATACACTTGAACGCCTTGCTCAGATGTACATAAACGAGATTATAAGATCGCATGGTATGCCAAGATCCATAGTTTCCGATCGAGACCCAAGATTCACTTTACGATTTTGGGTTAGTTTGCAAAAAGCTATGGGCACGGATTTACGATTTAGTTCGGCATATCATCCTCGATTTTACGGACAATCGAGAGAGGACTATTCAAACTCTGGAAGATTTATTAAGACTCGTGTCCTCGACTTTAAGGGAAGTTGGATAAGTTCTTACCGTTGGTGGAGTTTTTCTACAACAATGCTTATCAAGCAAGTATCGCATGGCTCCATTTGAGACGTTGTATGGAAGAAAGTGTCGCTTCTCCAAGATCTTTGGGATGAGGTGGGTGAAGCAACGTTGTTGGGACCAGAGTTGGTACGTATGACTACGGAAAAGATTTAAACAATCCGGCAATGTATAAAAACCTCACAAGATAGACAAAAGAGTTATGCCGATCTTCATCGAAAGGACGTGGAATTCGATATTGGAGATCATGTGTTGTTACGTGTTGCTCCATGGAAAGGAGTTACGAGATTTGGAAAGAGAGAAAAGCTCAATCCTCGATTCATTGGCCCATTTTTAATCCTCGATCGAGTAGGGACTGTAGCCTATAGATTCTCTTTATCGCCAAGTATGTCTCGTGTTCATAACGTTTTTCATATATCCATGTTATGTAAATATGTGAAAGACCCGAACCACATTATTGAGTTAGAACCGGACAAAATAGCGGAAGATTTAATGTATGAAGAGGTTCCTGTTCAAATCTTGGATAAGAAGGAACATATTCTACGCTCCAAGGTTATACCTCAAGTCAAAGTTTTATGGAGGAACCACGATCTTGAGGAAATGACCTGGGAGTTAGAATCTGAAATGAAATCAAGGTATCCTTACCTCTTTGACATACCAGGTACGTACCCTAATTTCGAGGGCAAAATTTCATAAGAGTGGGAGATTGTAAGACCCCAACTTTTATGAATAAAGATGAATTTTCTATAATTATCATTTTTTGAATATTATGGAATGAATTTGATATAATGTTATAGATGTGGGTAATAGTTATAAATTTTGCAAAGTACGCAAGTTGTTATATAATATTCGATTGGTCGGGGAATATTCGTTTTAACAGTAATATTCGCATGACGATAAAGACAATCATTGGTGGACCCCACAACGGAATTATTGTCGGATTAAGAAAACGACAAAAATATTTTATAAAAATAACGACGGAAGTTTTATCGTTAACTGTTGAAACACCCGGTGTTATAAGTACAGGAATACGCGTGGTTGCATAATAGCACACGGTATTCATTATTGATGCTTACGTGAGAAGTCACTCAGTTTTGTTCGATTATTGCTTCAGTAATTGTTGCATAGTATCTCACGTTAATTGATTCAATTATTGTCGATATTTTATATATTATTAAATCAATAATTGAGACGATGAAGTTATTAATATTATTATTTGCAATATTAACGATGTCTAGAAGTTCTGCCAAGGAGAGGTTTGGTCACCTAATTGCACGCCAATGAGGAGAAAACCTTATTGAAAAGCCCCTCTTCTCGGAACGACACAGTCGATTAATAGTGTGAATTATAATAATGATGATGAAGTTTTATTTTATTAGTATTATTAATGTAATAAAACAGAAAAGCTTTTTATATAAAACAGAATACTTTTATAAAGTTATTCATTTTATTAGATTATAAATAAAATACATTATATTTTATTTTGTTTTGTTTTATTAGAATATTTTATAGTAAACCAATCTGGACCGTCCGTTTAAAAGTAAATCAATCTGGACCGTTCAGGAATTAGTTACTATTCAGTCCATTCTCCTATAAATAGAAGCTCATTCCTTCATTATTTCTTACGAATTCACTGAAACTCTAGAGAGAGAAAAAAGAAAAGTATTATGCTACTTCACTACTCCTATATCCAGTTTGTTCTAAGGTAAGGGGTATTATTTCTTTCGTATTTATGAAGAGAACTTCTGTTATTCCATATTTTTTTTATTTTGTTGGAATAACCTGTATATGCGGTCTACCCTATACTTGGTGAAATTCTTCTGTTATTCCATTATTTATCATTATGTTAGAATAACTTTTGCCTACGCCAAGTACCGCATACACGGTGAAATTCTTCATTATTCCATTCTTTATTATTCTGTTGGAACATCATATGCAAGGCGTTTATGCATGACCGGTTCCGTTATTTATTATTCTGTTGGAACATCCTCGCTTGCGCGTAATTTCTACTTTGACACGGTTTTTATTATTTATTATTCTTGGAATATCATATACCGTGTTTTACGCACGACTGGTTCCGTTATTTATTATTCTCTGGAATAACTCAGATATAAAAGTGTATATCGCATGCTGGTGATTTCTTTTGTTATTCCATTATTTATTATACTCGGTTTGTTAAAGTTTTGACTTATACTCCATGAAATTAGTGGAATATCCTCGATATTTGGCTTCATCCAAAGATCTTTTCATGGGAATATTCTTCCAACATTCTTGAATTTTACTCTACAAAGCAAGATCATGTTGACAATTTGGACGTTATTGAATTACGGATAAATTAATTCTTGAACTTGTTTTATTGGATTCTTATATCATTGTCATCATCCTCATGTTTATTTTTTATGTTGAAAGTCATCTGTGGCCTGTAGTGCATAGATGGACTTGGTATGATTATGACCGTGGATTAATCGGTATAATCATGGCCGTAATGTTACAAAATGATGTGGTAAAAGTCCTCATTGGCTCAGAGTGCATTGATGGACGCTTGTTGGCATGATCATGACCACCATCGATGAATACACGAATATCCTCGGCCCGTAGTGCATGGATAATTTGTGGTTGTGATACTAATGAATATCCTTAGTCAGTAGTGCGTGGATGATGTGAATTATTTATTAAAATTTGAGTCCCAAATGATAAAAGTGATGGAAAAACCTTTAAAACATAAAAGATAGTAGATTTTATTCTCTACTTGACTCTTTTAATGGATCGCTTGTTCTACCGCAGCTTAAACTTGATGTTTGTTATATTGTATCGGTTTAACAACAATCGTTGAAGGCTTACAATAATTTATTCAGATTATCTTAGTCATAATATTTTTTATTGGGCTAGTTGAGCTCACCTTTTTACTTTCATTGTTCTCTTCAGAAATGAGAATGTAACGAGGACTAGTCGAGGAACCGGAGTGATCGGTCCGAGATAATAAAGATTAGTAGTCCTCACTATTCTCATTAAATAGTGTGATAATAAATGTAATGAGGACTCAATTGAGTGTGGATATTGTCTAGAAGATAATATTTGTATTAAAACTCACAAAGATATGTTTTATCGTATTTTACACATCGTTGTATAATTAAGTTGTATTTGAATTTTGTACCATGTATTTGGCGACTCGAGATGGGTGATGTATACCTATTTTGGGGGCGTCATATTTTATGCTCTACTTAACTCTTCTAATGGATTGCTTATTCCGCTGCAGTTAAAACTTGTTGTCTATTATATTCTATCAGTTGTTATACTGATGAAGGCTAAGGATAATTTATTCTTCATTATCTTAGTCATAATATTTTTTACTGGGCTAGTTGAGCTCACCCTTTTGCTTTCATTGTTCTCTTCAGGAAATGAGAACGTAGCCGGGACTAGTCGGGGAACAGAGTGACGGTCCAGATGATAGTATTAGTAGTCCTCACTATTCTATAAAATAATGTGATAATAAATGTAATGAGGACTCCTTTGAATGTGGATATTGTCTAGATGATAATATTTGTATTAAAACTCATAGCATAAGTTTTGTCGTATTTTACACGACAGTTGTATAATTAAGTTTTTCTTTGTATTTTGTACCATGTATTTGGCGACTCAAGATGGGTGATGTATACCTATTTTGGGGGCGTCACACTACCGGTTTGGCTATGCCACCAATAGTATAATGTTATTCTTATAATCGACTTGGCTTTGCCGCCTATTATATTAACTGTCAAGTTATATTTATGTTTTATTGCCCATCTTTAAATTTTGTTATTTACAATGGTACCATCTATCCTTGTTGATCTTACAAGACTTGGTGGGAACCTTTTTACCGCTTATTAAATTGTGGGAATAACCTGTATATGCAGAATACCGCAAACCTGGTGAAATTTTTCTGTTATTTCATTCTTTATTATTCTGTTGGAATATCCTGTCTGTGCGGATTACACATGACTTGGTTCCATTCTTTATTATTCTGTTGGAATATCCTGTCTGTGCGGATTACACATGACCTAATTCCATTATTTATTATTCTGTTGGAATATCCTGTCTGTGCGGATTATGAATGACCTAGTTCCATTCTTTATTATTCTGTTGAAATAACCTGTCTACGCGGACTACCGTATGCATGGTGAAATTCTTTAGTTATTCCATTATTTATTATTCTATTGGAATAACCTGTCTATGCGAACTACCGCATGCCGGGTGAAGATCCATTTGCATTATGCTAATAACATAAATACAAGAATATTTATATTTGCATTTTATCACCACTTGAGGTCGTGACTTAGTTTATTTTTCTATATCATACATGTAATTATTTATTGTTTTAATAAATAATAATTGTGTTTTAACCCAGAATAGATGGCAAACTTGGCAAAAATAGATTTTTTTTATTTTAAAAATCTCTGGAGACAACTATTTGACTTGGGCACTTGATGCGAAATCGCACCTTAGTGCAAATGAGTTAGAAAAGACCATTGAATCAGAAATACAAAGAACTTCTGCACAAAATGCAAAAGCCATAATTTTTCTTCGTCACCATATTGATGAAGGATTAAAGATCGAGTATTTAACGGTCGAAGATTCTTTGTCTTTATGGACACAATCAAGGAAAGATTTGACCACCAAAATTGGTTATTCTCCCAATGCCAAATTTGAGTGGCTTAATTTAAGGCTACAAGATTACAAATCAATTACTAATATAGTTCCAATGTTTATAGAATAACCTCTACTTTGGCTTTGTGCGAGATCCAATTTCAAACCCAAATGTTAGAGAAAACACTCTCAACTTTTCATCCCACCAACATGATTTTGTCACAACAATATAGACAGAGTAAGTTCACAAAATTCAGTGACTTATTGTCTGTCCTCCTTGTTGTAGAAAAGAATAATTAATTGTTGTTGAAAAACCATCAAGTACGGCCAACGGGTGCTACTCCATTGTTAGATATTAATAGCACGTCATTCCAGCAGAATAAACGTGACAATAGATGGCCATATAATAAGAAGCCTTGGGGGCGAAAGAATAAACGAGGCCATCATAACAACAAATTCCAGAACCGCGATAATTCGTGCCACCGTAGTGGCGAAAATACTCGAGTCTCTGTAAAATAAAGAAAATGCAACACAGATAAAGAACAAACCAGATATTTGTTTTAGGTGTGGGATGAATGGGCATTGGTCACGTACCTGTCGTACGCCAATGCATCTGATTAATTTATTCCAGGAGTCTCAAAAGAACAAAGTGATGGAGGAAGAAACAAACTTTGTTAATCATCAATTGGATATTGTTGATGTTCCACCAACGACCAACAAAATGAGAAAAATGTGTTGTTGATATTATCAACCTTCCGAAAGTATCTTTTGGGATATCGTTTAATTTTTGTTTTAATTAAACACCCTGAATGTATAATATTATTATTTTTCATTCTATACGTGGTATGTGTTTATTATGAATAAAATTATATATGAAATGTAACTTTTCTTATTTATGTTTTTACATGTGTCAGACCATCTTTAATGAATATCTTCTCATCACTTCTACTATTTTTGAAAAATAGAATATCCTAGAAAAACTTCATTCAATTTTTTCTGGATTATATACTATGAAAATTAGAGCAATTGAGTCTCATACTGTTATGATTCCAAAAATCCTAGATCCCAAATCCTTTATGCTTTGGCATGAAAGACTCGGTCATCCAGGTACTTCTATGATGTGTTGTATTATTGAAAATTCTTTTGGTCATCCTCTCAAAGGTTTTTTCTAGTAGTGAATTTTCTTGTGCTGCGTGTTCTCGAGAAAAATTAATTGTTCGACCATCACCAGTAAAAATTTATAAAGAAGCCCCAATATTTTTAAAGAGAATTCAAGGAGACATTTGTGGACCCATTCACCCATTGTCTGGTCCATTTCGATATTTTATGGTTTTAATAGATGCTTCAACTAGATGGTCTCATGTTTGTCTTCTCTCTTCTCGAAATTTTGCCTTCTCAAAACTTCTTGCTCAAATAATCAAGTTACGGACTCAGTTCTCGGATCATCCAATCAAGTCAATTCGACTTGATAACGTAGCTGAATTTTCATCAATGACTTTTAATGATTTTTGTATGACTATTAATTGGAATCTCCATTGAGCTTTTAACTTGATATGTTTTTACTACATGTTATGTAAATTATCATTTTGATGAATTTGTATTTCCACCATTAGAAGGAGGAAAAGTTTTAAATAAAAAATCCTCCGACATATCATGGAATGCATCAAAATTAAATTCATTTGATCCTCGTACAAGACAATGTGAAATTGAAGTTCAAAGATTTATTTATTTATAAGATATTACAAATCAAATGCGAGATGCATTTAATGATGCTAGAGTCACATACACCTGCAGTGAATACTCCAGCAAGGATAGAAATACCTATTGAAAAATTAATTCCTGGAGAATTGACAAATAAGATAATAGAAGAATCTAAACCACGTCAGAAGCGTAGAAGACCGGTTGGTACAAAAGACACTGTACCACGAAAATCAAAAGCAAATAAGGAAATCCCAGAAGGAATACTCGCTCCAGAAGTAGCACATATTCCAAGAGTGGGAATAGCCCCAGAAGAGGTTCAAAATCTCAATGAAGGGATAAGAGATGAACACCAAGAGATCTTAATATATTATGTACATGATGACAAAATATGAGATCGAAGCAAAGTCATGATTGACGATATATTTGTTTTCTCTATAGCATCAGATATTACTTTGATTCCAGACACGGATCCTAAACCACAAAATGTGGAAGAATGTCGGAAAAGAAAAGATTGGACAAAATAGAAAGATGCTATTCAAACTGAGCTACAATCTCTATTGAAAAGAGAAGTACTTGGACCAGTAGTTCAAACACTGCTGGGTGTAATCCCGGTTGAAAATACAATCTCTATTGAAAAGAGAAGTATTTGGACCAATAGTCCAAACACCACTGGGTGTAATCCTGGTTGGAAATAAATGGGTATTTGTACGAAAGCAAAATGAGAAAAATGAAATTGTGAGATATAAAGCCCGACTTGTAGCTCAAGGGTTTTCACAAAAATCTGGTATTGATTATCAAGATACAGACTCTCCAGTACGTAATGGATGGAGTCACTTTTCGCTTTCTGATAGGTATGGCAACCATGGAAGGTTTGGAAACACGTCTGATGGATGTTGTAACAGTATACCTATATGACTCACTTGACAGTGAGATTTATATGAGAATCCCTGAAGGATTAAAAATGGCTGAATCACAAAAGCCCCGTCACATATATTCAATCAAGTTACAACGCTCGTTGTATGGGTTGAAACAGTCTGGTCGTATGTGGTATAATCGACTTAGTGATTATTTAATAAAAGATGGATATATAAATGATCATGTATGTCCATATGTTTTTATTAAGAAATCACAAAGTGAATTTTTCATCATTGCTATATATGTGGATGATTTGAATTTTGTAGGTACTCCTGAAGAGCTCACAAGAACAGCTACTTATTTAAAAGATGAATTTGAAATGAAAGATCTTGGAAAGACAAAATTCTATTTGGGAATACAAGTGGAGCATTTTAGCATCTGAAATTTTTGTTCATCAATCCACATATGCTAAAAAGATTCTCAGTCGTTTTCATATGGATAAAACTCATCTTTTGACTACCCCGATGGTTATTTGATATTTAGAAGTTGATAAAGATACATTTCGACCTCTAGAAAATGGGGAAGAATTTCTTGGACCTGAAGTTCCATACCTAAGTGCAATGGAAGAAGTTTTTGGACCTGAAGTTCCATACCTAAGTGCAATAGGTGCTCTTATGTATCTTGCAAACTGTACACGACCTGATATTACTTTTTCTGTCAACTTGTTAGCAAGATACAGTTCTTCTCCGACTAAGAGACATTGGGATGAGATCAAACACATTTTGAGATACCTCCGTGGAAGTATAGATCTTGGGTTATTTTATCCAAGAGATTCAACGTCGCGATTGGTTGGATATGCCGATGCAAGATATTTATCAAGATCCACACAATGGAAGATCACAAACAGGTTATGTATTTACATATTGTGACACAGCTATATCCTAGAAATCCATAAAGCAAACCATGACAGCTACATCTTCAAATCACTCAGAGATTCTCGTTATACATGAAGCAAGCAGAGAGTATGTTTGGTTGAGGTCAATTATTCAGCATATTCAAAAATCATGTAGATTACCATCAATCAAAGACATTCCTAAAATTCTGTATGAGGATAACGCTGCATGCATTGCTCAACTAAGAGGAGGGTACATCAAGGGAGATAGAGCAAAGCACATTTCACCTAAATTCTTCTTCACACATGAGCTACAAAAGAAGAGTGATATAGATGTGCATCAAATTCGATCATGTGATAATTTAGCCGACTTATTCACAAAGTCGCTACCAAATGCAACGTTTACAAAACTTCGGAATGTGTCGACTGAAAGACTTATGACAACACTTAATCAAGAAGTAATGAATTCCTTTTGATGGGAAGACTCTCTTTTTTCTTAGTTACGGTTTTTATCCCAATGGGTTTTTCCTGACAAGTTTTTAACGAGGCAGTCAACTAAGATATTTATGTAAAAGATATGTATTCTTTTTCCCTTCGTTAAGTTTTTCTCACTGAATTTTCTTAACAAGGTTTTTAATGAGACATAATCTTCTATCGTAGGAAATTAAGGGAAGTGTTATAAGACATGTGATGATTCCCCCTCAGGAGGGAACCTTTTCCTCTTTTCCCTTTAACTTCCTACTTTTCTTCTCCCCCGTGAACTTCTTCCTCTCCCATGACTCCTGCCTCTTCTATATAAAGGAATTCATACTGAAGGAAAATGAATAAGAATTTTCTCTGAAAAATTTCTCTCTTTTTCTCTTGCTTATTCTCTCTAAATTTATACAGCAATTATAAGAGTATATTTCTATACTTTACTAAAGTTTTATAACACTTTTGATATATACTACATAGTTTTTCAATTTTGGACGGAGGGAGTATGAAAGATATGCAAATATCTTCTTTAACAGACGCACACGCATGTAATGTTACTTATCGTATTAAAAACTAGGGAGAATACATTATAATTAAAATTTTTGATCACCCATTTATATTATTAAATTACGTTTAAAAAGAAAATAAGAAAGAGGGGGTTGTTTTTTCAGGGTGCAATTATCAAATTGGAGATGAACTAACTATTTTGACCATCGCATGAGATGGATGATCCATTTGACATTTGTTAATGATGCAACGAAGCAACCTGGTTCAAGACTGAAATACTGCATTTCTCAAATATCTCAGAAACCACTCATAACACCAGAGCCTAATATTGAAAACTTGGCCATGCCCAGTTAACAATCAGAGTTTAGCCAGCCAGCCAGCCAGCCAAAATCTTTGCGATAAAAAATGGAACAAAATACAGATCTTATAAAGCAAGCTATCCAAATAGTATAACTTGGGAAAAATTCATAGCAAAACTGTCTTGACTTTTAAATATCCTAATATTTATGCAGTGGTCTCCTTCTTTAGCTTTGCAAGCTCTTGCCTGACCAAACCAGCCTTCTGCAATTGCGTATTTGAATGAAATGGAAAAGCTCAATGGATCAAAATTTGATACAGAAACTTAAAAGAGGATGATGAATAAATGCTTTTACACAACAGGATTTTATTAGACAAACCTTTATTTTTGCCAACATGAGCTTGAACCTATCGAAATCAGTAAGGGTTGCTCTTCGTTTCTGAACAATGAGCTTCCTTCCCCATGAGCTGTTCTCCCACTTGTTCTTAACATCTGCCATAATTCGAAAAACAGTAAAATCCAACATGTAGCAATTCACATATATGCAAGTAGTTTGACACTTATTTTACCTGCAGCCTCCATTGCTTCAACCAGTGCCTTCTTCTTCGGGGTCCTTTTGATGTCAATTGTGATATCTGTTAGTGTGAGCCTCTTAAAATTCATTTGGCCTCTCACCATATCAGGGGCGTCCACAAGAGCCTTCACAGTTTTAAAAAGTACAAACAAATTACTTCATTAGCATTAGCTGTAGAAGATTAAATATGCACAATACATCGTCAGAATCATAGCATGAGATAGATTAGCAGACATACAGCAAGTTGGCAAGGCCAAGTACTGATTTTGTATATAATTATATTGAAGATAACTCCAGTAATAACATGGAAACCACAATATTTAACTGTTCATATTGCAAATAGCATTTACAGGAGCATTTGCCCTAATGACAGCCCACAATTTATTAAACGGTTTAAATAGGTTTCATTATGGTACAATAGACTTGAAGCATAACAAGAGTGACTAAGGGCTCTTGGTTAAATCACAAAGATATCGTACTGATGTATGACTACAAATTTTCCCTGTGGAAGTGCAGACTCCATTTCCAGCGGATCCACAAGAATGACATATTTAATTCTTCTATCAGTAGACCATGATCTATGCATCTAAATTTTTTACCTAAATACCAGATCCTTTTTGTTCTTTTATTCTGGATAACTGCATCACAAATTGACTCTGCCACTATTTACTAAATAAAAGTAAAGCATATGTATCACATTTGTGTCAAAAGTTGGAGGGCAAGTCAGAAATCTCGTGTGGAAAGTGCTGCTCATTACATCATAAATATGATGCTGCGTTTGCACAAAGATATCATCATTCTAATTATGGACTGAACAAGTGCCCAAACACCCATACATCATAGACAACATGTAAATGTATATGACCAAAGTGAGCTATTAAAGTCGACTAAAATGTTCAAACTTGATAACTTGTTAAGGCGGATACTAGATAGCAACAATGTTGTAGATCTTTCAATTATACTAGAACTAGTTCCAGTCACCAACATAATCTGTAATGTTTTATAATGTTCTTTTATCACAACACTTTCAACCACCATACTGTAACAGCTAATTACCTCAAAAAGTTTACCGCACTAACTTCTACATAACTCTATGTTTCACAAACATCAAAATACAAGCCAACAACAAGGAAAAAACACAAAAATACAACTTCGATAGTAAGTCAGAAATCTCATGTGGAAACTGCTGCTCACTGCACCTGATAAAGATGCTGCTTTTGCAAAAAGATTTCATCATTCTACGTATAAATTTACACAAAACCCAATAATTAAGGTATATATGTGAATCCTAAAGACCAATAGAGCAATTGCCCCAACTCTTAGGACTCAAAATGACGAATCAATTTTAAAAAAACATATAATCAGACAACTAGGACTAACATCATTACTTAGCTCATCAAATTTATATCTGTATTGCAACAAAATGCGCCTGGAAAATTAACAAAATGAACGAAACAAAGGAAATTTCAAATTTTAAGAGAGATAATTTGACTTACTCGATTCTGATCGATAACATCGACGATGACAACGAGCTTGCCGTAGTCTTTGCCGTAGTTCACGAGCGCAACTCTCCCGATCTCAACGTAACGCTTGAACGGCTACACACAATAAACAAATCACAGTAAATCAGTGTAAATCAGTGTAAGTTAGTTTCAAATTAAGAAATGGAGTAAAAAATTTAACTGGAACTCTGGAAGAGATGAAGAGAGAGTTTCACCATGTTTGTTGAGGTTTATACGTTCTGCAGAGAGGCGGAGAGGGAAATGAGGAGAGAGATAAATTTAGGGTTTTGTGACTCTTTTATAGTGTGTTTGTCACCATAAGGTCTACTGTCTAGGGCTCAGGCTCACTATAGGAGTGTTATTACGGGCCGGGTTTGTACCGTTTATTGTACTTTGTGGATCCGGCTTGACAAAAATACACTAATATGATTACCTAAAATATAATCTATTAACTATTATAAATATATACTAAATACATAGCACAATAGATTGACATCTGTCATCTTAAAAAATTAATACCTGTCATGCCTAATAAATGGTCCTTATTTTTATTGACAAAAATGCCCAACAAACATAACAAATGAGATTGAAACAAATCTAAATTCTTTCCCCTAAAACTGAAATCAACTATTCAAATTTATTATCTATTATTTATCTATTATATATACTAAATCTATTATCTATCTATATAACTTGACACATGTCATTCTCACAATTCAACACGTGTCCTGTCTAATTAATGTTTCTTAAGACTCTTAACAAAACTGCCCAACTAACTTAACAAATAAGGATGAAAACAAATCTTAATTCATTCCCCTAAAATTTAAATTTATAATCTCCTAAAACACTACAAATCTAAACTGTTTTGATATTATCCTTTGTAATTTAATTATTATTTAATAAAACCACTACTTTATGCTATTAATTAATTTTTGAATTTATAATATTCTAAATCACTACAAATCTAAACAGATTAATAGCATAATGTCATTCTCTTAATTTTTAGATTTATAATCTCTTAAATCATTAAAAATTTAAACTGCTTTTGATAATATCAACTGCTTTTGCTATTATCCTTTGTAATTTAATTATTATTTAATAAAATCACTACTTTATGCTATTAATTAATTTTTTGGATTTATAATATTCTAAATCACTACAAATCTAAACAATTAATAGTATAGTGTCATTCTCTTAATTTTTTAGATTTATAATCTCTTAAATCATTAAAAATCTAAACTATTTTGATAATATCAACTGCTTTGATATTATCCTTTTGTAATTTAATTATTATTTAATAAAATCACTACTTTATCTCAACACTATCCTTTACAATGTATATATCTGTTTTATCTAGATAAAATTTAATCATCGCACAACAATCTACTATGTTCTTATTATATTTTAATTTATTAATTGTATGTACATATTTATTATTAAAATATTAAATAATCCCGCCGCAACGCTGGGGTTTCTATCTAATTAATCCTCTATTTTTATTACTTACCCTACACAACAATATTCTCATTTACTAATTTTATGTTTCGGAAAAATGAGTTTTTTTTTGTAGTATAAAATGACACTGTCCATAAATTCGTAGCATAATATTGTTTTATCATGTCATCATTATTATGTATAAACTCTCAATAAATTTAAGAGTAAATATAAAACAAAAATATACTTCATCTCTTCCAAAATTAGAAATAAAATTTGACTTTTGAGATTAAACAAAGTCATATTAAAATTTAAAATTGATATGACTCATAAAAATTTAGAATTAACTAAATTGTGTGAATTATAATTATAATAATTATATCAACTAAAATAAAATAAATTTCAATCAATTTGAAATTTAACATTCCGTCGTTTGAATTCAAAAATCAAATTATATTTTTAATTTTAAAAAATTTAATTTTGTAAAGAGAATTATATTCAATCATTGTTGTCTTACGATACGACAACAGATAAGATTATTATTGACTTTTAAAGTCAACGTAAGATATTTTTAAACTTAAAATTGATATAATTTTTTTAAACAAATTTACTCGATACAATGATAAATATTATAAATTATCTTAAAAGTACTATTAATTATAAAATTCATTATTTCATAATTTTTAATGAATTATTTTAAGTTTAAAAATATTTTATTGACTTTTAAAAGTCAATAATTATCTTATTTTGCATAAATTCTATCAACCCCCAATAATTAATTACAAGCAAAAGTATGACTGAATTGAAGGTCCAAATTGTGAAAATATAGTACATATTTCTTGTATTCAAATAACACCCAGCTCCATTTCATTTGAACAATGATCACGATTCTATTCTTTTTCTATACCAACTGAACTTTGGTTTTCAAATGTTTACTACCAAATGATTGTAAAATATTTGAGAAAAAGGTTCAAGAATATTAGCATAATTGATAATTAAGATAGTTTAATTAATATGAAATGTTTAGATAAAAGGGATAATTATACTTCACAAGAAGTACCATTAAATTTATAATTCGGCCCCCAAAAAATTTAGACTTACAATGTATAAATATAAGACTTGACTTAATTTAAAAAAGGGTTATTTACGGTTTCATTACATCAAGTACCACCATATTCACGATTTGGTCCCTAAAGAAAAAAATTAAAATTATAAATATAATCATTTTAGCCCTTTAAAAAAGTAACTAATATCGTAAAAATACGATATAAAATTATAAATACAATTTAAAATTATAAAATTATAAATACAATGTGTAAAATTTAAGTTGTGATATAATTTATAAAATTTAAGATGTAAAATTTATAATTTATAATTTGTGAGATTTAAGTTATAAAATTTATACATACAATTTGTTAAATTAATTATAGATACAATTTTAAAATTAGAATTTTTTATAAATAAAATATATGTATTAACTTGTTTGTTTGAAGAATAAAATGGAAAACGGACGGAAAGAAAGTGTTGTTGCATAAATTAATTAACTATTATTTGTTTGAAAAATCTTTTAACTAAATAAAAATAATTCACTTTCCAAATTCAAAATACATTATCTATGTTGTCTTTATCACTTATGTATATTCTCTCTTTGCAACTCACTTTTTACACATCATCTTCTCTCTCCTGCTCCTTCAATGGTGATAATTAGTCTTTTTCCGTCAGAAAAAGTTTTTGAATTAACATAAAATTTCAAATTATTTTTTGCTTAAGTCAATCAAAGCTACTGGACAGAATCCAAGGCATTGAAATTTCCAAATTTGAAGGAATAAAATAATTTGAAGGATTAGGGAAAAGGGAGAGAGGAAAGGGAGCAAATGGGTAATTTTTTTCTTTTTCAATTTTTTCCTCCTCCTTTTGTATGCTCTTCCAATATAAAAAGAGTATTATTTAATTAATTAAATTTTGGACACTTTTGTCAATTGTTTAAAAGTTTAATTTTATTCACGTTAAAAATATAATTTGTATGTTTAAAAGTTTATTGATTTTTTTTGTAATTAAGTCTTTTTTTAAATTTTTAAATAAAAAAATTATATTTGGTAATATATCTTTGTATTAATATTTAATTTTAATAATTTAACATATAATAATTATTTATAAGGATTTATATAAATTTAATACGTCAAAATAAGTATTTATATAAATTTTATACGAATTGGGTATTTGATATAGTAAATTGTGAATTTGATAGTACTTGATGTAATATAAGTGTTATTAGCCCATTTTATACGGTCAAAGTGCATACAATTCTTAACTGGCCGAAAAATTAGATATTCCGACCAATTTTGGCCGAATTCTAAAATTATAGGCTAAATTATATCAAATTAGACACTTAATATAGAAGTAAAATGTAAGTCCAAATTTTTCGGGGCTAATATTCACATAGTAAACTGTATTTAGCCGTTGAAAAAATATCAATCATGTTTTGTGTTGATATATATTTAGTCTCCTATTGATAGTCTAACTTAAAAGTCGTTATATAAGTTGGATGCTTCATGATATTAAATATAAGATTATCTTTTCATCATGAAAGAATTATATAATACTACAATTCGTGTTTGACCAGCTTCCTTATTTGCAGTGTTTTGTGACGGAGGAATTAAGAAAAACACTTTGTTTAGACATCCTTGAAATTAGTACTACGTACGAAGTACTACTCTGCTTATTATTGTAATATTATACCAAATCATACGTACACGCCAATTTCTATATATAGTCAAATTTTTAAGAAAAATTAAATTTAATGATTTTTGTATTGTTGAAAAATTAATACTACAAATGACCATATTTATTACTTTTAATAAATTTATATAGAATTTTAAAATTTAATGTATCATTCAATCAAAAAGTTAAATAAATGAGATGGTAAAAAGCGAAGGCATATCGCAAAAGCAGCCAACAGGAACTATCCAACACCATTCACCATATACGTACGTACGTATGTATACATGCAGACATGTAATTAATTGTGTCAATCCTTCATACATACATTCATAAATCTAACTTAATTTCTTTGGAAGGGATCGATGAAGCATATCAAATATATTATATTGACACAAATTAAAAGGTAATGATATGAATGATGGTGCAGTGAAAATGGCGGAAACGGTGTTCACCCCTTCTTTGGAAGGGATGAAGCATATCAAGTCTGAACATGGGGAAATGCTTACCAAGCCTTTCTTGGATGTCTGTAAACTTTTATTGCCTATTTTAGGTCTGTTTTCCTTCTCAAATTTCTTTTACGTACGTACAACTTCAAATATTATATATATCCCTAAGACGATCGACTTCCATAAAAAAAAAAAAAAAATAAGAGTCTCATTTTGAAAAATTTGCAGATATTAATTAAGGATGTCATATTTATCCCTAAAAATAAATTGTGTCATTTTATACCACTATCTATGAAAATAACGACGATGAGAGCAAGCTAGTATGAATGCGATGATCTCCTTTAAAACCATATCGGGCATGCATCATATGTTTAATTTTGTCCCTAGCTATATGTTTTGTTGCTTGAGATGTTCACATTATGACAGTCTTATGTGATTCTATTTCTTATAATTTGGATGTCACAATGAATTTAAATTTGCTAATATAATATTTGATGCCAGATAAATTTGGAGCTTCTATGACTGTTGTTAAATCGGATATCAATGGTAATATATCGGTGAGATTCCTCTCTGATCATTTGTTCTCAGATACCAGAAGACACTTGACGAGTGATTAAGTATCGTAGGATTTTATCATCAATATATATATATATATATATATATATATACACTTTTTTGCCAGAGTATGATTTGTAAAATATACTATATACGAAGATATGGAACTTGCAATATCTACTTTTACTGCCATAGTACGTTGTACTCTATGTTACACAAATTTGGACGGAGTGTCTGGTTTGAACACGGTATATATATATATATATATATATATATATATATATATATATATATATATATATTGAAGAGTTTGATATGTAACTTGTCAATTGTTTACACTAAAATGAAGTATCAACTATCAAGTATTCAACTACGTTACGTACAATGCTAGGTATTGTCCAAGTATGGAGTACTTTAGGTTGAAATATCATGGTTGCAGTTTGCTTTGCAATAGAAATTTCATCAATAGGCTATATATATATATATATATATATATATATATATATATATATATATAGCTTCTGAAGTTTTTTTTGTTTGCTTAATTATATTGCAGAGATTGGAACATAAATATGCTTCCAATCCAACAAGATTTAACTACTTGTATAGTATAGTGCACGCAGAAGTTGAAACAAGCACCGCAAAATCATCATCGAGTTGCTCCAATGCCATTCTTTGGTTGACAAGGTGTAGTACGTATATGAGTTTGCGATTGCATGATAAATTTTCATTAAGTACTCGATCTTCCAAAAACCACTCAATTTTCAATTTTAGTCGTCGACGTTGCAGAGCAATGGATTTTTTAGTGGAGCTGTTTCGAAACTTTTGCCAACATCAAGATTGGGGAATGCAACAATCTTGTACAGATTCATACGGAAAGACTTTGAAGAAATGGCATGGTTGGATTGCTAGCTCAAGTTTTATGGTAACCAATTAATTATTAACCTGCCTGCGCACAGGCACAGCTCAATCAAATATTCTAGGACTAGCTAGCTAGCTTGTTTCAAAATGCATGGTTTTGGAAATAATTTGTTCTAATTTAATTGGTGTGGTGTAGACTACCTACCTAGCTATATATATATATTGATCAGTTTGTTTATACTGCTGCTGCATCATGAAACTCATAGGTTGCTATTAAGTTTGCTCCAGATAGGAAAAGGTTTATGGAGATCCTAGGAGGCGCAAAACATATCCAGGCTGATATGGAAAAATTCTGCACAAACTTTTCACCAATATTACGATCTATCCACAAGTTTCTGGTAAGACTTTTAGCTTTCCTATTAATTGCCTGCCTGCCTGCCTGCCTTGCTTCAAAAACCAGATGTGGGATTATATATGTTTTAAATAATGGCAAAGGAGGGGAGTATAATATGCATGTACTTTCTTGGTGCAGGCTAGTGCTGGCTTGGATATCATGAAAACTTCATGATGGAAGGGAATTAAGAGGTGCTACCATAAGCAGCTCTTGCTTCTTTTTCTCAACCCCCCCCCCCCCCCACCCCACCCCCTTTGTTACCTTTTCCTTTACCTATTTTTTATTGTAACAATATTTTGGACCTTGTACATTAATTGTCTTTGATACATGTAAAAAGTTCATACATTTTCTAGTTTGCTTGTACTTATAACAAATGCATCACAACTTCTTTTCCTTCTAATTATTACTCCCTGTTTCTCTTTATTTGCCATTTTACAAAAAAAAAAAATTAAGAAATGCAATTCATTCTTTATCTATTTATGAAAATAATTATAAAATCTCAATTCTACCCTTCTAAAATTTATTAAAAAAGATGAAAGAGAAACAAGTTGGTATATATTTAATTTAAAGATAATACAAGAAATTAAATCATTAATTCTTTCTTAAAATTTATAAACGACAAATAAAAATAAATAAATTTCACTGTCAGTAAAAAAAGAACCAAGGAGGGAGTATATGAGATTATACTTAAAAAGATTCATCATCTTTTAATTTAATGAAATTCTAGGTAAACAACGTAAGATTTAATATTTTGAAAATTAAAATTAATTATATTAATTTTAAATTTAAAAATATCTAAAATTAACTTTTAATTTAAAAGAAAAAGAGTACTAGACACATCGATCGCACTAAATCAACCGGTTGAATTTGTCACTCATTAGTGCCTTGAGTACTGGCTATTTTCCCCTAACAAAATATTTTTACGCTGATACAAAATTCAAATATAAAAATAATAAAATGTGTTAAAAAGACAATTTTCACCTCAAAGTTATACTTGCATAAGGTCAAACGACTCGTTAGTAATTAGTGGAGTAGTACTATATTTGAGTGGGGTGTACGTACTTAGTATATACTCATCTTATAGTTTGATTTTATTAATTTACATAATTATTATAATTTTGGCGAATCAAAAATATTATATTATTATATATTCTTCTCCATTCCAAATTATAATATAAAATGTTGGAAATAAGGACACTTGTGTTTTGAAAATATCAAAAAGTTTTGTAGAGATATCAATTTGTTATTATTTATGATTTTATAATTTTACACTTGTAAATTTTTTATATTAAAATATGTGGTTAACATTATGATTGGCCAATAAACTCAACCAAATATAGGCCATCAGTCCATGGAGGCTCTTTGAGCTCTATATTTAATATTTATATATAGATTAATTCCCCTAAACATCTGCTCTGCTCAGCTCAGCTCAGCTCCTAATTATGACCGACCAGTCGACCAAAGAATTAAGTAAAACAAACAAATTACTCCTTTTTTGCTTAAACCAAAATTTGGCTCTCGCATTCATACTCCCTCCTCTTAAACCAATAGAAAACAATCAATAAAATCTCGAGCAATAATATACTAATATTTTTTTGATGGTTAAACTATCGTATTTTGTTAGAATATAAGATCACACACACGCATACAAACGATACAAGAGATTTACGGTTCTACTAATTTGGAGTCTTTCATGGGCAATTTGGTTGTTTATTGATGATTCCTTGGTCAGTTAGAGAACTTTACTGATAAATAGTATTTATAATTCTAATCCTATTCCAATCCCTCTTACATTATATACCAATTATCCATAATGTCCTCTAATAAAACAACTTGTCTTTGTACTTCCACGACCTTGGGTTAACTCCGATGAAATTTAGTGTGTCGCTTTCTTTCATTCCTTGCTTTTCGGAACCTTGACGAAATTCGCTCGCTCATTCAGCCAAGATTACTAAAAATTTTTCAAATGATTTCGTATTATAGTCACAAGTTTCCAACATATTTTTATTTTTGAAGCCGGATTGGATTCTACATGGGATTCTTCCTGTTAAGATATTTTTTAATTTCTTATTTTTGAAGTGGGTTGGAATTATATATATATATATATATATATATATATATATATAGCCAAATCCAAAACAAGCCAAGTTCTTGGAAAATGACAACCGTGAACTCGAGTCGCCTAGACGACGACCAAAAAAAAAAGTAGTATCGGGTCAGAGTCACCATCTCATGACCCGAATGCGGCACCGAAATCGGGTCGTCGAAAGAAGACAAAGGGTGGTGGGTGAGGGGTCTACAAGATCAAGATCAAAGAATGTCAGATCCGCAAACCCAGAGTTATCCGTATTCGGATCCTGGACTAGTAGGGTACGATCGGGATAGCAGCGATGTATGTCAAAAATCAATATTGGAAAAATATGAAGAGGGAAAGGAATGTGAGGAAATTTCAAGAGGAATACGTGCTTTGTAAATTATTATCAACATGTATATATGGAGAGTGAAGAGATTAAATTATATGCACAACGATGGAAAAGCACCCAAAAATAAACATACACATGCGTAGCTTTTTTAATCATTCAGAGGGAATTTTCATTGCAAACTTAAAAAACCTGAACAAAAAAAGAAAAACCATCTCTCCATATGATGCATGTAAATAGATTTTTTTTTGAAGTTCTTCTTTGGAGAAAGGATTTGAAGAAAAAATCCATTCCACCAGATAGATTCGCCATTGCTTGATTATCTATCTGCACCAAGATGAATTTCTATCATCAGCTTCCACCAGAATGTCAGCTAAGGCAGCAGTGTCCCTAACCTTTAACTGTCCAGGATTTTCCTTCGGCACCAATTCACCAGTGCTTACATTTAATGGCTTGCAGTTCTCCTTAAAGTCCACCACATTCTCTTCAGAAATCATTTCTGTCAAATTCTGCTTGTTTCCAGGTTTTGCAGCAGGAGCCTCCCAAATTGGACTTACTGAAGAATCAAAATTTACATTCCCCTTCTTGGTAGGAATTGGAGGACAGTTGTGCTGTGACAACTCTCTATAATTTCCGCAAAGAGTGAATATATTTTGGATTCTCATTTGCCTATAAGAAGTTGAATCCTTGCCTTTTTCAGGATCACTTGTCACTCCATATTCCCCTTGTTCATCCTCTGTTCTATCTCTGAAATAATCAGCTTTCCCAATAACTCTGCTAGTCAAAGGTGCAAATGAACCTGAATTGTAATCAAAGCCAGGTGGTATAATCACAGTCTTTACCTCAATCACTTCTTTTTGCACTTCATCATCAAGTGGGTTTTCTTTATCTTCCTCCTCCTCTTCTTCCTCCTCCTCCTCGTAGACGGTGCTCAAAAATGCTTTGTTGGCAAAGTTTGACGCCCTCAAATCCTGATGTTCATCTTCATCACTGGAATTGCTTATATGTGGATAGCCCAGAATAGCCTGAATACAACTGTCTCGTTTTCTCATGTCAAGATCCATTGATTTATCCAAATCCATTGATTTCTCCATCCCTGGATCTTCATCTGCATACATCTCTAACAGTTTTTTTGCAAAGCTGCTACCCTCCATGTCTGGTGACCTGTTTTTGTCCCTCGAATTGCACAACTCAGATTCAATCTCCTCCAAACGCCGCCTCAAAAGTTCAAGTTCCTGTTGCTGTTGTAATACCTTTTCTTCCATTTTCCTCCTTTCCATTTCAACTAATGCATCTGCCATTTTCTGGCAGTCCTGTATTTTCTTCTCTATCTCACTTTTGAGCATCTGCGTCCGCTCATTTACCTTCATGTTAATTACCTCTTCATTTGTTCCTGATCCCTTTTCTCCAACAACTGCAAGTTTAGCCCTCAGTGCAGATATCTCTTCTTCTTTCTTCATAAGCTCTTTGTTGGCTTCATTCCGCTCTTTCTCTCTAAGCTTGTTCTCCAATTGCAGCTTGTTAATAAACTGGTCCATAGCCGCAATCCTTGATCCCAAAATAACTGCTGATGAAGAATCTTCGGCACCTTTATCCTTTATTGGCGTATGAGGCCCACGTATTATGCATTTTGCTTTAGCACCATATTCCAGAGTCGAAATAGTCTTATGCATCTCCTTGGGATCCGGGCTTGCACAGAGTATCATCAAAATTTTAGACTTGTCATCCTCAAACGAATCCTAACAAAATGAGTACAAGAAAATCAGAAATCATCAAAAAAATGGAAAGCTAATACAGTGTCGTAGTGGAAGAATCACATAAACATAATGTACCTGAAGAAGCATGGTTAACTTGCTATCTCTGAATGGAACATGAGAATCACCATTGGCAATGGACTCGACCACTCGCTTCAAAGCTATGTTTCCTTGGTTAATTTTCCCCGTCTACACTTACAAGGAAAGGATAAATTAGTAACAATGTTAGCTGGATAGTATTTGCAGCATAAACTGATACACAACCTTTATAACTTCATCTAGAAGAATAAACAAAGGAATGTTGAAAGATCCTACCTGCATTTTCGCTTCTAACCCAGTCTGACCGGCCTGTTCAATATTTTCAGAACCTGCCATGTCAACAAGCATAAGACGTCCTCCCACTGTTGGAACATCCAGAATAATCTGCCAAATGAAAAGAGGAGTTCAATTTACATAAAGAAATATCCTGCAAAATATGACAACTGGTCTATCTAATAAAATTTTGACTATTGAAGAAAATTTTAGAGCTTCAACCATGCAATGACTTCGAGAGCTTCTCTCGTTACAAAGAGTGCTTTTTACAATCCTTCTCTTCTCCACTTTCTGGATTTCCTTAGATATCTTTCCAGCTTCATTTCCAGATATAAAAGTTGCATTTTTTGCTTTCTTTCCCATCACTTCCAGTCTTACCTGTATAATAAAATAATATAAAAATACTGTGGGAAATCCAAGTTTCCATGTAAAACCGATTGAAAGCATATGAAATGAAGAAGATAATTGGAGCAGTCGGGCACTAGCCCGATGCAAGTTCAATAGCATATAAAAGCACATTCAAAACAGCACCACCAGTTAAAAGAAAAAGCAATAAGAATAAGTTGTCTAGCTGTTTTAGGTTAAAGTAAGAGGTATATATCATGAAAAAACCATACACTGCTATACAATGTCGTAACTAGGAACATAATGTAGGAGGATGGAATGGGGTGGGGGTGACCTAGTTGTCATAGGTAAGCACAACACATTTACATCAGAACACAACAAACAGCAAGCAAGTCTTGCAATAACTAATTCTATTTCAAAATGGATTCAATTTGTTCATCCATATTCCATAATTCCACAAGTTAAAGGCTAATAACCTAATGCACAATAAAAAAGGACCATATTCAGTCCAATACTATACTATTTCCTTCAAGAGAAAATTAATATTTAGCTTTTAGCAACAATCCCTATTACATAATTTCATAAGTTAAAGGCTAATAACCTAATGCACAATAAAAAAGGACCATATCCAGTCCAATACTATACTATTTCCTTCAAGAGAAAACTAATATTTAGCTTTTAGCAAACTGAGCACCATATTCCAAAATTTTAAATTTATGGTTAAATTTTAATCATAGAGATTAAAAGCAGAAAAATGTAACCATAAAAGAACATAATTTGATAGCATCCACAGTTCAATTACAAAAACAGACATATAATCAAGCAATCATAAGCATTTCCAGAAATAAATAACTGAGAGTATGATGCAAGTAATTCAAAAAAGTACCCACTTACTGACATCAATCACACAGTAAAAAACAAAAAAGATAAAATTGTAGGAATAATTCTAAGATCAACAAATCAAGCAAAAAAGTACAACTCTAACCTTGGAAGCACTTCCTTTAGGCCAACCAAGAGAAAACCCTCCGCCACCATTAGCTGACAGCAAATCATATATCTCTTCATTGTATATTTCCAAGACTGTGACTTGCACAAATGTCCCAACTCCAACCTTCTCTTCATCCCCTCTCCCCAGAATATCCCTCAAAGACTTGTACACAATCCCCTGCTGCTTCGCACACCCGAACATGGTATGACTCTTACCAGAACCAGTTGGTCCATACATCATTATAGTGCACTTATCCCCCAATTTCACTCCATTTATTCTCGATTCCACAAACTTCTTATAAAACCCATCAAGATCTTCCTCTTCTGAGGATGATACACCGTCGAAACTAAAATCTCGGTACCCAATTTCAGTTTTGACCCGAAGAGAGTGCCGTTCGGAATCAATATGTAAAACTGAAATGGGAATTTCTTTCCGATCCGGGTAATCACGAATTCTACCGACGACTTCGACAGGGTGATCAGCCGGTTGGATTTCCTTATTAGGGTTTGGTGAGGGTTTGGTCAGATTGAAATTCAATCGGTGCTTAGATTGGGGGGTTTTGGGGTGAGGATGAAGATAGGTATGGTTTGATTTTGATGATGATGTTGGGGTTGGGAAGATATTAGATTTGGGTGTGGGTGCCATTTGAATGGAACCCTAGAAAGTTTACTGAAAATTTATGTGTCTAAATGTTGAAGGAGCTGAATTGAATTGAGGAGAGAGAAAATCTGATTTAGAAGATTGAGAAATGAAATGGAAAGTGTTAGATTTTTGGAGTGTTAATATTCAAAACAAAAGAAAAAAGTAGCCGTTACAAGGCGTGTAACGTCTCTTTTTTGTTTGGGCCGCGTCCGTGTGGAGTCTTCGGTGCGGATTAAACCCAATTGGGGGTCATGCAACATTTAAGGCCCATGAAAAATTAAAATAGAATTTGGGGACAATTACATTTTATAGTACATAATTACAATAAAAGTGCACTCATTAAATATTTACACAATTAATATCTTTAAAATTTTATTTTCATTATTTGTACATATTTATACTTCCTTTTATTATGGGATGTGTTTTAATTTTTTGATGACATGGCAATTCAGTTTTTTTTAAAAAAAAAATTGAATTCTAGTTATTTTAAGGGATTCGTTTATTTTAAATTTTGCTTTCGGTCATTATGTAGTATCTTTTCTTTTGGAAACCCTTATTTGGTGTTTTGTTCACTTTCTAAACAAACCCTTGTTCATCTTATTCTCTGTGTTTTTGTCGATTTTTCGGGTAGATTTTTGTGCCTTTGATTTTTACTTCGTGCTTGTCGTATTTTGCTTTAGATCGTGTTATTCTCAATTTTTTTAGGCTTGTTCCTATTTATCGGTACTACATTTTCTGATTTCTTTCTTTCTTTTTTCGTGATGGTCTCTACGAGGAAGAGCATGGAGGGAATGGGGGTTAAGAAACCGGATAGGAAGAGGAAAAGAGTTCCAAAAGATTATTCTTTAGAGGATTCGAAGTTATCTTTAATAGCGAAGGATAGTTGTCCAAAGTTTTCTAAACAGGGGAGGAGGTTATTGTTGAAATCAGATGTTGATATTAAGAATATTGGGAGACATTCGAAGAAGAAGGCGAAATCAATGGTGTATATTGATTCTGATTTCGAAGGTTCTGCTGAAAAAGTTGTTAAAGAAGATAAAGCTGAGGTTCATAGCCGAAAAATGGTTCCACGTCAGAAACATTTGAAGGTTTGTTATTTTTTTTTTTAAATTTTTTTTTTAGTTTTTTTTTTTTTTAGTGTTTTTATTTTATGCATGGTGGTATTTTGGTTTGTATTGTTGTTTTGTTTGTTGTTCAGTAGTTTTATGGATGTTGAAGTTGTTGTTATTATTTAGATTTATAATATGGTGGTAACTTGCTATTTTATTTTTTGTTAACAATATTGAAAATATTGGAAACTTTTGATTCCATATTTGTTATCATGTAGTTTATTTCAATAGAAGATACATATTAATTGTTTTTTGGTTACCTTCATTATATGTTTGAAACCGATTTTTGTAATAGTTGGTAAAATGTTTTAGAGTTTGTGTTATTAAAAGCGATCTTTCATTATAGTTTTTGTTGTTTTAAGGATTGTTTAAATTGTTCTTGTTTTAATAAATATTTTCATTCTTTTTGAGTATTAGATAATATTAGATATTTTTTGGTGTCAACATTAAATTATTGTTATTATTTAGATTTATAATATCTTTGGTAACTAGCTATTTGTTTTTTATTTACCAATAGTGAAATGATTGGAAGCTACTTTATCATTCTTGTTCAAATGTATTTTATTTCAATATAAGTAACCTGATAATTGTTAGTTGGTTACCTTATTCTATATGTTTGGAAACTAATTTGTGTAATTTTTGTTAATATGTATAATGTTTCATTAGAGTTTGTGTTGTTTTAAGGATTGTTCAAATTCTTCTTGTTTAAATCACTGTTTTCATTATATTTGAGTATCAGATACTTTTAGATTTAGTTTTGGTTAATACATTACATTATTGTTATTATTTAGATTTATATTATGCAGGTATCTTGTTATTTTATTTTTTGTTGCCAACATGGTAATGATTTGAAACTGTTGATATCATACTTGTTAACATGTCTTTTATTCCAATAGTCTTGGAGATTGATGATTGTTTATGATTTTTATTTAAAAATTATAATTATTTTTGATTATGATCAATTCTCTGAAATTATTTTGTTTATCATTGATATTGCTCATTTAACAGTCTTTGATTTAAAGTTTTAATGTAGTTTTTAATTTGGTTAATGTGTTTTTAATGTAAGTTTATGCATTTTCAGATTTGGGATCTATTCTACGAGGAGGCGTAATCGAAATTTTTTCAACAAAAATTATATATTGGTGTGATATGGAGGTACAAGTATTATCAAGAACAAATTGTCTCGAGTCTGATTGAATAAGTTTAAGTTGACATGTTTTGGTAAATTTTTAGAGTTTGGACAACCACAAATGTTTTCCCAGATTATTCATCGAGGCCTTGATCGGGAAGTTTATCAAAGGGATGATGGGGAGTTGTGGTTTTTGTTTGGTGAGAGAAGGGTTAGGTTTGGATTGCCCGAATTTTGCTTGATTTCTGGTTTGAATTGGCAAGAAAATGAAAATATTGATAGTTTTAAGGGGATTCAAAATCAGTTGGTGGAGAAGTTTTTTGGTGATGAGGTTGTCACCCGATTCTACTATTAGCAAGATATATAGGGCGTTGTTTTTGATGATGATGATGAAGCGATTAGGATGTCTATTATTTTATTGGTTTTTATTTCATTATAGCTTAGTTTAACAATTATATTGATGAAACTTTGTTCAACTTTTTGTCTTATGGGGATATTGAAAGTTATCCATGGGGTAAATTTGCATTTCAACGGAGACAAAAGAATTCTTTATCCATTGCGATCGAGGGTCATATGAGGAAGGATAAGCACGCGGTGGGGTGATTTACAATTTTTATAGGGATGGTCATTGTAAATCTTACAAACTTAATGGATTGCCTTATGTGTTTTCAAGTTTTTTGTTTGAAACAATACCTACTTTGAAAGTCGAGAGGATTTTGTGTTGATGACCATCTTTGCGAGTTGAGATTATTTAGATGGAGGGAGTTAGGAAAGCCTCCCAAAATGAGAAATTGAATGACCTTATTTTGGATCCGGTCGGGGTATGTTGGTTTCAGTTTGCTTTATATTTGGTTTCCATTTATATTTTATATTGGTTTTGTTAAAAAAAAAATTTTTGTATTGTTTTGCTTATGTTTTATATTTAATCTTTTTGACATGGTATATTTGTTGTTATTATTATTTTTTTTAGGTTGATCGTTCGAATATATTGTTCTACGGTTGATGAAAAGGTTCGATTGGGGTTAGGGATTTCCATTTTTTAATGGAAATGATATTGCGAGCAAAATTTCTTATGTTAAAGTTGACTCATCAAGGAAGTTTAATGATATTGGGTTTTCTATTTCTGATGTGGAAGAAGTTATTGATAAACGGGTAAAACCTTTAGAAGGTAAGATGATGGAGATGAAAAAAGATATTGAGAATTTGGGTGTTGAGTTAAAAGACCAACTGAAAGTGTTTCAAATGCAGATTTGCATGGATATAAAAAAGATGATTAGAAAGTTGGTCAATGGTCAGTCTAGTTATAGCAAACATAAAAATGTTTCTTTTGTTGAAGATGATGATGATGATGATGATGATGATGATGATGATGATGATGATGATGATGATGATGATGATGATGGTGATGGTGATGGTGATGGTGATGGTGATGGTGATGGTGGTGATGATGATGGTGTTGCTGATAATGATGATGTTGATGATGCTGATGGTTCTGCTGCTGCTGATGATGATGATGATGAGTTGGGTGAGAACGTTGATGTTGGTAATATTAAAGGGAGTGTTGATCCTCCTGTTAGTGGTGTTGTTGGAAATCGATGAGGAAGAGGATGAGGAAGAGGATGCAGGTTTACATTTATTTTAGTTTTTTTTTTTTTCATGCTTATTAAGTAAATGCTTACTTTTTTTTTTTTTATTATGATTCAAAGCAAGAATGTTGGTTTAAATTCTTACGGGAAAGAGAGATAGTTGTTTATACTCTAGAGGGGTTAAAATTCATGTTGACGATGAAAAGGTTAATCATTTTTTAAAAATGTTATTTTTTTAATCTGTTATATTTATAAACCGTTTTTTTTAATAAATTTGAGAAGATGGATGATGTTCTAGCTTTGATATTTTAAGTCGATCTAGTGGAAAGAAAATTGTTTTTTTACCCCATTGAGGTTTGTTATTATTTTTATCAAATTTTAATTAATTTGTTGTATTAGTTAGTTTGCTATAGTGTTTATGTTTGTATTGATCAAAAGTTTTGTATTTTTAACTTGATATTGACCTTGTTTTTTGTGTCATGTATTGTAAAACATTACAGGGTAATAAATTCGAAGGATCAGACATTTCTATACTTGATGAGCTGGTGTTTATAACTCAGGATTTAATTCAATGTTTTGAAGTTGAAAAATCTGCTGCAAAGACCAATTAAGCGAGCTGTTTACATGCAGTTCTTGAAAAGAGTCTTTATTTTGAAGAGTCCTTTTACTTCAAAGTTTGGTTCATTGGTTCTACCTCTTCGAGATGTGGATGTTAAATCCATTACCCCATTTCTGTCGGCATTTCCGAGATATCAGATGTGTATTCCTTCAAAAGATGAAGATGTTCTTTTTGAGCAGTGGTTTAAGATTGGATTAAATAACCGGAAAAGGTATGTATATTGGAGTATAATATATTTTCATTATGTTTTTAGTAGGATATAAAATAATTTTCTTGGTTTTTGCATTGTATTCTTGTTTTGAAGGATTGAAAAGTTTAGAGTATGTATGAATGACAAAATTGAGCCTTCATTCAGATTTGGAGTGCATGCTGATAGCTTCAAAAATGTGGTTTCTGAAGCTTAAGACCCGGGCCAGATTGGCTTGATGATGATGTGAGTTTTTTTTACCTTTGAATACATGTTTGTTAGTTTTGGTCACCTTATTGAATTATATTGGTAACTATTTGAATATTTATTGAAAACTATTATGTTACATTATTATTTTATTTTCCTTTGTTTAACTCTCGATTGTTATTTTGTTTTTAATTTTGTTCAACACATCAACATATGTTTGTATTACATTAAGTAAAGTGGCTAAGCACTCAAACAAATTCAAATAAGGGTTACAACAACTGATTGTTGGTTCCATATCAAGTTGACCAATTTATTTGGGAAATATTGTAATAGAAATTGTGATAAGAATCTGTTGTTGGACTCTGGTGATATAGCTGAGTACATTCACGGGTATCTTATGGAAGTCAACACACCCTGGGTTAACATCGATTTTGTTATGTTTCCCATTCATATGTCAGCTCCTGGTCATTGGTTCTTGCTTGTGTTTGACGTGCATCGCAGAGTATTTGTGGTTTATAATTCTCTTCAACAGGATAGGAATGTTATGTGCACAAATATTATGGATGTGTGCGAGCCGTACATCTTTATTCTCCCCATAATTTTGTCTAGTTGCGGGTTTTGGAAGAATAGAAATGATATTGATTTCAATAGTGTTCCATATCTCAACAAAGGAGAACATGATATCATCATTGAGCTAGAATTTGCGGAGGGTATTAGGAACAAATTGAAGGTAAGTTTCAATTACTTATATTTGTTCGATTTTGTATATATAATGAAGTCTTTTTTGATTTGTGTTATATATTTATTATTTTTTCAAATGATTATTGGGAATGTTTACCATTTGTTTTGCGGCATTTCATTCATCGGATGATATCTGAAATGCCAAACCATTTCCGATACTTCAATCTGGTAGGAAGCTATGTGTCAACTTGTTTAATCATGCAAGGAACAAACATTTAGTTGGATATGAATCGACTCAAAATATCCGGGAAGATTAGCTCTTCAAGACTAGTATGATTATGAATAGTATGATTATGAATCTTGATATGGTTATTGGTTGTGGAAATTCGTTGTAATTATTACGATTTGGCGTGGTTATTTGTTGTGGAATGTTTTGTAATTATTATGATGGTTGAATGATGTATTAATTTTTACTAGTGGAAGTATGAGTATGTTTTGTTGGCTCACATTGTTGTTTTTGTTTTTTATTTAATTTTGTACTTATTCTTTATTAACATTTTTATTTATCGTCATGCAGTTGGTTTCTAAATGTTGATATGATGTTATCTATTTGATATTGTTATCTTATTGAATTGGTATTGGTATCCAATTATTATGGATAATATATTGTAAAAAAACATTAAAAAATGTAATGTTTTACATGTAATGTTTTATTATTCAAACCAATGACAATGAGATATAGTATTTGTTGACCCATATAAATTTATTTTTTGTTAGCATTTCTAATGTTTTATAAAGTGAGTTTACATTTGCAAAAAACAACATTTAAGCGTGGCGGCTATTAAACATGTAAAGAGAGTTTCCATTTATCGTAATCATGTGTACAAAGGTTAGGTGGGTTCAAAACCAAACAAGTAAATGACAACAATGATGTGGAAGTGGAGGAAAAAGCTAAATGAAACCTAATCAATGTTTCACTTACAGACTTGAATAGTAAAATAGAGACCTAAGTTGGTCTACTTCCCCAACAACCAAAAAATGAATAGAATTGAATATGTGTCAAAGAAAATGTTTAGGGAATTAGTATGGATAATTATTTTATGTAATTTTATTTTTTTAACATGAGTACAGTTGGTAGCCAACATTTCATTTACTGAGTAACTATTTTAGTTTTAAATAGTAACAAAATATACATAAATATGTCGAAGAACATTTTATTTTATTTGTAATTAGAACTACTTGTTTTTTAAAGATATTAATTAGAATAAAAACATTTTAAAAAGGGTAATCGGTCATAACAGAAACTATATCACATTTTACACTATTTTTTATGTTTTTTTTCATTTGTTATGGTAGTGATGGTTCACTAACAACATATATTGTTTATAATAATCAGTATTTGAGGTTTATGAAACATTTATATTAATTTAAAAATACTCTATTAATTAATTTTAGTAATTTTATAGTTTTTTAACATGGTACGGTTAGTATCCAAAATTTCATTTACAGGTATCTATTTTAGTTTTAGATAGTAACCAAATAGTACTTTTATAGTTTTTTAACATGGTACAGATAGTAGCCATAATTTCATTTACAGGTATCTATTATAATAAACAGTTTTTTGTGGTTTACCAAATAGTTATATTAATTAAAATTAATCTATTAATTTAATTGTTGGTACTTGCAAATTTTTTTCATTTTACACTTGGTATCCAAAATTGCATTTACAGGTAACAGTTGTAGTTTTAGGTAGTAAATAAAATATACATCAATAATTATAATATACATTTGTTGATTTTAAGATATAATTACTTATTGTTAAAAAGAAATTAATGAAAAATAAACATATTTCAATATTGTGCAATATAAATTTTTATTTATTTAATCAATAAAATGATTACAATATGAATGTATATTGAAAGCGACCTCGATAATCATCAATGAGTCTGCATTACAAATTTTTTGGTTAAAATGAAATATATTACAACGTTTTTGGCTCCAAAATTTGTGGATTATTACATGTTTTTTTGTTGTGTCCTTTTTGTTTGCATCGTCTGCATTTATTCTGAATGGTATTTTCAGACACATGCTTGTACCTTCCAATCTTTGGTCGTCCAGCTGGTCTTCTTGTATTTGGTGGTTTGACACATATGTTTTTAATCTCGTCTGGAACATTCCAATTCTCTTTGTCCGTCGATGGCATGATGGTGAATTTGAATATGTGTCCATCAAAGTTTTTTGAATAGTATTTTGAGCAAAAATCATAACATTTCATATCCGTTTGCTTAATAACAATGATGAGAGCGTGAAAGAGCAAGGCATTTCATGGTATTGAAATTTACGGCGTGTATATGTATGTCTTTTTTCCCATATCCACGATAAATTGCTTGGTGACATCATAAATAGTAAAAATCACTAGATGTCGATGTCTCGACCTACTGACAAATTTTAATAGTTTAGTTAGTATGTATAATAATTATTTTTTTTTAAAAAATATATAGAATAATTAAAGTTATATGTATTGTTAGTAACTTTTACGGTTTATTTTGGTAACCAATAATTCATATCGTGGTTTCATATAATTGTTAATGATATTTTTTTCCAAAATGTGCGATAACAATTTATGGGCTTTATAAATTGACCTTAAGTTTCTTTGACTTCGTTGATATTATCTTGCAATCTTCTCTCAATTTGTCGTGGATAGATTTGTGAATGTTGATATTCTTGTTGTTTGTTTGTGAAATACCACCTTTGAACCATACAACGTAGGCATTCAATCATCGACCTTATTGGAAGATCTCTAATTCCCTTGATTGCATGGTTAATAGACTCGGTGATTGTTTGAAATCATTGTTGAATACACTTTACGATTCCATGCGACCTCGTGCACTTTTCTAAACTTAACTTCTTCCTCCGATATGTTCTTATTCTATTATCAATTGCATCAAGTTCAACCGTATGTATGTTGAATTCTTACATAGTGTAAGCCCTACAATCTGCGTTGTATGCTTTTTTTATATCTTCTCCTTTCTTTTTGAATCTGTTTTTAATATTTTTCAGAATATGGTAGGTGCATGAACCGTGCATGACATCAGGGAACACACAGTTAAGTCCCTTTATAATTGCTTCATGTCTGTCTGAAACGATGCAATGTCCTTCTCTAACACCACAAGCATTTCTCAAATTGATGAAAAACCATCTCCATGATGATTCATTTTCACTGTCAACAACTGCAAAAGCAATCGGTATGATGTTCCTGTTTGCATCTTGCGTGCTTCTTGTATGAAGCGATGTACCCCGTGGTTTGATTGTATGAATGTCCCATCAACTACAATGATTGGGAAACAATGTTGCCATGCTTGATGGATGCTCTTATGCGAAGAAGAGATATTTGAAGCGACCATTTTTTCCAACTCCAATGATGTGATGGATCACGAAATGAATTTTAAAGTAAGGTTAATGTAATTATATGCAATAATTATTGTCGGTTGTAGATATGATTACTATGTGTATTACTTTTGCTTTATAATAACTTATATTTTTATGTCTTTATAGTGTTTAGATGGTATCTAAAATGATGTTTAATAGTTTCAATTCATGTATATATTTGTTTTCTGCAAAAATCAGATTTAGTTTTATTCAATTAAAATAGGTAGTAGCCATATATGTATTTGTAAGTGTCTAAACTTCTTACTTTGAGTAACCAAAATAGCTGAAACATTTAATAAATAGTTTGCAATTGCTACCTGGATTAGTTTTTTGCAACATATGCAACCAAGAAGGGATCAGAGTGTAGTCGTGTGGATTTCCTCTTACTTTTTGCATTGCTTTTCCTTTGATCTCCATGCTTTTGGTAGGAGATGGACACGTTATACTCAATCATCGTCATCATGTCTTCCACATATGCATTGGTGTGTAAATTTTCTTGAAGTTAGTTAGTTTATGCTTAATGCACTCACTAACCATCTCACCTGCTTGCTTGTGCATGATCTCTCAAGCAATATGTTTGACGAACAAGTGTGTACATCATTAAATTCTCTTACCTTGAACATAGTTGTTTTTGAAACTTTGATGCTCTTAGTTTCCACTTGCAATTTCCATTGTCTAGGCATACGAACAAAATCTCGACCACTTGTTCTTTCAACCTTGTGTTGTGCTGTTTACTTTATGGAATGTAACCTTATTGCTTGTGAAAGGATTTTCTTGTTTATGTAAGTTTGATGTATTTTGACTTCAAACTTATTTGGATCTGAAATGACCTCATCACATTGTCTTTGCGATGTTTGATATATTACGGTTTCGACCTTACATTTGTCAATTACTTTAATTGCCAGCTGCTCAACATATTGTGATTCATTTTGGTCTTCTTGTGTTGCCAAAGAAACAAATTCAGAATTCCACTGTGTCAATCTCATTGGCGTTTCTGCTTGAACTATATATTCTTCTTCATTTATCACGTTACGTAAGCTTGTAGTCCCTCCAATGATGTGTTCATAATCTATAATTAGTGGAAATTTGACATGATCATCTGATCTTCTACAGACTTCCATATAGAATCTTAAGGTTGCTTCATTTGTCACCTTGATTGGAGGAATGTTGCTCTTCATCTGAAATTTGATTGCCAATTTCGTTGTCCTGTAGTCTAGATTTAATGTCGTACATATCATGTTGTGCATTTCTGTGAATGAACAATTTGAAGGGGCTAGTAGGCCGGTAACTTCGAAATTTTGATATTGGCTACTATCGGTCCACGTTCCGTTGAAGTAAACTACAATTGGAAGCATTTCCATGGTCTGAATACTGAAACAGTAACATTCACACAATAATGTAATTAGTATCCAAATCTTTATATGAATGTTTCCAAATATTTGTATGCGTAATGAATTATGAATGTTACTATTTCTCAAACTATTTTGTAACTTATATAATTCATATACACTATTAAGATACTAAAGCAACTTTATTAAGTAACCAAAGTAGACGTATTTAGTATCAATTATTATGCATCAGACTGCTTTCAGTTTGTTTATAAACAAATCACAATTTAAAATGCCCTTAAGATGAAATACTATATATTAAACACTAAAAAAAAGTAATCCAAATATTTATATGAAGGTTGCCAAATTTTGATATAAATGCTTACAAATTATGCATTTGTAACAAATAGTATTCGATTACCGAAATTAAAAAAACTATTTTATTGGTTACCAAATTAACATTATTCATAAACGAAGAGATACGTTATTTGTATATACATTATTGTGAAGTAATGTTTTCATTCATTCCATATCCAAAACACAAATTATAATGTCCCTGAAAATGTAATACCAAATATTAAACACTAAAAACAAGAAATCCAAACATTTTTATATGAATGTGGCCAAATTGTTGTATAAATGACTCCAAAATTGGCATTTGTAACCAATAGTATTTGGCTACTGAAATTACAAAAGTTATTTACTCGGTTACCAATTTAACATTATTCAAGAACAAAATATAGGTTATTAGTATATTTATAATCAGAAAAGTAATGTTTTCATTGCTTCCATATCCAAAACACAAATTATAATGTGCCTGAAAATGAAATACCAAATATTAAACACTAAAAACAAGGAATCTAAATATTTTTATATGAATCTGGCCAAATTGTTATACAAATGACTCCAAAATTGGCATTTGTAACCAATAGTATTTGGCTACTGAAATTATAAAATTTATTTACTCGGTTACCAATTTAACATTAGTTAGTAACCAAAATATAGGTTATTAGTATATTTGTAACTGTAAAGTAATGTTTTCATTGCTTCCATATCCAAAACACAAATTATAATGTGCCTGAAAATGAAATAACAAATATTAAACACTAAAAACAAGGAATCTAAATATTTTTATATGAATGTGGCCAAATTGTAATACAAATGACTCCAAAATTGGCATTTGTAACCAATAGTTTTAAGCACTTTGAAATTAAAAAAAACTATTTAATTGGTTACCAAACTAACATTATTCATGTAAAAATATAAGTTATTGGTTTCTTTTGTAATGTAAAGTAATGTTTTCATTACTTCCATATCCAAAACACAAATTATAATGTCCTTGAAAATGAAATACCAAATATTAATCACTAAAAACAAGGAATCTAAATATTTTTATATGAATGTGGCCAAATTGTTATACAAATGACTCCAAAATTGGCATTTGTAACCATAGTATTTTATATCTTGATATTACAAAAGTTATCTACTAGGTTACCAATTTAACATTATTCATAACCAAATTATAAGTTATTGGTATTTTTATTCTTTGTAAATTAATGTTTTAATTACTTCCACGAGCAAAACACACAAATTATAATGTCCCTCAAAATGAAATAATAAATATTAAACACTAAAAACAAGGAATCCAAATATTTATAATAATGTTTCCAAAGTTTTATATAAATGTTTTCAAAATTGGCATTTATAACCAATAGTATTTGGCTTCTGAAATTACAAAAAACTATTTAATTGGTTACCAAACTAACATTATTCAGTAACCAAATTATAAGATATTGGTATCTTTTTATTGTAAATTAATGTTTTCATTGCTTCCATATCCAAAACACAAATTATAATGTCGTATATTTTGAACACTTAAAACAAGGTAAACAAATCTTCATATGAATGTCCCCAAAACTTTGTATGCGTATCAAAATTGTAGTGAACAACAAATATTTTTTGTTATAAATATTTCCCACGAAGTTGAATTAAGTAGGTAACAAAACATGATTTCAATTTATATATATTAACCGATTAAATACCTTTGTATTCGATATCCAGATTCGGTTTTCAATCTTTGTTTATATATCTTCTTTCGATTTGAAACCTCTCGATCGGTTTTTGTGCATATCGATTTACGATACTCTGTTTTCGCTTTTAGTGCTTTCAATTAGGATTCTTACATATGAATGCTTACATTTCTTATCGATTGATCTTATCTTGAAGATGATCAATTAGTTGAAGATGATGATTATCTGTAGAAGCTTTGGGTTTGATGCGAAATGGAGCATTCGTTTTTTTTTGATTTTGGTGTTTTTTTTAGTATGGCCCGTGAATAGTGGAGTAGTTTTCCTTAATTTATGCCATAACAATTTTTTATTCTAAATATGATCAATTTAACTATAAAAAGTAATAAAGTTGGACAGAGGAAGTATTATTTATCCTAATTTGTATTTTAAAAAAAAATTAAGATCATTATAAGAACTTCAATTTAGACCATCTTTTTTTTTGTGTGTTTAATGCGAAAAAATGGTTTCAACTATAATATCCTCTGAATTTGTAATTTGAGGGTATCATAGACCTCTAGTTTAGGACAACTACCAATCTATCTGTGAAGCATCATTTCCATTTAGACATTACAACAGAAAATAATATTTTCACATAAAAATCGTCACTATAATAACACTTTTCATGTGAAAATATCAAAAAATATCGTAAAAATATCAATTTCCAATAATAATAATAATAATAATAATAATAATAATAATAATAATCGAGTTTTTTACAGTTTGTAGACATTAAATACAGTCATGCAACGGTCCGCCACACAAAGTATAGACAGTGTCTCTATCTAGAGGAGGAGGAGGAGGAGGAGGAGGGAGGTGGTAATAAAGAAGGCATGGTAGGAAATTGCAGTTAATGGAGTTCATGAGATGACGAAAACTCTTAGCTCGCCTCTGTCTCCCCTGGTGATTCGAATATGAGAGTCGAGGTAAGTAACTTCAAATTCACCACTTCCTCGATTAGTTGATGGCCTAAATGCTTCCGGTAGCTGAGGTATCTCCAGGGGAGGTAACTGTGATAAGTTTCCAGACGTCTTTACCGTTGTTTTCTCAAAAGTTATCTTAACCACCGAACATCCTATTCATGAAAAAATAAGCAGCTCTTATACAACAATCGATATGGTGTTTTCAGCCAAATATGAAATCTATTTTATTACAACTATGAAAATTGAAAGAACAAACCTATGAGTTCAAATTTGTGGGCTAATGTGGCAGTCACTTCAACAGGTGGAAGAGGCCATGGAGCCCCTAGTTCAAGCTCCACTATGTTGTCAAAGTCTTTGCTTAGTATGTCAATGCGTTGAAATACCTGAACCCAAAAAAAATAAATTAAAATGCTATCAGTATCCTATCATATGATTTGAAAGTTTTAAAACAAATAACAATATGACCACATCTGGTACAAGCTCATGCATGAAGACAATGCATTTAACCACTTTAAACCATGGTTATGTTACTTATACAAGGTAACCTTAATTTTCAGTAGAAATACTAGAGCAAAGTTTTCAAACCTGTTGGTCCATAAACAGGAGTACATATTGCTGGACAAATCTAGACCATTTCATATTAAGAGCACTGCTTAAATTTTGAGGAGGAAAGAGTTGTCTGCGAACGACAACTCATGAACATTCATGATCATGTTATCTGGAGATTTTTGCTCCTGTCCCCGGAGAAAATGAATCGAAGCCAAATGGAGGAAATTGATTACTTGTTACCCGTTGCTATTGCCAGATTTCAATTTTGGTTACAGCCACTCATCAGAGAACTTGATGCAATTTGAGGGATTTGAATCATTGAGATTCTCTCTTCTTTCCTCATACGTTTAATGCAGTCCTTGAGTAGGATATTGCCATTCACACTGTAGTTAGCCATGCTGTGCATGGTTTTGAAGTTGGTAGAGGTGGAGACTATTCTGTACTGGCATCCCATGTGTCATTTTCCCGAAAACTGATCATCCGTAGTGGTAAGGAAGGTGTAGAACATTGAAGTTTCTTCAACTGTTTTGCGGGGAGGTAAGTGTTGATCAAGGTTCCAGAATCCACAGTCGCTCGGCGGGATGAAAGAGGCAATAACTACTCAAGAGTACTCTTTGTAGTTTTCCCATGTCTCTTTACCTAATTCCCGCTACAGTGGAGAATAGACCGGAGCAAGCTTCATAGGCAAGGAATGCCTGGTGATGTATTTGCATAAACTGATGACTTTTAATCAGCGCATATTTGGGGAATGGTCACAAGTGTTCGGAGAGTATAGGACAGGCATATAAAGGACACGGATATATTAGTAAATACAGGGATCCTTGGGGGTGACTGTGTCTATGAAGGTTCAATGTTTGGCTTCAAGAGTGTGGAATTGATTCAGGACAGAGTGAGGGTTTGAGGAGAGGGCATTCTTGTCCTCTATATGGAACAAATCCAAAAATTGCATCTTTACTTTGTTGGCTGAGTGAATTCTGAAAATAGAAAATGCAGCCAAAGGACAGGTTTGAGGTTTGATATTTTAGTGTCTCTATTGGGATATCAATCAACTTCACTTGGAAGACTAAGACTTCCCCACCGATTGCTTAGTTTTAGATTGTCTAGACAGTATGTTAGGAGAAGTGGTGTGCGTTAGAGATGTTCTGATAGAGGACTGTTATGGTATATATTTTAGGGGCTATACTTTTGTAGTTAGCATGCTTTTAACTTATTTATTATTTGCTTTTGTATATTCCCTATGTGTGGCGGCTATATCCCCTTTTCGGTTACTTAATTAAAAACGAATATACATGCAATGGGTGAAAGTAAATTTCGAAAGTCCAAAATGAAATGATAAAGCAAGTATTTCATGCATACCTGACCAAGAGTTATAGGGAGCAGCCTTCCAGTGGGAGGCCCAGGACGACTCCCACCTAGAGTACGAGATGAGAATGCGCTGCTGTATATCAGTTTCCATCTTCCTTGCAGTTTGTCAAGATCAACTGAGAGATCTACAGGTCCTCCAACAGCTTCAATCTCCTTTGCAGCAGAATCTGCCTTCTGTAGATCATCTTCACTTGCAGCAAGACCTTTATTTAGCCCAGAAACAACACTCTGCAAACTTTGCAATTGCATGGTTATTTGTATCATCTTTTATATATTCATTTTTGGGTTTTTATATGAACACAGGCCAATGTTAACAAGATTTGCACCGGCATACAATTTCAAAAATGCATATGACATAGAAACTGTTAACAATTTCAAAGGTTCTTTTGTGTAAAGAGTTGTTGACTTTAAGGGGATGTGAAGATGATCTCCACAAGTAAATAAAAGCAGAAATTTAAGGCATTTAATATTCCCAAAAGCACCAATTGGATTCAATTCCTTGCAAAACTATAATTCTGATAACATTTGACTAAGCATAAGTTGTGGAGGCAATTGGATTCATTTAAAAATTGTATAATTATCTTGACAAAATTAAATAAAACAATCAGCCAGAAGGACATATAACAAAAATAAAACAATGAAACAAGAACCAACCATTTGAAAAATGTACACTCTTTTGCACATTCAAATAAGCACTTTATCAAACACCTAATGACAATCAATTAATACCGAATTTAAACCAGAATCCGTACCAATAATTTGATCTTTAAAGACTTGAACTCAGCATTCGACTCTTCGTTGACCTTAGGCGGAGGTGGTTCAACAGTTGAAACCTCATCAAGAGTCGATCGGCAAATGTTTCTCTTCTTAGGATAGAAAAACACCCTTTTGGGAATCACTCGAAAATGGAGATTTTGAGTAGTTGGGATGATTTTGGGAAGAGAACATTGGACAGTAAAAGTAGAATATGATGATGAAGATGGTGATTGCAAAGATTGAGAATTATACTGAGAGAGAGGAATCGTGGGCTGAAGTAGAGAAACCATGGCTACTGTATGTTTTTGCAGAAACTGCTAAAATTAGTAAATAAAAATGGGAAGAGAAAAGAAAGGAAAGTAGAAAGAGGAGAGAGAGCTAGTTTCTATCTGCTGATTGGGTGGTGGTGAATTTGTGCAGAATCCACCGGAAGTTTGTAGAGATTGGGACCCTGTAAACTCTAAACTACACCACGATACGATACGTGGGAAGAAAAGTTCCCGGGCGAAATTGTACGGCGGAGATATGCTCAAATAAAAAGTCTTATACAGTAAGAGTAATTATCCTACTCATGATCTAGAGTTGACAACAGTTATTTTTGCGTTAAAGATCTGGAGGCACTATCTATATAGAGAGAAAGTGGAGATATATTCAGACCATAAAAGTCTCAAATATTTCTTCACCTAAAAGGAACTCAATATGCGACAATGACGTTGGCTCGAGCTGTTAAAATATTATGACCACACCATTCAATACCATCCTGAAAAAATAAACGTGGTAGCTGATGCGTTGAGTAGAAGATCATATGCAGGAACGAGTGCGATGATGTTAAGTATACGTATAGAACCAACTTTAATCGATGAAGTTAAAGTTGTTGAAACCCACGAATCGGGAAACGCGATGCGTGCATGAAGAAGAAAGTCTGAGAGGTCTTATTCGAAGCAAGAATGATGAAGAAAGAATACTTCGAGTCTACTCCAGACTTTGTGTTCCTAACGATTCTGATTTAAAGAACAAGATCATGATGGAGGCACGCAATACACCATTTGCAATCCATCTTGGAAGTACCAAAATATATCGTGATCTTCGACATACATTTTGGTGGAACAAATATGAAGAGAGAGATCGTGAAGTTTATCTCGAGGTGTTTAACTTGTCAACGTGTAAAGGCGGAGCATCAAGTGCCTAAGGGTCCATTGCAACCACTTGAGATTCTGAAATGGAAGTGGGAACACATTACCATGGATTTCGTTACGGGTCTTCCCACGGTTTCTCAAGGCATAAATGCTATTTGGGTTATTGTTGATAAATTAACCAAGTCTGCTCATTTCTTGCCGATACGGGAGACTTATTCCCTTGAACGTCTTGCTCATATGTATGTAAATGAGATTGTAAGATTGCATGGCATGTTAGTATCCATAGTTTTGGATCGTGACCCAAGATTCACTTCACGATTTTGAGTTATCTTGCAAAAAAGCTATGAGCACAGATTCTGATTGATTCGGTATACCATCCTCAAACGGACGGATAATCGAGAGGACTATTCAAACTCTTGAAGATCTATTAAGACTCTGTGTCCTAGATTTCAAAGGGAGTTGGGATAAGTATTTACCATTGGTGGAATTCTTCTACAACAATAGTTATCAGGCAAGTATAGGTGTGACTCCATTCGAAGCATTGTATGGACGAAAGTGTCGCTCTCCAATATGTTGGGATGAGGTGGGTGAAACAACATTGTTGGGACCCGAGTTGGTACGTATGACTACGGAAAAGATCCAAATGATTCGACAACGTATACAAATGGCTCAAGATCGACAAAAGAGTTATGCGAATCTTCATCGAAAGGAAGTGAAATTTAGTATTGGGGTCATGTATTATTGCGTGTTGCCCCATGGAAGGGAGTTACAAGATTCGGGAAGAGAGGAAAGCTCAATCCACGATTTATTGGTCCATTTCAGATTCTTGATCGAGTAGGAAATGTAGCCTATAGACTTGCGTTACCTCCAAGTATGTCTCGTGTTCATAATGTTTTTCATATATCGTGCTTCAATATGTGTGAAAGACCCGAACCACGTTATTGAGTTAGAACCGGATGAGATATGTGACGCCCCAAAATAGGTATACACAACACCCATTCGAGTCGCCAAATACATGAGTGCGAAAAACAACTACAACTTTATTATTACAACAAGAAAAGCTGTGAGTTTGAATACAAATATTATCTTCAGACAATATCTATACTCAAATAAATCCTCATCACATTTATTGATACATTATTTTACAAAATGGTGAGGACTACTAAACAATCCTTTCTAAAACCTTCATTCCATACCCCACTAAGTACTCGCTACATTCTCGCCTCTGAGAAGAAAAATGGAACAACAAGGAAAAGGGTGAGCTCAACTAGCCCAAGAAAGAATATTATGACTAAGATAATATACAACAAATTATCGTTAGTCTTCACGAGGGAAAATCTGATAGAATACAATAGATGACAAGTTTCAGAGATCAATATTCGCGGTGAAATAATAATTCATAGAAGAGTTACGTAGAGAATGAAATCTACTATAATCTATGAATTTAACGATCCATCATCAATATTTTATCCTCATAACATCAATCAATATACATCCGAATCAAATATTCATCTTTGCACTACTGGGCCAAAGATATTCATCACCGGTCATGTTCATTTAAACACTGCTCATCTTTGCACTCTGGGCAAAGATATTAATCAATCGGTCATGTTCATCTCAACACTGTTCATCTTTGCACTACAAAGCCAAAGATATTCTTGAAATCATTCATCTTTGCACTACAGGGCCAAAGATATTCAATAATATCATCATTTAAGGCCGAGGATGATGAAAATATTTTAAAGAAACGAATCCAAAGAAACAAAATGACAAGGATTAAGGATTAAGGATTCAGTACTTGGTTTTATCCACGTCCAAAAATACCTCAAAATAATCATAGTGGTGTAAAATTCAAGAATGATCAAAACATGGATACAATCGAGTTAGTATCCGAATAGATGTTTTGGATGAAAAGAAGAAATTTTATTTTTCTATTGAATAGATCTAGTATCGTGAATAGTCTGGTCAGATATCGTGAATAGTCTTAGATATCGTGAATAATAACTCAGACACCAAAAGATAGAAATTCCACAAAAACATCTTCACGCTTCATGAATAGTACTCGTGAATAGTGACTCGTGAATAAGTAACTCATGAATAGTAACTCGTGAATAAGAACTCATGAATAGTAACTCATGAATAAGAACCCGACATGAAAAAGTTCCAAATTTGATAAAAACTTCAGATCAACATTTCAAAGATAATGATATTGAAGAAATAATATCATTACAAAAAAATAATATCCCTTACCTCGAAAGACAAGATTTAGTTGAAACACCTGGATATAAAGCATGACTTGAACTTGCACCGTATAGCAATACTCAAAGTATACTCAAAATACTCACAAGAATACGCCGATAATATAGAGAGAAAACTTGATTTACGGTGTGATTTTCAATTCTAACCTAAGCACCCTATTTATAGAAATTGCTTAGAACACCAAAGCGTAAAAATTTAATATAATATTAATATATTTAATAAATTCTCTCGCCCATCTAGACAATCTGATCTCAGCCATCAAGCACATGTTAAAGATGGCCAACAACATTTGAAAAACGTTTTTCTTAAAAAACATAATTAAAACTTACAAAAATTAATTATTTCGGAGCTTCAGAACTTCAATAATTCATAATAAATAGCCCTTTCATCAGAAAATTCTAATCTCGCGAGTTTTTATAGGAAATTCAATTCTCTACAACTTTGCAGAAGAAAGTTTTTCCAAATTCCAAACAGAAATCGACCGAAATTCTCAATCGGGCGATTTTACAAAGTTATAATCAAATTTCAAATCAGAAATGGGGTCCAATGACACACAAAAAATGTGTTAATCATTTATTGCAACAAAATACTCTTCCTCCTCGTATACTCATATATCCCACATTCGTTGTAAAAATATCACCATTATTATATTATTAAAATATAATAATATATTTAAATGAATTATTTTATCAGAAAAAGATAAAATATTAATTTTCAACAATTGTCATTTTAAAATTTTCTCCATCTATATCCACATAAAATCAATATTTTCCTCATCATATAAATCAATAATTAATTATTCACAAATAATATTACGTAATCACAATATTGATGACCAGGCGGTTCCTGGAAAGAGGGGCTTTCGAATAAAATTTCTTCTTCATGGCGTAGCAATTAGGTGACCAAACCTCTCCTTAGACGTAACTTTCTAGACATTGCCAATAATGTTATCTAATAATATTATTCGGATAATATGAATTATTGCTTCGATAATGAAAGATACGATGTAATGACAATTATTGAAACAACAAAGAATATAAAATATCAACGCGAAGAATTATTAACTCAATAAAATAAAATCTTGAATAAAGAATTCACGTAACCATTATTGAGTAGTGCCTTCTTACGTAAGAATCAATAATTGGTGCAATACTGCAGTGTCTGCTGCTTTCAACAATGCGTATTAGTGTGTTTTAACCAATCGGGTATTCCAACAAGATAATACTTGATATAACTACGCCCGCTATTTAAAAACAACTTATATTTGTCGTTTTCTTCATCCAATCGCTTTCCGTTATGGGGCCCACATGGTCATGGGCTGCTGGCAGTCGCATTTATATTCCCCGACAGATCTGAATATTCCACGACCAAACGAATATTCCCCGAAGCGATAATGAATATTTTATAACCACTTGCTTATTTTGAAATATTTGCGTATTTAACCCTTAACTATCCACATTAATCAAATCAACCCTTACTATTTCAAAATAATAAATAAAGGAAATTCCTTTTTATTTAAAAATTTGAGGTCTTACAACCTCCCTCCTTATGAAATTTAAGTCCTCGAAATTGACGTCACGATACTGGTGTTTTTTGAAAAGGTGAGGATACCTCGCTTTCATTTCCGTTTCCAACTCCCGTCATTTCCTCTATAGCATGATTCCTCCACAAAACTTTAACTTGTGGTATAACCTTTCTTGCGTAGGGACATGCTTCTTCCTATCCAAGATCTTGACAGTACCTCTCTCATACGTTAAGTCTTGGCTATCTCGTCCGGCTTCTAACTCAATAACGTGGTTCGGGTCTTTCACATATTTACTGAAGTAATGCGGATATGTGAAACACATTATGAATACGAGACATACTTTGAGTAACGCAAGTCTATAGGCTACATTTCCTACTCGGTCAAGAATTTGAAATGGACCGATAAATCGTGGATTGAGCTTTCCTCTTTCCCAAATCTTGTAACACCCTTCCATTCCATGGAGCAACTCGCAACAATACATGATCCCTACATTAAATTCCACGTCCTTTCAATGAAGATCCGCATAACTCTTTTTGTCGATCTTGTCTTGGTTTATTATATACGTTGTCGAATCATTAGTCATATACGTACTAACTCGGGTCCCAACAATGTTGCTTCACCCACCTCATCCCAACATATTGGAGAACGACATTTTCGTCCATATAATGCTTGAATGGAACCATGCCTATATTTGTTTAATAACTATTGTTGTATGAGAATTCCACCAATGGCAAGTACTTATCCCAACTTCCTTTGAAATCTAGGACACGAGTTTTAATATATCTTCAAGAGTTTGAGTAGTCCTTTCGATTGCCCATCCGTTTTGAGGATGGTATGCCAACCAGAATCAGTAAATTCGTGCCCATAGCTTTCTAACCCAAAATCATGAAGTGAATCTTGGGTCACGATCTAAACCTATGGATCTTGGCATGCCATGCAATCTCACAATCTCATTTACGTACATACGAGAAAGGCGTTCAAGGAATAAGTCTCTCGATCGGTAAGAAATGAGCGCGACTTGGTTAATCTATCAACAATAACCCAAATCGCATCTATGCCTTGAGAAACCTTGGGAAGATTAGTAATGAAATTCAGGGTAATGTGTTCCCACTTTCATTCCGGAATCTCAAGTGGTTGCAACGGACCCTTAGGTATAAGATGCTCCGCCTTTACACGTTGACAAGTTAAACATCTCGAGATAAACTACGCGATCTCTCTCCTCATATTGCTCCACCAAAATGTATATTGAAGATCATAATACATTTTGGTACTCCCAGGATGGATTGCAAACAATGTGTTGTGTGCCTCCATCATGATTCTATGCTTCAAATCAAAATCATTAGGAATGCAAAGTGCTGAGTTGACTCAAGTATCAATTCTCGCTTAGGAATAGCTCCTTCTTGTACTTTCTTCTTCATACGCGATCGCCCTGCCTCGGTGGCTTGAAAGCGACCTTAACTTTTTCTATTAAAGTTGGCTCTGTCGTATACTTGACATCATCGCACTTTTCGTTCCGCATATAATCTTCTACTCATCGCGTCGGCTACCACGTTCGCTTTTCCGGGATGGCATGATCGAAACATGTCTTTGAAATGAGTCTCCTCTTGAGTTCATCGAAGCTCTTCCCACATTCCTTGCTCCATTCAATTTTGTATCTCTACGAGTCACCGTTAATGGAATAGCGATTCGAGAATATCCTTCAACGAATCTCCGATAATAACCAACTAAGCCTAGAAAGCTACGTATTTCGATAATCGACTTAGGTTGCTCTCAATCGTGACTCATATCCCAATCTTGGATAAGCGTCACAATGACACCTATCGATTTACTTATCGCATCGAATATGACGTCCCTACGGAGAGTTCGGCTTAGTGAATTCCACAAAGGAAGTCACAAGATAAAGGCTCGGTACCAAATTCTATAGTTGAATTTTTAACTCCACGAAGTTCAATAGGAGCCATTCGATATGAGATTTTAGAAATGAGTTTTGTCTGGGGTTCAAAGTCGATACAAAATTTAATATCGAAGCTTTGGGAGTAAGCCAAGAAATTCTTCAGAAATACGTCGGGAAAAATCAATAACAACAGAATATTATTCAAATCGACGTGTCTTTATTCAAATCCATAACATGGACTAAGAAAACTTGACATCCGTAATAAACGAATGACTTCATGGCTTGATATGAAAATGTTTGACTACTGATGGTTTGATTGCTTGAATTGAATAACAGTCGCTTAGGAATATGAAAACTAACAATATTACAAAAGCAATCAATTTGGCATGATGAGTAGTTAACCTTAAAATCACATCAAAAGCAAATATCTCTATAGAAATAAGGTTAACAGGTAATGTGATAATGCCAACTTGAATCAAGCAAGATTTTTAAACAACGGATGTAATGAAAGTTTCTCCTAATGGAGTCTCCACAGATAGGTCAAAGTTTAATTTCTCCGTAGTCAAGTTCAAACGTTGAAAGCGCAAGTAAGAGAGATAAAAGAATGGGTAGAACCAATATCTAGTAAGGTATATACTTCAAGAATTTATAATTAACTAACCTGTACTAACTTCGTTCGGGTTCCTCGCATTTGACCATCACAACAAACGCTCTTCCAAGAACCGTTGACTTTGACTTTTCTGGGACATCCTTTTGAGTCACCATTCTCATTGGATGGGTTTCGATATCGTCTGATCTCGAAGCGATATGTCCTTCTTTTTCACATTATAGCATACCTTAAACTGCTGTGGGCGGTTTGAATGATATGTCCCTCTTTTCGCATTTTGTAGCATATAATGGGTGGTCGTTCTCCTCCCTTAAAACTAGTTGCTCTTGGCGGCAGACGTCTTCACATGGTCGTTGTTGAATCTCCTCTTTTAAAATCTCCTCCCACTCGCTTCTTTTCTATTTTCATGGCCACGATTACCACCGGAGTGGTTACCGCTTTGTGTCTGTATTCTTCTTTCTCCATTTGGTTATCGTTATTACGATGATCGCTATCTTCTTGATGATCCTCGGTTATGGTCCCTCGGTTGAACGTATTTTCGTTATCTCGCTTTCTAACAATCGAGCCCAATGACAACATCTGAATAGAGAGAAAATTTATGAGAAATGAGATCTTGGACGTATGTCGGGTTTCAAACCTCTCGAAACATCCGCGTCATCGTTCCTCATTCTCCACCAAATGAGGTGCAAACTGGATAACTCCGCGAACTTCGCATCGTCTTTGGGACACCGTCCATGTTATTACTCGCTTCTAGTCTAATAAACTCCACTTCCTTCATATGACAAATACTTTCGTGGAAGTACTTGTCATTGAACTGCTTCTGAAACGTCTCCCACGACATCTTGAGTGCGGTGGATGGGTACGCTTCCTTCCCCCAGTAATGTCTGCCTGCATCGCCACGGAACATAAAAGTAGCGAATGGAACTTTCTCGTTCCTCCGTGCATCCCAAGACATCGAATATCTTAGTAATTTGTTTGACCCACGTCTCATCCGCCGTGATCGGATCGCTTTCCTTAAATTCAGGTGGTCCCAACTCTTTAAACCGCTTGGGTTTGTGACCACCGTGAATTGCTATCATTTCCTCCTGTATTTTGAACACGAGTCTCCTCGTGCGATTTTGCATGAATCGCAAAAAGCTTCTAAACATCCCTCGTTCATCATCCGCTTTCGGTGGTGTTGTTCACAGGAGGAACATTGCCACTTTGTTGCGACGCTTTTCCTCGTTGGTGAGTACATGCATCTCCACGGTCTCATTTACTCCATCATTAATATTCTCGATCGACATTCTCAAATCACCGTCATAAAATAAGGGTTAATTAAGGAAATCAATATATCACATAATATCCCTATATCTTGACCAACTAACAAATAAGCTTAGGTAGGACACACTAGCCAAGGATTTACTCGCTCTCCCCCTCCTAGTTCTATTCCCCGATCTCATGCCAGATCATATCCTAAGCTCGATATCAATTGTGACGCCCCAAAATAGGTATACACAACACCCATTCTGAAGTCGCCAAATACATGGTACGTAAACAACTACAACTTTATTATTACAACAGAAAAAGCGTGAGTTTGAATACAAATATTATCTTCTGTACAATATCTATACTCAAATAAATCCTCATCACATTTATTGATACATTATTTTACAAAATGGTGAGGACTACTAAACAATCCTTTCTAAAACCTTCATTCCATACCCCGACTAAGTACTTCGCTACATTCTCGCCTCCCGAGAAAAAAATGGAACAACAAGGAAAAGGGTGAGCTCAACTAGCCCAAGAAAAATATTATGACTAAGATAATATACAACAAATTATCGTTAGTCTTCAACAGGAAAAATCGATAGAATCAATAGAATAACAAGTTTCGGATCAATATTCGCGGTTGAAATAATAATTCATAGAAGAGTTACGTAGAGAATGAAATCTACTATAATCTATGAATTTAACAGTCCATCATCAATATTTTATCCTCAGAACATCAATCAATATACATCCGGAATCAAATATTCATCTTTTGCACTGAGGCAAAGATATTCATCGATTAATCATTTCATTTAAACACTGCATTCATCTTTGCACTACAGGGCCAAAGATATTAATCAATCGGTCGTGTTCATCTCAACACTGCTCATCTTTGCCTTCTGAGCCAAAGATATTCTTCAGAAATCATTCATCTTTGCACTACGGGCCAAAGATATTCAATAATATCATCATTTAAGGCGAGGATGATGAAAAATATTTTTAAAGAAACGAATCCAATGAAACAAAATGACAAGGATTAAGGATTAAGGATTAGTACTTGGTTTTATCCACGTCCAAAAATACCTCAAAAATAATCATAGTGGTGTAAAATTCAAGAATGATCAAAACATGGATACAATCGAGTTAGTATCCGAATAGATGTTTTGGATGAAAAGAAGAAATTTTATTTTTCTATGAATAGTGACAGTATCGTAAATAGTCTTGAGATACGTGAATAAAGTCTTGATATCGTGAATAGTAACTCCGACACCAAAAGATAGAAATTCCACAAAAACATCTTCACGCTTCATGAATAGTACTGCGTGAATAGTGACTCGTGAATGAATAACTAACTCATGAATAAGAACTCGTGAATAGTAACTCATGAATAGTAACCCATGAATAAGAACTCCCAAGCATGAAAAAGTTCCAAATTTGATAAAAACTTCGGATCAACATTTCAAAGATAATGATATTGAAGAAATAATATCATTACAAAAAAATAATATCCCTTACACCTCGAAAGACAATACTTACATTGAAACACCGGATATAAAGCTATGACTTGAACTTGCAGACAGTATAGCAATACTCAAAGTATACTCAAAATACTCACAAGAATACGCCGATAATATAGAGAGAAAACTTGATTTACGGTGTGATTTTCAATTCTAACCTAAGACCCTATTTATAGAAATTGCTTAGAAACACCAAAGCGAAAAATTTAATATAATATTAATATATTTAATAAATTCTCTCGCCCATCTAGACAATCTGATCTCAGCCATCAAGCACATGTTAAAGATGGCCAACAACATTTGAAAAACGTTTTTCTTAAAAACATAATTAAAACTTACAAAAATTAATTATTTGAACTTGAACTTCAATAATTCATAATAAATAGCCCTTTCATCAGAAAATTCTAATCTCATGAGTTTTTATAGGAAATTCAATTCTCTACAACTTTGCAGAAGAAAGTTTTCCAAATTCCAAACAGAAATCGAAATCGAAATTCTCAATCGAGGCGATTTTACATTATAATCAAATTTCGATCGAGAAATGGGGTCCACCAAACACACAAAACATGTGTTAATCATTTATTGCAACAAAAATACTCTTCCTCCTCGTATACTCATATATATCCCACATTCGTTGTAAAAATATCACCATTATTATATTATTAAAATATAATAATATATTTAAATAATTATTTTATCGAAAAAAGATAAAATATTAATTTTCAACAATTGTCATTTTAAAAATTTTCTCCATCTATATCCACATAAAATCAATATTTTCCTCATCATATAAATCAATAATTAATTATTCACAAATAATATTACGAGAATCACAATATTAATGACGAGGCGGGTTCAGGGAAGAGGGGGCTTTCGATAAAATTTTTCTTCTTGGCGGCCTTGATTAGGTGACCAAACCTCTCCTTAGACGAGACTTTCTAGACATTGCCAATAATGTTATCTAATAATATTATTCGGATAATATGAATTATTGCTTCGATAATGAAAGATACGATTGTAATGATAATTATTGAAACAACAATGATATAAAATATCAACGCAGCAATTATTAACTCAATAAAATAAAATCTTGAGCAGTAATTATCAGAACCATTATTGAGTAGTGCCTTCTTACGTAAGAATCAATAATTGGTGCAATCTGGTATCTGTTGCTTTCGACAACAGCGTATTAGTGTGTTTTTTAACCATCGGGTATTCAATGATTATTATATGATAATAACTTCGCCAGTTATTTAAAAACAATTTATATTTGTCGTTTTCTTCATCCAATCGCTTTAGTTATGGGGCCCACACATGGGCTTTGGCCGTAAATGCGAATATTCCCAAAGCGAATCTGAATATTCCACGACCAAACGAATATTCCCAAGCGATAATGAATATTTTATAACCACTTGCTTATTTTGAAATATTTGCGTATTTAACCCTTAACTATCCACATTAATCAAATCAACCCTTACTATTTCAAAATAATAAATAAAGGAAATTCCTTTTATTTAAAATTTCGGGTCTTATGAGATAGTAGAAGACTTAACGTCTTTAGGAGGTACTGTCAAGATCTTGGATAGGAAGGAGTAATGGCTTACGTCTGAAAGTCATACTACAAGTTAAAATTTTGTGGAGAAACCATGCTATTGAGGAAATGACCTGAGAATTGGAAACAGAAATGAAAACGAGGTATCCTCACCTTTTCGAAACACCAGGTACGTACGTCAATTTCAAGGACGAAATTTCATAAGGAGGGGAGGTTGTAAGACCCCAACTTATTATAAATAAAATCAAATTTCCTCTATTTATTATTTTGAAATAGTAAGGGTTGATTTGATTAATGTGGTTAGTTATGGGTAAAATGCGCAAATATTTGAAATAAGCAAGTGGTTATAAAATATTCATTTTTATCGGAAAATATTCGTTTGGTCGTGGAATATTCTTACTGTCGGGGAATATTCGTACGACGACGCAGCCTTGTGTGGGCCCCATAACGGAAAGCGATTGGATGAAGGAAAACGACAAATATAAGTTGTTTATAAATAACGGCGTAGTTATTACTGCAGTATCTTGTTGGAATACCCGTTGGTTAAAAAAACAGAAGAAGACACTTATCGCACCAATTATTGATTCTTACGTAGGAAGACATTACTCAATAATTATTACAGTAGTTAATGTTCAATATTTTATTAATTCAATAATTGCTACATTGATATTTTATATTATTGTTGTTTCAATAATTGTCACTACACAGTATTTTTATTATCAGATCAATAATTCATATTATTTGAATAATATTATTAGATAATATTATTGGCAATGTCTAGAAAGTTCGTTGCATAAGGAGAGGTTTGATCACCTAATTATACTACCAAGAAGAGAAATCATTATTGAAAGCTCTCTTTCTTGGGGAACCGTATGCATTGTCGAGATTGTGATTCTCGTAATATTATTTGTGAATAATTAATTATTGATTTATATGATAAGAAAAATATTCATTTTATATGGATATAGATGGATAAAATTTTAAAGTGACAATTGTTGAATATTTTATCTTTTCTGATAAAATAATTCATTTAAATATATTGTTATATTTTAATAATATAATAATAGTGATATTTTTACAATGAATGTGGGATATATGAATATATGAGGAGGAAGAGTATTTTTGTTAAAAAAAAATATTTAAAACATAATTTTCATGTTTGTGGACCCCATTTCTTGACTGAAATTTGATTATAGCCTGTAAAATCACCCGTTTGTGGATTTCGGTCAATTTCTGTTTGGAATTTGGAAAAACTTTCTTCTGCAAAGTTGGAGAGAATGAAAATTCCCATGAAAATGACATGAGGTTGGAATTTTTCTGATAAAAAGGCTATTTATTATGAATTATTAAAATTCTGGATTAATTGATTATTATTTTTTTGGAGTTTTAAATGGTTTTTACATGAAAAACGTTTTTGTTTCTTTTGTTGAGGTGTGGCTGATGCTTGGACTCAATTGGTGTGCGTAGGATGTTTAAGAATAAATATATTATTATTATATTAAATTTTCTGCTTTGGTGTTCTAAGCATTTTCCTATAAATAGGGTGCTTAGGTTAGAATTGAAAATCACACACCGTAAACCAAATTTTTCTCTATATTATCGAGCGTATTCTTGTGAGTATTTTGATACTTTGAGTATTGCTATACGGTGCAAGTTCCTTCAGCGTTATATCTGATATTCCAGCCAGAAGTACTATTCTTTTCGAGGTAAGGGATACTTTTTTTTTAAAATGATATTATTTTTTCTAATATCATTATGCCGGAATATTGGTAAGATTTTTCTTGTGAAATTCTTGTCTTTTAGTGTCGGGGTTACTATTCACGTATACGGCACTATTCACGAATACGACACTATTCATCGAAAAATAAAATTTTTTCTTTTTCGTCCAAAATATCTATTATAGATACTAGCTTTGATTGTATCCATGTTTTGATCATTCTTGAATTTTACTCCACTATGATTATTTATGAGGTATTTTTGGATATGGATAAACCGAAATACGAATCCTTAATATTTATTCTTTTGTTTAACTGGATTCGTTTTTTTTAAAATATTTTTCATCATCCTCAATCCTAAATGATGATATTATCAATATCTTTGGCCAGAGTGCAAAAAGATTAATGTGATTTTATGATGAATATATTTGGTCAGAATGCAAAGATGTACAAGTGTTGAGACGAACATGACCAATCGATGAATATCTTTGGCCTGTAGTGCAAAGATGAATATTTGATTCCAGATGTATATTGATTGATGTTACAGGGATAAAATATTGATGATGGACTTTTAAATTCATAGATAATAGTAGATTTCATTCTCTACATAACTCATCTATGATTTATTATTTTCATTGCGAATATTGATCCGAAACTTGTTTGTACATTATATTTTATCGATTTTTCTCCGTTGAAGACTAACGATAATTTGTTTTATATTATCTTAGTCATAATATTCTTTACTGGGCTAGTTGAGCTCACCCTTTTCTTTTTTGTTCCATTTTTCTTCTCAGGAGGCGAGAATGTAGCGAATACTAGTCGGGGTATGGAATGAAGGTCTTAGAAAGTTATTTTAGTAGTCCTCACCATTTTTGTAAAATAATATAACAATAATTGTAATGAGAACTTATTTGGGTGTGAATATTGTCTAGACGACAATATTTGTATTTAAACTCACAGTTTTCATGTAGTATTAATAAAGTTGTAGTTGTTTCTGTACCATGTTATTGATGACTCAAAATGAGTGATGTATACCTATTTTGGGGGCATCACACATGATATATAAAATAAAAAGGTAAACACTTGAAACTTGAAATAGACCGTGAATAAATTTATGCGGACTTATAATTAGGAAGATTTTGTTTATTATATATTTTTTAAAATAAAGTACTATTAATACTTATTTATATAATTGACAATCAAATAGTTGATATAAAATATTTATAATATATATTATTATTTTACAATTTATGCTATCGGAACAAATGTACATTTAACAATATTTTTACATTTGTTTTAACAATATTTCATAATTTGACACTTATTATTATGACAATATAATTATTAGTATGATATTATCTATTTATTTTAGTATAATAACTGAAATTTTATTACAAGGGATACATCTACAATAATTTATGGGAAGTTGTAATTTGAATTTTAAAATAATAGTAATTTCGTATTTATTAATATTCTTTAAGTAATTTATATTATTAACTATTGTATTTATGAGTATAAAATCAATTCATATCAGTTTAAAATTTTAAGTTTTTGTAAATTGAATAGGAAAACATTAGACAATTGTTGTGGAATAAAGAGAGTAATTAAGACTCTTATCATTCTAAAATAAAAGATATATTTATTAATTAGGAAAAATTTCTACAAGGAATCAAAAAAATGAATCAAAGACGAACGACGATTTGAATCGTCGCCTTAAATATAGCCAGCTATAACGACAAAAAAAATCCGTTACTATAAACTGTTCATTTTTGGTCCACTTTTTCTACTTTGTTGTAGAAGCGAATTGTTATAAAATAATTATTTTTAAATACTCACTTGGTTGGTAAGTATTTTTTAAAAGGAACCTCAATGCATCTGACTTGTGCCAGATTATGTAATTGTTTTGTGTAGTTTATTAGTATCAAATAATAGACTTCAAATTATAATTCGTACAAATTCATATAGTTTAGTCAGTGTCAGATAGATTTGGCAATATAAGTAGTTAACTGTTGGGTCAAATTATATTAACTGGAACCAAATGGGTCGGTTAACCATTTTTATTTATTCAAGTTGGTTAAAGTTTGAACCCATATTTTTAAAACAAATATAGTTAATTAACTGTTTAACCATTTTTTAATTCATATTCTATTCAATTGCATTCCCCTCTCTCTCAGTAACCGCACCAAACACGATTATTTTTTTTGAGTGGGTGGAGGTAGAGGGTGGGTGGTGTATACATAATCGCTTAATATTAATTTATTTTGGGAGAGAGTGGTGGGGGGGGGGGGTGGGGTGGGGGTGGGTGTGGGGTGGGGGTAGGTGGGTAGGGGTGGGGGTGGGGTGGGGGGTGTGGGGTAGGAGTAGGGGTGGGTGGAGTATACATAATCGCTTAATATCATTTTTTTGGGAGGGAGTGTTGGGTGGGTAGATGGGTGGGGTGGGGTGGGGTGGAGTGGGTAGGTAGGTGGAGATGGGGGTGGGGTGGGTTATGAGTTTCATAACCCATAACCCATAACAATATTAAAATGGTTAATATGTTTTAAAAAAATTATAATTTTAAAAAAAATCTGTTTTTAAAAAAATTATATTTTAAAAAATAATCTATTTTAAAAAAAATCTGTTTTATTTTATTATGTTTTTTGTTATTTTTAAAACTTTAAAATGAGTATTTTTTTATTTTTAAAATCTGTTTTTGATTTTTTTTGCCACATAAGCATATTTTTTATTTTTTTGCCACGTCAGCGCCACATAATCAATATTTTAACGTTTGTCAATTTTTTTTAACGGAATAACTTAATTATAAAATAATAATTAGTTCAGTGATGTAATTCGAAAAATTAAAAGTTCAGTAGTGTATTAAATAAAACTTGCTAAGTATAGTTGTGAAATACATAGTTTTGCCAATTATTATTATTATAACAATATTTAACACTTTAGCGACGCATAATTTTTCTGTGGCAATAGCATCTAATGATCTAAAAAAGGTCGGGAAAAAGGCAAAGGAATACGCGGGAGAATCAAAATCTCAAATTCATTTCCCTCCCAATCTCACTCCGCTCCTCTTCATAACAAAAACAAAACCACAGGTCCACAATCAGAGCTGCCTTTCTATAATCCATTTGTCCAGACTCTATAAATCCTTTATCCTAAACTAAACTATTTTATGTACAAAACCAAGAATTATTTACCCTACACACATCTACAAAAAATTCAACTTCATCAGTTCGCCGGATAAGAGAACGCGGCGGCGCCGGCGGCGGAGGTGGAGTAGTCAAGGCAGCCGTCACAGCCACGGCAGAAAAACCCTTTAAAGTCCTAACCCCAGTTTCGGAAAGATTTATCAGTACCGGCCGCGGAGAATCTCTTAAAAGGTCCACCGGAAAAGAGAACTCGAGATCCGCTTCCAGGATCCGAGCGGCGGCAGCTGCAAAGCCGGTGATTCGGCCAATGCTCCCTTCCAGATTCTATCAATGTACTAGATTTCCGTCACCCTTCTGGTGTCGGTCTTAAGTGCGCAGTCAGTGTTCTCTCGTGGAGATTCAATCTATCTCGGGTGTACCAATTTAAAATCAGCAGTAAAAAAGCAGTCATGCTCTCAATTCCAACAATTCCCCTTGCGTAAACAGAGGCCTGTTAGCACCTACACATTGCCTCACTTCCATCACACAAATATATATGTACCACAAGTCTGGGGACATTCAGACCTTGTCATGGGAGTTTGCGGGTTGGGGTTATTTGCTTTCGACGCCTTTAATGATCAGTTGCAATCTTGCACCAGCGATTATGGCAGCACACAAAAGGTTAGGGAGGTTATTGGACCGGATGACTTGTATTCCCCTTCTTTCGATTAATTACTTGGGTTCTCGAGTCTTGCTTAATTATATCAAGAGATCGAGGTACTTGTTATAATATTTATTTGGTATGAACTTAGCATGATTAAAGCTGCTGTTTTATGTCCTAATAATGCATACAGTGTGTGATATGGTCAATAATTTTGCTAGTTAATTACAACCTCTGTGTTAATTATGTTTATGTTCTTGTATTTATTAAATTATCCTTTTTCAAGGAAAGGAGTTGTAACTTGTAATTTCCTCATACGACTCGGTAGGTTGAAGAATGGTTACTTACAAGGGGATAAAATATAATACATTATGCATCCATCTTTGTTTGTTATACAAGTGTTGCATGATTTTGCTTGTTTTTTCATACAAAACAAAAAAATAAAGATTTTATTGGTAAAGTAAGTTGCAGCTATTACTCATGCGTGAAAGAAAGCCCTTTACACGCGTGAAGAAACTTTCACAAATTCCTTTCTCCCGGCTTACTCTATTCTTTGGCAGAGGGGTTGTCGGGTGTATGATTCGAAAGAGGGTCATCGGCCCTAGCCTTTGAGGAAAGGTGGAATCGTTGGTAGGTTTCGGGTTTAGAAGCTAAACGTGTAACTCTAATAACTCAAGGACTCCGATCAGAGGCAATCAATCGAATGCTTTATTATATTATCGGGAACTCAAAATCGAAGTACTACGGCGTCGTCATCACCGGACACGTACTAGCATTCTTTTATAATTGCAGCTTGTAAGTTGTTCTCATTTGGGGATTGAGGGGATACTGAGTTCTTAGTGCCAGAGTTAGGGTCATTTTAGCTGCAAGTTTAACTGAAAAATGAATCAAGCTACTTGACTCGACTTGGATTTGGCTTGTAAGATTAACTGGCACATGATTTGGCTCTCCTTAGTCGGCTAGTACACTCCCCATTAAAAATCTTGAAACTATAAACAATTACAAGCTAGTCGATCGCATGATAAACAAGTTTAAACCTTAACTTAGCTCGACTCATTTAACCCCGTGCTTGTTTAAGCACCCAACAGTAGCTTTAACAGTAATCTCTTTCCTCCTCCAATATCAGTGCCAGAGGATCAAGTCTAGGTATATTTGTTTCAAAAATTTCTTGCATCTCAATACTATGCTTATTAACCATATATGAACTAAACCATAGACGATGGTCTAATGTCCTGTACCGTAACCGCATCATCATCTTATTAATTTCTCAACTGATCAATGGTCCATCCATGCACAGATCATTGATGAGCATGTTGTATCATTTTTGGTGCCTGGATTTATAAGCCTGGTTTACTGACTCACTGGTATTGTCGACATCATTTTTCTGGACAAGTTTTCTGGAACTGGGCACCATTTTTAATTTATTGCCCACCCAATTTGTGACATTCAAAATTTCAAAATAGTTGGTAGATTGAAAAATTTCTCCAACGGTGACGATAAAATTTTTTGTTTCATAAAAAAAATTTTATTCATTAAAAAAAATTATTATCACAAAAAGAGATTTTAGTGATAATAGTATTAAATAAACTGAAATTTTCAAGTTTGTCGTTATAATTTTATTATTATACCACACTATTAAATTATAAAGAAAATAATTAAGAAATATATATAGAACAAATCTACATTGTAGAATAGCAGAACAGCGTCAAATCAGATACGTTTAAAAAAAATCACCCTTTTGTTAAACTTTTTGAATAAGCAAAAATATTCAAATAATGGATTCATAGAAAGGTTGCAATTTCATCAACATATGTTTGTAACGATACATAGATGTATAATTTAAAATTAAGGAGTTATAAAAATTTGAATTTATATAAGGAGTTGGTGGGGGGATTAAAAGAGTGGAGAGTAATGGAATGTAAATGACGAGGGGGGAGGGGGGCTTCATTGTTCAGTGGGAAGTGGGAAGCCACCCAATATGTGTTTGAGATCTTGGTCCTAAAAAAAAAATGTTTAAAGAGCCGAGTCGTACACATATTTTCCAAGGTCCAGCGCTATAACAACTTGCAAAGCGGGACTGTTGATTAGTTTTTGATCAGAGTAAGGTGTAAACGATCTGAGTTGATTCGAGTATTGAGTTGTTTAGATTTGGTTCATAAAATTTATCGAGTATAAAATAAATTTTGATTAAGGCTCATTTAGCTACTTAGTCGAGCACGATTCTGAATCGAATCCGAACAGTTTGGACTTTTCCAACGAATATTATCCGAGTATCAATAGAAAATTATAATTTGAGGAGGTTCAAGTAATTTATTGAACTTTAAAATGTATTCATATTTGACTCATTTATATTTCGAGTCGAGCTTGACTCGAACTTTTAGTCAATCGAGTACGAATCGAGTCCGAACTGTTTACTCATTTTACATCCTTAGATGAGAGAGAAAGAGAAGAGATTTTGAGGTAAAGTTGATTTTATTTTTTTCTAAAAATTTTTCTCCTAAAAGTGAGAGGATTTGAAAATTAGATATTTTATATCACCTAAAATAACCTTTTAAAATAAATCAGGCCATTTATTACATTAATATATAAGAGTAATATAGCAATAATATAGTTTAAAAATAAAAATATTTTCCCTTCCTTTCCCTTCCTTCCTGAAATCACAAAGAAAAATATAATTAAAATTTTTCATTTCATTCTTTTCTAAAACTCACAAACACGACAATGAAAAATTATAATTCATTCTCATTATTTTCCCTTCAATAATTTCTCTTTTCATTACATCCCTCCAAACTAACAGACACAAGCCTGGAGGGAGATTATATGCGGGCTGCCCAGCCTGTTAGAAACTGGACAAGGACAGTAGAAAGCCAGGTAATTTTCTGTGCGGGTCGCTCAGTCTGCCGGTTTGTTTGTTTGTTTGTGTGTTTTTTTTTCCTGGTTATAATGATACAAAAGAAAAGAGCATCATATAGAGAACCAAAAGAGTCGCACTAAAAAAAATCTAAACAAAGGGAACACAACAAACATATCTAAACCCCTAGAAAATGTTAACAAACACAAGGTCATCCAATTTTCACCTATACATAATACATGTAAGTAATATCTATTTAATATTCTTAACATCAAATACTAAAAGGTGATTGTGTAAATTAAGCGTATAGAGACTAACATTATTGTGGCTCTGTCCCCTTCCCTTCCTTTCTAAAACTCATACACATGACAAGAAAAAATTATAATTCATTCTCATCATTTCCCCTCTTATATTTTCCCGTCCCATCCCTCCAAACTCACAAACGCTTTAAGAAATTTATGAATTAGGTGGGGCACATGAAATGTACCTTAAAAAATGGCAATTCCCAATGTGGTTTATAAGTTGGCATGAAAACCATATTTGTAACAAGAAAAACCTATATATATGCCGACAAAAAGTGTCATACCTTTGTGTTGAGCATATATATATATATAGACTAAATGCTCTTAAACTTGTATTATTGTATTTGATATTTCCACATGAAGGTCTTATGTGAGAGAGTATCATGTGAAACTGTAAATATATACAAGTTCCCTATCCGTAGTCCCGGACTCTTGTAACATTAGACTGTTAATTATAAATAGGTTTAGAGGTGTTAGGTGATCACTCATTTTCATATATTTTTCACCCTTTTTATAGCTGTCCCTTTTTTCAGTTGCAAGAGCAAAACTCATAACACAGTATTCAACCCCAGAGAGAGAGAGAGAGAGAGAGAGAGAGAGAATGGGAAAAGAGTTCCATCCTTTACTAAAGGGTGGAAGGAGAAAAACTTTGTACAGTCATGGATTTTCTTCATCTGACATGGAGACACTGGCTAGCATTTGTGAGGTTCTTATACCTCCTCTAACACTAAATTCTCTAGATGATATGGGAATAAGTGGCCAAGCCAAGGAAAAAGTCCAGTCATTCCTCAAAGCTTCTGGCTCTGAAAATCTTGTTCCTGATGAAGTAAGAAATTCCATAATAGTACTCCTTTCTCTCTCGCTCTTTCTCTCAATATGTGTGTGTGTATATACTTGTATATATATATATATATGTATATATCCAGGCAGAAGCTGTAACACTTTTGAACAATATATGTATCAGGTTGCTGAAGTTCTAATGAAGAGAGGATTTTTTGAAGCTGTGCTAGTGGTCAAACTAGTTGTAAGAATTCTGTCCAGCAGACTGGGCAGTTTGTTACTTTGTGGACATCTGTGTCTTGGTGATAAATGGCCGCACATCAACAAATTCTCACTCATTCCTTTGGAAAAGAGAGAGAAGATTGTCCAGAAATGGTTCAAGAATAGGTTTGTAACACCTATCCGTCTAGGATTCGTATTTATCAAATTCTTGTGCCTCTTGGTTTTCTTCAGTCAGGTAAGCCTATATTCTAAAATATATATATATAACATTTGGTGTGCATAACATTTATATATATCTTCACATATTCATTTGTATATCATGTATCCTACTTGAAGAACTCCATGCCATAATTAAAAAATGAAACAAATGAACCAACAGCACATATATGACATAAATAAAATTCACTTGAACAAAGAAAAGAAGGTAAGTACTGTATCAAGTTAAAAAGTAAACAAGTCAAGGAATATGAGGAGAAAAGGAAATCAGGAACTACAAATTTTTAACCTTGGTAAGTAAGAAGAAACCACTTCTCGTAGTTAATATGATAGTAATTCCAATATAATGATGGCATCATAATAAAGCAGTAAAATAGCGGCTTACACTAACCTTAATTAGACATTTTTTCGAAAGGTAAGTTTGATAACATAAAGTAAATGCTTTCGATCTCTTTCATCATCAATAGCAAGCAAATGAGATCATACTCTTGTAAAAGCAAGCTAGCAGCTAGTTTGTACTTCTGAAACCAACTAATTAATGCAGCATGTATTGTTTAATTCAAAGTATTTAAGCCTGTAGCCAATAATAGCATACCAGTTTATTCATCACACCAAGTCACCAACAATCAGCTATATTTCTTTAACGTATGGGACTTCACAATGGGTAACTATCTCTAATTTTTAGAGCAAAAAATTAATTAAATTGATTGATAATTCTTCAATAAGATAACACATAAAGAGTTGTTAAAGATACTTGTTGTACAAAGAGGAGGCAAAAGATATTATTGACTTCCTAATAAATTATAGTTACCATATACCTACTATATATATATATATATATATATATATATATATATATATATATATACGGTCCGAATCATAAACTTACTTATTACTAACATACCAGATACCCCCTTTAGCGACGGACCCGGTCGACGGTTGGTCAAAATCATTTCTCACAGTTCAAATTGGTCGCTAAAAAAGTTAAGACAAAGGTTCTATATATAGCGACGGACCGAACTGTCACTACTCTCCGTCGCTAAAGAGGGTATATGTTATATGTTAGATAAGGGGTAAAACTAATATCCAGACTCTTGTGTGACGCCCCCAAAATAGGTATACACAACACCATTCGAAATCGCCAAATACATGTAGATGTGAAAACAAACTACAACTTCAATAATACAAATGTCTTGTGAAATACTGACAATATATATCGTGAGTTTAAATATAATATTGTCTTCTGGACAATATCCACACGCAAATAAATCCCCATCATAATTATTGATACATTATTTTACAAAATGGTGAGGACTACTAAACAACTCTCTCTAGAACCTTCATTCCATACCCCGACTAAGTACTTGCGCTACATTCTCGCCTCCCGAGAAGAAGAAGAATGGAACAACAAGGAAAAGGGTGAGCTCAATCTAGCCCAAGAAAGAATATTATGACTAAGATAATATACAACAAATTATCGTTAGTCTCCAATAGGGAAAAATCGATAGAATCAATAGGCAACAAGTTTCGGATCAATATTCGCGGCCGAAATAATAATTCATAGAAGAGTTACGTAGAGAATGAAATCTACTATAATCTATGAATTTAACGGTCCATCATCAATATTTTATCCTCCTGTAACATCAATCAATATTCATCTCAAATCAAATATTCATCTTTGCACTACGTGCCAAAGATATTCATCAATCGGTCGTGTTCATCTCAACACTGCTCATCTTTGCACTAAAGGCCAAAGATATTCATCGATCGGTCATGTTCATTTAAACACCGCTTCATCTTTGCACTACTGTGCCAAAGATATTCTTCAGAAATCATTCATCTTTGCACTACTACAAAGCCAAAGATATTCAATAATATCATCATTTAAGACCGAGGATGATGAAAAATATTTTTAAAGAACGAATCCAAATTGAAACAAAATGACAAGGATTAAGGATTAAGGATTCGTACTTGGTTTTATCCACGTCCAAAAATACCTCAAAAATAATCATAGTGGTGTAAAATTCAAGAATGATCAAAACATGGATCTGATCAAAGCTAGTATCCGAATAGATATTTTGGACGAAAAGAAGAAATTTTATTTTCAGATGAATAGTCTTGATATCGTGAATAGTCTTAGTATCGTGAATAAGGCCGAAGATCGTGAATAGTAACTCACACCAAAAGATAGAAATTCCACAAAAAACATTTTCACGCTTCATGAATAGTACTCGTGAATAAGAACTCGTGAATAGTAACTCATGAATAGTAACTTTCGTGAATAGTAACTCATGAATAGTAACCCCAGACATGAAAAAGTTTCAAATTTGATAAAACTTCGGATCAATATTTCAAAGATAATGATATTGAAGAAATAATATCATTACGAAAAAATAATATCCCTTACCTCAAAGAATCGATGACTTCGGAAGGAAAGCTCAAGTGATCTTGAATGAAACTTGTCTCTGACAATAATTCTCAAAGTATCTAAATACTCACAAAATACTTCAATAATATAGAGAGAAAGAGAAAACTTTGTTTACGGTGTGATTTTCAATTCTAACTTAGCCTTCTCTATTTATAGGAAAATGTTAGCCGTACCAAAGCAGACTTGACCTGCTACTTGATGGCTTTACTCGCTACTATTGCCACCCACCACATTTGAAATAAAATTCAGCACATTTCTTCACCAACCACAAGTGGGGCCCACTCAATTCTAGAATTTTCCACCAAAATCAATTATAAACCTAATTTACAATCCGACACCTCTTAAAATTCACAACAAATCATTCGTGCATTTTTAACGGTTCAAAATTTGTGGACATATACTCAACTTATGTATGTATAACATACCCAAAAATTACCACAATCCAACGGTTTGGATTAAAAATTATAACCCCATAATATATCTCAAAACCCCCGATTTGATTTTTAACACCTCCAATCCGATAAAATCTTATAAAATACCTCAACATTAATTCCTTCATTAATAACCACATAAATAAATCCATCATTTATATTCATATAAAATAAATATTTCCTTATCATATGAATCAATAATTAATTATTCACAAATAATATTACGAATCACATTTATGACCCAGTCGCTCCTCAGAAAGAGGGGGGCTTTCCAATAAGGATCTCTCTCATCTTGGCAAGCAATTAGGTGACCAAACCTCTCCTTAGATGTAACTTTCTAGACATTGCCAATAATGTTATCTAATAATATTATTCAAATAATATGAATTATTGATCCGATAATGGGAAATACTTGCGATGACAATTATTGAAACAATAATAATATAAAATATCAACGCAACAATTATTGAATCAATAAAATAAAATATTGAGCGGAATTACCGTGGAAAATTATTGAGTAGTGCCTTTTACGTAAGGATCAATAATTCAACAATCATCATGCAATACCGCAAAATATACTCTTGTGCAACCACGCCAGACATCGTATTTTAACCACCGGTATTCCAATGATCTTAATTCAGAATAACCACGCCATGGTTATTTATAACCACCCAAACTTTGTCGTTTTCCTCATCCAATCGCTTTCGTTATGGGGCCCACACATGGTCATTTACCATTTAATACGAATATTCCCCACAAAGATTTAATATTCCACGACCAAACGAATATTCCCAGACAAAGATCTTAATATTCCACGACCAAACGAATATTCCCCGAAAAAATGAATATTTTATAACCACTTGCTTATTTTGAAATATTTGCGTATTTAACCCTTAACTATCCATATTAATCAAATCAACCCTTACTATTTCAAAATAATAAATAAAGGAAATTCCTTTTTATTAAAAAAATTTCGGGGTCTTACACCTTGTATATATATATATATATATATATATATATCAAACACATACATATACATAGAAATAGACTTATCACTACTGACAAGGTGGGATAAATGTTTTTTTGATCATTCTACTTTAGGTCAATTTATAAATGAGTCACTAAACTTTTTTTTTACAGTCAACTCTCCGAACTTTTGTTTTCTAACAAACCGTTACAAAAGTTAATTGACTAACAAATTAATGATGTGGCAATGGTGACATGCAACTAATTTCTGATGTGACAATTCTTAAATGAAAATGAAGGAAATATAGGAGTTGATAGTATAAAAATTAAAATAAATAATGAAATTTAGGAAAAAATAAAAAATTGTCTTAAAAAAAAGTGAAGAAAAAGAGAAAAATATTATTACTATTATTATTATTATTATTATTATTATTATTATTATTATGATAACTATAAGATAGATTGTGGTGTCCGACATTGATTCAGAGGAGAAAATGGTAGGTGTATTATGAGTTTCCTATAAATAGTTAGTTGTTATGGAGGGTAATTTTACTTTATTGAAAATAATTTATTTCTATTTAAACTGTTTAATTTCCTTCCTTTTTCACAGAGGAAGTGAAGATATTACGAGGCTGAGCTGGTAATAGTGACAAGGCAGTATCTTCAAAATAAAGGGGGGGGGGCATGTTTTGATTGATCAACTTTTTTAGAGCCAACATCTTCAAAATTTTGACCAAATTTGACATAGTTATGGATTTTTCTCACAGAATATGGAACGTATAATTCTTGCAATCAGTTGCAAATCTTTAAGACTTTACTTTACTCAACAAGTTTTGATTGGAGAGGAAAGAAGAGAAAGTTTAGGTAAGAAGATCAGAAAAGAAGGGCAGAAAAAGAAGGTAAGAAAAATGAAAGTATTTTTTTTCTCTAATAATATTGGGATTTAAGAGACAAGGTGATATTGATTTATTGCTTGTTGATGTAACTTGAGAGTAAAATGATGGAAAGGAGACTTGTTAGTGTGTTAGTATTTACTGATACAAGATACACCTGCAAAGAAAATAAGGGAAGGAAATAGGAGGATAACTGATACAATCCTGATCAGCAAGTTATTCACATGTAGCTAGTATTATGTGGGTCTTTATAACTTTACATAATCAGATTACATGCAAAGAAAGAAGCAAGTTTCACGCGGCAAAAGATCCTAACGTGGCAAGGATTTTGGGATTTTAGGAAAAAGATTTTGTTTCCTAAAATATTAGGCATATTCTATCGGCTAAATTTTGAGGGATTTATTTTCCGAGATACTTATCAAATTCTATTATAATTAGGATTTCTTTCCGGTTTAGATTTACATTCTAAATAAGGTTTCTATTGTTTTATAGAAATAGGAATTTCTTTTCCAAATTGATTTCTACTTAGAAATTGTGGTTATGGTTTGTAATTCCTATTAGGATTAGAATAATTTGTTCTATTGTTATTAGGATTTGGATTGTTTTGAGTAGTATAAATAGAGGTCTAAGTTAATGTAATCAAATACAATTATCATTATTCATTATTCAATATATTTGTGAGGTTATTCTCTACTTTTGGTTCTTTGAAGAATTCTAAGTATTTTTCTTAGTTATTTCTTTGAGATTCAATTTGACTTATCATACAACAATTCATAGTTGTGTGTGGCGTCTTCACCGCATCAATCGCCGATTGTACTCGAGATTACCGCTTCAATATAAGCGAGGGTCAAGGTGTCGTTGGTGTCCATTCAACGCAGAAATTCAACGCGAGCAATTGTATCAAGATTACCGCTCACATATAGGCGAGGGGTTAAGGTGTTGCAAGCAATTCACCCAACAACTGTGCTAGAAACGATCGGGGCGACGACCACCTCACGCAAGCGTGCCGTGGAGTCTATCATTTGGTATCAGAGCTAAGCCTTTCTAGCAAGTTACTTATGTGACGCCCCCAAAATAGGTATACACAACACCCATTCTGAGTCGCCAAATACATGGTACAAAAAGCAAACTACAACTTCAATAATACAAATATCGTGTGAAATACGACAATATATACTGTGAGTTTAAATATAATATTGTCTTCTAGACAATATCCACATGCAAATAAATCCCCATCATAATTATTGATTCATTATTTTACAAAAATGGTGAGGACTACTAAACAACTCTCTCTAGAACCTTCATTCCATACCTCGACTAAGACTCGCTACATTCTCGCCTCCGAGAAGAAAAATGGAACAACAAGGAAAAGGGTGAGCTCAACTAGCTCAAGAAAGAATATTATGACTAAGATAATATACAACAAATTATCGTTAGTCTTCAACAGGAAAAATCTGATGAATACAATAGACAACAAGTTTCGGATCAATATTCGCAATGAAATAATAATTCATAGAAGAGTTACGTAGAGAATGAAATCTACTATAATCTATGAATTTAATAAATCCATCATCAATATTTTATCCTCGTAACATTAATCAATATACATCCGAATCAAATATTCATCTTTGCACCACAGCCAAAGATATTCATCATTAGTCATGTTCATTTAAACACTGCTCATCTTTGCACTCTGAGCCAAAAGATATTAATCAATCCAGTCATGTTCATCTCAACACTGCTCATCTTTGCACTACTGTGCCAAAGATATTCTTCAGAAATCATTCATCTTTGCACTACAGCCAAAGATATTCAATAATATCATCATTTAAGACCGAGGATGATGAAAAATATTTTTAAAGAAACGAATCCAAAGTGAAACAAAATGACAAGGATTAAGGATTAAGGATTCAGTACTTGGTTTTATCCACGCCCAAAAATACCTCAAAAATAATCATAGTGGTGTAAAATTCAAGAATGATCAAAACATGGATACAATCGAGTTAGTATCCGTAATAGATGTTTTGACGAAAAGAAGAAATTTTATTTTTCTATTGAATAAGATCAGATATCGTGAATAGTCTTAGATATCGTGAATAAGAACTCAAACACCAAAAGATAGAAATTCCACAAAAACATCTTCACGCTTATGAATAGTACTCGTGAATAGTAACTCGTGAATAAGAACTCGCTGAATAAGAACTCGTGAATAGTAACTCATGAATAAGAACCCATGAATAGTAACCCCATACATGAAAAAGTTCCAAATTTGATAAAACTTCAGATCAACATTTCAATTATAATGATATTGAAGAAATAATATCATTACGAAAAAATAATATCCCTTACCTCGAAAGATCAAGATTTCTAAATGAAACAGGATATATAAAGCTATGACTTGGACTTGCACCGTATAGCAATACTCAAAGTATACTCAAAATACTCACAAGAATACGCTCGATAATATAGAGAGAGAAAACTTCGCCTTTACGGTGTGATTTTTCAATTCTAACCTAAGCACCCTATTTATAGGAAATTGCTTAAAACCCAAAGCCAGAAAATTTAATATAATATTAATATATTTAATAAATTCTCTACGCCCATCTAGACAATCTGATCTCAGCCATCAAGCACATGTTAAAGATGGCCAACAACATTTGAAAAACGTTTTTCTTAAAAAACATAATTAAAACTTCCAAAAATTAATTATTTCGGAGCTTCGGAACTTAAATAATTCATAATAAATAGCTCTTTTATCAGAAAAATTCGAAACTCGCGACTTTCCATAGGAAATTCCATTATCTACAACTTTGCAGAAGAAAGTTTTTCCAAATTCCAAATGTAAAATTGACCAAATCCTCAAACGAAGGCGATTTTGAAAGCTATAATCAAATTTCAGTCAAGAAATGGGGTCCACCGACATGTTTAACATGTTTTAAACATTTATTGCAACAAAAATACTCTTCCTCCTCGTATACTCATATATCCCACATTCGTTGTAAAAATATCACCGTTAATATATTATTAAAATAATATATTTAAATGAATTATTTTATCAGAAAAAAGATAAAATATTAATTTTCAACAATTGTCATTTTAAAAATTTTCTCCATCTATATCCACATAAAATCAATATTTTCCTCATCATATAAATCAATAATTAATTATTCACAAATAATATTACAGAATCACAATATTGACAACCAGTGCGGTTCCCTGGAAGAGGGGGCTTTCTAATAAGAATTTCTTCTTCTCTGGCCGCAATTAATTAGGTGACCAAACCTCTCCTTAGACAGAACTTTCTAGACATTGCCAATAATGTTATCTAATAATATTATTCAGATAATATGAATTATTGCTTTGATAATGAAAAATACTGTGTAATGACAATTATTGAAACAACAGCAATATAAAATATCAACGCAAAGAATTATTAACTCAATAAAATAAAATACTTTGAGCAGAATTATCGTAACCATTATTGAGTAGTGCCTTCTTACGTAAGAATCAATAATTGGTGCAATACCTGCAGGTATCGCTTTACAACGCGTATTAGTGTGTTTTAACCACCAACGGGTATTCCAACAAAGATAATTGTAAATAACTACGCCTGTTATTTAAAAACAACTTATATTTGTCGTTTTCTTCATCCAATCACTTTCCGTTATGGGGCCCACACACATGGTCAAGGCTGCGTCATTTAATATTCCCGACAATCATTTAATATTCCACGACCAAACGAATATTCCCCGACGATAATGAATATTTTATAACCACTTGCTTAATTTGAAATATTTGCATATTTAACCCTTAACTATCCACATTAATCAAATCAACCCTTACTATTTCAAAATAATAAATAAAGGAAATTCCTTTTTATTTAAAAATTTCGGTCTTACAACCTCCCTCCTTATGAAATTTCGTCCTCGAAATTGACGTGACGATACTGTGTTTTTGAAAAGGTGAGGATACCTCCCTTTCATTTCCGCTTTCCAATTCCTGTGTCATTTCCTCTATAGCATGATTCCTCCACAAAACTTTAACTTGTGGTATAACCTTTCTTGGCGTAGGACATGCTCCTTCCTATCCAAAATCTTGACAGTACTTCCTCATACGTTAAGTCTTGGCTATCTCGTCCTGGGTTAACTCTATAACGTGGTTCGGGTCTTTCACATATTTACTGAAATGCTGAGATATGTGAAACACATTATGAACACGAGACATACTTTGAGGTAACGCAAGTCTATAGGCTACATTTCCTACTCGGTCAAGAATTTGAAATGGACCGATAAATCGTGGATCGAGCTTTCCTCTCTTCCCAAATCTTGTAACTCCTTCCATGGAGCAACTCGCAACAATACATGATCCCTACATTAAATTCCACGTCCTTTCGAGGAAGATCCGCATAACTCTTTTGTCGATCTTGTGCCGCTTTGTATACGTTGTCGAATCATTTGGATCTTTTCGGTGAGTCATACGTCTTAACTTTCGGGTCCAAACAATGTTGCTTCACCCACCTCATCCCAACATATTGAGAACGACATTTTCGTCCCATATAATGCTTCAATGGAACCATGCCTATATTTGTTTAATAACTATTGTTGTATGAGAATTCCACCAATGGCAAGTACTTATCCCAACTTCCTTTGAAATCTAGGACACGAGTTTTAATATATCTTCAAGAGTTTGAGTAGTCCTTTACGATTGCCCATCCGTTTGAGGATGGTATACCAAATCAATCGTAAATTGCGTGCCCATAACTTTTTACAAACTAACCCAAAATCATGAAGTGAATCTTGCGTCACGATCTAAAACTATGGATACCGGCATGCCATGCAATCTCACAATCTCATTTACGTATATATACGAGAAAGACGTTCGAGGAATAAGTTTCTCGACGGTAGTAAAAATGAGTGAGACTTGGTTAATCTATCAACAATAACCCAAATCGCATCTATGCCTTGAGAAACCTTGGGAAGATTAGTAATGAAATTCAGGGTAATGTGTTCCCACTTCCATTCCGGAATCTCAAGTGGTTGCAACGGACCCTTAGGTACAAAATGCTCCGCCTTTACACGTTGGCAAGTTAAACACATCGAGATAAACTTTGCAATCTCTCTCTTCATATTGTTCCACCAAAATGTATGTCAAGATCACGATACATTTTAGTACTTCCAGGATGGATTGCAAATGGCGTATTGTGTGCCTCCATCATAATCTTGTACTTCAAATCGTAGTCGTTAGGAACACAAAGTCTAGAGAGTGGACTCAAGTATTCCTTCTTCATCAATTCTTGCTTCCTAATAGCTCCTTCTTGTACTTTCTTCTTCATACGCATCAACTCCGGCCTGCGGCTTGCTTGAGCAACCTTAACTTTTTCTATTAAAGTTGGCTCTACGCGTATACTTGACATCATCGCACTCGCTCCCAAGATATAATCTTCTACTCATCGCGCGTCGCCTACCACGCTCGCTTTTCCAGGATGGCATGATCGTAACATGTGCTTTGAAATGAGTCCCTCTTGAGTTCTTCAAGCTCTTCCCACATTCCTTGCTCCATTCGAATTTTGTATCTCTACGAGTCACCGTTAATGGAATAGCGATTCGAGAATATCCTTCAATGAATCTCCGATAATAACCAACTAAGCCTAGAAAGCTACGTATTTCGATTCGACTTAGGTTGCTCTCAACCGTGACTCATATCCCAATCTTGGATAAGACGTCACAATGACACCTATCGATTTACTATCGCATCGAATATGACGTCCCCTACAGAGAGTCGGCTTGTGAATTCCACAAAGGAAGTCACAAGATAAAGGCTCAGTACCAAATTCTATAGTTGAATTTTAACTCCTCGAAGTTCAATAGGAGCCATTCGATATGAGATTTTAGAAATGAGTTTTGTACTGGGGTTCAAAGTCGATACAAAATTTAATATCGAAGCTTTGGGAGTAAGCCAAGAAATTCTTCAGAAATACGTCGGAAAAATCAATAACAACAGAATATTATTCAAATCGGCGTGTCTTTATTCAAATCCATAACATGGACTAAGAAAACTTGACATCCGTAATAAACGAATGACTTCATGGCTTGATATGAAAATGTTTGACTACAATGGTTTGATTGCTTGAATTCAATAACGTTTTGCTTAGGAATATGAAAACTAACAACCTTAAAAAGCAATCAATTTGGCATGATGAGTAGTTAACCTTAAAATCACATCAAAAGCAAATATCTCTATAGAAATAAGGTTAACGGTAATGTGATAGTGCCAACTTGAATCAAGCAAGATTTTTAAACAACGGATGTAATGAAAGTTTCTCCTAACTGATTCTCCATAAATAGGTCAAAGTCTAATTTCTCCGTAGTCAAGTTCAAACGCTGAGCGCAAGCAAGAGAGAAAAAGAATGGGTAGAAATTGATCTAGTAAGGTATATACTTCGCAAGAATTTATAATTAACTAACCCGTGCTAACTTTGTTCGTGTTCCTCAGATTTTTGACCGGCCACGACAAACGCCTTCCAAGAACCGTTGACTTTGACTTTTCTCGGACATCCTTTTGAGTCACCATTCACGCTGGATCGGGTTTCGATATCGTATAATCTCGAGCGATATGTCCTTCTTTTCCACAATTATAGCATACCTTGAAGGCTTTGAACAGTTTGACCTTATATGTCCCTCCTCCCACATCTCGTAGCATCTAACCGGGCGATTGTTCTCTTCCCTAGAATTTGTTGATGGTGTCGATGTTGTCGCCGACGCCTTCCCGTCATCGTTAAATCTTCTCTTTTAGATTGGACATCTCTTTCCATAATATCAACGCGTCGTGCGACTTTTACCCATGCATCACTCATTCTCACTGTTCGCTTATTTCTTCTTTCACCAGATTCCAAATTTTATCATCTTATACTCGCCAAAGAGTGCTTCGCTCAAGCATCACGATCGGGTAACACAAGCTTGAATCGTTAAGGCCCTTTTGCTCCACGATTTTTCGCAATTCTTTAGCTTTGCTCTTCTAACTCATGAATACGATTTTGCAATTCTATATTTCGATCATAAAATACCTCTAATAAACTCTCTTGGTACCTCTTCTTCCTCTTCTTCCTCACTCTCACCATTACCTCTGCGATTATCTCGTGCAACTATCAATTCTTCACTCACCACATGGATATCTCTAATTCCTTCTTCGCTTTGACATCACATTATCCTCGGTTGGCGATTAGAGGTGTCTCCACGATCTCATTCACTCCATTGTTAACGCTTCTCAAAAATGACCATTCTAAAAAAACTATCATAAAACAAGGGTTAATTAAATAAATTAACAAATCACATAATACCCTATAATATAACCAACCAACAAATAAGCTTAGGTAGGACACACTAGCGAAGGATTTACTCGTCTCTCCCCTCCTAGTTCTATTCCCCGATCTCCGCCAGAGATCATATCCCTAAGCTATGATACCAACTGTGACGCCCCCAAAATAGGTATACACAACACCCATTCTGAGTCGCCAAATACATGGTACAAAAAGCAAACTACAACTTCAATAATACAAATGTCGTGTGAAATACGACAATATATATCATGAGTTTAAATATAATATTGTCTTCTGACAATATCCACATGCAAATAAATCCCCATCATAATTATTGATTCATTATTTTACAAAAATGGTGAGGACTACTAAACAACTCTCTCTGTAACCTTCATTCCATACCCTCGACTAAGTACTCGCTACATTCTCGCCTCCTCGAGAAGAAAAATGGAACAACAAGGAAAAGGGTGAGCTCAACTAGCTCAAGAAAGAATATTATGACTAAGATAATATACAACAAATTATCGTTAGTCTTCAACAGGAAAAATCTGATAGAATACAATAGACAACAAGTTTCGGATCAATATTCGCAAATTTAAATAATAATTCATGTAAGAGTTACGTAGAGAATGAAATCTACTATAATCTATGAATTTAATAAATCATCATCAATATTTTATCCCCGTAACATTAATCAATATACATCCGAATCAAATATTCATCTTTGCACTACAGCCAAAGATATTCATCGACTAGTCATGTTCATTTAAACACTGCTCATCTTTGCACTACAGCCAAAGATATTAATCAATCTGGCCATGTTCATCTCAACACTGCTCATCTTTGCACTACAAAGCCAAAGATATTCTTCAGAAATCATTCATCTTTGACTACAGCCAAAGATATTCAATAATATCATCATTTAAGACCGAGGATGATGAAAATATTTTTAAAGAAACGAATCCAATTGAAACAAAATGACAAGGATTAAGGATTAAGGATTCATACTTGGTTTTATCCACGCCCAAAAATACCTCAAAAATAATCATAGTGGTGTAAAATTCAAGAATGATCAAAACATGGATACAATCGAGTTAGTATCCGCAATAGATGTTTTTTGACGAAAAAGAAGAAATTTTATTTTTCTAAATTGAATAAGATCAGATATCGTGAATAAAGGCCGATACGTGAATAGTAACTCCGACACCAAAAGATAGAAATTCCACAAAAAACATCTTCACGCTTCATAATAGTACTTTTGAATAAGAACTCGTGAATAAGAACTCAGCTGAATAAGAATCGTGAATAAGAACTCATGAATAAGAACCCATGAATAGTAACCCCAGACATGAAAAAAGTTCCAAATTTGATAAAACTTCAGATCAACATTTCAAAGATAATGATATTGAAGAAATAATATCATTACGAAAAAATAATATCCCTTACCTCGAAAGATCAAGATTCTAAATTGAAACACCGATATAAAGGCTATGACTTGACTTGCACTTAGATAGCAATACTCAAAGTATACTCAAAATACTCACAAGAATACGCTCGATAATATAGAGAGAAAAACTTCAGCTTACGGTGTGATTTTCAATTCTAACCTAAGCACCCTATTTATAGAAATCGCTAGAATACCAAAAAGCAAAAAATTTAATATAATATTAATATATTTAATAAATTCTCTACGCCCATCTAGACAATCTGATCTCAGCCATCAAGCACATGTTAAAGATGGCCAACAACATTTGAAAAACGTTTTTCTTAAAAAACATAATTAAAACTTCCAAAAATTAATTATTTCGGAGCTTCGGAACTTAAATAATTCATAATAAATAGCTCTTTTATCAGAAAAATTCGAAACTCGCGACTTTCCATAGGAAATTCCATTATCTACAACTTTGCAGAAGAAAGTTTTTCCAAATTCCAAACAGAAATTGACCGAAATCCTCAAACGGGCGATTTTACAGGCTATAATCAAATTTCAGTCAAGAAATGGGGTCCACCGACATGTTTAACATGTTTTAAACATTTATTGCAACAAAAATACTCTTCCTCCTCGTATACTCATATATCCCACATTCGTTGTAAAAATATCACCGTTAATATATTATTAAAATAATATATTTAAATGAATTATTTTATCAAAAAAAGATAAAATATTAATTTTCAACAATTGTCATTTTAAAATTTTCTCCATCTATATCCACATAAAATCAATATTTTCCTCATCATATAAATCAATAATTAATTATTCACAAATAATATTACGTAATCACAATATTGACAACCGTGCGCTTCCTCAGGAAAGAGGGGCTTCTAATAAGAATTTCTTCATCTTGGCCGCAATTAGGTGACCAAACCTCTCCTTAGATGTAACTTTCTAGACATTGCCAATAATGTTATCTAATAATATTATTCGGATAATATGAATTATTGCTTTGATAATGAAAAATACCGTAAATGACAATTATCAAAACAACAAAGAATATAAAATATCAACGCAAAGAATTATTAACTCAATAAAATAAAATATCTTTGAGAATTATCAGTAACCATTATTGAGTAAAGGCCTTCTTACGTAAGAATCAATAATTGGTGCAATACTCGCGCTACGTTCAACAACGCCAGATTAGTGTGTTTTAACCACCGGGTATTCCAACAAAGATAATTGTGAATAACTACGCCTGCTTATTTAAAAACAACTTATATTTGTCGTTTTCTTCATCCAATCACTTTCCGTTATGGGGCCCACACATGGTCATAGGCTGTCATTTAATATTCCCCGAAAAGATTTAATATTCCACGACCAAACGAATATTCCCATTTATAATGAATATTTTATAACCACTGCTTAATTTGAAATATTTGCATATTTAACCCTTAACTATCCACATTAATCAAATCAACCCTTACTATTTCAAAATAATAAATAAAGGAAATTCCTTTTATTTAAAAATTTCGGGTCTTACAACTTATCTTTAATTTTTTTGTCGAAATATATATTGAAAAAAAAAAAAAAAAGAAAAAAAAAAATAAATTCATATTCTATCAGGCTAACCCAATTTTTAGCACACCATCAAATCATCAAATTCTAACCAAGAGTTCATACCGCTTCATCATCATCAATTCAAACGGAGCTACAATTTACTTAGTCCTGCTTCACAAGAGAGTACAAGACAATCGATCGGTGATTTTGTGGTATTCGATAACTACACCATCTATAATTTTGTTTCGTGATAAGTAATTTTGAATTGATTAAGTAAAACCAAGAATTTTTCTAGGGAATTCAATAAGAACCTATTAGAGAGAATATTTGAGGTAAAAGGCAAGAGTGTAAGATTATTAGAGGTAAAAGCCAAATTTGAAGCGATACTGGTGATTCATCATTATTTGAAAGCGAAACACGTAAGGGAGTGTGTGAGAAAATTTTTATCTACTAACCTTTGTTTCAACAAACATGTATAGCTACAATTATGAAAGTTCTTATGGGTCTCAAAGGAATACTTTCCAAGGCAATATTGATCTGAGGCATATCCGAGATGGGAGAGAAAAATGGAGCGAGAATTTGACTATCATGATTACTCCGGAGGAGGAAGGTCGACGGGCAATTCAAGAGTTCTCCGATCATATAATTATATGGTGGCGACTTATCAAACAAAAACATGGGGAGCGTCTGTTCGAGACACATGGGCGTAATTAAAAAAAGTTGATCGAAGCGGTTTGCACCAAAGACAAAGCATGATGTGAGAGGAGGAGTATACATCTCAAAGACAATTAGAGCAACCGTCAAGGCGATTTACAGTAGACAATAATAGGAGGGTTCGAACACAAGTAAACAAGGAAGATTATTGGATGCAGTTACAATATACTTCTAAGGCGCAAAAGAAACAAGATCAACGGGGGAGGTGGAAGAAATTATAGAATATGCAATTCGAAGGAGAGTTATTGGGTTCGAGTGTTCAAGATGAAATCCATGATTTAAAAGCAAGATGGTGAACATCCGAAAGAAAGTAATCAAGAAGATGAGTTTGTAAAAGGAAATACATGTGGAAAAGATCGACAAAAAGAAATTGTTCAAAAGATTGATAATGTAAAAGAAAAAAATTAAAAGAGTGAGAATGAAAAGAAAAGAGATTGAGAAAAAGAGAATGAAAAGAGTGACCTTGATAAACGAGAGAAAAAACAAACGAGAGGGTGAGCATAAAGAAGAGAGAGAAGAAATATGTGACCATGAAAAAGATAGTGAGTTGAAAAGTGAGTTATATTTTGAAAAGCCAATGACCGTACATTAAATAAGACGGTGCCGCTTTTGAATACTAACACTAATGATTCTTCTTTGTCTAGTTTTGTTTTGTCTCTCTGTGCAGTTGTTGATGAAATACCCGTACTATCATTCGTCGCATCGGTCACCGATAGTATTCCCGAGGAGACAAACGGTTACCAAGGCGGGTTGGAGAGTTGGTGAAAGTGGGTATCGTGAGAGAGAAGACATGAGTTCATGTGTTGATTATGAGATCATAGTATCTAAGGAGGATGGGACAACGAGTTTGTTAAATCGATTTTGAATTGGTAAACAAGTATCGTTATTCTTTTTCTTGTTTGGATAATATGCTTGATAAATTGCATAGTACTTGTGTTTTATCTACATGTGATAATGATACAATGCCTAATCAATTTAGCACGAGAGATTGTGATAAATGGAAAATTGTTTTAGCATGTGAGTTATATAGGTGGTTAGTTATTTACATTAGATTAACTAATGCATCTAGTGTTTTCAATGAGTTATTTAAAACATGTTTTGCATGCTTCTATTGGAAAATTTGTTGTTAGCTATTTTGATGGTAGAATCATTTTTATCATAAACTATGGAGGATATTTGATTTATGTTGAGTTAGTTTATGATCATGATATATATTCTCGTTTTCGATGTGTTTACTTGCATGAAATTAATTCTAGGTTTTGTTATCCAAATATTGACTTAGGGTTTCATGCTAGTCAATCTTTACATGAATTGTCGTTAGTTAACAATGGTAGTAATCATGTTGTTTCGTTGGAGCAATCTTCATTGCATGATTTGTTATCATATGGTTCTGATTCAAGAAATGTTTATCATCAAGATGGTTTGAGAGATGAGTTATTTGCATGTGTAGTTAGTTCACTTGGATTAGCTAAGGCATTGCATACTTCCATGGAATTGTTGAATTATATTTTGCATTTTTCATGGGAAAATTTGTTATTCTCTTTTTGATGATATTCCGATTTTTGTCAACATTTTGGGAAATTCTTCACGATGTGAGAGTTTGTTTGTGATCATCGCCGATATCTATCAAATTTTCAACTTATGATTGTGACCTTTTTACTCCATCGATAACATTATTTGTTCTTTATTGTATTAATGTCAATGGAATGAGGAGGTTGGTTGTGTTTTGCAGATTCGTGATAGGATCATATTCATCGAAGGAAGCATGGATCCCGTAGTTCATCCTGCTCAATGCATAAGACATCTACAGGGGGAAGTGTTTTGAATATTGTTTTAGTAGACTATGCATATGATTTTGGTTTATTTAATTTCTTTGTGATTAGACAAAAGGAACTTATTGATTTGTTCGCTTTGTGTTTAATCCGAGAATTAAAGAGAGTTCATGCGTGAAAAATATGACAAATTTCAAGTATTGATATTTGATCCAGTGCGTTAATGAATGTGTTTCTGCGAAGGATTGAGATCATTATATTGAATTTTGATCCAGGAATTCGCCACCGGGAGAATCTACCACACGAAGAGTTTTCATGTGACGATTTTTGATCCGAGGAGGATATAAGACTTTTCATATTCTTTCTTACTTTGCATTCATGATTATTTTAGTAGATAGTAGATTAGTTTATATATATAATTAGTGTTCGGGATTAAGCTGGTCTACAAATTGTCAATTCGGGAGAGAAGTCGGGCATTGTTATGTTCTTAGCGGGAGTTGGAGTTTTGTTGCTTATATATGTCATTCATGAGTTGAGTTTTGGCATTATGATTGGTTTGATGCTACTAACTTAGTTTGTTTTTTATGTAGGAACAATTTTGTGGTTGAATCATTTTGAGAAGACGATGGGCGGTTGAGGACAAATCCTTTTGAAGAGGAGGGAATGATACAATCCTCGATCGCTAAAGTTATTCACATGTAGCTAGTATTATGTGGGTCTTTATAACTTTACATAATCGGATTACATGCAAAGAAAGAAGCAAGTTTCACGCTAAAAAATCCTAACGTGGCAAGGATTTTGGGATTTTAGGAAAAAGATTTTGTTTCCTAAAATATTAGGCATATTCTATCGGCCTAATTTTTAGGGATTTATTTTCCAGATACTTATCAAATTCTATTATAATTAGGATTTCTTTCCGGTTTAGATTTACATTCTAAATAAGGTTTCTATTGTTTTATAGAAATAGGAATTTCTTTTCCAAATTGATTTCTACTTAGAAATTAGGGTTATGGTTTGTAATTCCTATTAGGATTAGAATAATTTGTTCTATTGTTATTAGGATTTGGATTATTTTGAGTAGTATAAATAGAGGTCTAAGTTAATGTAATCAAATACAATTATCATTATTCATTATTCAATATATTTGTGAGGTTATTCTCTACTTTTGGTTCTTTTGAAGAATTCCAAGTATTTTTCTTAGTTATTTCTTTTGAGATTCAATTTGACTTATCATACAACAATTCATAGTTGTGTGTAAAGGCGTCTTCACCGCATCAATCGTCGATTGATTTAGAGATTACCGCTTCAATATAAGCGAGGGGTCAAGGTGTCATTGGTGTCCATTCAACGCAGAATTCAACGCGAGCAATTGTACCAAGATTACCGCCTACATATAAAGCGAGGGTTAAGGTGTTAAAAGAATTCACCCAACAACTGCTTTAAACGATCGGGCGACGACCACCTCACGCAAGCGTGCCGTGGAGTCTATCAATAACCAATCAGGGAAAAGAAGAAAAGGAAGAGGGAAGATCTTCTCTTCTCTTGTTTTCTTTCCAATTTGGGAAGAAAGAAAACAGAGAAAGTTATGCAGGTCTCTTTTCTCTCATATTGATATTGAGATGATATGAGAATATGTGAGGCACTCCTTTCCTATTTCTCTGCAAATTTTCACTCACAAGTGTGTCCATTATTGAAAATCTCTCTCCATATTGTCTATTTCTGCTAATTAATTTCTACAATTTTGAAGTAGTTCACTATAAACCTAGTGTGTGTTTTTTTAATTTCATTCTGATATATATTCCAGATGAATGATTTCCAGAAGGCAACCACTTTGCTTCTTTGTCATAAAAGCGCCATATTAAATTTCAACTTGGAAATTGTTTTTACAGGCTAATGAAAATTCAAATAATCCTGTATGGCAAGCCATTGGGTACCATGCAGACATAAATCACGAGAACTTATCAGAGGACCAAATGGAGCGACCTCTTGATAAAGGAATTGTTGAAACCATGTCTGAGACTGAGTCAACCCTTGTCCGTTGCCTCACCCAGAAAGGCCTCAAGGTCACAGAAGGTCATAATAGAGATAGTTACAAGATAAAGTGTGATGTTGTGATAGTAGGATCCGGTTGTGGTGGAGGTGTTGCAGCTTCAGTGCTTGCAAGTTCCGGGTATAAAGTCGTCGTTCTTGAGAAAGGGAATTATTTCACTAAGACAGACTATTCTTCTTTGGAAGGACCCTCCATGAATCAACTATATGAAAATGGAGGGATTCTTGTAACTCTAGACGGGAAAATGTCGATTCTCGCAGGATCAACAGTGGGTGGTGGTTCTGCTGTTAACTGGTCAGCATGCATCAAAACACCGAAGAATGTGCTCCAGGAATGGGGCGAAGACCACAAACTCACAATTTTTACTAGCCCTCAATACGATTCTGCAATGAATATAGTGTGTGAAAGAATTGGAGTTACAGAGAAATGCGTAGAAGAGGGTTTCCAAAATCAAATCCTCCGGAAAGGGTGTGAACGACTTGGTCTGGATGTTAAAGCAGTTGGAAGGAACTCGTCGGAGACGCATTATTGTGGTTCTTGCTGTTATGGTTGTAAATTAGGAGATAAACAAGGGACTGAGTTGACTTGGCTGGTTGATGCTGTAGATGGTGGTGCAGTGATCATAACAGGATGCAAAGCTGAGAAATTTATTATAGAAAAGAACCAGTATGGAAGCGAAAGAGAAAATAAATGTCATGGAGTGATTGCTAAAGTATTGAACAAAAACATTTCTAAGAGACTGTATATTGAGGCGAAAGTAACTGTCTCAGCATGTGGATCTCTCTTGACACCCCCTCTTATGATCTCTAGTGGGTTAAGGAATCAAAACATTGGCCGTAACCTTCATCTACATCCAGTTTTGATGGCGTGGGGGTATTTCCCAGAGTATAATTCAGAGTTCAAAGGAAAAAACTACGGGGGTGGGATAATCACATCCGTCCATAAAGTTGGTTCCGAGTCCAATGTAAGAGCCATAATAGAAGCTCCTGCACTATTACCTGGATCATTTGCGGCATTATGTCCTTGGGAGTCTGGACTTGACTTAAAGAACAGGATGTTGAAGTATTCTAGAACTGCTCATTTAATGTCGCTGATTAGGGACCGAGGATCTGGCGAAGTCAAGGCAGAAAGAAGGATAAGTTATAGACTGGAAAAAGAGGACAGAGAAGATATCAAGGTAGGGCTGCGGGAAGCATTGAGGATTTTGATAGCAGCAGGGGCTGTCGAGGTGGGAACCCATCAGAGTGATGGCAAGAGATTCAAATGTAAGGGGACTACTGCAGAGGAATTGGAAGAATATCTGGACACGGTTTATGCGGCTGAAGGGCCGAAGTCAATGGAGGAGAATTGGACAACCTATTGTTCAGCCCATCAAATAGGGAGTTGCAGAATGGGGATCAGTGAAAAGGAAGGTGCAGTCGATGAGAATGGAGAGAGTTGGGAAGCAGAAGGTCTTTTTGTTTGCGATGCTAGTGTTCTACCTAGTGCTGTTGGTGTGAATCCCATGATCACCATCCAGTCAACTGCATATTGCCTCTCAAAGAAGATAGTAGAGACGTTGAAGAAAGAAGCATTCTCTAAGGAAATTCATGTTTCAAAGTGTTAGTAAAGCTTTATAAAGCCAGTGTTAATAACAAATACGTAGCATATGCATGCCAACAGTTTACTACTGGACTCGAATGCTAAAGGTGTACGTTGTTGGATTTTTTTTTTAAGTAATTATTTATTGGTTTAATTGCTTAATTTCTCACATGTAATGGATCGGACAAAATATGTTCCTCTTTTCTCTGAGGGTGTATAATATTAATATCTAGTCTCAGTGAAGCTAGCAAAGGTCATGAAATTCTACATTGATCCCAATTATAATTGAGACTAGTGACATCTACTTGCAACACATACATATTAAGGCTAACTAAAAAATAGTTTCATCCAATTTACGAATTTTAATATTGATGTATTAGAATAAAAGAAATTCTCAAATATTTTCAGATTGCAAGCGGCAGCTCATTTGTTTACAATCCATTAAAATTAACAATGACTTCACTTCAAGTGTGAATCACAGGTAATTCCTATCCACTAACAAATACTAGTATATATCTATCAGCTATATCTGAGTAGTATCTAGCTAAGAGATGCAACACCTGATCGCAAATGGAGATATATTATATGCATGAACTATGTCTGATTGTATGTCCGTAAGGCAGGATATATGACCTCACCTTGTTGATTTCGAAGGATGCTGAGGCGGCGGAGTTGCTGTTGAGAAGTTTTCCGGCGACGAGTGGAGAGAAACTGAATGTGGTGAAATTATTCAGCGCGAATGGTAGGAGTATAAATTGGCGTTAGTAATTCTTAGAGACACTACTTATATATAAAATACAAATCATACATTAAAAAAAAACTTCTGCATGTATAATAAAATAAATAAAATTATATATTTTTATTGATAAATAATATATAACTCCTCTTCTTAATATATAATTTTTGTACAATTGATTCATTAAATATGTGGGACCTACCACCGGTGTCCTGTTACCAGTATTAGATGTGTACTAGATACAAACCCGCGTGTTGCGGCGGGATTATTCAATTTTTTAATAATAAACGCAGACGCATAACAATTAATAAATTAAAATATAATAAAAGATGGTAGAATTTGTTGTGCGATGATCAAATTTTACACAAAAAAATAAATGAATATACATCAGTAGGGGTAGTGGTGGTGAGTTTTCTTCGCTTCTATGATTACACTTTCTTAAGTATGTGACTATTGTTTTTAAATTAGTGGCAAAGTAAGTGACCTCAACTTGAACACAAATCTCAGTAAAGTGAAAGTTTCTCTTATCCATTGCAATCCCATCTAGTGTGTGCCTAGTATCTTTAATCTTATGGCCCATCTTAAGGTGATATACAACAGGGGTTGAGAGGGAAAAAAAATTACTGTCGTGGTTTAACATCTTCCCACGAACTTCAAATTTCCATCACAAAGCTTCAGCATGAAAATCATCTAGGACATCATCAATGTCATAAAGGACATCCTTAAGTTTTTCTAACCAATCTCTCACCTCATGATTATTCGTTTGTTGCTTCTTCTCATTCCCAAAAGGATTTGCTTTGATTGTGGACAATGTGTTCTTCAATGTTGTTAGGTCACTTTCAACTCCCCATGCCTATTTGTAATATTTAATTATTAAAAGACTCCCTCCGTTTTTAAAAAGGTGACTAAGGTACACTTTTTTTTAAATAATGAAATAAGTATATAAACCAAGGGTAAATATGTCATTTAATAAGGTCTATTACTATAAAAAAAATATAAATACTCATTGTTTTATATTATCTTATAGGACCACTAAGAATAAATTTAAAACTTTTTTATTATATTTTTTTATTTTTATTTATATTCAAGTTAATTTTCTTGTTTTTATGCAGCTTTTGCCGAACTTTCCAGTTCATATCAATGGAGATCATGAAGTCAATAGGTGCAGGAAATGGGGATCTTTTGAGATCAAGTACTTGGTTGGATTGATTGAACATACTAATGTTTACAAAGATACCGGATTGTGGTAGGCAAATATCTTAAATCAATTGAAATCTACATAACCATCGTGATGTATCAATGTGGATTCTGTCCAAAGGACGTCGCCAGTAATTGCTAAGCCTTCTCAAACATTAACACAAATAGAGTAAAAAAAGCTGAAAAATATAATAACCTACACAAGCCCGATATCATATTCATATATATGAGATTTTAATCAATTTTTGTATCCATAGAAAATATAAAAATAACACTCAAAGATAACCGCTACCTCACTTAAAATCATACAAATATTTTTCATTTGAGAATAAAAAGAAAACATAACTGAATTCAGGAAAAAAATCATAGCCATCGCCTTTAAAGCACCAATCACTGTCACTAACACACCCTCAAACTGCTCAAAGTAATACTGACGATACCATTCTTAGTCCCATTATCACGACCATGCCCACCATCATCTTTCTCAATTTCAACAGGTGGGAAGGTATTCTTTGGCATCTCATCACCAATGTCAACATCCTCATCCCCATCTCATTTCTTAATTTTCTTCGCCCCATCATTTCTGTCACTAACTGGAGCATGCGTAGCAATTCCAAAATCATAATTAGCAAACAATCTAGTACCTATAAATGTAGCCAATTTGAAGAATAAGCGACTAACAATACCTCATCGATTAATGGTTCTGCGGTAGTAGTCATCTTGAATTATTCCCCATAAGAGCTTGTCTTTTTGTTTTGCTCACCAACTTCTTCAAATTTGTCACGAATCTATTGAGCTCCCAAAGAGTCTGTGTCCAGTGCATTTCTAAATAGGGTTCTTTACATAAGTATAGAACAAATAGAAAGTAATAACAAGAAAAGTGCATCAACCAAATAATTACAAAAAAGTGTAATTAGGACACATATTACAAAAATAGTACAATTCACATTAATAAGAAAACCTAAAATCAAGGACAAATAACTGTCATAATTAATAATTCAAATTCAAATATTTGGATCTAACAACAAAAATAAATTTAAATTCAAAATAATAATTCAAATTTAAATATTCAAATTCAAATCTTCATCTCCCTCACATACACTTTGAAATAATAGTCCGCCGCTACACCTCACATACTCCGCCGCTACACCGCCGCGAATCTCCGTTGTCCAAAACACCAATGAGAATAAGAAAAAGATTCGCCCTACAAAAATTTTAAAAATAAATAGATGTAACTTTTACTGTTCTGGAATTTTTTTTATAACTATTTTGTTACTCATAAATAATAAAATGGTTACCTTTGTATGAATGATTGGCTACCAATTGCATCACATTCAAATAAAATTGGTAACTTAATAAAACTGAATTGGTTACCTTAGTCTGAAGGTTCGGCTACCAACTGCACTATGAAAAAACTGTATGTGTCTTAGTGTAGTTGGTTACCTTGGTATGAAGGTTTTATTACCTTGGTATGAAGGTTTGTTTACCTTGATCTGAAGGTTTGGTTACCAACTGCACTAAGAAAAAATTGAAAGTGGGGAGGATGATTGATTACTTTGATATGATAGTTTGGTTACCTTGGTGTGAAAGTTTGGTTACAATCATATCCACTGCCACCACCGCCTGAATCTTCATACTCACCTCCATTTTGACCCATCATTTTGAGATATACAGTTGGTTGACTCATAAATATATATATATAAATATATATATATATATATATATATATTTATATATATATATATATATATATATAGTTCACAATCCCATATACTCCGAGAAAATTTGACAATGAATCGGTTTACTGATTAATACCATATCATCATCTAATTCATCACAACCCACCGCAATTAGATTATGCCAAATCTATCCGCCATCCCGCTTATTGCTTCTAGCCACCGCTTTCTTACTCGTCGGAACCCTAGTTCTTCATATCCGTAATCTTGTTGTCTCTTCTTCACTTTAGCCTCCATTGCCTTGTAAGAAAAAATTCCTTTAGAGTAATACAGACCTTTGTTGCCCAAATATATATATATATATATATATATATATATATATAGAAAGAATATGTTGAATGAAGAAGAAGGGTGATGACTAACTGCAGTGATTATAGATGAGGAGAGAGAGAAGAAGCCATGTGTATAACTAATCCCTAAATTAAGGAATTCTAATTAAATACTAATTCCCTAAATTAAGGAATTCTAATTGCACTAATATTGTAAATAAATATGGAAGTGTATTAGTTGTGAAAAGATTTTATGAGGGCACTATTGTTGTAATTATTTTTAAAAATGTAATAGAATATGTAATTCATCCTTCTAAATATCGAGCTCAATTTCATCATTTTCCTGTGCCAATTGCAAGTTCCTCTTACTTAGTATTAAACACATTATATGATTAAATAGTCCAAACCCCAATAGTACTTGCAAACAAACATAGCGTCTAAACCTTGGAATTTAAACCAAAAACATGAGTGAACCATCAATTGAAAGGAAGGTACATGAAAACCTTAGGGTAAAAAGAAGAACGTATATTCCAACAATTAGGATTAGATATATTAGCCATTACCTAATAATCAGATTAGGATGCAAGTTCACTAAATAATTGAACTCACTAAAAGAAGCGAGGAAAGTCAAGCGAAGCTTTGAGTAGTAAAAGGAACTCGCATGCGCTTAGAGATCCAATAAGTGTGGGTTTCCTTTCAACAAATCCATGTGAAGTTTCAAGAGAATACAATGTCAATTTTGTAATTCACAAAATAATACTCTAATAACCATTAAATTAACAAACTGCATCCCCACTGTGAAGACCAAGCGTTGGGTGTCGAGCACAATCTTCCATCCAGAAATTAAAATAAGTAAAATGCGACTTATCAATCCTAAAATAATAATAATAATAATAATAATAATAATAATAATAATAATAATAATAATAATAATAATAACCATAAGTTAACAGTGAAAAGAATTTTTTGAATATACCACAACTTCTTTTGGATTCTGCAATATATTAAAACCTTGGAAAAAAAAAATAAACTTAAAGAAGAGGGAATATCAAAGATTTGGTCTTTCCTTATATCCAGACCTACTTGCGTGGTGGGCCTTTAATTAATCAAGTCCTTTGATTATTAGAGTAATATATAGATTAGTTATGCATAGATTTGTATGATACCTCTGTTTTATTCAAATATTTTATGGTTAATAGTTTAGGGCATTTTCATATATCAATGTTTGCTTGACATGGGAGGTAGTAGTAACCCATAGTTATTATTTTGTTAGTATATTTATTATCAGGGATTTTTTTAGGTATTTAATAATTCCTACACAGATTTAGTATCAAGAGTATTAAGAGCAATTGTTATTGTTTTCTTTCCTCAATTTATTTTTTTAAGCAAAATTTTGTTGTACTTTCTTTCTATGTTACATAGGGATGCCTCATAAATTCAAAGTCTCCACAGAACCAGAATTATGAGATGCAAGGGGTTGGTCATGCAACTAATTTGCTAGGTCTACACATGATTAATCCAATGTCTGGAGAGGCTCAATCCCTAACTGTTTGGCAATAATTTTGTGGAAATGAAACACTATGTAAGCAATCCTTGGTACACATAACTGCATTATGATGTTAGAAAATAACTCAATTTATTGGGACACATTCGATATTATTTTATTAGGTAGAAATTGGAAACATATTAATTTCATTATAGGAACACACAGTTCCATACAAATACAATTCCCTAGAATTAAAATTTAGTTAAAATTTGGCAATCAATTCCAATTTCAAGGGTTGGAATTTCCTTGCCAAACATTGCTTTAGGAAAAATCTACACCGACTAACATGGAAAAGCCCAAATGGAAATCACATAAAAAAAACAACATAAATAGATATTCATATGATGACAACAAACATGTGGCATGTTTAGAACTTACATAGGAGCCGTATGGTAGGCGAGACTTTGTCCCATTCACGAAAACCTCGCCATACATTTTGGCAGAATCTTCCAACCTTCCTAATTAGAATGAAAAAACAAGTTCTTTTAGATTTTACTCAGTAAATTGGAAATGATTAGAAATCATGCCAGTTAAATTGGTTTATAGTAATTGGGGAGGTGAATCTTGAATATACATTTTCTAAATATAGTAAAAACATAAAATAAGGTTTTATTGCGATCTTATACTCTTTTTACTCAATGTGTACTTTTATATATTATGTTTTATGGAGCACAAATAAAATTGTTGCTAACTCACAAAAACCATACATCAATAAAGTTTTAGTTAAGGAATAAAATCATGATGTCTTTGTGTGAAACCCTGTTGACACGCATAAACCTCTATCCAATAACAATTTAGACAAAAATCTGCTTGAAACATGGACTTGTGATTACATTTTGCCTGTTTTTGTATTTTAAGAGTGAGATAGTTGGTCATAAAATAAGAACATTAACTTAATATGAAGTATTTATGTGAAAATACTAATATTTTAAACTGCCTAATATATCATGCAAACCCTTGAAAAGACATAAGAAATAATTTCTTTGCATTAAATCATTAGAGGTCCATGGATCGGAAGTGTTTCACTAACCAACCCATACTAAATCCAATTCATGCTATAAATAATCGCTACAAAACATATAAATACTTAACTTCATGGATCAACATAAAAAGTAGCAACATACTGCGGTTTATGGTTATCACCAACAATAAGAGGTTGTTGGTTTATCCCCAAGAAGAAAACACAATCACGACAATTAGCAATATGATTCTTTTAGCGAATATAATCACATAAACTCGCTCACAAAGGCTTCAACTCTTACAACTTTCAAAACACATAAAATCAATAGAAGGTACATTCTGTAGATTTAACATCAATATATTAAAAGCAAAGGATGACCCTCTGTTAAAACCAATAGAAGGTACATTCGAGATTTAGCATCAATATATTAAAACCAAAGGATAATATCATAATTAAATTATTAAGGATAATATCATAATTAAATTACAAATAATAATATCAAAATAGTTGATATAAATCTAAAAACTGTTTAGATTTATAGTAGTGACTTAGGGGATTATAATCAATAAATTAAGGATAATATCAAAATTACTAAGGATAATATCAAAACAGTTTATTTAAATTATAAAGGATAATTAAAAATTTAGATAACAAAGGCATCTACTTTATCTCAAGTCTAGCTGAAAATATTCCATATTACTATATTTCAATAACTAACTAATTACTTCATCGAATCAAAACATGAAATATCTACCACTGCTTGATTTCATCAATAAGCAAAAGATTGCAGCCAAAAACAAAACACGAAATGACCCGAATAACAGCAGTAATCAAAATAGATGAATTTCAAAAGGAAAACTTACTTGAAAATCGTTAATTGTAACAAACAATCATCAAACATTCTCCTATCAGAAATGAGCTCCCTCACATCTGTACAAAGAGAAACCAAACATTATTTACCAGATTTGAGGCGCAAGCTCACAGAACAAAAAAATAGAAAATAGGAAAACACAATAATATCTTACAGAAATGGTATGTGATAGGGAATGTTACCATATAGTATCTTAGAGAAACAGTGTATGAAAGGGAATGAATTTATTTTCTATAATTGAATGTATGATTATAGATGTAGGGGAATTAAGGTATTATTTACAACCTTAGTTGTTATTAAGGGTATTTTTGTCAAGGTCAATTAAGAGTATTAAATTGGATGGGCAGGTGTTGAGTTTGTAGAAGGACATATATCAATATATTGTGACATGTGCTGTGATTTAGTATATATTCATTTCATGAATTTGTGCCACGGTCTATGAAGAGGAATGAATTTATTTTCTACAGTTGAATGTATGATTACAGATTTAGGGAAATTAGGGCATTGTTTACAACCTTAGTTGTTATTAAGGGTATTTTGTCAAGGTCAATTAGGAGTATTAAATTAGAAGGACATGTGTTGAATTTGTAGAAGGACATATGTCAATATATTGTGCCATGTATTGTAGAAGGACATATGTCAAAAATCATTATTCTGATGAGATGCCCTGTAAGATCCCAACTTATTATTAATGAAATTTAATTTTCTCTATTTATTATTTTGAAATAATAAGGGTTGATTTGATTAATGTGGATAGTTAGGGGTAAAATACGCAAATATTTCAAAATAAGCAAGTGGTTATAAAATATTCATTGTTGTCGGAGAATATTCGTTTGGTCGTGGAATATTCGTGATATATCGGGAATATTCGTATTTGCGGCAGTAGCGACCATGTGGGCCCCATAACTGAAAGCGATTGGATGAAGAAAACGACAAATATAAGTTGTTTAAAAAATAATCTAGTAGTTATTGCAGATTATATCTTGTTAAAATACCTTGTGGTTAAAACACACGAAAGCTATACCAGTATTGCACCAATTATTGATTCTTACGTAAAAGGCACTACTCAATAATGGTTACACGTAATTCTTTATTCAAAGATTTTATCGAGTTAATAATTGCTGCGTTGATATTTTATATTGCTGTTGTTTCAATAATTGTCATTACACAGTATTTTTCATTATCGAAGCAATAATTCATATTATCTGAATAATATTATTAGATAACATTATTGGCAATGTCTAGAAAGTTCTGTCTAAAGAGAGGTTTGGTCACCTAATTGCTACGCCAAGAAGAAGAAATTCTTATTGAAAGCCCCTCTTTCTTGGGAACCGCACAGTTGTCAATATTGTGATTCTGTAATATTATTTGTGAATAATTAATTATTGATTCATATGATGAGAAAAATATTAATTTTATGTGGATATAGATGGAGAAAATTTTTATTGTGACAATTGTTGAAAATTGAAATTTTATCTTTTTCTGATAAAATAATTCATTTAAATATATTATTATATTTTAATAATATAATAATGGTGATATTTTTACAACGAATGTGGGATATATGAGTATACGAGGAGGAGGAGTATTTTTTTGCAATAAATGTTTAAAACATGTTAAACATGTCGGTGGACCCCATTTATCGATCGAAATTTGATTATAAATTTGTAAAATCGCCTTGGCTTGTGGATTTCGGTCAATTTCTGTTTGGAATTTGGAAAAACTTTCTTCTGTAAAGTTGTAAAAAATTGAATTTCCTATAAAAAGTCGCGAGATTCGAATTTTCTGATAAAGGACTATTTATTATAAATTATTGAAGTTCAAGCTCAAATAATAATTGATTTTGGAAGTTTTAAATATTTATATTCACAAAAACATTTTTTGTGTTTGGTGGGCATCTTTAACACATGTCATAAATGATCTGAATTCAGATGCTTGATGCGTAGGAGGATGTAGAAAAAATTATAATATATAATTTATTAAATTTTACGCTTTGGTGTTCTAAGCATTTTCCTATAAATAGGTGCTTAGGTTAGAATTGAAAATCACACCGAAAACTCAAGTTTTCTCTCTATATTATCGATATTTTGATTCTTGTGAGTATTTTGAGTATAGTTTGAGTATTGCTATATACGGTGCAAGTTCAAGTCATAGCCTATATCCTGTTTTTAATTTAGAAGATCTTGATCTTTTCGAGGTAAGGGATGTTATTTTCTTCTTAAATGATATTATTTCTTCAATATCATTATCTTTGAAATATTGGTTGGAACTTTTTATCAAATTTGGAACTTTTTCATGTATAAGTTACTATTCATGAGTTACTATTCACGAGTTACTATTCATGAGTTACTTATTCACGATTCTTATTCATGAAGTTACTTATTCACGAAATTACTATTCATGAGTACTATTCATGAAGCGTGAAGATGTTTTTTGTGGAATTTCTATCTTTTGGTGTTGGAGTTACTATTCACGATACTTGGACTATTCACGTGATACGACACTTATTCACGATACTGCACTATTCACCAAAAAATAAAACTTCTTCTTTTGTCCAAAATATCTATTCGGATACTAACTTTGATTGTATCCATGTTTTGATCATTCTTGAATTTTACACCACTATGATTATTTTTGAGGTATTTTTGGACGTGGATAAAACCAAGTACGAATCCTTAATCCTTAATCCTTGTCATTTTGTCTCACCGGATTCGCTTTCTTTAAAAAAAATTTTTCATCATCTTCATTCCTTAAATGATGATGTTATGGAATATCTTTGGCTCAGAGTGCAAAGATGAATGATTTCTTTTGAAGAATATCTTTGGCCGTGTAGTGCAAAGATGAACAGTGTTTAGATGAACATGACTAATCGATGAATATCTTTGGCTCAGTAGTGCAAAAGATGAATATTTGATTCCGATGTATATTGATTGATGTTACAGGGATAAAAGATAGACGATGAACTTTTAAATTCATACATAGAAGATAGTAGTTTGCATTCTCTACTTAACTCTTCTAATGAATTATTATTTCATTGCTGCGAATATTGATTTAAAATTTGTTGTCTTGTCATTCTATTAGATTTTTCCCCGTTGAAGACTAACGATAATTTGTTGTATATTATCTTAGTCATAATATTCTTTATCGAGCTAGTTGAGCTCACCCTTTTCCTTTTTGTTCCATTTTTCTCGGAGGCGAGAATATAAATGAGTACGTAGCCTGGGTATGGAATGAAGGTTCTAGAGAGAGTCGTTTAGTAGTCCTCACCATTTTGTAAAATAATATATCAATAAATGTGATGAGGATTTATTTGAGTATAGATATTGTCTGTAGATAATATTTGTATTTAAACTCACGCTTTCTTGTTGTAATAATAAAGTTGTAGTTGTTTCGCATACATGTATTGACAACTCGTAATGGGTGATGTATACCTATTTTGGGGGCGCCACAATTGGTATCGAGCTTAGGATATATGATCTCCAAGCGAGATCTGAATAAAACTAGGAGGGAGAGAGACGAAAAATCCTTCGCTAAGTGTGTCCTACCTAAGCTTATTTGTTAGTTGGTCAAGATATAGGGATATTATGTGATATATTGATTTCCTTAATTAACCCTTGTTTTATAATGATGATTTGAATGTCGAATCGAGAATATTAACAATGGAAATGAGACCGTGGAGACGCCTCAGACTCTCACCAACGAGAGAGAACGTAACAACAGTCGGCAATGTTCCTCCTGTGAACAACACCACCGAAAGCGCAGATGATGAACGAGGAATGTTTAGAAGCTTTTTGCGCTCATGCAAAATCGAGATTTAGGAGACTCGTGTTCAAAATACGGAGGAAATGATAGCAATTCACGGGTTGTCACAAACCCAAGCAGATTCAAAGAGTTGGGACCACCGAATTTAAGGGAAAGCCGATCCGATGATGGCGGAAACATGGGTCAAGCAAATTACCAAGATATTCGATGTCTTGGGATGCACGGAGAACAGAAGGTTCCATTCGCCACCTTTATGTTCCGCGGGCGGGCGTATCATCGGTGGGAGTCTCGTGAAGCGTACCCATCCACCCCGCACTTCGGCATGTGCTTGGGAGAGCGTTTGAAACTATTTAATGACAAATACTTTCCGAAAGTGTTCGTCGTATGAAGGAAGTGGAGTTTATTAGACCGGAGCGAGAACAACACGACGGTGTCTCAATGACGAGGCAAAGTTTGCGAGTTATCCAGTGTTTGCACCTCATTTGGTGGAGAATGAGGAACGTGTGACGCGGATGTTTCTTAGAGGTTTGAAACCCAGCATACGTCAAGATCTCATTTCTCATAAATTTTCTCTCTATTCAGATGTTGTAAATGTGGCTCAATTATTAGAGCTAGATAACGAGTACTACCAACCGAGGACCACAACCAAGATCGTACTGAGATAGCGAACAACGTAATAATGATAACCAAATGGAGAAAGAAACAGACGGACAAAATGGTAACCACTCTGGTGGTAATCATGGCCATGAAAATAGAAGAAGCGAGTCGAGGAGATTTTAAAAGAGGAGATTTAACAACGACCATGTGAAGATGACAGTCTGTTTACAAGAATCGGTTCTAAGGGGAGGAGAACGACCACCGGTCATATATTTACAAATGCGAAAAGAGGACATATCAGTCAAAACCGTCCACAACAGCTTCAAGGTATGCTATAATTGTGGAAAGGAAGGACATATCGCTCGAGATTGTACAATGGCGAAAACCTAGTTCAATGGGACGATGACTCAAAAGATCATCCCGAAAAAAGTCAAAGTAAACGATTCCGGGAAGAGCATTTGTTGTGGATCGGTCATAATGCGAGGAACCCAAACGAGGTGATCACGGGTAAGCTATTTATAAATTCTTGCGAAGTTTATACCTTACTTGATACTGGGGTGTTACCCATTCATTTATCTCTCCTGCATGTGCTCAACGCTTAAACTTGACTCGGAGAAATTAGACTTTGACCTACCCGTGGAAACTCCATTAGGAGAAACTTTCATCACATCCACTCGCTTATAAATCTTGTTTGATTCAAGTTGGCACCATTACCTTACCCGCGTTGACCTTATCTCTTTAAAGATACTTGCTTTTGATGTGATTTTAGGGATTGATTGGTTAACTACTCATCATGCCAAAATTGATTATTTTCGTAAGGTTGTTAGTTTTCATATTCCTAACCAACCTGTTGTACGGATTCAAGCAACTAAACCATTAAAATCAATCAGTGTCATATCTAATCATAAAGCTATTCGTTTATTGAAAAACGAATGTCAAGCTTTCTTAGCCCATGTTATGGATTTGAATAAAGACACGTCAAATTTGAATAATATTCCGGTTGTTATTGACTTTCCTGATGTATTTCCCGAAGAACTTCCCGCCTACCCCGAACGTGAAGTTGAATTCTTTATTGATCTTGAACCCGCACAAAGCCCATTTCTAAAACCCCATATCGAATGGCTCCTATTGAACTTCAGGAGTTAAAGGTCCAACTACAGGAATTGTTGGACATCGGTTTCATTCGTCCTAGTACATCTCCTTGGGTGCTCCTATTTTATTTGTAAAGAAGAAAGACGGGAGTATGCGACTTTGTATTGACTATCTGGAATTGAACCATGTCACCATCAAGAATAGGTATCCTCTACCTCGTATTGATGACTTGTTTGACCAGTTGCAAGGAGCACAATTCTTTTCAAAATCGATCTTCGCTTACGGATATCATCACCAAGATTAGAACCGAGGATATTCCAAAGACGCCTTTAGAACTCGGTACGGGCATTATGAATTCTTAGTCATGTCTTTCGGATTGACTAATGCTCCTGCGACTTTCATGGATATGATGAATCGAGTATTTAAGGAATATTTGGATCAGTTTGTTGTTGTCTTTATTGATGACATCCTCATATATTCCAAAAGTCGTGAAGATCATGAGCACCATTTGAAGCTGGTACTCCAAAGGCTTCGTGAAAACAAACTATATGCCAAATTGAAGAAATGCGAGTTCGGCTCGAGGAAGTAGCATTTCTTGGGCACGGTGTCAAAACATGGAGTATCTGTTGATCCTGCGAAGATTGAAGCAATACAAAGTTGGGAGCAACCAAGTCGATGGGATCAAGTACGATTTTTTTTGGGCTTAGTTTGGTTATTATCGGAGATTCGTGGAAGGGTTTTCTCGAATCGCTACTCCATTAACTTAGCTAACTTCGGAAGGATACAAAATTCGCTTTGGAGCGAAGAATGCGAGAAGAGTTTCCAAGAGCTTAAGAGGAGACTTATTTCTACACTGTTCTAACAATACCATCCGGTTCGGAGGGATTTGTTATCTACAAATGATGCTTCGCAGCAAAGGGTTAGGATGTGTTCTCATGCAACGTGGGAAAGTCATAGCCTATGCCTCGCGACAACTTAAAGAGTATGAGAGGAATTATCCTACTCATGATCTAGAGTTAGCGTGAATCGTTTCGCTACGCTAAAGATATGGAGGCACTATCTATATGGGGAGAAAGTGGAGATATATTCGGACCATAAAAGCCTTAAATATTTCTTCACTCAAAAAGAACTCAACATACTGCAATGACGCTGTTGGCTCGAGCTATTGAAAGACTACGACCACACTATTCAATACCATCCTAGAAAGGCGAACGTGGTAGGCGGCGTTGAGTAGAAGATCATATCTTGAACGAATGCGATGATGTCAAGTATACGCGTAGAGCCAACTTTAATAGAAAAAGTTAAGGTTGCTCAAGCCACCAATCCGGAAATGATGCGTGTATGAAGAAGAAAGTACAAGAAGGAGCTATTCCTAAGCGAGAATTGATGAAGAAGGAATACTTGAGTCCACTCTAGACTTTGTGTTCCTAACGACTGATTTGAAGTACAAGATTATGATGGAGGCACACAATACACCATTTGCAATCCATCCTCGGAAGTACAAAATGTATCGTGATCTTCACATACATTTTGGTGGAACAATATGAAGAGAGAGATTGCAAAGTTTATCTCAATGTGTTTAACTTGTCAACGTGTAAAGGCGAGCATCTTGTACCTAAGGGTCCGTTGCAACCACTTGAGATTCCGAAATGGAAGTGGGAACACATTACCATGGATTTCGTTACGGGTCTTCCTACGGTTTCTCAAGGCATCAATGCTATTTGGGTTATTGTTGATAGATTAACCAAGTCTGCTCATTTCTTGCCGATCACGGAGACTTATTCCCTTGAACGTCTTGCTTGTATATGCGTGAATGAGATTGTGAGGTTGCATGGCATGCCAAGATCCATAGTTTCGGATCGTGACCCAAGATTCACTTCAAGATTTTGGGTTAGCTTGCAAAAAGCTATGGGCACGGATTTACGATTCAGTTCGGCATACCATCCTCAAACCAGACGGACAATCGAAAGGACTATTCAAACTCTTGAAGATTTATTAAGACTCGTGTCCTAGACTTCAAGGGCGGTTGGGATAAGTATTTACCATTGGTGGAATTCTTCTACAACAACGATTGTCGAGGCAAGTATAGGTGTGGCTCCATTCAAGCATTATATGGACGAAAATGTCGCTCTCCAATATGTTGGGATGAGGTGGGTGAAGCAACATTGTTGGGACCCGAGTTAAGACGTATTATGACTCCGAAAAGATCCAAATGATTCGACAACGATACAAACCAAGACAAGATCGACAAAAGAGTTATGCGGATCTTCATCGAAAGGACGTGGAATTTAGTGTGGGGGGATCATGTATTATCATGCGAGTTGCTCCATGGAAGGGGAGTTACAAGATTTGGGAAGAGAGGAAAGCTCAATCCACGATTTATTGGTCCATTTCAAATTCTTGACCGAATAGGAAATGTAGCCTATAGACTCGCGTTACCTCAAAGTATGTCTCGTGTTCATAATGTGTTTCACATATCTCAGACTTCAGTAAATGTGTGAAAGACCCGAACCATGTTATAGAGTTAGAACCCACGAAATAGCCAAAGACTTACCGGTATGAGGAGGTACACATTAAGATCTTGGATAGGAAGGAGCATGTCCTACGCAAGAAAGGTCATACCACAAGTTAAAGTTACGTGGAGGAATCATGCTATAGAGAGAAATGACACAGGAATTGGAAACGGAAATGAAAGCGAGGTATCCTCACCTTTTCAAACACTGTGTACATACGTCAATTTCGAGGACGAAATTTCATAAGGAGGGAGGTTGTAAGACCCCAACTTATTATTAATGAAATTTAATTTTCTCTTTTATTATTTTGAAATAGTAAGGGTTGATTTGATTAATGTGGATAGTTAGGGGTAAAATACGCAAATATTTCAAAATAAGCAAGTGGTTATAAAATATTCATTGTTGTTGGAGAATATTCGTTTGGTCGTGGAATATTAGATCACTATCGGGAATATTCGCAATGCTGACGCCGTAGCAATGACCATGTGGGGCCCCATAACTGGAAAGCGATTGGATGAAGAAAACGACAAATATAAGTTGTTTAAAAATAATCAGTAGTAGTTATTCTGAATTATCTTTGTTAAAATACTCGGTGGTTAAAAACACAAGAAGATATACCAGTATTGCACCAATTATTGATTCTTACGTAAGAAGGCACTACTCAATAATGGTTACGATAATTACTTATCAAAGATTTTATTGAGTTAATAATTGATGCGTTGATATTTTATATTCTTTGTTGTTTCAATAATTGTCATTACAGTAGTATTTTTCATTATCGAAGCAATAATTCATATTATCCTAATAATATTATTAGATAACATTATTGGCAATGTCTAGAAAGTTACATCTAAGGAGAGGTTTGGTCACCTAATTGCGCGCCAAGAAGAAGAAATTCTTATTGAAAGCCCCCTTTTCTTGGGAACCTGCACGGTTGTCAATATTGTGATTCTGTAATATTATTTGTGAATAATTAATTATTGATTCATATGATGAAAAAATATTGATTTTATGTGGATATAGATGGAGAAAATTTTATTGTGACAATTGTTGAAAATTGAAATTTTATCTTTTTCTCGATAAAATAATTCATTTAAATATATTATTATATTTTAATAATATAATAATGGTGATATTTTTACAACGAATGTGGGATATATGAGCATACAAGGAGGAGGAGTATTTTTGTTGCAATAAATGTTTAAAACATGTTAAACATGTCGGTGGACCCCATTTATTGACTGAAATTTGATTATAGCCTATAAAATCGTCCGTTTGTGGATTTCGGTCAATTTCTGTTTTGAATTTGGAAAAACTTTCTTCTGCAAAGTTGTAGAGAATTGAATTTCCTATAAAAAGTCGCGAGATTCAAATTTTCTGATAAAGGACTATTTATTATAAATTATTGAAGTTCCGAAGCTCCGAAATAATTGATTTTTGGAAGTTTTAAATATTTATATTCACAAAAACGTTTTTTGTGTTTGGTGGGCATCTTTAACACATGTCATGTTGCTGAATTCAGATGCTTGATGCGTAGGAGGATGTAGAAAAAAATTATAATATTAATTTATTAAATTTTCTGCTTTGGTGTTCTAAGCAATTTCCTATAAATAGGGTGTTTAGGTTAGAATTGAAAATCACACCGAAATCAAAGTTTCTCTCTCTATATTATCGAAATGTATTCTTGTGAGTATTTTGAGTATAGTTTGAGTATTGCTATACGGTGCAAGTTCAAGTCATAGCCTATATCCTGGTGTTTTAATTTAAGAAGATCGATCTTTCGAGGTAAGGGATGTTATTTTCTTCTTAAATGATATTATTTCTTCAATATCATTATCTTTGAAATATTGGTTGAAACTTTTTATCAAATTTGGAACTTTTTCATGTCGGGTTACTATTCATGAGTTACTATTCACGAGTTACTATTCATGAGTTACTTATTCACGAGTTCTTATTCACGAGTACTATTAAGCGAAGCGTGAAGATGTTTTTGTGGAATTTCTATCTTTTGGTGTCCTGAGTTACTATTCAAGTATACTTAAGACTATTCACGATATCTGACACTATTCACGATATCTGACCTTTATTCAATAGAAAAATAAAACTTCTTCTTTTGTCCAAAATATCTATTCGGATACTAGCTTTGATTGTATCCATGTTTTGATCATTCTTGAATTTTACACCACTCGCGATTATTTTTGAGGTATTTTTGGTCGTGGATAAAACCAAGTACGAATCCTTAATCCTTAATCCTTGTCATTTTGTTTCACTTTGGATTCGTTTTTTAAAAATATTTTTCATCATCTTCATCTTAAATGATGATGTTATGGAATATCTTTGGCTCGTAGTGCAAAAGATGAATGATTTCTGAAGAATATCTTTGGCCGTAGTGCAAAGATGAACAGTGTTTAGATGAACATGACCAATCGATGAATATCTTTGGCACCAGTAGTGCAAAGATGAATATTTGATTCGAGATGTATATTGATTGATGTTACAGGTGATAAAAGATAGATGATGAACTTTTAAATTCATACATAGAAGATAGTAGTTTGCATTCTCTACTTAACTCTTCTAATGAATTATTATTTCATTAATGAATATTGATTTAAAATTTGTTGTCTATTGTATTCTATTAGATTTTTCCCTGTTGAAGACTAACGGTAATTTGTTGTATATTATCTTAGTCATAATATTCTTTCTTGAGCTAGTTAAGCTCACCCTTTTCCTTTTGTTCCATTTTTTCTCGGGAGGCGAGAATATAAGCGAGTGCAGTCTGGGTATGGAATGAAGGTTCTAGAGAGAGTCGTTTAGTAGTCCTCACCATTTTGTAAAATAATGTATCAATAATTGTGATGAGGATTTATTTGAGTATAGATATTGTCTAGAAGATAATATTTGTATTTAAACTCACAGTTTTACTGTTGTAATAATAAAGTTGTAGTTGTTTCTGTATCATGTATTGACAACTCAAAATGGGTGATGTATACCTATTTTGGGGGCGTCACATGCCCTGCCACGTATAAATTTATTTCTTTATATTTATTCCAAGGCTGACTGTTAAAGTGGGACTCAAGGACCTAATCTATTTATCAACTGAAGCTTGAATGTCAATTAATTATACAAATTAGAATCTTTTACCCATTTTCTCACAAATTGAAGTTTTATTTACTACCTATTTATATCAGCAATATCAATCCAATTTCACGATCTCATATTTATACACACACAGAGAAACATATATGAAAATGCAAATGAACCTACTTGTGATTAAGCAGTCTATCCCAGTAATAAATGATGGAAGTCTTTGGATATGAGATTGATGTAAAAAGCTTGTCAGATAGCTAAAAATGATCACCAACAACAAGAAAAGCCACACCGACATTATCATCTTTCCAAGAGCACTTATTGTAACTTCTTCTGTTAAATTGATAGAGGAAAATTTTATGTAATCATATATCAACAAAATCAATTACTAAATCAGGCAAATGTGAGGATTAAATTATTTTGAGATCATGAAGTTACAATGTCTTAATAGATAAAAAAGGATTATCCAACACTCAAGCATGTGATCCATATGAATGTAAATATATTAATTGCAAAGAAATATAATATAAATTTTCAGCTTTAATGTGTCACAATACATAAATAGCCACTCCTGAGGAAATAATGCAGCAACTGTATATTATATGGTGACCATCATAAGATAAATTGATCAATAATTTTTCTAGAGGGCTTCAAAGTATTAAGATTGCTTATTTTGTGCCTTTGTACATACTTTCGATGACATTCTGCAATAGATAACATTCAGCAAGAATCAATTTTAAGCATATATTTACAAAACAACACATCATTATTTTCTATTGGTATTATTCCAATTCTGAATTCAGTTGCCCCAAAATTTAAACATTAAATCAGAATTACGTGAGAGGAAATTGTATAAGATAAAGTGAGATGACAAAATAGAAAGGAATCCTATATGTTCAAAATTTTCTTACATAAAAAAAAATTTACCCATGAAAAAGATGCCTCACATGACCCTAAATGTGACGCCCCCAAAATAGGTATACATCAACCATCTTGAGTCGCCAAATACATGGTACAAAATTCAAATACAACTTAATTATACAACAGTCGTGTAACATACAACAAAACATATGCTGTGAGTTTTAATACAAATATTGTCATCTAGACAATATCCACACTCAATTGAGTCCTCATTACAATTACTATCATACTATTTAACAGAATAGTGAGGACTACTAATGCTATCATCTGAACTGTCAATCCATTCTCCGACTCGTCCCAGTTATATTCTCATTTCCTGAAGAGAACAGTGAAAGAAAGGGTGAGCTCAACTAGCCCAGTAAGAAATATTATGACTAAGATAATGCAGAATAAATTATCATTAGTCTTCAACAATGTTAAACTGATAAAATACAATAGACATCAAGTTTAACTGCAGTATGGAACAAATAATCTATTAAAAGAGTCATGTAGAGAATAAAATCTACTATCTTTTATGATTTAAAAGTTTTCATCACTTTTATCATTTGAGACTCAACAATAAATAATCCACATCATCAAATCATCCTCGCATCTACTGAGCCGAGGATATTATTTAGTATCACGACCACGAATTATCCATCCACTTCTACGGGTTAAAGATAATCGTGTTTTCATCAACCATCTGATCATGCCATTAAACAATTCATCTTTGCTCCTTGGCAAGAGAATCCATTGCCATAATCATACCAAAAAGCATCCATTAATGCACTACGGGCCAATGAGGACTTTTTCCACATCATTTGTAATATTACGGTCATGATTATCTTGAATAATCCTCAATCATAATTATACCAAGTCCATCTATGCACTACAAACCACAGATGACTTTCAACAAAATATAAACACGAGGATGATGACAATGATATAAGAATTCAATAAAACAAGTTCAAGAATTAAATTATCCAGGAACTAATAATGTCCAAATTGTCAACATGATACTTCTTTGTAGATTAAAATTCAAGAATGCTCAAAAGAATATTTCCATGAGAAGATCTTTGGATGAAGCGCAAATATCGAGGATATTCCACTAATTTCATGGAGTATAAAGTCAAAACTTTAACCAACCGAGTATAATAAAGAATGGAATAACAAAAGAAATCACCGTGCATGCGGTACTTTGCATAGGCGGGTTATTCTAACGAATAATAATAAATAACGAAACCAGGTCGAGCGTAATACGCACCAAGCGTGATATTCCAACAGAATAATAAAGAATGGAATAACAACAGAAATCACCATGCATGCGGTACTTCGCATAGATAGGTTATTCCAACATAATAATAAATAATAGAACCAGGTCCGGCGTAAATGCACAGACAGGATATTCCGACAAAATAATAAATACGGAATAATAAATAATGGAACCAGGTCCGGCGTAAACGCACAGACAGGATATTCCGACAGAATAGTAATGAATGAAATAATAGAAGAATTTCACCATGTATGCGGTACTTCGCATAGACAGGTTATTCTAACATAATAATAAGGAATGGAATAACAGAAGAATTTTACCAAGTATTGGGTAGATCGCGTATACAGGTTATTCCAACAGAATAATAAAGAATGAAATAACAGAAGTTTTCTTCATGAATACGAAAGAAATAATACCCCTTACAGGTACAACAAATAATATTCCTTACGAGTACAACAAATAATATCCCTTACGAGTATAATAAATAATATCCCTTACCTTTGAAAGAATAGTACTCCGACTGGTAGGGCGAAGATATAATCGAAGAAAACTTGCACTACACTTAAAGCTTTCTTAAACTCCAAAGAAATACGCTCAAGATTATAGCAGAAGAATTCTCTCTATAGTTTCTCTCTCTAGAGTTTCAGTGAATTCGTAAGAAATAATGAAGGAATGAGCTTCTATTTATAGAAGAATGAACTGCATAGTAACTAATTTATGAACGGTCCATATTGATTTACTTTTAATCGGATGATCCAGATTTAAAGCAAAATCTTTTAAATAAAATATAACATATTCTATTTATAATCTAATAAAATGAATAACTTTATAAAAGTATTACATTTTTATATAAAAAGATTTTACTATGCAAAACACTATCACGAGCACTATGCAACACTATGCATAATAAAATATAATATATTCTATTTATAGAATAACTTTATAAAAGTATTCATTTTATATAAAAAGATTTTACTATGCAAAACACTATGCGTAATAGAATATAATATATTCTATTTGTAGAATAACTTTATAAAAGTATTATGTTTTATATAAAAAGCTTTTCTGTTTTATTACATTAATAATATCAATAAACCAAACTGAGTGACTTATCACGTAAGCATCAATAATCAATACCGTAAAGCTACTATGCAACCACGCCAGACATCGTCATTTTAACACCGAGTGTTTCAACAATGATATTAATCTGTAAAACTTCCGCCGTTATTTTCATAAAAATATTTTTGTCATTTTCTCAATCCGACAATAATTCCGTTGTGGGGTCCACCAATGATTGTGCCGTCGTACGAATATTTCCCGACACAAAGAATATTCCCCGACCAATCGAATATAATATAACAACTATAACATTATTTATAAATATTACCCACAACTATAACATTATATTAAATCCACACCATAATATTCAAATTTTTTTTTCGAGATATTTAAATCTTTATTTGTAAAATTTGGAATTTTATACTAAATATAACTGAAACAACCATATGTAACACTGAACCCTACATATGGCCCCCCAAAATGAACAATTTTTTATCAATAAACCACTTAAAAGGTATGAACCCATTTTTGGCATAAACACAAACATGTATCTTGCAATACATATACATAATATGTCCTATGTTTGCAAGACAAATATACATAGTCACGATTAATAATGCAAAATAAATAAGCAAATCATTAAAGTAAAAAGAATTAAAATAGTGCAAATAACATTGGTTTAATCTGCATTCACTTTGTTTATGTATCCATTGTCAAAATAAGAAGTTTGATGCTATTAATCTATAGATTAGAATCAAGTAAAAGAATATTACATTTGCAAATAGAAATGATAAAGAGGAGGAACATATATTAAGAAGTAAATCCAATGATTTAGTTTTTTGAAATTCTTATTTGACAACCATTTATTGGATAAACACATGGGCTCAGAACTAAAACTGATTTGAAATACACTTGATTGGTTCTAAAATTGATTCAATTGAATAAAAGGAATTTCTTGCTATGGTGTACTTTGTCATCTAAGATTCATGAGTGGACAATTAATTTTAAAATTAAACTTCAGATCAATACTAATAGTAAGCTAAAATAGCAATAAGAACAACAATTGATTACCCTGTAATCTCACCTTATTCAATTGATCGTCGTAGTCTATTTCATTAATTGGCCCTTACATTCGACAGCTACCACTCAAAACTGGAGTGATCTAGAAAGCAAACCAAATAACATCAATTACAGTGTCCAAAAGCATTAGCCAAATTCATTTACAAAACCATGTCTGCATTACATAGAAAAAAATATGATGCCACCTAAAGTACCTAGCATCCTAAGCATGATAACTTATAAGAAAAAACCACTGAAGTTATCCATCCACAATTTTTAAAAATCCAATAATAATAACTGTGCAAATAACAAAATTAATTACAGAAAAATGAAGTGCTCAATTATGGAAACATTAGGGGAAATTAAAATTAAAAGGATTGGAAACATAAATTACATGCCTCCAACTAAATCTAAACAACAGCCCTTCAACAAAATCCGTGACTCAATACAAAAAGATTTCCCCCTTTCTTACTCCTGTTTCGTCTTTTTGTTGATGAATTTCCTTTGCAAAGCTCTAATTCTTGTCGTGGTATGCTTCTTCCTTGGGTCCGATTCATCATTTGGGACTAATTCTTCTTCGTCGTTTGAACGAATTTGCTTCTTCATAGGGTCCGATTCATGATGTTCATCATAATGGGGCTGATGAATTTGAACCAACACGGAATGAATTTAGTTTTTACATTTGAATGTATGATTACAGATTTAGGGGAATATTAGGGGATTGTATTTAGGGCTCAGTTGTTATTTTAGACGTTTGAGTTTGTCAAGGGTATTTTTGTCAAGGGCAATATAGAGCATTAAATAGGATGGACAAGTGTTGAATTTGTAGAAAGACAGATGTCAATTTTGTCAGAAATACCCAATAAACCATTCATGATTAAGTTTAATTGACTAAGTTATTAATTGAAAATATAATACTTCCATAAAATTATATACAGGGACATTGATAGATCCTATTTTATTTTAGATAAATGTCCCATTAGTATGTTATTATGTACTTAATAGTTCATTTTCCTCCTAAAAAATAAAACTCTAACAGTGCCCATATTTGGCAACAAATAAATGATTTAAGGTTTTCACTTTTTTTGAACTAATATGACAAGTGAAAGCTAATAAAGAAAAACATCACAGATGCATGTTAGGTCTTCCCACTTGAATTATAAAATTGGACTTCATCACACTTCAATAAGGACAACAAACAGGGAAGAAAAAGTATCAAAGGCATATTATGGTTGTCTAACCATACCTTTTTCGATTTACCAAAGAGATTTGTACAATCACATAAGTAATAGTAGATCAAAAGGACACCAAATTCTGATATGCAGAAATGGGATGAAAGAAAGAAAGAGAGAGAGAGAGACAGAGAGAGTAGTGAACATCCTTAATCACAATTAACATATATATGATAATAAAAAAATAATAATAAGATGATACCACAATGTTAATCCCATTAAAATGCAACAACAATCAAAAGTAATAAAGATTTGAGATACTGATAGCAGGCAGACTACTCCCCTCGATGTTATTTTTTTTTGACTGGGAGGGGAGGAGATGAAAAATGTGGTGGAAAGGTCTCATTCTCAAAGCAAAGAATAATCTATTTTTTATTTGTTTTCCATTAAGCTATGTCTGACACAAGATTTGCATTTGTGAAACAGTTGCTACATGTCCAAAAAAACAAAACATAGACTAAGGCACAAGAAAATCAAAGGAGGGTGTGATATCTTCTGCTAGAAACTGAACAACTCTTTACCTGTAACCATATACTCGAGAGCTACATACCCATAGGTATACCTATTTTGACTCCATCATTAAATGGAAATGAAATGGCACCTAATACACCTAATTTTGAAATGTTACTCCAAATCACAAGAACACACAAGCACTTCAAGAACTGAAATTTCTATATATCAAGAATAAACAAATTAAAATAACAAATTTATACCAACATAATGAATTAAGAAGACTCAGTTCATAGTTAGTGTAATCAAATAAAACAGTAAGTCATTGGCAAGACTAAATAGTTCCCAGATTCCAAATTGAAAAATTAGAGCAACCAACAATTTTTACCTTTTTGGACTATTGTCTTAACAATGAAAAGTAGCTAACAAAAACTATTTTAGCAGTCAATGCACATTTACTCTCGATTCTTTTTTGTGGTACAATACAAGCGATTTCAACAAAAAATACTTCCCACAAAACCTTTTCCTTGAGACAAACATTAGAGTAGTCAAATTTGAAGAAAGAAAACTATGATTTCTAAAAGGGCATGAAAGTATATGATAATAGAAGTCTAAAGACTACATTTTTCACACAAATTGAAAAAAAAATATACATTATATCCAAAACATCATCTACATACTATTAAAACATAAATCCAAAGAAATCAATCAAAAAGACAGATGGGTTTATTTTTCTTACTTAGAAGAAGTCATAGCTATGTTTCATTGTCCTCGACAATGGACGAGATAATGCAATCGCTCCATTTCTACATTTCCTTTTAAGAAACTCGGAAATGTTTGTCGTTTTAGCTAATTTTGAGCCCCTGAACAACACCCCCGCCCCATAACAATCACAAATAAATTACCAAACAATCAAAAGAAAAAGGGACGAAACAGAGCAAGTAAGCAAATTTACCTTAATGGGCAAGTGGATGAATCACTGCATACTGCTACCACCGAAAGTAGATCGATCCAAAAATGAATCAAAAGCTTTGTCACCGCCGAAGAAAAAATCAGAGGGGAAAAGCCCTTTGGAATAGTAATACTCATTGTAGGGCTCCAATGAACTCATCAGACCCTGAATGCTGGAATATCCACACCACGACGAGATTAGAGAACTGGATAATCGAGCCCCACCAACACCACAGGCGGGTTGTGGTGTTTACAACCTCAGTTGTTTTTTTAGGTTTTTTACAACCTCATTTGTTTTTTAGACGAAGGAGTTTGTCAAAGGTATTTTTGTCAAGGGCTAAAAGGAGTATTTAATAGGATGGACATGTGTTAAATTTATAGAAGGACAGATGTCAAATTATTTTGTCATGTACTATGATTTAGTATATATAATAGATTTTAGAAAAATTGAAGGATAATGGAGATCGGAGGGATCCTCCTAATCCGATGAGTGATATTTAGCAAGATTTTTAGATCCCGATCCGTTATCTAACCGAAAAAGGTTTTGGGTAGATGGATAATTAGTTTAACTAATGGTCGAACCGTTATCGAATCAGTGATGTCATTAATATATAAAAATATATTATTAGTAATTAATAAAATTTAAAAAAATCTTATTTTTTATGAACTAAAACATAATAAAGTTAAATTACAATATTACTAAAAGTGGTTTATTTTAATATTAAAAAAAAATTAGTACAAAAAATATTAAAAAACTAATTAAAATCGGTTCATTGGGTCAACTTAACCGGTTTTAGTACCGGTGGTCAACCGATTCTACCGGATTTTGACCAAAGCTAAGTTAATGGTCCAAACCAGATCGAAATTCCGACCAATTTTAATTTTAACCAATTGAACCGATGGTCTGGTATGAATTTTAAGGATTTTAAAACCATGATATTTAGTAGTATACAAAAATAACTAATGTCCATATTCTGTTTGTTCAACTATATAGAATCTTAAGAATCAGGGCGGTAACATTGACAATTAACCCCTTGCTCTCACACAGAAAGTGGGAGTGGATTTTCACTACCTCTATGATCTATCCCCATATGATAAAGAATAATGCTAGATATATAAATTATTTTACAAATATTTTACAAATTGCTGATGTGTCATATTCCACCTCAGCATATTGTGTAGGGCCGAAGACTACATTGAAACAATTTGTTAATCAATACATTGAGATGGAGTATACCATATCAACAGTTTGTAAAATATTTGTAAAATAATTTGTGTCTGTAACAATACTCTTTCATTAGTTATTTTATTTGTTATAGTTCCGAGCTTCCGTAGGAAGTATAATGGATATAATAGTATTTTAAAATAAATACTTCCCCTTTCAGAGTTTTTATATACAAATTTTGCAAATATAATATACAGTCTATTTCCTAATGGCGACGAGTTTAGTAACGGCCGCATAGAATCTATAACAACATTTTTGTTATGGAAATAATATTTTTTGATGTAAATTTAACAATTTCCTTTTTATAACTACACTTCTATTTTGTTATAACCTCCCTATAGGAATAAAATTAATTTGGTCCCAACACTATGACTAAATAGAGATTTTACCTATCTTTATTCCAAAATTAGACATGCATTTTGACTATTTAAAATTCAAAATTGATATGAAGTTATTTAGTTTTAATACAACATATATAACAATTATAAACTAACTATAAAACACTATTAATTATTATCTTTGTTGCTTTTAAAATTTGAACGAATTTATATCAATTTAATTTGAGTTTAGAATTTCGCGAATTGAATTTAAAAAATTAAAATGTATATCTAATTTTAGATTGAATGTAGTATTAAATTCTTTAAAATTCATATCCTATACTACCTTGGTCATTACACAATACTTTTTATCTCTCCGTTTCTCTTCTAGCGGCTTGGCCTAATTCTTTTCACTAGTTCGACTTTAGAGAAAATTCGATATGTTGTAATTTTATTTTTTGTATAATTTCATAAATTTAGCAATTACTTTGAGATTTTTTATAATTACTTGCATTTTTTTTTGTAATTGCTAGAAGCTTGTGAATTTTTGTAACTAATAAAAATAAGTCTATCATACCATAATTTTAAGTAATGAAATTTCAAAAAATATTACTATAAATAATATTTAGGCATTATTTAGTTTTATAATTTATTTTATTATATTTTCATTTTTTACGGAAAATTAAATTTAACTTCACTTACTAAAGAGTCTGGATCCGCCCTTGATAATGCATCAGTCGAGAGTAGATCTTCTATCCTCAAATTTCGTGTCCCCCCACTTAAATTTTGACACATGTCATTTTATTTAATTTTAGAATTAATTAGTGTTAAGTAAGTGACTAAGTGTTAAAATTTAAGTGGAAGGACACAAGGGGACATAAAAATTGGGGACAGAGGACCTGCTCTCGCATGTGTGATGTAAAATTACACTAAAAAATTAAATACACATAATTATGGATCCACAAGGTCACCAATATCTAATTCATGAGTTGATTTTTGTGAGGTGAGATAAAAAGTTCAAATTTTCAGAAACTAAGCATTTAGGCATTAAGCACAGCAATCAAATTAATTTGGATGGGGAGAATGTACTGATTACGTTCGTAATTAGACAAATTGTGTAACGCCTAAATTGTCAATGATTCAAAAATAATTTCCTCACCCCTTCGACTTGTACAAGTACTTAAAATTGCCAAAATTAATTTAATTTAATTTTCTTAATTTCTCCCAATTGTTTTTGTTAATTAGAGAAAATAGGTTTTTTGTTATAAAAGAATATTAATATTAAGAACAAAGAAGATTAGAGAAAAGAGAGTATTCTTATAATATTTTTGTATATCACTCAATCACTTTACAATTGTCTTATTTATAGAAATAAGAACATCAATACTACTAGGAAGTTACAAAACTCAAGAGTCATAAGTTTTAATACTCAATGGACATTGGAGTTACATGTATCAAGACATCCATAATATTATGAATCTAGACATTTTATAACACTCCCCATTGGATGTCTATTGTATAGCTATACGCATTGAAAACTGCCTCATTAAAAACTTTACCAGGAAAAATCCAATGGAAAAAAATCTTGGTTAAGGGAAAAAGAGTGCAACGCTTATTAGCTCCCTCTCATGAATATATTCTTAAGTCCTTTAGCTATCGCATTCCAATATTGTGACGCAATCCTTCAAACGTTGCAGTTGGTAATGCTTTGGTGAACAAATCTGCTAGATTATCTTTTGAGGGAATTTGCTGAACATCAATGTCACCACACTTATCAGGTCATGTGTGAAAAAGAATTTCGGTGAGATGTGCTTTGTTCTATCTCCTTTGATGTATCCTCCTTTTAATTGAGCTATACATGCAACATTGTCTTCATACAGAAGGGATGGAGTTCTTTAGTAGCAATTTTCAAAGAATATGCCTCGTTAAAAACCTTACCAAATAAAACCCAGTGAAAAAATTTTTAGCGAAGGAAAAGAGTACAATATTCTTGTATAACTTCTAGTGCCTTGAGATTGCCTCATTAAAACCTTGCAAAGGAAAACCCAGTGGGAAAAAAAAATCTTAGCGAAGGAGAAAGAGTACAATCAACACATATCATTTTTACTCCCCTTCATAAGTACATAAAATTTTCATTGTTCATGGTAAAAATATCATTAAGTCGAAGCATGCCAATATTGTGCACCATCTTCTTCAAAATCATAGTTGGTAATGACTTAATGAATATATCAACCAAATTATCACATTATCATATATACTTGATATCAATATTGCCATTTTTTTGGGGCTCATGTGTATAAAATAATTTTGATGCAATATGCTTGGTTTTATCAGCCTTTGGATAAAATAATCTCAAATCAATAGTCTCACGTAAAATATGTTTAATTTCATTACAATGTCTTCGAGTTGGTGCATAACTATACATTGCTAGTAAGTTAACTGCAAATGCTATATCAGGTCATGTGAAATTTGCAAGATACATCAAAACATCAATTGCACTAAGATATGGTACTTCAGGACCAAGAGTTTCTTTATTATTTTCTTGTGGTCAAAACGGATCTTTCTTGATATCAAGTAACCAACCCATCATCGGAGTACTCAAAGGATTAACATTATCCATGTAAAGTTACTTCAGGACTTTTTCTGTGTATGTTGATTGATAAACAAGAATTCTATAGTTCAATTTGTAGGCCAAGACAAAAATTTGTCTTACCAATATCTTTTATCTCAAATTGTTATTTTTGTCGACTCTTCTAGAACAAGATCTTTCATCAATAAATACAGTAATAATAGCAAATCCATATTATGATCTTTTGATAAAAATGCATGCACAAATTGAATTATTCTCAAATCCTTCTTTCAAAAGATATCTACTCAGGCGATTATACCACAATATGCATCTGGATTGCTTTAACCCATATAAAGATCTTTGTAACTTAATAGAATACATACTTTGAGATGTAGAATTATATGCTTCAGGTATTTTATATCTTTCAGGGATTTTTATGTATATATGATCATTATCTAATAATCCATACATATATGTTGTAACAACATTCATTAATCGCATATCCAAATTTTCTTTTGCTACCAAGCTAATTAAAAATATGAATGTAATTGCGTCCATTACTGGAGCATATGTTTCTCCATAATTAATACCAGGTCTCTACAAGAAACCTTGTGCTACAAGTCGCGCTTTGTACCATATAATTTCATTTTTCTTATTTTCTACAAATACCCATTTGTATTCAACAGGCATCAGACCTTTAGGTGTTCGGACTACAGGTCCAAAAACTTCACGTTTACTTTGTGAATTTAGTTCTACTTAAATCGCCTCTTTTCACATTGGCCAAATATTTCTACATTCATCAACAATTTGTGGTTTATATTCATGATCATTACTTCTGGTAATATCAAGAATAACTTTATATAAAAATATGTTGTCAACAATAATTTTATTTCTATCCAATATATCCATCTCCTGTATATACATAATGTATCGAGATCTCGTTATTTTCAGGTACCTGATCCTCTTCAGGGGATAACTCTTCAAGAATTTTATTTACAAGAGATTTTTGTTCATAATTTTTGGATAGATCGATAAATTTTATAGAGTGTTTCATGGGTATAGCCTCTTTATAGGTTTCAACTTATTTTTCTTGTACTTTCTTCTTCTGGAGAATTTTATCTTTAACACCGATAGGTCTTCCACGCTTCAGGTGTGGCTTTGATTCATTTGTTACTATATAAACTGATTTTCCTATAGGGACTTCAATCCCTGCTAGAGTATTAACAGCTATGTGAGATATCACTATTTTCTTATTATCGGTGATTAATTCTGGTAATTGATTTGCAATTCATTGCAAATGAATTATCCTTTGAAATTCTAGTTCATATTGATTTGTATAAGGATCAAGATTAAATAACGTTAAAATATTCCAATTAATCTCCCGTCGTGCTTCATGCAATGATCTCACGTCGTGCTTCAGGCAACGACTTTTCTCCCCCTAATGGTGGGAAGACTATTAAAATAACAATCCTCAAAATATACCTTAAAAATATCACTCTGAATTCTTTCTTAAAAAGATCATGAACACTAAATAATAATAATTAAATGTGATAGTTTGGTAATTAATTTACTTTGATATAATCAACAGGTAAAGGAATCTTCTGGTTCTTTAAAAGATGTTCATGGAAGTTTTCAATAATTCAATGCATCATTATTGATCCTAGATGATCATGCCAAATCATAAAAATATTTGGATCTGAACACTTCTGGTGTATTGCACACTTCTAGTGTATTACTACATTTATTTTAGCTATTCTCATTTTAGTATAATATAACCCAGAAGAGAAAATATACAGTTTTTCTAATATGAGCTTCTGGCCCGATAATATTGAAGTAATATAAAGAAATGCTTCAATGCCTTCGTTATTGATTTCAATATAATAACTATTATAATGTATATCCTTAAAGCTGAGCAAATTTTTGCTTATCTCAGAAGAATATAAAGAATCATCAATACAAAATTTTGTGTCCTTTGACAACATTATAATCGCTCTTCGAGAGACTTTAATTAAATTTGATGAATAATCGCTCTTCCAGAGCCTTTAATTAAGTTTGATGAGCTTCTGGCCCATACAACTTCATATGTGCAAAATATAAATTTAACTTTATTACTTGAAACATAAATAAAACATATAATAAAAAATACTTATTATAATGAAATAAAAATAATTAATTGGTATGAACATTTCTATCAACATATCATTAAGGAAATCATAAATATCAAAATTAGTTATTTCCATTCCATTTGAAAGTCAAAATAAATCATGGGATCTTCAGGATCATTATGATCAATAAAATTTATTTCAATTTTATTTCCTTTTTTTTTATGGAGTCTTGGTACAAATCTACCAAATGTTTAGGAGTACGACGAGTACATTCCCTTTTCTATATTGATTGTTCTTTTCACGTCCACTACCACAACCACAACAATAATTTCCTCTATGATTATCAAATGAGGTTCCATTCACTTCAGGGAATGTAATAGAATCGATCGAGTGAGATTGTTGATTTTTTTTTAGCAAAAACTCATTATTTTATACAACCACTAGAAGACATAATATCACTTCTGGGAACATAGTTTCCTTTATCGCTTCAGGAAATATTTTGTGAACTTCCGCTCTCGATATTGCTACTGCAAGAGCATATTCGAGGCATGAAAATATAATAAATATTTTCTCTAACATGTTTTCATCAGTGTTTTTTTTTTCACATAATTTTAATAGTGAGATTATTTTTTAAAAAAAAATGTAGAACTGTTTTCAGTCAACACTTTTAAAATCTTGCAACTTCAAGTGCAACCAATTATAATGAGCTTTTGGGAGAATTACAATTTATTTTTATTTTTATTTATTTTTTATTTTTTTATTTTTTAGGGAGAATGAATCTAGACATTTTATAATATTTTTTATTTCCTTAATTATGTGACCCCCAACCCTAAGCTTGGCAGTGATATATTTAGGGGAGGGGGAGGGGGAATCTGTGGAGATTATAGTATTAATCGTAATAATACATTTGAGAAAAAAAATTATAAACTTGTTAATGATCATAGAGTTGCATGCTTTTACGTAATGAAATGTTACACATGCACTCGTTCTTCTAGTAACCTGAACCCCATGCAATGTGTAGCTAACTCAGTTGTGTCCAATTATACCACCACCACCACCTGCACCTCCCCCTATCCCACCTCCAATTCCACCACCTTTGCCAAAGCCTCCTCCAATACCGCCACCTTTGCCAAAGCCTCCTCCAATTCCTCCACCAACACCGCCACCTTTTCCTATACCTCCTCCAAAACCACCACCCTTGCCAAATCCTCCCTCGACACCACCGCCAACTCCACCACCTTTGCCAAAGCCGCTTCCACCACCGATGCCCCCACCTTTACCTATACCTCCTCCAATGCCACCACTCTTGCCAAATCCTCCACCAGCACCACCGCCAACTCCACCACCTTTTCTAAATCCTCCATCACCACCAGCTCAGCCGCCTTTTCCTATTCCGCCACCAACACGACCCCCTTTACCAACTCCACCACCTTTTCCAATTCCTCCACCAACACCACCACCCTTACCGATTCCTCCACCAGCTCCACCGCCTTTTCCAATTCCTCCACCAACACCACCGCCAACTCCACCACCAACACCACCACCCTTACCGATTCCTCCACCGGCACCACTGCCCTTGCCATATCCTCCACCGACACCACCACCAACTCCTCCTCCTCCCCCAACGCCACCGCCTTTTCCAACCCCTCCACCTACACCACCACCAACTCCTCCACCTTTTCCTATACCACCACCAATTCCACAACCTTTTCCAATGCCACCACCAATACCACTGCCTTTTCCAATTCCTCCACCAATTCCACCGCCTTTTCCAATGCCACCACCAATACCACTGCCTTTTCCAATTCCTCCATCAATTCCACCGCCATTTCCAATTCCTCCCCCAATGCCATCGCCCTTTCCAATGCCACCACCAATGCTGTGTCCACCATCTAACCCACCTCCACCACCAGCACTAACTCCTAACCCCCCACCTCCGCCTGCTCCACCACCAAAACCGCCACCAGCCCCACCACCATACCCGCCACCACCTCCAAATCCGCCGCCGCCGCCGCCACCACCACCACCTCCAAATCCCCCACCAGCTCCGCCCCCAAACCCGCCTCCAAATCCACACCCACTGCCTGCTCCGCCACCAAACCCTCCACCAAATCCACCTCCCTTACCAACACTCAAAAACTTCTCCTCCTCCTGATCAACAACATTTCTAGCAACAACCACACTCACAACAAGAACATGAAAACAAATTAGCAACGATAAGACACCCGCTCTCATTTCGCCACGTCTCATCTTCAACTTCAACTTCAAGAAACAACTTAATGCCTTGAAGTTTGTGAACTTGACACAGATCTTTGCATTAACAGAACTAGCTAGGGTTTATATAACAAGTCTAAAATGTCAAATGCCATAGTAAATGCATTAATATTCACAACAACAAACTACTTCTCTCCACATTTATAATTAATGAATGCTAAATTTAAAACTACTACTACTATTCTTTCTTTCTGATCACACCCATTTGCTCTCACATGGCTGTTATATCCTTTTCCTGGCCGTTGTCCACTGGTAGCTACATATATAGTCTTAAATACATACACAAATATATATGCATTAATTGTAATGAAAAATGGTGTTTAATTACATAACACAAACATATACTACTATATGGGTGTGGTGTGATTGTATAACACTGGTTTCCACTTTTTTGGTGTGAATTGAAGTATAATGAGCTTGATTTGTCCTATAAAAATTACTCCCTTCTTTTTATTTTTCTTTTTATAAAGTGAAATTTGTTCATTTTTATTTATTTATTTTTAGATTTAAAAAAGTATTAATAACTTAGTTCACCACATTATCCCTAAATTAAATTTTAATTTGTTTATATTTCATATTTTTTAATAAATTTTGAAGGATAATATTGAAATTTTGTACACATTTTAATCCAGACAAAACATACTTCTATGCGAAAAGGAAAATTAAATGATTTATATGATAAATTTTTAACAATACTTATTACTCTAACAACAACAATAATATTTTGGCATAATCAACAATCTTTAAAAAGTTAAAGAATGAGACTTTTTTGTAAAAAAGGAAAGAGATATAAATTAATAGTCTTAATTTGATTTTACTCTGTATGCAGCTAAAATTAAGAACTAGCATGTCCACAATATATATTCTAGGCTAAATACAGTTTACTACATGAAGTATCATTATATTTATGATTAGAACTTCAAAGAATTTGGGCTTATATTTTATTACATCAAGTGTTTAATTTGATACTCCCTCGGTTCCATATTAAGTGTCGCTTTAGAGAAAAAAACTGATTCCTAATTAAATATCGTTTGCAAAATTTTAGGAGAAATTTTCTCATATTTTCCTGATTTACCCCTAAATATCTCTCTTTTCAAGTGCAACACTCCTATTTAATTTCAACTTTTTCTTTCTCAATTTTTTCCCAATTACGTTCCCAATTTTTTCTTTTTTCTCAGAATTTTAAAGGTCGCTCAGAATTCTAATGATGGATTCTTTAAATCATCTCTCTTCATCTATGTTTTATACAAAAACTCCATGGTAAAGAACAATTCTATGACAGTGAGAAAAATAAATTTTCTTTTGATCTAAATGAGGAATCAAACAATGACTTTGAGAAGGTTGTACAAGATTTTAATTTAAATTTGCCGGCGGATACTGGAATTGATTTGAACACGGTTCCAGATGATGAAGGAGAGATTTCCATGGAAGAAAAGTTGCAACAAATTATTTTTGAGATGCTAAGAATTTTTCTACAAAATTTTATCAACTCTTACTTTTCATGTTCAAAATTTTCTGATGTAAAAGTTTGTTTTTTTGGAGAATGAAGGTAGGATTGCCGGATGATGAGGGATATTAAATTTACTTTGTTTAAGTTAGAAAAATTTCATGGAGAAGAGCAAAGGTTGCATGGTGGAGTTGATGACAAATGAATTCTTAGTGACTACTCCTACAAAAAATAAAAATAGAAAAAGGATAATTTAATAATTTGATTTTAATTTTACACTTTATAATGGAGGATAATTACTTTTCTTAAAATGTGAGATTTGGCCTCCAACGACACTTAATATGAAACTGAGGGAGTATAATTTAGCCCCCAATTTCAGAATTCGGTCAAAATTGGTCGTCTAAGAATCCGTTCGGGTCTTGTGTATTTAATACAACTTGACCATATATAAATATACAGTTTAACTTTTTTTTTAAAAGTAACTAATACCATAGAAATACAGTATAAAACTATAACTAATACCACCTCTCTTCTCTCTCTAAAAATTAAAGGAACAAAACATCAAACCTCAATACTTGAACAAATATTAACACATAAAATTTCAGATTTATTCATGTTATCAAATTTATTAAAAAAAATATATGCTAAATTAAAGATCCAAAAAGAGAATGAAAGAGAATTTTCATCTCTATTTCATAGACCTGCTTTCTCTAATCCAAAAAAAATTCACAAATTGATGTTCAAAATCATCATCTCCAACTCATTCACATAAACTCCCTCCATTCTTAAATAAGTGTCGTTTAAGGTTTTTAGACATTGATTAAAAAAGTCATTTAATACTATTATTTAATAATTAAAATTTTATCACTACCCCTTTATGGGAAGTTGAAAACTATTAATAGTAAGGGTGAGAATTTTTTGGAACAATGAGAGAAGGTAGGGGTGATATAGGAAAGTAAATAATTTATTCTCCTTGAAAGTTGTAAACGACAAATAAATTGAAACAAATTTTTTCTTCTAAAACATCACTTATTTAGGAATGGAGGGATCGTAGTATTATCCCCTACAAACATTCATGAATTCCAGGAGTCTCAAACCAAAAATTTCAACTCATTCACCATCTTCAATTTTTTTTTCTTCATAAAACCTCAAATTTTCAAAATGAAATTAAACCCATAAATTGAAAGCTCAAAACACCCAGATTCAGAATCATCAAATCAATAAACAAATTAAAAAAAAGGATAGAAGAAAAAGAAGGAAAACACATTTATCGCCTTAACCGTCGGCTAGATCTACAAAATTATTGTCAAGCTCTATTTTCGTGAGCTGCGATGCTGCATTCACGTCTCTGCTATTGTACCAGATCATTGACAACTCCTTCGTAGAAATATATGTACATATGTATTTGTATAGCAGATGGTGAAACGATTTGGTATGCCTAGATCGATCCTTTGGAAAAGTATTTTTTTTTGTTTACAATTTTTGATTACTTAAGATGGTGAATTGAAGTAAAATATCATGATGGCTTTCGATTTGCCTTTAGGATGAAGAAATACCCCAAAATTTGGGATTGTTCACTTGATTTAGGTTGTTACAAATTGAGATTTTCTAATTTTATATAATATGTTAGATTATGCTATTTTACTATATTAACCGTTTTAAAATAAAATTATGGTCATTTTATTTGACTAACTATTTTATTTTGATTAAGTGATGGGTTTAATCAATTCATTTGACATTAATCAATTGTGTTAGTTTTTTATATATTTTTGTTTGAGTTAAATAGGTATGAAGGATTAAATATATGTATGTTATTAATTGTTTACAAAAAAGGAGATTTTTTAAAAGTTCGGTGGGTTATTCCATAAAAGGTATCAAGTACAATGGGATAAATATTAATTTTGCCAAATATAATTTGTATGTTTAAAAGTTTATTGATTTTTTTTGGTAATTAAGCCTTTTTTCAATTTTAATTAAAATAAAAAATTGTATTTAATAATCTTTGTATTAATATTTAATTTTAATAATTTAACATATAATAATTAATTATAAAAATTTATACAGATTTAATAAGTTAAAATAAGTATTTATACAAATTTAATAAGCTGTCAAATCGTAGTCTATATGGTTAAATCTTACACAGAAACCTGACTGGATGAAAAATTAGGTATTCCGACTAATTTTGGTTGGATTATAAAATTACGGGCTATATTGTATGCAATTAGATACTTAATGTAGTGTGGGCAAGGAAATCGCACCTTGCTAGTTAGGGTTTCGTATTGGTTGAGGAGGAGAGAAATCCACGAAGAGCATGGAATTGGTTGATTGATTGAAAAGGGGAGAAGAACAGGTGGGTGATTACTCCAACAACACGTGCCAGACCTCCTAGAATCTGAGAACCGTGTCAGGGTTAATGGGATTACAAGAGCCTTTTTCTGAGTCCTTCGAGTTTGAGAGAGAGTGTCCAAACCCTTTAGTGCTTTTAGGTAGAATATCCAAGCTTTAAATCACCAAAAGAGTTCCCCCTCTTCCTAGAATGGAAGGGGTATTTATAGAGTTTCCTGAAATTAAGTAGTCACATGTTAGGCACAAGTTTTTTAGGAAAATTCCAAAAATATCCTTTAGTCATTAGAATAATATTGCCCATATTGTCCTGTCCTTCTAGCCACCAATCTAATCCTTCAATCAATTCTCAAAATGAGCCGCCTCCATGAGTCTTCTACCTCGGAAAACGTGGAGGCTTTTTCCGGGTCTAGCACATTTATTTTTGACTTTTTTATCTTCATTCGATTAGGTTATGCGAACCCTAATTTGCATATTTAATGAGGTCGTGGAAACTTAATTGTGCATTTAATTCAATTAGGTCATGTGAGCCCTAATTTTGCACTTGGGCCCACATATGCCCCCTACGCGAGAGTCACATTCCCAAATAGACAATCGTGCAAGAATACTTCACTTTGAACGATTTTGCGAGACTTCACTTTACATGTCTTGAAGACAATTGTCCTAGTAGAGGGAACTGCTTGGGAGCCAAACCCCTAGGGTTAAACCCTAGTGAGGTAAATCATAGCAGGGCTCATCTTTGGACATATTGGAAAATCCTCCTAAAATCTTTCCATAATTTGCCCAAGATTTGTTTCCTTTTTCTGAAAATTAAAAACATGAAAGATCATCAAATATCACCAAATAAAAATCTTTATTTTGATACACCAAATCTTTTCTTTTTTATTAATTTTTATTTTGGAAATCAAATCTTAATTTTATTTTTGAAATAAAATCAAATCTTAATTTTATTTTTGAAATAAAATCAAATCTTAATTTTATTTTGGAAATAAAATCAAATCTTAATTTTTTCTGGAAATAAAATGAAATCTTACTTTATTATTTTTTTTTTCAAAAAATAAAATCTTTACTTATCTTATTTTGGAGAAGTAAGGAGTCGATATTCGTCCCAAGCAGTTGATTGGTAGAGCAACAAGACCTCGAAGGTATAAATGAACAACCCCTAGTTGTCTGAACCCTATAGGCGTTTTTTTTACGAATGAATGGAACAACCCCTAGGTGGTCGAATCCTACATGGTCGAACCCTATAGAGATTATTTTAAGGGATGAAAAGAACAACCCCTAGGTGGCCGATCGAAGCCTACATGGCCAAACCCTAGGGGACCGAAGCCTACATGGCCGAACCCTATAGAGAATTTTATTTTTATTTTTTCTAAGGGATGAAAGGAACAACCAAGGAGGCCCCGTTTCTCAATGATTGGGGAAGGGCTCTCCTCTTTTGGTGTTTTTGACGTCTTTTGGGAGCGAGTTCAGACTTAATTATGACCGTACAACTCTTCCTTCGCCAGAGAAGAAAGGCTTGTTTTTATATGCAGTGGCTTTTGGAGGTTGGGATGACTTTCCTCATTCCTATTGCATTCCCCGCATATGCATAGAGAAACAAGAATACCCTTTCAGTCCCTTTCGCTTCTTATCTGATTCATCTGGTCGCCTTCAAGGATGGCAGGATTGAACCGACGAGATCCTTGGAAACACTGATTACGTGGATATACTCAAGAGTGCAGGCATCTTTTGTTGTGTTCAACTATGCAGAGACCTACGTATCCAACATGATCATAACGCCCTTACTATATTGATCTCACGATGGTGCTCCTCTAATTGCACATTCATCACTGCCTGGGGGGGGGGGAATACACCTCTATGCTGGAGGATGTCTATACCATCTACCAGTAAGAATTTTGACCCCTGCGCGTGAGTCATGCCTTTGGTGAGATGATCGCGTAAAATATTTTAATTATTGAAGTCTTGATTCCAGTTTCTAAACACTTCGTGGGGCTTGATGTTTTGCAAGACTCAAAAATGAAAGTCCTAGGAGAGGGAACCTCTAGGGGAGAAAACCCTAGAAGGGCGAGCCTTAGAGGAGCTCTCATGGGATCTTTTGAAAATCTTTGATCTAATCCCATTGAGCTCTTTTGCGAGTATCGCAAATGGGGAAGCCGGTATGGAGTCTTCTTCACCACATGATGATTATGTCAGTCTTGATGCTAGGGATTCTTTTCTGATGTAAGCTCGGATGACCTACTGTGGGTGATGCAGCGCTCTTTTCATGCCTTTTTACAACTTCTCCAAATGACAGTTTTGAGACTCCTACTTCTTTGAGACGGAATCCTTCTGAGACTATTGCTGATGTTCATCCTCCCAAGGAGGATTCCGCCGAGTTGGTGATTGCTCGGGAGGGTATTGTGGATAGTACTTTGGGTGGGTTGAATGACCTTCCATCTTTCGTGACACCTCCTAACTCTCCTTGGACATGTCTCCCCTCCATGCTAAGTTGGATTTCTTTATTTTCAATCATCATGTTGTTGCACTTCGTTCGGAAATCACTTCACGTCACCATGAGAATGACTTACTTTATGTAGAGCTTTAAGAGCTTCAAGATGCCATAGATAAATTGAAGACCAAGCTTTTGGGAAATTGAGTTAGCTACCTAAGACTTTGAAGGCCTGATAGCCTTGAAGACCTGATAGCCTCGAAGGCCTGATAGCATTGAAAGCCTGACAGCCTTGATGGCCTGATAGCCTCGAAGGCCTGATAACATTGAAGGCCTGATAGCCTTGAAGACCTGATAGCCTCGAAGGCGATAGCATTGATGGCTTGATAGCCTTGAAGGCCAGATAGCATTGAAGGCCTGATAGCCTTGAAAACCAAGCTTTAGCTATTCCCCTCTTTTCAGTTCGACAGGTCATAGCCATTAGATTATGAACTTTCATAGTTTTTTCTATTTCCTGTATCAGAAAATTCATGTACATATATTTCATTCAACAAATTATAGTTTCTTTAACCTTGTTGATTGCTTTTAATTTGAATGATTCCTTAAAACTCAATATTTATCATTGAATCTCAAGTTATTCAAATTAATACTCCAAGACAACAATATGTATTATAAACAAACAAACATGAATTTTGTCAAAAACATGTATATATATTTTCCACAAACCAACACTTGAATTCATATATTTTTTAAAAAATCAAAAAAACATTCAAGTATAAGTGAAAGTTTATCAATTCATTGATAATCAAATTGCTTTTAATGAAAAGCATAACGTTTCATATAATAAATCTTACTTTTGTCGAAGAAAGCATAATGTTTGCCACTTTTAGAGATAAAGTGTAACTTTCTTGCTTTTGTCGAAGAAAGCATAACGTTCACCACTTTTAAAGATAAAGTGTAACTTTTTTTTTTCGGGGTTGAGGACTTATACTCAGGTGCCTCAATTACTTTTGAAGTTAAAAGTATAACTTATGAGGACTTATAGTCAAGTGCCTCAATTACTTTTGAAGTTAAAAGTATAACTTTTTGGGTCTAAGGACTTATAGTCAGGTGCCTCATTCACCATTCACTTTTGATGATAAAGTGTAACACTCGGGTGCCTCGTCACTTGGGTCATTCAATTTCTTGGAAAGTGCAGTTTACGAGGACTTGAAATCGGGTGCCTCGTCACTTGGGTCATCCAATTTTTTGGCAAGTGCAGTCTACGAGGACTTGACCACCATTTAGAGTGGACCACCATCTTGGGTGGATTTTTTTTTAATTCGTCAATTCTTGTGCCTCCTCCCTTAGTCATCCAATTACTTGGCAAGGGATACTCCTGAGGACTTAAACCACCATTTTTGGTGGACCACCATCTTGGGTGGATTTTTAATTCATCTGTAGTTCAGAGTTCTTTCGATGGTAGAGCCAGTATTTGAGTTCTTGACTTCCGGGACTGCACCATGGGTGATAATGTTGCACATTTCTTCTCCTAGTTCAATCTCCCCGGCCGCTAGCTTCTCATGGTATATCCTCCGGAGACTGTAACAGTCCATATTGGAATGCCCTACGTATTGGTGGTATACACAGAAGTGTGATCTTCTTTTCATCTCTTTCGTCACAACCAACCGGGGCCTTGGAGGTTTCACCACTCCGTGCTCGACCCATTGTTCGTATAGGCTCTTGAATGCTTTCTCGCTGCATGTGATAGCCTCTAGAACTAGCATTCTGGTATACTTGTCCCCATGTTTTTCTCTGCTTCGCTCAAATTTCTCATTATTCTTCCTCTTGCCCCCTTGTGGTTTTGACTGAGAATCTGCCAAAGCCACAATTACTGTCCTCTTGTTCTTCCATGTAACCATCGCATGGCTGGTGGGAAATGTCATAGTTCCTCCCAAGTCTTGTGCAAAAGATGAGAGGGTCGCAAATGAATCACAAGCCTTGGTAATGAGGTGGTGCTTGAAGGCGTCTAAAGCACCATTGTTGCATATGCTAACCAAGTTCTTTTTTTCAATTGGCTCTGCACACTTCTGTGCTTGGGACCTGAACCTATCCACATAATCTGACAGCTCCTCGTTTGGCTTCTGCTTAAATCACATGAGCTCTACGATGATTACTTGTTTGTGCAAATAGAAAAATTTCTTAAAAAATTACAGTTTTAGATCATCCCAATCATGGACTGATCCCTTCTCCAAGTTGTAGTACCAACTGAAGGCATTATCCGTCAAAGTCTTGTTGAATTCCCTCATTAACAAATTGTGATTGTTCATTTCATCATTTTCATTTCATCATATCCTAACCATGGAGACATCGACTCCACGAACCTGGCAATGTGTTTCCTGGCATTTCCTTTCTCTCAATTATATTTTGGAAATTTCGGGGGATGCTCGATATACCCTGTCGGGTAAGGTTGTCTCCGAATATGTGACGGGTAGGGTGGAGTAAAGTCTAACTCTGAAGGTTGGGATGTCTGCCTATGAAGTTGATTGATCACATCGATCATATCATCCTTTGTCACATATTGGCTCGTGGTATGGACTCTCTGTGGTGTTATGTTGTATGGTTGCATTGGCATTGTGTATGGTACAAAAATTGGTTGATGTACACTAGGATCATATAAATTTTGTATCGGTTGTGCTTGTGGGCTGGTTTGTTGGACGAGGCTTGGGATGGTTGGTATCTGCACTTGTGAAAATACGGGGATAGTGGTCGGAATGATGTTTGTCTGAGGCTGGCTGACTTCTGGTCTGGGTTGTGGCACGTCACCACTATTATGAGGTTCCAAGTGGATGATTGGAACAGACTGATTCTCCGTTAATGGAGGTGCAGTCTGATTCTCCTTATTGTTGTTATCGTTGTTGTCCTCCACTCATGCATGTTCTCCTTGTGAATTGTCTGGAACATGGTCTTGAAAGTGGGAATCTGCATCAACTGCTGGCGAAAATTTCCCATTTCCTTTTGTTTCCTCTGCATCTCCAGCATTATAGCCATCATCATCCGTTGTCCTTCCTGTGCTTCCTTCAACGCCTTGAGCATCTCCAGTTGCATAATATTTGCCTGCTCTCCACTTTCTTCCTCGCCTTGCCTTCCCGCGCCTGTCTATCTGACATTTGTTAGTTGTTGATCAGCCATGTATGGTGATGTTGAACTCCCTTCCGAAGCGTCTTCAATAATTGGTTGGTCAAAATCCAGATTTGCACCTTGGAAAGCTTGAGTTATTTGCCTTGGAACTGGATCTGGTGATGTAATGCTATTTATTGGTGAAGTGGCTCTTCCTGTAGTTCTCTCACTTCGAGTTGTGGGCATACCCTTCACGAATTCTACACCTCCCCAATAGAGTCACCAAAGAAATATGGGCAAGGAAATCACACCTTGCTAGTTAGGGTTTCGTATTGGCTGAGGAGGAGAGAAATCCACGAAGAGCACGAAATTGGTTGATTGATTGAAGTGAGGAGAAGAACAGGTGGGCGATTACTCCAACGACACGTGGCAGACCTCCTAGAATCTGGGAATCGTGTTAGGGTTATTGGGATTACAAGAGTCTTTTTCTTGAGTCCTTCGAGTTGAGAGAGAGTGTCCAAACCCTTTAGTGCTTTTAGGTGGAATATCCAAGCCTTAAGTCACCAAAAGAGTTCCCCCTCTTCCTAGAATAGAAGGGGTATTTATAGAATTTCCTGTAATTAATTAGTCACATGTTAGGTGCAAAAACCCCAAATTTTACGAATAAAGATTTAATTTTCTCGAAATATTTTTTTGAATATTATGGTATGGATTTGAGATAATGTTATGGTTGTGGGTAGTATTTATAAATTTTGCAAAGTATGCAAGTTGTTATATAATATTCGATTGGTCGGGGAATATTCTTTTTGTCGGGGAATATCCGTACGACGGTACAATCATTGGTGGACCCCACAACAGAATTATTGTCGGATTAAGAAAACGACAAAAAATATTTTATGAAAATAACAGCAGAAGTTTTACCGTTAAAACTGTTGAACTACTCGGTAGTAAAAGTAGAGTAATACGCGTGGTTGCATAGTAGCACACGGTATTGATTATTGATCTTACACGTGAAGTCACTTAGTTTTGTTCAATTATTGCTTTCAAAGATGGCTTGTTGTATAGTATCTCATTTTAATTGATTCAATTATTGTCGATATTTTGTATATTATTAAATCAATAATTGAGACAACGAAGTTATTAATATTATTATTTGCAATATTAATAACGATGTCTAGAAGTTCTACCAAGGAGAGGTTTGGTCACCTAACTGCGCACCAATAGGAAGAAATCCTTATTGGATAGCCCCTCTTTCCTAGGAACGACCTGGTCGATTAATATTGTGAATTATAATAATGATGATAAATGTTGTTAAATATATTGAGGTGTCTTTTTATGAAGTCACGGAAGTTTATATATATATATATATTGTTTTATTAGTATTATTAATGTAATAAAACAAAAAAACTTTTTATATAAAACAGAATACTTTTATAAAGTTATTTGTTTTATTAGATATAATTAGAATATAATATATTTTATTATGCATAGTATTTTGCATAGTAAAATCTTTTATATAAAAGCAGAATACTTTTATAAAGTTATTTGTTTTATTAGACAATAATTAGAATATAATATATTTTATTATGCATAGTATTTGCATAGTACACATATAGTATTTGCGTAGTAAAATCTTTTTATATAAAACAAAATACTTTTATAAAGTTATTTATTTTATTAGACAATAATTAGAATATAATATATTTTATTGTGCGTAGTGTAAGACCCCAAATTATTAATAAATGATATTTAATTTTCTATTTTATTATTTTGAAATAGTAAGGGTTGATTTGATTAATGTGGATAGTTAGGGGTAAAATACGCAAAATATTTCAAAATAAGCAAGTGGTTATAAAATATTCATTGTTGTTTGAAAATATTCGTTTGGTCGTGGAATATTCTTCTTTGTCGGGGAATATTAAATGCGACAGTATGATCTTTATGGGCCCCGTAATGAAAAGCGATTGGATGAAGAAAGCGACAAAATATAAGTTGTTTAAAAATAACGGTAGTTAGTTATTCACAGATTAATCTTGTTAAAATACTCGGTGGTTAAAACACAAGAGTACACGGTATTGCACCAATTATTGATTCTTACGTAAGAAGGCACTACTTTCGATAATGGTTACGATAATTCTTATTCGATATTTTATTGATTTAATAATTCTTTGCGTTGATATTTTATATTGCTTTGTTTCAATAATTGTCATTACTCGAGATTTTTCATTATCGAAGCAATAATTCATATTATCTGAATAATATTATTAGATAACATTATTGGCAATGTCTAGAAAGTTACATCTAAGGAGAGGTTTGGTCACCTAATTGCATGTAGAAGTAAGGAGAAATTCTTATTAAAAGCCCCTCTTTCACGGAACCGCACGGTTGTCAATATTGTGATTACGTAATATTATTTGTGAATAATTAATTATTGATTCATATGATGAGAAAAATATTGATTTTTATGTGGATATAGATGGAAAAAATTTTTAATGTGACAATTGTTGAAAATTAATATTTTATCTTTTTCTGATAAAATAATTCATTTAAATATATTATTTTAATAATATATTAACGGTGATATTTTTATAATGAATGTGGGATATATGAGTATATGAGGAGGAAGAGTATTTTTGTGGCATTAAATGTTTAACACATATTTTGTGTGTTGGTGGACACAATTATTGACCGAAATTTGATTATAGCCTGTAAAATCGACCGTTTATAGATTTCGGTCAATTTCTGTTTGGAATTTGGAAAAACTTTCTTCTGTAAAGTTGTAGAGAATTGAATTTCCTATAAAAATTCGTGAGATTTGAATTTTCTGACAAAAGGGCTATTTATTATGAATTATTGAAGTTCCGAAGCTCCGAAATAATTAATTTTTGGAAGTTTAAAATATTTTTAATATGAAAAACGTTTTTGGTGATTTGAGTGTGGGTCTTGCATGTGTTTTAATAGCTGAATTCAGATTCTTGGTACGTAGGAAGTTGTAGAAATAATAATAATATTATTATATTAAATTTTCTACTTTGGTGTTAAAGCATTTTCCTATAAATAGGGTCTTTAGGTTAGAATTGAAAATCACACCGAAACTGAAGTTTTCTCTCTATATTATCGGCGTATTCTTGTGAGTATTTTGAGTATACTTTGAGTATTGCTATATGATCTGAAGTTCAAGTCATAGCCTATATCCAGGTGTTTAATTTAAAATCTTGATCTTTCGAGGTAAGGGATGTTATTTTCTTCTCGAATGATATTATTTCTTCAATATCATTATGTTGAAATATTGGTTGAAACTTTTTATCAAATTTGGAACTTTTTCATGCTCAGAGTTACTATTCATGAGTTACTTATTCACGATTCTTATTCATGAGTTACTATTCACGATTCTTATTCATGAGTACTATTCACGATGCGTGAAGATGTTTTTTTGTGAAATTTCTAACTTTTGGTGTCTGAGTTACTATTCACGTGATATCGGCACTATTCACGTATCACGACCTACACTATTTACGAATCTGGCACTATTAATCGAAAATGAAAATTTTCCTTTTAAGTCAAAATATCTATTCTCGGATACTAGCTTTGATTGTATCCATGTTTTGATCATTCTTGAATTTTACACCACTATGATTATTTTTGAGGTATTGTTGGACATGGATAAAACAAAGTACGAATCCTTAATCCTTAATCCTTGTCATTTTGTTTCACAGGATTCGTTTCTTTAAAAATATTTTTCATCATCCTCAGTCTTAAATGATGATATAATTGATTATCTTTGGCCGATGAGTGCAAAGATGAATGATTTCGATGAATATCTTTGGCCCGTAGTGCAAAGATGAGCAGTGTTTAGATGAACATGACCAATCGATGAATATCTTTGGCACATGTGCAAAGATGAATATTTGATTCGGATGTATATTAATTGATGTTACAGGGGATAAAAGATGAGCGATGAACTTTTAAATTCATATATAGAAGATAGTAGTTTGCATTCTCTACTTAACTCTTCTAATGAATTATTATTTCATTGCTAAATATTGATTTAAAACTTGTTGTCTATTGTATTCTATTAGATTTTTCCCTATTGAAGACTAACGATAATTTGTTGTATATTATCTTAGTCATAATATTCTTTACTGGGCTAGTTGAGCTCACCCTTTTCCTTGTTGTTCCATTTTTCTTCTCGGGGAGGCGAGAATGTAGCGAGTACTAGTCGGGGTATGGAATGAAGGTTCTAGAGAGAGTTGTTTAGTAGTCCTCACCATTTTTGTAAAATAATGTATCAATAATTATGATGGGGATTTATTTGCGTGTGGATATTGTCTAGATGGCAATATCTGTATTTAAACTCACAGTTTATATGTTGTAATAATAAAGTTGTAGTTGTTTCTGTACCATGTATTGACAACTCAGAATGGGTGATGTATACCTATTTTGGGGGCGTCACACATAGTGTTTGCATAGTACCTGCATAGTGTTTGCATAGTAAAATCTTTTTATATAAAACAGAATACTTTTATAAAGTTAATTATTTTATTAGATTTTAAATAATATATATATATATATTATATTATATTTTATTGTATAGTATCCTTTCTATTTTCCTATAAATAGGATGTTTAGTTAGAATTGAAATCACACCAGAAATTGGAGAATTCTCTTACATAATCTTGGCGTATTTCTTTAGAGTTTAAGAAAGCTTTGAGCGTAGTCTGAAGTTTTCTTCAAGTATATCCCTCCCCAACCCGTCGAGTACTCTTCTTTATAAGGTAAGGGATATTATTTGTTGTACTCGTAAGGGGTATTATTTATTTCGTATTCATGATGAAAACTTCAGTTATTCCATTCCTTATTATTACATTGGAATAACTTTGTCTATTCAAGTACCGCATACATAGTGAAATTCTTACATTATTCCATTCTTTATTATTATGTTGGAATAACTTTGCTGTCTGATAATCGCATACATGGTGAAATTCTTACATTATTCCATTCTTTATCATTACATTTGGAATATCCCGTCATACGTGCATTTACGCATGACTGGTTCCATTATTTATTATTCTGTTGAAATAACTCATTGTCTATGCGATCTATCGCATGCATGGTGATTTACATTGTTATTCCATTCTTTATTATTACATTGGAATATCACATCGATTGCAAATTTTGCCTTACCTGGTTCCGTTCTTTATTATTATGTTGAAATATCTTGTCTATGCGTTTACGCATGACCTGGTTCCATTATTTATTATTCTGTTAAGAATAACCTGTCTGTGCGATCTATCGCATGCATGGTGAATCCTTCTGTTATTCCATTCTTTATTATTACGCTGGAATAACTCATGCGTGTGGATTACCACATGCATGGTGAATGATCCTTTGTATTCATTTCTTATTAAATTATGGAAATGATCCGGTTACGTGATTTCTTTGCGTGGCGCGTAAAATCCATTTGTAGTTTCATATATTCTATTATACACGGATTGTTAAAGCTTTGGCTTCTATATTCCTTAAAATTAGTGGAATATCCTGGATATTTGCGCTTCATCCAGTATCTTTTCGTGGAAATATTCTTCTGAGCATTCTTGAATTTTTCTCCTGGCGATTATCGTGTTGACAATTTGGACATTATTGAGTTCAGGATAAATTAACTTATAAATCTTTAAAATTTATTCTTGAACTTGTTTTATTGAATTATTATGTCATTGTCATGATTAGTTATGTTGGTTATTATGTGAACACATGAAAGTTTCTTAGAAATCACAAAGGGTTGAAAAATAGATTTTGGTGAAAATGGAATATGAAATTCAATTGACCATATCTCCTATTATATTTTGAATTTTTAAGTGTGGTCAAGTTTTAGAGTTAGATCTATGAGTTTTCTAACTTATCCAAGTGGAATCACTAGAAAAGGTGTTGTAGATTTTCGTGTGGACTGATTTTAGCAAAGGAGTCAAAAACTGCAAAGTACCAAAAAGGCTACTGTCCAAAAATTTAAAAGAGCATTTTCGGCCACTTAGTTTGTGAGAAAAATTCCGGCCTCTTGGGACATGAAAATATATGGTATAAAGTACCTCCTGTCCAAAAATGAGCTCATTCCGACTTAAAATGAGCAAGTTATGACTATTTCAATATTTAAGTTTTTTCGACGAAAAATGCTATCACTAGAGTTCTATAATTCCGATGACCATGAAATTTAAACTGGAAGCTCACGTTAACATGTGTAAGATCCTGCCAAGATTTGAGAATTTATGGAGTTAAACTTGAGGTAGCTAATTTCTTAAGGAATTAATTAGAAATTCATTTTTGAAAAATACTTAAGGGAGTTGAAAAAAAAATACTTGTTGTATATGAAATATATATATATATGTTTGGGCAAAGGATAGAAAAATAACAAGTTGATTTGGTAAATTTTCATGAAAATGGTTTAGTTACGAACATATGAGTTAAATATGTTATGTGAAGTAACGAAATTAGTAAATATGATTTTATGGCTTGGGAATCCTATATAGGGTATATGCAGATTTTTGATAAGGGTTTTGATCATTGGTGATGAAATCTTATGAGTATGGCATTTTTGAATGATTAAATGCATTATTTGGTAAAAGTATAAACAATTGAAATAAATTATTTATAAGTTTAAGAAGTGATTAAAATATTGTTATATATTAATAATATTAGATTATGAGTTTATTAAGTGATTGATAATATTTGGATAAATTTAAAGTCTTTAGTATTTATCCTTGTTTTCGTTTGATTAATGCTTATATCATTGTCATCATTCTCATGTTTATATTGTGATAAAAGTCATCTTTGTCTTACGTGCATAGATGGACTTAGTGTGATTATAACTAGGGATTATTCGGTATAGTCATTACCGTAATGTGATGGATGATGTAGTAAAAAATCCTCAGTGGCCTGTAATGCATTGATGGATAGTTTTTGGTATGATTATGACCAGGGATTATTCGGTATAGTCATGACCATTGATGATTTAATGAATATCCTTGGCCCGTAGTGCAGGGATGATTCGATGATGTGGTTTATTTATTAAGCTGAGTTTCAGCGATTAAGTTGATGAAAAACTTTTTAAATCATAGAAGATAGTAGATTTTATTCTCTACTTGACTTTTTTAATGGATTGCTTGTTCCGCTGCAGTTAAACTTGATGTCTTTTGTATTTTATCAGTTTAATATTGTTGAAGGCTAATGATAATTTATTCTGCATTATCTTAGTCATAATATTTCTTACTGGGTTAGTTGAGCTCACCCTTTCTTTCACTATTCTCTTGAAATGAGAATATAGGCTGGGACGAGTCGGGGAACGAGTGATTTTCCGAATGATAGCATTAGTAGTCCTCACTATTTTGTTAAATAGTGTGACAATAAATGTAATGAGGACTCCATTGAGTGTGGATATTGTCTAGATGACAATATTCTTATTAAAACTCCCAGCTATGTTTTGTCGTATTTTTACATGATGTTTGTATAATTAAGTGGTATTTGTATTTTGTACCATGTATTTGGAGACTCAAGATGGGTAATGTATACCTATTTTTGGGGGCGTCACAGTTGATATCAAAGCTTAGGGATATGATCCCTGGCTGAGATGTGAGACAATAACTAGGAGGGGAGAGACGGGGAATTCCTTCGCTAGTATGGCCTACCTAAGTTTATTTGGTATTTAATTGGTCGGTCAGAGTATAGAGATAATATGTGATATGTTAATTAACCCTTGTTTTGTGAAAGTATTTGAAAATGGCATCCGAAAATGTTGAGATAAACAATGAGGCACATGAGACCGTTGAGTCACCAACGATCAATGCCCAGGGTAATGTGCAACAGGAAGATAATAATCCTCATAAAAATAATAACACCGATGAAATGGTGAACGATGGGATGTTCAGAGGCTTTATGCAATTCATGCAACATCAGGCGAGAGCGGCTCCTGTTCAAAATATAGGTGGAAACACTGACAACTCTTGGACGGTCACTGCTAAGCAGTTCAAGGAGCTGGGACCATCGGAGTTTTTTGGAGAGCCAAAACCACTTAAGGCGAAGACATGGATAAAGCAGATCAACAAGATATTTGATGTCTTGGGATGCTCCGAGGAGAAAAAGGTTCCCTTTGGCACCTTCATGTATCGTGTAGAGGCAGATTATTGGTGGGAATCTGTAAAGCATACTCAACCTGCCGCACTGAAGATGTCTTGGGAGAAGTTCCAAGAATAGTTCAACGACAAGTACTTTCCTGAAAGTATTCGTCACATGAAGGAGGTGGAGTTCATCAAGCTTGAGCAAAACAATATGACCGTGGCGCAGTACAAAGCTAAGTTTGCTGAGTTATCTCGGTTTGCGTCTCACTTGGTTGATAATGAGGAGAGAATGATGCGGATGTTTCTAAGAGGTTTGAAATCCGAGATACGTCAATACCTTATCTCTCATAAATTGTGTTTTTATTCAGATGTTGTGAATAGAGCTCAGTTATTGTAGCGTGGTAATGGGTCAACCCAACCTAGAGAGCGGTAAACCAAGTCGATAATACCAAAGTGGTAGCAGTCATCAAAGCGGTGACAACAAACGTGGAGGAATCAACATGCGAAAATGATAACCACTTCGGTGGTAATCATGGCCAAGACAATAGGAGTGGAAAGTTCAAGAGAAGGTTCAACAAAGATGGAAAGACGTCAAAGACCAAAGACCATTTGTTAAGGAAGGAGAACGAATCACCGGTCGTATATTACAAATGTGGAGGGGAAGGACACATAAGTCCAAACTGCACGATGCAGTCCAAAGCATGTTACAATTGTGGAAAAGAAGGTCACCTAGCCCAATTTTATCGTGCACCAAAGTCAAGTCCAGCTGGGACGGTGGCACCAAAGGCGATCATGACAAAAAACAAAGTCGGTGGTTTCGGGAAGAGCATTTTTCGTGACTTCTCAAAAAGTGAGTAACCCGAACGAAGTTAGCACGGGTTAGTTAATTATAAATTCTTGCGAAGTCTATACCTTATTAGATATCGGTTCTACCAATTCTTTTATCTCTCTTGCTTGCGCACAACGTTTAAATTTGACTCCGAAGAAATTAGACTTTGACTTATCTGTTGAAGCTCCGTTAGGAGAAACCTTCATTACATGTGCTATCCAAGTCTTGGATGAGAGTCACAGTTTTGAATGATATTTTTATTGTTAATGAATTTCCTGACGTATTCCTGGAAGAACTTCTTAACCTATCCTTAGAGCGTGAAATCGAATTTTGTATTGACCCCAGTACAAAACCCATTTCTAAAACCCTCAAGTATTTCTTCACCCAAAACGAATGTATAATGCGCTAATGACATTGGCTCGAGCTGTTGAAGATTACGATCATACCATTCAATATCATTGTGGAAGAGCGAACGTGGTAGCTGATGCGTTGAGTAGAAGATCATATGTGTTTACAAGTGCGAATATACGAACCTACGTGAAGATAACAAATATATGATTAGAACCGACTTTACACTACAAGAAAAAGGCCTAATAAATGACCCGATACTATCGTGACCGCATATTACTCTATCGCGATCGCTATCTCTGCGATCAACTCAATCCGATTCATTATCTACTACTCTCTACGACCGCATGCGATCATTTGATCGATATCATTATCATAATTTTGCCTCCCAAAATTTGGCTGGAAATGTTGGCGCCAAGGTTTTGTGCGACCACTTAAAATCAGCGATAAATTAAGCTTAGGGGTATTTTCTTCTTAAGCTTCTTTAGCCAGAAAAATGATGTTTTCTCGATAAATTACAATTGTACCTTCTTGTCATTATTTTAAGTTTAACTATGTTATCCTCTCTTTCTTTTCTTTAGTACACATAAATTACTTGCATGCTCCCACAATGTGTGTTGCGCGATTTGCTGCTATAAATAAAATGGAATATGATTTTATGTTGAGCTCAATAAATTTGTAACATTAGCAATGTGACTCTTCAAAATTTGAATTCGCTCTGAAGCCTGTGAGAGATGCGATGAAGCATAATGCAGCTTGCATTAACCTTGTAGAACATCATATTGACCAATTATAATTTGGATCATGAATTCATGATAAAAAAAACTGGAGTCAAAGTAATTAGGCTTTGTTTTCTTTGGTCTTGTTGCCATTTTCATATATACTTGTTTCGAGGATTTATTTGTTTTTTAGATCAATCAATGTACTCAAACAACAACAATATTGAAGACCAGCTGTTGGTTGATTGAATCTCTTTTTATTCCTGTTATAGTCTGATTGATTGAATCTTATATACATGTCGCCGTGCATGTGGCTAGTCCATATTACAGGGGAGACTCTGGCAAAATTTTTTTATTGGTCGGGTAGTTGCGAACATTTATACTATTACCGAGCCTATTAAGGGGATGTTGAAGCTGATGGGCTGGGCTTGGGGCCGCGAGGCCACATGAGGCCACGCCAAGCTTAGCCAAGCCTCACGGGGCCAAGCCAAGCTTGGTTGTTAGCATGGTAAGCTATTAGGGGGCTGTTAAGCCAAAATAAGCGATCTTTAGGGAACCGTTAGTGCAAAGAGAAGGTAACTAGATTCACTTGGTCAATAAAGAGACTATTTTGGCTATAACAGAAAAACAAGGGTATTTAACACTTATGTATACAAGAATAAAACTACAAAATGTTATAAAAGCTATAAATTGCTCAACCAAGTTGTGACTATCCCAAAACATAAAAGATTATAGAAAGGGACCGTGAGGGGTATAATCTTAAAACATGTTTGGCACCTTAGCACACTAGTTGATATGAATGAATCTCCAAGATACTCAAAAGTTGTATAAATGAGTTAGCAAACAATGATATAAAGCTAGCACGTATGAAATACCTTACGTATTCACTTACGATAAACAATAAAAACAAATTTAAAACAAATTAAAATAAAATAACATGATATAATATAACTATTAAACTAAGTAGCATTTACTTAGTTTCTCATACTAAATTTAATAATATTTAAAGTTTCTCATACTGCTTTAATTTGCATTCATTCGTTAACATCAAGTATGCTTAAATGTTAATCATATGCTTACAAGTATACTCAAGTCATATGATTACAAGTATGCTCTCAAGTCATATGCTTAAAAGTATGCTTAAATGTCATTCATATGCTTACAAGTATGCTCAAGTCATATGCTTACAAGTATGCTCAAGTCATATGGTTACAAGTATGCTTAGAAGTATGCTTAAATGTTAATCATATGCATGCTTACAAGTATGCTCAAGTCATATGGTTACAAGTATGCTCAAGTCATATGTTAACATTTATAATGTTATCTGTAGTAGGTACCATGGAATCATGGACCTCTATTTAGACCGTAGTTGGATGGCATGACGAAAGTCAAGTGCCCAGATAGGTGCTACAGCTGAATTTAGAGCTGGTTGCCAAGTGTTTTTGGAGTATGCGTATAGTCACCCGAAATGTATGAATGGTAAGTTGCAGATACGATGTCCATGTTTGAAGTGTAAGAATGTAAATTATATGGATAGAGACATTGTAAACTATCATTTATTTGTTTCTGGGTTCATGAGAAATTACGAAGAATGCTGGTGGGCACATGGGCAGAGAAAAGATGGTGGCATCACACAAGTACACAATTCGGACAGTAGTACTCATCGTATAAATAAAATGGTTCATGATATTGCAGGGCCAGATTTTGATTGGGAACAAGGCAGAGAGAAACCTATGAATTACGATGCCAAAGACTTCTTTAAGTTGTTACACGAGGGGCGACAAGACAAATTGTTTGCGACAAAAAGACCCCAAATATTTTATAAAATATAATTTCATTGCGACGGTATTATCATTTACTGGTAGTCAACCACGAATCGCTTAATCACGCCAAAGACTCTTTATAAAGGATTAATAATTGAAAGATTAAATATGCGATTAAAAAATAAAATGATCAGGGTAATATTTATTCAATCCTCGATGTATAAGTCATAGCCATTATTGTAGCATGGTTGAGCCATTGTGGCATGGTCAGCACCACCAACACACTACATTGTCTCTGCAGAAGGGCGACATTACTTAACATCAAGGTCGATCACAACATGAGCCATGAAAGTGTTTGAGTCGCTCTTGAAAGGCCATTAAGAGTATGTTGCTCGACGGTGAGAAATTACCCGTAACTATTACTTTTGTAAGAAAATGGTGAAGAAGTTGGGTCTTGGATACCAAAAGATCGATGTATGTCCCAACGATTGCATGTTATTTTATAAGGAAAATGAACAGATGACAAGGTGCACGCTTTTAACATCACCATGATTGGTTTAGGCCTAATAAAAAGGGTGTGACTACAAAAAAATCAAGTATACCGTTTAAGATTCTAAGGTATTTTCCAATAACACATCGGCTAAAAAGATTGTACATGTCTTCAAGAATAGCTGAACATACGAGTTGGTATACGAAATCTCTAGCTAAATATGGAGAACTAAATCATCCCGCAGATGGGCAGACTTGGAAAGATTTCAACTTAGCACATCCTGGATTTGCATTGGAACCTAGTAATGTGAGGCTTGGATTGTTCACCGATGGTTTCAATCCGTTTGGCCACTTAGCTGTTCCGTACTCATGTTGGTCTGTGATTGTTGCTCCGTACAACTTGCCTCCTTGGATGTGTATGAAACAGCCATACTTGTTTCTTTCACTCGTGGTTCTTGGTCCTAAGAGTCCTGGAAAGAACTTAGATGTTTACTTGAGACCTCTTATAGACGAGTTGAAGGTATTGTGGGAGGATGGAGTACAGACTTGGGATGTTGCAACGAAAATAAATTTCAACCTTAGGGCAGCGGTTATGTGGACTATAAGTGACTTCCAAGCTTATGGTATGTTAGCTGGATGGAGTACACACGGGAAGTTGGCTTGTCCGTATTGTATGGAGCATACAAAGTCATTTAATCTATCAAAAGGTTGAAAGCCTTGTTGGTTTGACTGTCATCGCCGGTTCTTAATTACCGGTAGATCACCCATTTCGAAGAAATAGAGAACACTTCAGGAAAGGGAAAGTAGACAATGATATGCCTGCACCACAATTGTCGGGAACGGAGATGCGAGATCGTGTAATGAGATTGCCGGTTATCCCATTTGGTAAGGTTGATGCCATAAACATAATCAATGGGTTTGTCGAATCTCATAACTGGGTTCGGAGAAGCATCTTTTGGGAACTGCCTTATTGGTCTACAAATTTGATTCGTCATAATCTAGATGTGATGCATATTAAGAAGAATGTGTTTGACAATGTGTTTAACACTGTGATGAATGTTACGGGGAAGACAAAAGATAACGATAAGGCACGTTTGGACATGAAAGATATTTGTAAGCGTCCTGGATTAGAACTTTATGAATCTCTTAATGGTAAGATTGTTAAACCGCATGCAAGGTACACATTGTCCAAAAAGCAAGTTGAAGATGTGTGCACATGGGTTAAGTCTCTGAAACTACCAGATGGTATGCGTCAAACATTGCAAGGTGTGTTACGGGTGGGAAATTGCAAGGGATGAAGAGTCATGACCGGCTATGTGTTCATGGAGAGACTCATGCCTATAGCATTTCGGGATCTGCTTGATAAACCAATATGGGATGCTTTGACGGATCTTAGTCATTTCTTCAAAGACTTATGTTCAAAATCATTAAATGAGAAGGACATGTCTGTACTTGAGAAGAACATCAGAGAGATCACGTGTAAACTGGAAAAAATATTCCCACCTGGTTTTTTTGACTCCATAGAGCATTTACAAATCCATCTTCCCTATGAAGCTCGTGTTGGGGGTCCAGTTTAATATAGATGGATGTACCCTTTCGAGAGGGTGATGGGAAACCTTAAGAGGAAGGTGAAGAATAGAGCTTATGTCGAGGGGTCGATATGTGAGGCATACAGTTTCGATGAGATATCTACGTTTGTCTCAGACTATTTTCTGGACGAAGTCTTGATAAAGGCCAATCGAGTATCGAGACATGATGATGGGGGAAATGTTGAACTAAATGGTTGACTCTTTGTATTTGGTCTATCGGGCCGCGCTTATGGCAAAGGGAAGCACATATTCCTCTCTGAGCAAGAATTACATGCTCCACATACTTACATTCTTCTCAATTGCGAGGAGATTGACGAATTTGTGAGGTACACATGTAAACTTGATAATTTATCTTTTAAGTTGCAAATTTATTCCAATATGTTAATGTTTATAACATGGTATAGATTGTACGATGACGAGTTAAAAGTGAAGCATCCCGGCATAACTGATAAAGATATTCAAATCAATTGGGATAAAAAATTTGCACTTTGGCTAAAGGACAAAGTAAGTTCAATTTTTAAGCACGTAGTATATATATATATATATATATATATATATATATATACTCCATGTTAACTATGACTTCATTTAATAAGATGGAGTTTTTGTAGGCTTTGACTGAGGGATCAACGATTCTGCCTAATGTACAAGTCCTAGCTATGGGACTAGACAGGGACCAAGTCAGCCGCAATGGTTACAAAATAAATGGTTGTGAATTTCACACAAAGGCATATGGGCGCGGTAAAAGAACAACGAACTCTGGAGTGTGTGTCCAAGGAGATTGTTACAATGAGCTTGGGCGTGCCTTTTATGGGGAGTTGGAGGAAATCGTAGAGTTGTCGTACAAGGGCACGTACGGGGGTCATATTCACTTGTTCAAGTGTCGTTGGTTTGATTCAGAAAAAGGGATACGTGTTGACAGGCATGGAATCGTTGATATTGACCTCCATAGGTCTGCGTACTCCAACGAACCATTTGTTTTACCCACTCAAACAGTACAAGTATACTACACTCCTAGTCCCGTTAGGAAAAGGGATGGGCCCGCCTACAGATTGGCAAGTTGTAATTCATACTCCGTCTGTGAGTCGTGTAGAATTAGTTGATGGGGAGATTTACCAAGAGAAGATGCTTCATAGTCAAACTATAATAAATATGGAGGACGACAATGAAGTAATCCAATTAGATGGTGGAGATGAACCACATGAATTAGATCCTGAGTCAATACTTGTGTCGATGACATTGATCATCGAGGAGGAAGAGTTATTGATCGAATCGACATTGAATCAAGCGGATGATGGTTATGAATCAAGCAACACGTGCTACAAGATGATTCTCAATCGGACATCGACACTTGAACAAATGAAATGTATGTTTAGCATTACATGTTTTTATATCATTGTCATGTTTATGTACTAAAACTATTTAAATGCAACTTTTGTTTATTGTCATTTTATATTCATATATATATATACATGTTTATATCATCGCCATGTTTTATGTGCTAAACTATTTAAATACAACTTTTGTTTATTGTCATTTTATATTCATATATATACATGTTTATATCACTGTCATGTTTATGTACTAAACTATTTAAATGCAACTTTTGTTTATTGTCATTTTATATTCATATATATACATGTTTATATCATTGTCATGTTTATGTACTAAACTATTTAAATGCAACTTTTGTTTATTGTCATTTTATATTCATATATATACATGTTTATATCACTGTCATGTTTATTGTCATATATACATGTAATCAAATGACACATAATAACATCTTGAAATTTGTAATATACAGATGGCTTCTGAAGCATAGCAGAAAAAGCGCGGCTTGGGTAGGAGGCCTAATCATGTGCCCAAGGCCCCTACTAATCCGGATGATCAGATTCTTATTCAGATTTGCCCTCCTCCGAATAGCACGTACGTCCCGCATATATCAATTTTATATAAGCATTTAAGATTCCATTTATTATATATTGATAATGTTTTGATTGATATTATATTGGTTTGTGTCTTGGGTGCCTAGAAATGTCCATATATGCATGCCGTCGTGCATGTGGCTAGTCCATATTGTAGGGGAGACTCTGGCGATTTTTTTTTAAGTATTATAAGTATAAGTTTGAAAAATATTCATAAGTATTATAACTTAGATGTAAATTGCTTTAATATATGCTAATTGATGTTGTATATTATAGTGATTTTTCGGATAATAAAATCGTCAAGTGCATATCACAAATTGTGTTTACGAAATTGGCCTACACCGTGATTACGTGGCGAAAGCACACCTATCACCCACAAGGATGCCTTTGTTTGGGCGAAATTTCGTATGTTTTTTAATTAATTACGATGATAATATTAATATAATATTCAAAGGATAATTATTTAGTAATGATATTATTGTTGTTTTATTTGCAGAAACGGTATAGATGGGAGGACGCACATGCTTCAGTGATACAGACATTATTTTGGCAGAAGTGCGCGGTCCGCACCAAAGACAATTTGAATAAAGAAAGACAAAAGGCCCTTCACAATGCCGAGATCGACCATCCAGGCTAGGGAGAAGATTACATGCACGAGCATAGCCACTGGTGGTGCACCCAGGCCATATGAGCTGAGATGTGTGCCCAATAGAGAGCTGAGAGCTGGGTGAAAAGACGAAAGGCTGCCGCCATAATCCTCGGGTGTACCCGATGGCGAAAAGGCTAAAGGGACATACAAGGGCGGTAGTATTTCACAGTTGCAACATATCACTGTCAGGGTACGCATTTACAAGTTTTAATATGTTTACAATCATGAATTATAGAAAATATATCACATTTTTACTTAGTAATATTATGTTATTTTTTGTATAGGAGTCTCGGCCTCAAGGTCACCTATCCATTGGGTTGGATGTGTACGTACACACCGTGATGGTTCCGCCTCGAGGCTATCCAGATAGCGATAATAAATTTTAACAACTTGATCTTTAATGCTTACAGAATTAATTTATTTTTAACTATTTAATTGTTAACATGATGACAGGATACTTATAAGCGTTTATTGAATGAACGCTATCCTGAAGGCACTCCACGTCCGCCTATTGATCTAGAGTTATGGGAGAGGGCGTCTGTTGTGAAGAAGAACTACATTAAAGGTCAAGGACAATAACGACGCCCATCCTTCAAAGGCTCAGTCCGCTTTTCTACCCGATCTACCTACATACCATCGAGCCATCCAAATTGTTCATACTCCTACCGACCGATGCAGAGAGCTATATGTCGAGATCGCGATCTTCTGAAGATACTGGGCGGGCATCTAGGGGCTCTAAGTGTTGAGGAGTTAGTCAAGCGATGAATGACAATGACAAGATCACAACACGGGGATGACGACGAGGTATAAAATCAATTTATTGTATATATTGTCGTAATATACCAATATTAACATAGTTAGTATATATTTGTAACTTGTTTTATTATTTTGTTAATTACAGGGTGATCAAGGAGGCGATGAAGCTTGACGTACCTGCTTTAGATTAGTTTTGTAGTTATAGTATAAGCTTGTACTTGTATATTCATTCTTTGGATGTTTGTATGTTACTTAATCAAGTTTTGAAATGTTATTATCTTTATTCAAATCATATTGGTTTTTAAAGGTTTATATACTAGTTTGGTGGACGATGGATGTTTATATTGTTGTGTATGCTGTTGTTGGGATAAAACAAGTACAGGTTTTTGGGAATTCTGCAAAACAGCAAAAATCTATTTTTTATTTTTTTCCATATCAGCGACCGCATGCGGTCGCTGATAGTTATTTGCGACGGCTTAATATTTGAGGGTATCAGCGACCGCATGCGGTCGCTGATACCGGTCGCTGCCACGTGGACCACATCAGCTTTGGCCCCAGACTATGCTGACTCAGCTTAGCGACCGTATTTGTAATTTTGGTCGTCTATATCGATCAGCAGATATGTTTGGTCAAGAATGGTGGTCACCGATGATGTGCATATCGGCGAACAAAATTTGTCTTGACGACTATCGTGACAACGGGAGATCGGTCACGATAGATATCTGCGACCGGAGGTGGTCGCTGATAAACCTTTTTCTTGTAGTGTTAGTCGATAATGTTAAAGCTGCTAAAGCTACAGACCCGGAGCTGATGAATACGAAGAAGAAGGTTCAAGAGGGCATTATTTTAAAAGCAAGAGTTGCTGAAGAGAGGAAATATCAACCCTCGATTTAATTGGCCCATTTGAAATCCTCGATCGAGTAGGAACTGTGGCCTATAGACTCATTTTACCGCCAAGTATGTCGTGTGTTCATAATATTTTTAACGTATCAATGTTACGTAAATATGTGGATGACCCGAACCACATTATTAAATTAGAACTAGACGATATAGCAGAAGATTTAACGTATGAGGAGATACGTGTTAAAATCTTAGATAAGAAGGATCGTATTCAACACTCAAAGGTTATACCTCAAAAGTTAGAATTTGAAATGAAGTCAAGGTATCCTCACCTCTTCGGCATACCAGGTACGCACGTAAATTTCGAGGGCGAAATTTCATAAGGAGGGGAGATTGTAAAACCCCAAATTTTACGAATAAAGATTTAATTTTCTCAAAATATTTTTTTTAATATTATGGTGTGGATTTGAGATAATGTTATAGTTGTGGGTAGTATTTATAAATTTTGCAAAGTATGAAGGTTGTTATATATATTCAATTGGTCGGGGAATATTTTTTGTTTGGGGAATATCCGTATTTGCTCAGACAATCATTAATGGACCCCATAACGGAATTATTGTCGGATTAAGAAAACGACAAAAAATATTTTATGAAAATAACGACGGAAGTTTTACTGTTAAAAGCTGCTGAACTACTTTCGGTAATAAAACAAATAATGTCTGCGTGGTTGCATAGTAGCACCGGTATTGATTATTGATGCTTACGTGAGAAGTCACTCAGTTTTGTTCAATTATTGCTACAGTAATTGCTGCATACTATCTCACGTTATTTGATTCAATTATTGTCGATATATTATTAAATTAATAATTAAGATGACATAGTTATTAATATTATTATTTGCAATATTAACGATGTCTAGAAGTTTTTCCAAGGAGAGGTTTGGTCACCTAATTGCGCCATGATAGAGAGAGAAATCTTTATTGAAAGCCCCTCTTCCTAAAATAACGACACAATTAGATTAATATTGTGAATTATAATAATGATGGTAAATATTGTTAAATATATTGAGGTGTCTTTTTATGAAGTCATGGAAGTTTATATATATATATATAAATTATATATATAAATTTTGTTTTATTAGTATTATTAATGTAAGAAAACAAAATTTTTTTATATAAAATGCAGAATACTTTTATAAAGTTATTTGTTTTATTAGACAATAATTAGAATATAATATATTTTATTATGTATAGTGTTTTGCATAGTAAAATCTTTTTATATATAAAACATAATACTTTTATAAAGTTATTTGTTTTATTAGACATTAATTAGAATATAATATATTTTATTATGCGTAGTGTTTTGCATAGTATTTGCATAGTAAAATTTTTTATATAAAAGCGTAATACTTTTATAAAGTTATTTGTTTTATTAGACAATAATTAGAATATAATATATTTTATTATGCATAATGTTTGCATAGTACTGCGTAGTTTTTGCAGATAGTAAAAATCTTTTTATATAAAAATGTAATACTTTAATAAAGTTAATTGTTTTATTAGATTTTAAATAATATATATATATATATATATATATTATATTTTATTTCATAGTATCCTTTCTATTTTCCTATAAATAGGATGCTTAGTTAAATTAAAATCATACCGTAAATTCAGAAATTCTCTTCTATAATCTTGAGCGTATTTCTTTAGAGTTTAAGAAAGCTTTGAAAGTAGCGATCAAGTTTTCTTCAAGTATATCCCACCTCTACCCATCTGAAAGTACTCTTCTTTATAAGGTAAGGGATATTATTTGTTGTACTCGTAAGGGGTATTATTTCTTTCGTATTCATGAAGAGAACTTCTGTTATTCCATTCCTTATTATTCTGTTGGAATAACCTGTCTATATGAAGTACCACATACATGGTGAAATTCTTCTGTTATTCCATTCGAATAACTTGTCTATGCGAAGTACCACATACATGGTGAAATTCTTCTGTTATTCCATTCTTTATCATTCTGTTGGAATATCCTGTCTGTACGTTTATGCATGACCTGGTTCCATTATTTATTATTCTGTTGAAATAACCTGTCTGTGCGGTCTATCGCATGCATGGTGATTTCTGTTGTTATTCCATTCTTTATTATTCTGTTGGAATATCTTGTCGGCATTTAATTTTGCTTGACTTTGGTTCCGCTTCTTTATTATTACGCCTTAATATCTTCGTGCAATGCGTTCTGGCATGACTTGGTTCCATTATTTATTATTCTGTAGGGAATAACCTATCTGTGCGATCTATCGCATGTATGGTGAATCCTTCTGTTATTCCATTCTTTATTATTTTGTAGTAATAACCTGTCTGTGTAGATTACCACATGCCTGGTGAATGATCCTTTGTATTCATTTCTTATTAAATTATGGAAATTATCTGGCTACGTGGATTACCGCATGGCGGGTGAAAATCCATTTGCAGTTTCATATATTCTATTATACACGGATGGTTAAAGCTTTGGCTTCTATATTCCTTGAAATTAGTGGAATATCCTGGATATTTGAGCTTCATCCAAGATCTTTTCGTGGGAAATATTCTTACGAGCATTCTTGAATTTTTCTCCACAAAGCGATGTCATGTTGACAATTTGGACATTATTGAGTTCAGGATAAATTAACTTATAAATCTTTAAAATTTATTCTTGAACTTGTTTTATTGAATTATTATGTCATTTTCATGATGAGTTATGTTAGTTATTATGTGAAAACATGAAAGTTTCTTAGAAATCACAAAGGGTTGAAAATCAGATTTTGGTGAAAATGGAATATGAAATTCAATTGACCATATCTCCTATTATATTTTGAATTTTTAAGTGTGGTCAAGTTTTAGAGTTAGATCTATGAGTTTTCTAACTTATCTAAGTGGAATCACTAGAAAAGGTGTTGTAGATTTTTGTGTGGACTGATTTTAGCAAAGGAGTCAAAAACTGCAAAGTACCAAAAAGGCTACTGTCTAGAAATTTAAAAGGGAACTTTCGGCCACTTAGTTTATGATAAAAATTTTGGCCTTTTGGGATATGAAAATATATGGTATAAAGTACTTTCTGTCCAAAAATGAGCTCATTCCGACTTAAAATGAGCAAGTTATGCCTATTTCAATATTTTGGTTTTTTCGACGAAAAATGCTATAACTGGAGTTCTATAACTCTGATGACCATGAAATTTAAACTGGAAGATCACGTTAACATGTGTAAGATCTTGCCAAGATTTGGGAATTTCTGGAGTTAAACTTGAGGTACCTAATTTCTTAAGGAATTAATTAGAAATTGATTTTTGAAAAATACTTAAGGGAGTTGAAAAAAAAATACTTGTTGTGTATGAAATATATGTATATATGTTTGGGCAAAGGATAGAAAAATAACAAGTTGATTTGGTAATTTTTCATGAAAATGGTTTAGTTACGAACATATGAGTTAAATATGTTATGTGAAGTAACGAAATTAGTAAATATGATTTTATGGCTTGGGAATCCTATATAGGGTATATGCAGATTTTTGATAAGGGATTTGATCATTGATGATGAAATCTTATGAGTATGGCATTTTTGAATGTTTAAATGCATTATTTGGTAAAGTATAAACAATTGAAATAAATTATTTATAAGTTTAAGAAGTGATTAAAATATTGTTATATATTAATAATATTAGATTATGAGTTTATTAAGTGATTGATAATATTTGGATAAATTTAAAGTCTTTAATATTCATCCTTGTTTTCGTTTGATTAATGCTTATATCATTGTCATCATTCTCATGTTTATATTGTGATAAAAGTCATCTTTATTTTACGTGCATAGATGGACTTTGTGTGATTATGACCAGGATTATTCGGTATAGTCATGACCGTAATGTGACGGATGATGTGGTAAAAGATCTCAGTGGCCTGTAATGCATAGACAGTTTTTGGCATGATTATGACCAGGGATTATTCGGTATACTCATGACCATTGATGATTTAATGAATATCCTCGCCCGTAGTGCGAGGATGATTCGATGATGTGGTTTATTTATTGTCGAGTCTCAAATGATTAAGTTGATGAAAAACTTTTTAAATCATAGAAGATAGTAGATTTTATTCTCTATTTGACTCTTTTAATGGATTGCTTGTTCCGCTGCAGTTAAACTTGATGTCTTTTGTATTTTATCAGTTTAACATTGTTGAAAGCTAATGATAATTTATTCTGCATTATCTTAGTCATAATATTTCTTACTGGGCTAGTTGAGCTCATTCTTTCTTTCACTGTTCTCTTCAGGAAATGAGAATATAGCTGGGACGAGTCAGGGAACGGAGTGACGGTCCAGATGATAGCATTAGTAGTCCTCACTATTTTGTTAAATAGTGTGACAATAAATGTAATGAGGACTCCATTGAGTGTGGATATTGTCTAGATGACAATATTTTTATTAAAACTCTCAGCTATGTTTTGTCGTATTTTTACACGACGTTTGTATTATTAAGTTGTATTTGTATTTTGTACCATGTATCTGGCGACTCAAGATGGGTGATGTATACCTATTTTTGGGGCGTCACATTAGGCACATATTTTTCAGGGAAATTCCAGAAATACCCTTTAGTCAATAGAATAATGATGCCCATATTGCCCTATCCTTCTAGCCATCAATCCAATCCCTCAATCAATTCCCAAAATGAGCCGCCTCCACGAGTCTTCTACCTCGGGACACGTGGAGGCTTCTCCCAAGTCTAGCACATTTATTTCTAACTTTTCTGTCTTTATTCGATTAGGTTATGCGAACCCTAATTTGCATATTTAATGAAGTCGTGGAACCTTAATTGTGCATTTAATTCAATTAGGTTATGTGAACCCTAATTTTTTACTTGGGCCCATAATTTCCCCCTGCGCGAGAGTCGCATTCCCAAATAGACGATCGTTGTAAGACCCCAAATTATTAATAAATGAAATTTAATTTTCTCTATTTATTATTTTGCAATATTAAGGGTTGATTTGATTAATGTGGATAGTTAGGGGTAAAATACGCAAATATTTCAAAATAAGCAAGTGGTTATAAAATATTCATTGTTGTCGGAAATATTCGTTTGGTCGTGGAATATTCTTCATTGTCTTGGAATATTCGCATTTACGACGCCATAGCTTTTTGTGGGCCCCATAACTAAAAGCGATTGGATGAAGAAAACGATAAATATAAATTGTTTAAAAATAACAGTAGTTGTTACCGTGAATTATCTTCGTTAAAATACTTTGGGTTAAAACACAAGAAGCATTACGGTATTGCACCAATTATTGATTCTTACGTAAGAAGGCACTACTCAATAATGGTTACAGTAATTACTGTTCAGTATTTTATTGATTTAATAATTGCTGCGTTGATATTTTATATTGCTTTGTTTCAATAATTGTCATTACTCAAGATTTTTCATTATCGAAGCAATAATTCATATTATCCTCGAATAATATTATTAGATAACATTATTGGCAATGTCTAGAAAGTTCTCGCTCTAAGGAGAGGTTTGGTCACCTAATTGCTAAGCAAGTAAGGAGAAATTCTTATTAAAAGCCCCTCTTTCTGAACCGCACGGTTGTCAATATTGTGATTCTCAGAATATTATTTGTGAATAATTAATTATTGATTCATATGATGAGGAAAATATTGATTTTTATGTGGATATAGATGGAGAAAATTTTTAATGTGACAATTGTTGAAAATTAATATTTTATCTTTTTCTCGATAAAATAATTCATTTAAATATATTATTTTAATAATATATTAACTATGATATATTTTATAATGAATGTGGGATATATGAGTATATGAGGAGGAAGAGTATTTTGTGGCATTAAATGTTTAACACATATTTTGTGTGTTGGTGGACACAATTATCGATCAAATTTGATTATAAATTTGTAAAATCGCCTGCTTATAGATTTCGGTCAATTTCGCTTTGGAATTTGGAAAACTTTCTTCCGTAAAGTTGTAGAGAATTGAATTTCCTATAAAATTTCGTGAGATTTGAATTTTCCACAAAAGGGCTATTTATTATGAATTATTGAAGTTCAAGTTCAAATAATTGATTTTTGGAAGTTTAAAATATTTTAATATGAAAAACGTTTTTGGTGATTTGAGTGTGGGTCTTGCATGTGTTTTAATAGCTGAATTCAGATTCTTGGTACGTAGGGAAGTTGTAGAAATAATAATAATATTATTATATTAAATTTTCTACTTTGGTGTTCTAAGATTTTCTTATAAATAGGTGCTTAGGTTAGAATTGAAAATCACACCGTAAATCAAGTTTTCTCTCTCTATATTATCGAGTTATTCTTGTGAGTATTTTGAGTATACTTTGAGTATTGCTATACTGCAAGTTCAAGTCATAGCCTATATCCGTTGTTTTAAATTAGAATACCGATCTTTCGAGGTAAGGGATGTTATTTTCTTCTCGGATGATATTATTTCTTCAATATCATTATCTCAAATATTGGTTGAAACTTTTTATCAAATTTGGAACTTTTTCATGTGAAGTTACTATTCATGAGTTACTATTCACGAGTTACTATTCATGAATTACTATTCATTTAGTACTTATTCACGAAGCGTGAAGATGTTTTTTTTGTGAAATTTCTAACTTTTGGTGTCTGAGTTACTATTCACGATATCGACACTTATTCACATATACTGACACTATTTACGAATACGGCCTTATTCATCGAAAAATGAAAATTTTCCTTTTCGCTCAAAATATATATATTCGGATACTAGCTTTGATTGTATCCATGTTTTGATCATTCTTGAATTTTACACCACTATGATTATTTTTGAGGTATTGTTGACACATGGATAAAACAAAGTACGAATCCTTAATCCTTAATCCTTGTCATTTTGTTTCACCGGATTCGCTTTCTTTAAAAATATTTTTCATCATCCTCGCCTTAAATGATGATATAATTGAATATCTTTGGCCCAGTAGTGCAAAGATGAATGATTTCAAGAATATCTTTGGCCGTAGTGCAAAGATGAACAGTGTTTAGATGAACACGACCAAATGATGAATATCTTTGGCTCAGAGTGCAAAGATGAATATTTGATTCCGTATGTATATCGATTGATGTTACAAGGATAAAAGATAGACGATGAACTTTTAAATTCATATATAGAGATAGTAGTTTGCATTCTCTACTTAACTCTTCTAATGAATTATTATTTCATTGCTAATATTGATTTAAAACTTGTCATCTATCAGTATTCTATTAGATTTTTCCTCGTTGAAGACTAACGATAATTTGTTGTATATTATCTTAGTCATAATATTCTTTATCGGGCTAGTTGAGCTCACCCTTTTCCTTGTTGTTCCATTTTTCTTCTCGTGAGGCGAGAATGTAGCGAGTATTAGCCGGGGTATGGAATGAAGGTTCTAGAGAGAGTTGTTTAGTAGTCCTCACCATTTTTGTAAAATAATGTATCAATAATTATGATGGGGATTTATTTGCGTGTGGATATTGTCTAGATGGCAATATCTCGTATTTAAACTCACGCTTTATATGTTGTAATAATAAAGTTGTAGTTGTTTCGCATCCATGTATCGACAACTCGTAATGGGTGATGTATACCTATTTTGGGGGCATCACAACTTGGTATCGTAGCTTAGGGATATGATCTCTGGCGGAGATCGGGAATAGAACTAGGAGGGAGAGACGAGTAAATCCTTCGCTAGTGTGTCCAACCTAAGCTTATTTGTTAGTTGGTCAAGATATAGGGATATTATGTGATATATTGATTTCCTTAATTAACCCTTGTTTTACGACGGTTATTTGAGAATGTCGATCGAGAATATTAACAATGGAAATGAGACCGTGGAGACGCTCAGATACTCACCAACGAGGAGAACGTTATAACAGTCGGCAATGTTCCTCCCCACGAACAACACCACCGAGCGAGATGATGAACGAGGGATGTTTAGAAGCTTTTTGCGCTCATGCAAAATCGACGAGGGAGACTCGTGTTCAAAATACGAGAGGAAATGATAGCAATTCACGGGTTGTCACAAACAAGCAAAGCTTCAAAGAGTTGGGACCACCAGAATTTAAGGGAAAGCCGATCCGATCATGGCGGAAACATGGGTCAAGCAAATTACCAAGATATTCGATGTCTTGGGATGCACGGAGGAACATAAGGTTCCATTCGCCACCTTTATGTTCCGTGGCGAGGTATCATCGGGTGGAGTCTGAAGCGTACCCATCCAACACACTTTTCAAGATGTCTTGGGAGACATTTCAGAACTATTTAATGACAAATACTTTCCTCGAAAGTGTTCATTATACGAAGGAAGTGGAGTTTATTAGACCGAGTAGTAAACAACTTGACGGTGTCTCAAAGACGAGGCAAAGTTTGCAGAGTTATCCAGTGTTTGCACCTCATTTGGTGGAGAATGAGGAACGATGACGCGGATGTTTCTTAGTGGTTTGAAACCCAAGATACATCAAGATCTCATTTCTCATAAATTTTTCTCTATTCAGATGTTGTAAATGTGGCTCAATTATTAGAGCGAGATAACGAGTACTATCCAACTCAAGGACCACAACCAGTTCATACCAGAGATGGTAGTCAACAAAACAACGATAACCAAATGGAGAAAGAAAAAAGACGGACAAAAATGGTAACCACTCCGGTGGTAATCATGGCCATGAAAATAGAAGAAGCGAGTCGAAGGAGATTTTAAAAAGAGGAGATTTAACAACGACCATGTGAAGACGATAAAGGCGTAAGAAGAATCGGTTCTATGGAGGAGAACGACCACCGGCCATATGCTATAAATGCGGAAAGAAGGACATATCAAGATAAACCGCTCCCACAATTCAAGGTATGCTATAATTGTGGAAAGGAAGGACATATGGCTCGAGATTATACCAGAAAAACCTAGTTCAATGGGGATTATGACTCAAATGATCGTCCCGTAAAAAGTCAAAGTCAACAGCCCGGAAGAAAGCGTTTGTTGTGATCGGTCAAAATGCGAGGAACCCAAACGAGGTGATCACGGTAAGCTATTTATAAATTCTTCGAAGTTTATACCTTACTTGATACCGGTCTTTACTCATTCATTTATCTCTCCCGCTTGTGCTCAACGCTTAAACTTGACTCAAGAAATTAGACTTTGACCTATCTGTGGAAACTCCGTTAGAGAAACTTTCATCACATCCACCGCTTATAAATCTTGTTTGATTCAAGTTGGCACCATCACCTTACCGCTGACCTTATCTCTTTAAAGATACTTGCTTTTGATGTGATTTTAGGGATTGATTGGTTAACTACACATCATGCCAAAATTGATTGTTTTCGTAAGGTTGTTAGCTTTCATATTCCTAAACAACCCGTTGTATGCAATTCAAGCAACTAAACCATTAAAATAGATCATCATCATATCTAATCATAAAGCTATTCGCTTATTGAAAAACGGATGTCAAGCTTTCTTAGCCCATGTTATGGATTTGAATAAAGACACGCCAAATTTGAATAATATTCCCGTTGTTATCGACTTTCCCGACGATTTCTGAAGAACTTCCGGTCTTTCCCGAACGTGAAGTTAAATTCTTTATTGATCTTGAACCCGGTACAAAGCCCATTTCTAAAACCCCATATCGAATGGCTCCTATTGAACTTAAGGAGTTAAAGGTCCAACTACGTGAATTGTTGGACATCGGTTTCATTCGCCCCAAGACATCTCCTCGGGGTGCTCCTGCTTTATTCAGAAAGAAGAAAGACGGGAGTATGCGACTTTGTATTGACTATCGGAATTGAACCATATCAACATCAAGAATAGGTATCCTCTACCTCGTATTGATGACCTGTTAGACCAAATTCTGAGGGCACAATTTTTTTCAAAGATCGATCTTCGCTCGGATATCATCAAGAAGATTAGAACCGAGGATATTCCAAAGACCGCCTTTAGAACTCTATGCGGGCATTATGAATTCTTAGTCATGTCTTTCGGATGACTAATGCTCCTCATGGCTTTCATGGATATGATGAACCGAGTATTCAAGGAATATTTGGATCGGCTTCGTTGTTGTTTTTATTGATGACATCCTCATATATTCCAAAAGTCGTGAAGATCATAAGCACCATTTGAAGTTGGTACTCCAAAGGCTTCGTGAAAACAAACTATATGCCAAATTGATGAAATGCGAGTTCGCTTGAGGAAGTAGCATTCCTTGGACACGCGTGGTGTCGAAATATGGAGTATCTGTTGATCCCGGTGAAGATTGAAGCAATACAAAGTTGGGAGCAACCAAGTTTGGTGATCAAGTACGTAGCTTTTTGGGCTTAAATGGTTATTATCGGAGATTCGTGGAAGGGTTTTCTCGAATAGCTACTCCATTAACTCAAATAACTCGAAGGATACAAAATTCATTTGAAGCGAAGAATGCGAGAAGAGTTTCCAAGAGCTTAAGAGGAGACTTATTTCGCACTGTTTCTAACAATACCATCCGGTTCGGATGGATTTGTTATCTCACAAATGATGCTTTAGGCAAAGGGTTAGGATGTGTTCTCATGCAACGTGGGAAAGTCATAGCCTATGCCTCGTGACAACTTAAAAGTATGAGAGGAATTATCCTACTCATGATCTAGAGTTAGCGGCAATGCTTTTCTTGCTTAAAGATATGGAGGCATTATCTATATGGGGAGAAAGTGGAGATATATTCGCACCATAAAAGCCTTAAATATTTCTTCACTCAAAAGAACTCAACATGCGAAGCGGCGTTGGCTCGAGCTATTGAAAGACTACGACCACACTATTCAATACCATCCCGAAAAGCGAACGTGGTAACCGACACGCCGAGTAGAAGATCATGTGCTTGAACGAAGAGTGCGATGATGTCAAGTATACGACAGATCCAACTTTAATAGAAAAAGTTAAGGTTGCTCAAGCCACCGACCCGGAAATGATGCGTATGAAGAAGAAAGTACAAGAAGGAGCTATTCCTAAGGCGAGAATTGATGAAGAATGAATACTTGAGTCCACTCTGCACTTTGTGCTCCTAACGACTCGATTTGAAGTACAAGATTATGATGGAGGCACACAATACACCATTTGCAATCCATCCTGGAAGTACTAAAATGTATCGTGATCTTCTACATACATTTTGGTGGAACAATATTAAGAGAGAGATTGCAAAGTTTATCTCGATGTGTTTAACTTACTAACGTGTAAAGGCGAGCATCTAGTACCTAAGGGGTCCGCTGCAACCACTTGAGATTCCGAAATGGAAGTGGGAACACATTACCATGGATTTCAAGTACGGGTCTTCCTACGATTTCTCAAGGCATCAATGCTATTTGGGTTATTGTTGATAGATTAACCAAGTCCGCTTATTTCTTGCCGATACGGAGACTTATTCCTTGAACGCCTTGCTAGTATGTACGTGAATGAGATTGTGAGGTTGCATGGCATGCCAAGATCCATAGTTTTGATCGTGACCCAAGATTCACTTCAAGATTTTGGGTTAGCTTGCAAAAAGCTATGGGCACGGATTTACGATTTAGTTCGGCATACCATCCCCAAACAGACGGACAATCGAGTGGACTATTCAAACTCTTGAAGATCTATTAAGACTCGTGTCCTAGACTTCAAGGGCGGTTGGGATAAGTATTTACCATCAGTGGAATTCTCCTACAACAACAGCTTATCGAGCAAGTATAGGTGTGGCTCCATTTGAAGCATTATATGGACGAAAGTGTCGCTCTCCAATATGTTGGGATGAGGTGGGTGAAGCAACATTGTTGGGACCCGAGTTAAGACGCGATACTCACGGAAAAGATCCAAATGATTCGACAACGTGTACAAACCAAGACAAGATCGACAAAAGAATTATGCGGATCTTCATCGAAAGGACGTGGAATTTAGTATAGGGGATCGTGTATTGTTGTGAGTTGCTCCATGGAAGGGAGTTACAAGATTTGGGAAGAGAGGAAAGCTCAATCCATAATTTATTGGTCCATTTCAAATTCTTGACCGAGTAGGAAATGTAGCCTATAGACTCGCGTTACCTCCGAGTATGTCTTGTGTTCATAATGTGTTTCACATATCGTATTTCAGAAATATGTGAAAGACCAACCACGTTATAGAGTTAGAACCTGACGAGATAGCCAAGACTTAACGTATGAGGAGGTACCTGTCAAGATCTTGGATAGGAAGGAGCATGTCCTACGCGCAAAGGTCATACCACAAGTTAAAGTTTTGTGGAGGAATCATGTTATAGAGGAAATGAAAGCGAGGTATCCTCACCTTTTCGAAACACCAGGTACATACGTCAATTTCGAGGACGAAATTTCATAAGGAGGGGAGGTTGTAAGACCCCAAATTATTAATAAATGAAATTTAATTTTCTCTATTTATTATTTTGAAATAGTAAGGGTTGATTTGATTAATGTTGATAGTTAGGGGTAAAATACGCAAATATTTCAAAATAAGCAAGTGGTTATAAAATATTCATTGTTGTTTCTGAAATATTCGTTTGGTCGTGGAATATTCTTCATTGTCGGGAATATTCGCATGCGACGTGCCAAGCCTCTTTAGGGCCCCATAACGAAAAGCGATTGGATGAAGAAAACGACAAAATATAAGTTGTTTAAAAATAACAAATAGAGTTATTACCATTAATCTTGTTAAAATACTCTCGGTAGTTAAAACACAAGAAGATACGATATCGCACCAATTATTGATTCTTACATAAGAAGACACTACTCAATAATGGTTACGTAATTATTGCTCAAGATTTTTTATTGATTTAATAATTGTCATATTGATATTTTATATTCTTGTTGTTTCAATAATTGTCATTACGATAGATTTTCATTATCGAAGCAATAATTCATATTATCCTAATATTATTAGATAAAATTATTGGCAATGTCTAGAAAGTTCTGCCTAAGGAGAGGTTTGGTCACCTAATTGCGCCGCCAAGAAGAGAAATTCTTATTAAAAGCCCCTCTTCCTGAACCTGCTCGATTGTCAATATTGTGATTCTCATAATATTATTTGTGAATAATTAATTATTGATTCATATGATGAGAAAATATTGATTTTATGTGGATATAGATGGAGAAAATTTTTAATGTGACAATTGTTGAAAATTAATATTTTATCTTTTTCTCGATAAAATAATTCATTTAAATATATTATTTTAATAATATATTAACGGTGATATTTTTATAATGAATGTGGGATATATGAGTATATGAGGAGGAAGAGTATTTTGTGGCATTAAATGTTTAACACATATTTTTGTGTGTTGGTGGACACAATTATTATTGATCAAATTTGATTATAAACAGAAAATCGCTTCGCTTATAGATTTCGGTCAATTTTTGTTTGGAATTTGGAAAAACTTTCTTCTGTAAAGTTGTAGAGAATTGAATTTCCTATAACAAATTGTGAGATTTGAATTTTCTGACAAAAGGGCTATTTATTATGAATTATTGAAGTTCCGAAGCTCCGAAATAATTAATTTTTGGAAGTTTAAAATATTTTTAATATGAAAAACGTTTTTGGTGATTTGAGTGTGGGTCTTGCATGTGTTTTAATAGCTGAATTCAGATTCTTGGTACGTAGGAAGTTGTAGAAATAATAATAATATTATTATATTAAATTTCTACTTTCAGCGTTTCTAAGCATTTTCCTATAAATAGGTGCTTAGGTTAGAATTGAAAATCACACCGTAAATCAAGTTTTCTCTCTATATTATCGAGCGTATTCTTGTGAGTATTTTGAGTATACTTTGAGTATTGCTATACTTGCAAGTCTGAAGTTCAAGTCATAGCCTATATCCGTTGTTTCAATTTAGAAGACTGATCTTTCGAGGTAAGGGATGTTATTTTCTTCTCAAATGATATTATTTCTTCAATATCATTATGCTGAAATATTGGTTGAAACTTTTTATCAAATTTGGAACTTTTTCATGTCGGAGTTACTATTCATGAGTTACTATTCACGAGTTACTATTCATGAGTTACTATTCACGAGTTACTATTCACGAGTACTATTCACGAAGCGTGAAGATGTTTTTTTTGTGAAATTTCTAACTTTAGGTGTCGGAGTTACTATTCACGTATACGGCACTATTCACATATACAACACTATTTACGAATACGTCACTATTCATCGAAAAATAAAAATTTTCCTTTTCGTCCAAAATATCTATTCTGGATACTAGCTTTGATTGTATCCATGTTTTGATCATTCTTGAATTTTACACCACTATGATTATTTTTGAGGTATTGTTGGACATGGATAAAACAAAGTACGAATCCTTAATCCTTGTCATTTTGTTTCACCGGATTCGCTTTCTTTAAAAATATTTTCATCATCCTCATTCTTAAATGATGATATTATTGAATATCTTTGGCATGTAGTGCAAAGATGAATGATTTCGATGAATATCTTTGGCAAGTAGTGCAAAGATGAACAGTGTTTAGATGAACATGACTAATCGATGAATATCTTTGGCTCAGTAGTGCAAAGATGAATATTTGATTCCATATGTATATTGATTGATGTTACAGGGGATAAAAGATGATTTATGAACTTTTAAATTCATATATAAAGATAGTAGTTTGCATTCTCTACTTAACTCTTCTAATGAATTATTATTTCACCATGAATATTGATTTAAAACTTGTTGTCTATTGTATTCTATTAGATTTTTCCCTGTTGAAGACTAATGATAATTTGTTGTATATTATCTTAGTCATAATATTCTTTATCGGGCTAGTTGAGCTCGCCCTTTTTCCTTGTTGTTCCATTTTTCTTCTCGTGAGGCGAGAATGTAGCGAGTACTAGTCTGGGGTAATGGAATGAAGGTTCTAGAGAGAGTTGTTTAGTAGTCCTCACCATTTTTGTAAAATAATGTATCAATAATTATGATGGGGATTTATTTGCGTGTGGATATTGTCAGATGGCAATATCTCAATTTAAACTCACAGCTTATATGTTGTAATAATAAAGTTGTAGTTGTTTATGTACCACGTATTGACAACTCGAATGGGTGATGTATACCTATTTTGGGGGGCCGTCACGGTTGGTATCGAGCTTAGGATATGATCTCCGGCGGAGATCGGGGAATAGAACTAGAGGAGAGACGAAGTAAATCCTTCGCTAGTTTGTCCTACCTAAGCTTATTTGTTAGTTGGTCAATATATATGGATATTATGTGATATATTGATTTCTTAATTAACCCTTATTTTATGACAAGAGAATGTCGATCGAGAATATTAATAATGGAAATGAGACCAAGGAGACGCTCCAGACTCACCAACGAGGTGAACGTGGCAACAGTCGGCAATGTTCTCCCCGTGAACAACACCACCGAAAGCGAGATGATGAACGAGGGATGTTTAGAAGCTTTTTGCGCTTCATGCAAAATCGCATTTGAGAGACTCGTGTTTTCAAAATACAGGAGGAAATGATAGCAATTCCTGGTTGTCACAAATGCAGCTTCAAAGAGTCAGGACCACCGCAATTTAAGGGAAAGCGAGATCCGATCACGGCGGAAACATGGGTCAAGCAAATTACCAAGATATTCGATGTCTTGGGATGCACGGAGAAATGAAGGTTCCATTCGCCACCTTTATGTTCCGTGGCGAGGAAGATTACCGGTGGGAGTCTTTGAAGCGTACCCATCCAACCGCACTCAAAGATGTCTTGGGAGACATTTCAGAACTATTTAATGACAAATACTTTCCGAAAGTGTTCGCTATATGAAGGAAGTGGAGTTTATTAGATCGAGCAGAACAACATGACGGTGTCTCAATGACGAGGCAAAGTTTGCGAGTTATCCGTGCTCAGCACCTCATTTGGTAGAGAATGAGGAACGATGACGCGGATGTTTCTTAGAGGTTTGAAACCCTAAGATACGCCAAGATCTTATTTCTCATAAATTTTCTCTCTATTCGATATGTTGTAAATGTGGCTCATTTATTAAAGCGAGATAACGAGTACTTAACCAACCGAGGGACCACAACCAGATCATCTACCGGAGATGGTAGTCAACAAAACAACGATAACCAATGGAGAAAGAAAAGACGGACAAAAATGGTAACCACTCGTGGTAATCATAGCCATGAAAATAAGAAGAAGCGAGTCGAGGAGATTTTAAAAAGAGGAGATTTAACAACGACCATAAAGACCACCGGTCATATGCTATAAATGCGGAAAGAGGGACATATCCGTGATGCCCCTAAAATAGGTATACATCACCTATTCGAGTTGTCAATACATGGTACGTAAACAACTACAACTTTATTATTACAACAAGAAACTGTGAGTTTGAATACAAATATTATCTTCTGCATAATATCTATACTCAAATAAATCCTCATCACATTTATTGATACATTATTTTACAAAAATGGTGAGGACTACTAAACAATCCTTTCTAAAACCTTCATTCCCATACCCAGACTGCATTTTCGCTATATTCTCGCCTCCCGAGAAGAAAAATGGAACAAAAAGGAAAAGGGTGAGCTCAACTAGCCCAAGAAAGAATATTATGACTAAGATAATATACAACAAATTACCGTTAGTCTTCAACAGAAAAATCTAATAGACTACAATAGACAACAAATTTTAAATCAATATTCACAAATGAAATAATAATTCATTAGAAGAGTTAAGTAGAGAATGCAAACTACTATCTTCTATGTATGAATTTAAAAGTTCATCGCTCATCTTTTATCCCCAGAACATCAATCAATATACATCCGAATTAAATATTCATCTTTGCACTACAGCCAAAAGATATTCATCACCGGGTCATGTTCATCTAAACACTGCTCATCTTTGCACTACTGTACCCAAAGATATTCTTCAGAAATCATTCATCTTTGCACTACAGTGCCAAAGATATTCAATAATATCATCATTTAAGACCGAGGATGATGAAAAATATTTTTTAAAGAAACGAATCCAAAGTGAAACAAAATGACAAGGATTAAGGATTAAGGATTCGTACTTTATTTTATCCATGTTCAAAATACCTCAAAAATAATCATAGTGGTGTAAAATTCAAGAATGATCAAAACATGGATACAATCAAAGCTAGTATCCGTAATAGATATTTTGACAAAAAAGAAGAAATTTTATTTTTCTATGAATAGTGTCAGATATCGTGAATAGTTCCAAGATATCGTGAATAAGAATCAAACACCAAAAGATAGAAATTCCACAAAAACTTCATCTTCACGCTTCATGAATAGTACTTTCGTGAATAAGAACTCGTGAATAAGAACTCATGAATAAGAACTCGTGAATAAGTAACTCATGAATAAGTAACCCCCATATGAAAAAAAATTCCAAATTTGATAAAAAGTTCCAACTAATATTTCAAAGATAATGATATTGAAGAAATAATATCATTCGAGAAGAAAATAACATCCCTTACCTCGAAAGATTAAGACTTCTAAATTTACCGAATACCGTGTATAAAGGTCAAGGAATTTGCACCGCCTAACAATACTCAAAGTATACTCAAAATACTAACAAGAATACGCTTCGATAATATAGAGAGAAAAACTTCGGCTTCGGTGTGATTTTCAATTCTAACCTAAGTTCCCTATTTATAGAAAATGCTTAGAACACCAAAGGTAAAAATTTAATAAAATATTAATATATATTATAAATTTCCTTAGCCCATCTTTGAAGATCTGATTTCAGCAATTAATATCACATGTTAGCCCACTTAAATGCAAAAAAATGTTTTTCTTTAAAATAATAATTAAAACTACCAAAAATCAATTATTTCGGAGCTTCGGAACTTCAATAATTCACAATAAATAGCCCTTTTATCAGAAAATTCGAATCTCATGAGTTTTTATAGGAAATTCAATTCTCTACAACTTTGCAGAAGAAAGTTTTTCTGAATTCCAAACAGAAATTGACCGAAATTCACAAACGGGCAATTTTACAGGCTATAATCAAATTTCAGTCAATAAATAGGGTCCACCGACATGTTTAACATGTTTTAAACATTTATTGCAACAAAAATACTCTTCCTCCTCGTATACTCATATATCTCACATTCGTTGTAAAAATATCACCATTATTATATTATTAAAATATAATAATATATTTAAATGAATTATTTTATCAGAAAAAGATAAAATTTCAATTTTCAACAATTGTCACATTAAAAATTTTCTCCATCTATATCCACATAAAATTAATATTTTCCTCATCATATGAATCAATAATTAATTATTCACAAATAATATTACATGACTCACAATATCGACAACCAGCGCCTCCTGAAAGAGGGGCTTTCTAATAAGAATTTCTCCTTCTTGGCAAGTATTTGTGTGACCAAACCTCTCCTTAGATGTAACTTTCTAGACATTTCCAATAATGTTATCTAATAATATTATTCGATAATATGATTATTGCTTCGATAATGAAAAATACCGTAAATGACAATTATCAAACAACAAAGAATATAAAATATCAACGCAAAGAATTATTAAATCAATAAAATATCGAATAAAGAATATCGTAACCATTATTGAGTAGTGTCTTCTTATGTAAGAATCAATAATTGGTGCAATACCGCAGCTACTTTATTTTTAACTACCGAGTATTTTAACAAGATAATCTGCAGAATAACTACGCCAAGTTATTTTTAAACAACTTATATTTATCGCTTTCTTCATCCAATCGCTTTTACGTTATGGGGCCCATAAAGATCACAAGGCTGTCAGCATTTAATATTCCCCGACAAAGAAGAATATTCCACGACCAAACTAATATTTCCCGGACAACAATGAATATTTTATAACCACTTGCTTATTTTGAAATATTTCATGATTTTACCCTAACTATCCACATTAATCAAATCAACCCTTACTATTTCAAAATAATAAATAGAGAAAATTAAATTTCATTTATTAATAATTTGGGGTCTTACAACCTCCCTCCTTATGAAATTTCGTCCTCGAAATTGACGGTATGTACCAGTCATTTCCGGTTTCCAATTCCCAGGTCATTTCCTCTATAACATGATTCCTCCACAAAACTTTAACTTGTGGTATGACCTTTTCATAGGCGTAGGACATGCTCCTTCCTATCCAAGATCTTGACAGTACCTCCTCATACGTTAAGTCTTCTATTATCTCGTCCCCGTTCTAACTCTATAACGTGGTTCGGTCTTTCACATATTTACGAAGTACGTATATGTGAAACACATTATGAACACAAGACATACTCGGAGGTAATGCGAGTCTATAGGCTACATTTCCTACTCGGTCAAGAATTTGAAATGGACCAATAAATTGTGGATCGAGCTTTCTCTCTTCCCAAATCTTGTAACTCCCTTCCATGGAGCAACTCGCAACAATACATGATCCCCTACACTAAATTCCACGTCCTTTCGATGAAGATCCGCATAACTCTTTTGTCGATCTTGTGCCGCTTGTATACGCTTGTCGAATCATTTGAATCTTGTCTCAGAGTCATATCGTATTTAACTCTCGGTCCCAAATAATGTTGCTTCACCCACCTCATCCCAACATATTGGAGAAACGACATTTTCGTCCCATATAATGCTTTGAATGGAGCCACACCTATACTTGCTCGATAACTGCTTGTTGTAGGAGAATTCCACCAATGATAAATACTTATCCTAATCGCCTTAAAGTCTAGGACACGTAGTCTTAATAGATCTTCAAGAGTTTGAATAGTCCTCTCGATTGTCCGTCTGCTTTGGGGATGGTATGCTTAACTAAATCGCAAACTGCGCTCATAGCTTTTTGCAAGCTAACCCAAAATCTTGAAGTGAATCTTGGGTCACGATCCAAAACTATGGATACTGGCATGCCATGCAACCTCACAATCTCATTCACATACATACTAGCAAGACGCTCAAGGAATAAGTCTCCGTATCGCAAGAAATGAGCAGTACTTGGTTAATCTATCAACAATAACCCAAATAGCATTGATGCCTTGAGAAACCGTAGGAAGACCAGTAATTTAAATCCATGGTAATGTGTTCCCACTTCCATTTCAAATCTCAAGTGGTTGCAATCGGACCCTTAGGTACCAGATGCTTCGCTTTTACATCGTTAACAAGTTAAACACATTGAGATAAACTTTGCAATCTCTCTCTTCATATTGTTTGTGACGCCCCAAAATTAGGTATACATCACCCATCTTGGGTCGCCACTTACATGGTATGTAATTTAAATACAACTTATTAACATAACTGTCGTGGTACAATACGACATAAACCGTGAGTTTAAATACAAATATCGCTCTACTAGATATTATACTAACTCAAAAAAAAGTCCTCATTACAATTATTATCACACTATTTCACGTAATAGTGAGGACTACTAATGCTATCTTCGTGACCATCACTGCTTCCCCAGACTCGTCCCAAATATATTCTCATTTCTGAAGAGAACAATGAAAGAAAGGGTGAGCTCAACTAGCCCAAGAAGAAATATTATGACTAAGATAATGCGTAATAAATTATCAATAGTCTTCAACAATGTTAAACCGATAAAATACAATGATAAACCAGCTTTAATCGCAATGAATAAGCAATCCATTAAAAGAGTCAAGTAGAAAATAAAGTCTACTATCTTTTAGGTTTTAAAAGGTTTTTCATCATCATTATAGCCGAGACTCAAATTTAATAAATATTCCACATCATCGAATCACCCCTCGCACTACTACCAAGGATATTCTTTAAGATCACGACCACAATTTTTTCATGCACTACTGTGCCAAGAATATTTGTGTATTCATTAATGGTCATGATTATGCCAACAATCGTCCACCAATGCACTACTACCAATCGAGGATTTTTATCACATCATTTGTAACATTACGGTCATGATTACACCGAATAGTCTCTCGTCATAATCATACCAAGTCCATCTATGCACTACAAAAGCCATGATGATTTTCAACATAATATAAACATGAGGATGATGACAATGATATAAGAATTCAATAAAACAAGTTCAAGAATTATTTTATCCAGAATTATTAACGCCCAAATTATCAACACGATCTCTGTTTTGTAGAGTAAAATTCAAGAATGATCAAGTATATTTCCATGAAAAGATATCGGATGAAACGCAAATATCAAGGATATTCCACTAATTTCATGGAGTATAGAAGTCAAAGTTTTAACCAACCGGGTATAATAAAGAATAGAATAACAAAAGAAATCACCATGCATGCGATAGATCACATACGCAAAGTTATTCCAATGTAATAATAAATAACTAACCAGTCCCGTAAAAATGCATGCAGCGTGATGTTCCAATGTAATAATAAAGAATGGAACCAGTCCTGCAGTAAAACACACGTGCATGTGATATTCCAATGTAATAATAATAAAGATTTTAACCAGTCCTGTGTAAAACACATGCATGTGATGATGTCCAACAGTAATAATAATAAAGATTTTAACCAGTCCTGTAAAACACACGCATGTGATGTTCCAACAGAATAATAATAAAGACGGAACCAGGTCCGGTATAAAACACACAAACAGGATATTCCAACAGAATAATAGAAGAATGTCACCAAGTATAGGTAAACCACGATATACAAAGTTATTCCAATGTAATAATAAGCAATGGAATAACAACAGCTTCTCTTCATGAATAAGAAAGAATAACACCCCTTACTTTTGGTAGGAGATTGAATACTCGCAAAGAATGTAGTAACAAAATACTCTTCTTCTTTCTCTCTTATTCTCTCTATACTTTCTCTCTCTATAGCTTGAATGAATTAAATGAAAAATAATGAAGCCCTCAGCCCTCTATTTATAGAAGATTTCTAGCTTAAGACCGCCAGTGAAAAGGCAAGTGGCTCGACGACTAATGATGTGAAAAGAAAAGTGGTTTGACGCTTTGTGAATGTGAAACGACAAGTGGTTCGACGCTCAGAATGTGAAAAACGACAAGTGGTTCGACGTCTGGTAAAGGTAATTACTATTAACGGGTAAATACTATCGACGAAGGTAAATACTATTCACAAGGGTAATTACTTATCGACGAAGGTAATTACTATCGATGAAGGTAAATACTATTCACAAGGGTAATTACTATCGACGAAGGTAATTACTATTGACGAAGGTAAATACTATTGACGAAGAGACTCTTAGATGATGACATATGAGCCCCCATAAAATAATCAAACTTACCACAAATCATTTTATTTTTCATCAACACATATTTAATCTTTCAACAATTATTAATCATTTATAACTTATCGCCTCAATTATTGATTTAATACTATAACATATTATACGATGATACCGTGACAATAATCAATCAATAATATAATAGATATGATGCAAAGAATTTCATGTAGTAATAATCGAGCATAGTGAGTGACTTCTCCGTAAGCATCAATAATCAATACCGTAAGTGCTACTACGCAACCACGCCAGACATCGCATTTCTTTACCACCGGGTAGTTCAACAGCTTTTAATCTGTAACACCTCCGCCGTTATTTTTATAAAATATTTTTGTCGCTTTCTCAATCCGACAAATAATTTCATTATTAGGGGTCCACCAATGATTGAAATTTGTTATGCACCAATATTCCCTAACAAAAAGAATATTCCCCACCAAACGAATATTTTATAACAACTTGCATACTTTGCAAAATTTATAAATATTACCCACAACTATAACATTATATCAAATTTATTCCATAATATTCAAAAATAATATTTATAGAAAAATTCATCTTTATTAATAAAAGCTGGGGTCTTACATTGTTCCACCAAAATGTATGTCGAAGATCCCGATACATTTTAGTACTTCCAGGATGGATTGCAAATGGTGTATTGTGTGCCTCCATCATAATCTTGTACTTCAAATCAGAGTCGTTAGGAACACAAAGTCTAGAGTGGACTCGAAGTATTCCTTCTTCATCAATTCTAGCTTCCTAATAGCTCTTTCTTGTACTTTCTTCTTCATACGCATCATTCCGGCCGGTGGCTTTTAACAACCTTAACTTTTTCTATTAAAGTTGGCTCTATCGTATACTTGACATCATCGCACTCGCTCGTCAAGATATGATCTTCTACTCAACGCGTCACTACCACGCTCGCCTTTCCGGGATGGTATTGAATAGTGTGGTCGTAGTCTTTCAATAGCTCGAGCCAACGTCATTGCCGCGATATTGAGTTCTTTTTGAGTGAAGAAATATTTAAGGCTTTTATGGTCCGAATATATCTCCACTTTCTCCCCATATAGATAGTGCCTCCATATTTTTAGCGCTGAACGATCACGCTAACTCTAGATCATGAGTAGGATAATTCCTCTCATACTCTTTAAGTTGTCGCGAGGCATAGGCTATGACTTTCCCACGTTGCATGAGAACACATCCTAACCTTTGCTCAAGCATCATCAGAGAGATAACAAATCCATCCGAACCAGATGGTATTGTTAGAACAGTCCGAAATAAGTCTCCTCTTAAGCTCTTGAAACTCTTCTCGCATTCTTCACTCCAAACGAATTTTGTATCCTTCCGAAGTTAGCTAAGTTAATGGAGTAGCGATTCAAGAAAACCTTCCACGAATCTCCGATAATAACCAAATTAAGCCCAAAAGCTACGTGCTTGATCCACCGACTTCCGGTTGCTTCTAACTTTGTATTGCTTCAATCTTCACGGATCAACAGATACTCCATGTTTCGACACCACGTGCCCAAGGAATGCTACTTCTCAAGCCGTAACTCGCATTTCTTCAATTTGGCATATAGTTTGTTTTCACGAAGCCTTTGGAGTACCAAATTTTCAAATGGTGCTCATGATCTTCACGACTTTTGGAATATATAAGGATGTCATCAAAAAGACAACAACGAATCGATCCAAATATTCCTTGAATACTCGGTTCATCATATCCATGAAAGCCGCAGGAGCATTAGTTAGTCCGAAGACATGACTAAGAATTCATAATGCCCATACCGAAGTTCTCAGGCGCTTTGAATATCCTCGGTTCTAATCTTCACCGATGATATCCGTAATCTAAGATCGATTTTTGAAAAGAATTGTGCCCTTGCAGAATCGGTCAAACAAGTCATCAATACGAGGTAGAGGATACCTATTCTTGATGGTGACATGGTTCAATTCCCGATAGTCAATACAAAGTCGCATACTCCGCCTTTTTTTCTTTACAAATAAAAACAGAGCACCCCAAGGAGATGTACTAGACGAATGAAACCGATGTCCAACAATTCTCAGTAGTTGAACCTTTAACTCCCTCGAAGTTCAATAGAGCCATTCAATATGGGATTTTAGAAATGGGCTTTGTACCGTGTTCAAGATCAATAAAGAATTCAACTTCACGCTCGGGGGTAGGCAAGGAAGTTCTTCGAAATACGCCGAAAGTCAATAACAACAGAATATTATTCAAATTTGACGTGTCTTTATTCAAATCCATAACATGGGCTAAGAAAGCTTGACATCCGCTTTTCAATAAACGAATAGCTTTATGATTAGATATGATGGTGATTGATTTTAATGGTTTAGTTGCTTGAATTGCATAACAGTCAAGTTAGAATATGAAAACTAACAACCTTACGAAAACAATCAATTTTGGCATGATGAGTAGTAAACCAATCAATCCCTAAAATCACATCAAAAGCAAGTATCTTTAAAGAGATAAGGTCAATGGTAAAGGTAATGGTGCCAACTTGAATCAAACAAGATTTATAAATGTGGATGTGATGAAAGTTTCTCCTAACTGAGTTTCCACAGATAGGTCAAAGTCTAATTTCTCCTGAGTCAAGTTTAAACGCTGAGCACAAGCGGAGAGATAAATGAATGGGTAGCACCCCAGATCAAGTAAGGTATAAACTTCGCAAGAATTTATAAATAGCTTACCCGTGATCACCTCGTTTGGTTCCTCGCATTTTGACTACCACAAAAAACGCTTCTTCCGGAATCGTTGACTTTGACTTTTCTCGGGACAATCTTTTGAGTCACCGTCCCCCCACCGAACTAGGTTTCGCTACTGTATAATCTCGAGCGATATGTCCTTCCTTTCCATAATTATAGCATACCTTGAATCATAGGACAGCTTTGACCGATATGTCCCTCTTTCCCGCATTTATAGCATATATAACCGGTGGTCGTTTCTCCTCCCTTAGAACCGATTCTTTCCAAGACTGCTGCCTTTATATGGTCGTTGTTAAATCTCCTTTTTAAAATCTCCTCGACTCGCTTCTTCTGCTTTTCATGGCCATGATTACCACCAGAGTGGTTACCATTTTTGTCCGTCTTTTTCTTTCTCCACCGTGGTTATCATTATTCTGCTGATCGCTATCTCTCGTACGATCCTCGGTTGTGGGTCCTCAATTGGCGTATTTCGTTATCTCGCCTAATAATAATTGAGCCTCGCTTTATAACATCCGAATAAAGAGAAAGTTTATGAGAAATGAGATATCGACGTACGCCGGTTTCAAACCTCTAAGAAACATCCGCGTCATACGTTCCTCATTCTCCACCAAATGAGGTGTAAACCTCGATAACTCGCAAACTTTGCCTCGCATCGAGACACCGCCATGTTGTTTTGCTCTAATCTGATGAACTCCACTTCCTTCATACGACGAACACTTTCGTGAAAGTATTTGTCATTAAATAGTTTCAAATGTTTCCCAAGACATGCCGAAAAGGGCCGGATGGTACGCTTCACGATTCTCCCACAAGAGATCCGCCTCGCCACGGAACATAAAGGTGGCGAATGGAACCTTCTGTTCTCCGTGCATCCCAAGACATCGAATATCTTGGTAATTTGTTTGACCCATATTTCCGCCATGATCGGATCTCGCTTTCCCTTAAATTCTCGTGGTCCCAACTCTTTGAACTGCTTGGGCCGTGACAACCCGTGAATTGTTATCATTTCCTCCTCAGTATTTTGAACACGAGTCTCCCTCGTCCTGATTTGCATGAACCGCAAAAAGCTTCTAAACATCCCCTCGCTCATCATCTCGCTTTCGGTGGTGTTGTTCACAGGAGGAACATTGTCACTGCTGCACGCTCTCCTCATTGGTGAGTACAAAGGCGTCTCCACTCTGCCTCATTTCCATTGTTAATATTCTCAATGACATTCTCAAAGACCGCTATAAAACAAGGGTTAATTAAGGAAATCAATATATCACATAATATCCCTATATATCGACCAACTAAAAAATAAGCTTAGGTAGGACACACTAGCGAAGGATTTACTTGTCTCTCCCTCCTAGTTCTATTCCCCGATCTCCGCCAGAGATCATATCCCTAAGCTCGATACCAACTCATGACGCCCCAAAATAGGTATACATCACCTATTCTAAGTTGTCAATACATGGTACGTAAACAACTACAACTTTATTATTACAACAAGAAAAGCGTGAGTTTGAATACAAATATTATCTTCTGCACAATATCTATACTCAAATAAATCCTCATCACATTTATTGATACATTATTTTACAAAAATGGTGAGGACTACTAAACAATCCTTTCTAAAACCTTCATTCCATACCCCAACTCGTACTCGCTTATATTCTCGCCTCCCGAGAAGAAAAATGGAACAAAAAGGAAAAGGGTGAGCTCAACTAGCCAAAGAAAGAATATTATGACTAAGATAATATACAACAAATTACAATTAGTCTTCAACAGGAAAAATCTAATAGAATACAATAGACAACAAATTTTAAATCAATATTCGCAATGAAATAATAATTCATTAGAAGAGTTAAGTAGAGAATGCAAACTACTATCTTCTATGTATGAATTTAAAAGTTCATCGCTATCTTTTATCCCCTAACAACATCAATCAATATACATCCGAATCAAATATTCATCTTTACACTACAGCCAAAGATATTCATCACTTGGTCATGTTCATCTAAACACTGCTCATCTTTGCACTACTGACCAAAGATATTCTTCAGAAATCATTCATCTTTGCACTCTGAAAGCAAAGATATTCAATAATATCATCATTTAAGACCGAGGATGATGAAAATATTTTTTAAAGAAACGAATCCAAAGAAACAAAATGACAAGGATTAAGGATTAAGGATTCAGTGACTTGTTTTATCCATGTTCAAAAATACCTCAAAAATAATCATAGTGGTGTAAAATTCAAGAATGATCAAAACATGGATACAATCAAAGCTAGTATCCGTAATAGATATTTTGGACAAAAGAAGAAATTTTATTTTTCTATGAATAGTGCGAGTATACGTGAATAAGTAACTCTCACACACAAAAGATAGAAATTCCACAAAAAACATCTTCACGCTTCATGAATAGTACTCGTGAATAAGTAACTCATGAATAGTAACCCCGACATGAAAAAAAATTCCAAATTTGATAAAAAGTTCCAACCAATATTTCAAAGATAATGATATTGAAGAAATAATATCATTTGAGAAGAAAATAACATCCCTTACCTCGAAGATTAAGACTTCTAAATTGGAATACCGGTATAAGTCAAGAAGGAACTTGCACCGCCTAACAATACTCAAAGTATACTCAAAATACTCACAAGAATACGCTTCGATAATATAGAGAGAAAACTTCGATTCACGGTGTGATTTTCAATTCTAACCCAAGACCCTATTTATAGGAAAATGCTTAGAACACCAAAGCGAAAATTTAATAAAATATTAATATATATTATAAATTTCCTTAGCCCATCTTTGAAGATCTGATTTCAGCAATTAATATCACATGTTAGCCCACTTAAATGCAAAAAACGTTTTCTTTAAAATAATAATTAAAACTTCCAAAATCAATTATTTCGAGCTTCTAACTTCAATAATTCACAATAAATAGCCCTTTTATCAAAAAAATTGAATCACACGAGTTTTTATAAGAAATGCAATTCTCTACAACTTTGCGTAAGAAAGTTTTTCCGAATTCCAAATGTAAATTGACCAAAATCCACAAACGGGCAATTTTACAAGCTATAATCAAATTTCAGTCAATAAATAGGGTCCACCGACATGTTTAACATGTTTTAAACATTTATTGCAACAAAAATACTCTTCCTCCTCGTATACTCATATATCCCACATTCGATGTAAAAATATCACCATTATTATATTATTAAAATATAATAATATATTTAAATGAATTATTTTATCAGAAAAAGATAAAATTTCAATTTTCAACAATTGTCACATTAAAATTTTCTCCATCTATATCCACATAGAATCAATATTTTTCTCATCATATGAATCAATAATTAATTATTCACAAATAATATTACAGAATCACAATATTGACAACCAGGCAGTTCCCAAGAAAGAGGGGGCTTTCCAATAAGAATTTCTTCTTACTGGCGCGCAATTAGGTGACCAAACCTCTCCTTAGACAAAACTTTCTAGACATTGCCAATAATGTTATCTAATAATATTATTCAGATAATATGAATTATTGCTTCGATAATGAAAAATACTGTGTAATGACAATTATCAAACAACAAAGAATATAAAATATCAACGCAAAGAATTATTAACTCAATAAAATATCGAATAAAGAATTATCGTAACCATTATTGAGTAGTGTCTTCACGTAAGAATCAATAATTGGTGCAATACCGCATATTCATGCTTTTTAACCACCGAGTATTTTAACAAGATTAATCTTGAATAACTACTACGCCGTTATTTTTAACGAACTTATATTTGTCGCTTTCTTCATCCAATCGCTTTCCGTTATGGGGCCCACACATGGTCATACTTGTCGTCATTTAATATTCCCCGACGATCACGAATATTCCACGACCAAACGAATATTCCCCAACAACAATGAATATTTTATAACCACTTGCTTATTTTAAAATATTTGCGTATTTTACCCCTAACTATCCACATTAATCACATCAACCCTTACTATTTCAAAATAATAAATAGAAAAATTAAATTTCATTAATAATAAGTTGGGGTCTTATAATATCACCCAAACCGTCCACAACAGTTCAAGGTATGCTATAATTGTGGAAAGGAAGGACATATCGCTCGAGATCAGATCAGAATGAAACCTAGTTCAATGGGGGACGGTGACTCAAAAGATCGTCCCGTAAAAGTCAAAGTCAACGGTTCCGGAAGAGCGCTTTGTTGTGGATCGGTCAAAATGCGAGGAACCCAAACGAGGTGATCACGGGTAAGCTATTTATAAATTCTTGCGTTTATACCTTACTTGATCACCGTGCTACTCATTCATTTATCTCTCCTGTTTGTGCTCAACGTTTAAACTTGACTCCGGAGAAATTAGACTTTGATTTATCTGTGGAAACTCCGTTAGGAGAAACTTTCATCACATCCACTGTTTATAAATCTTGTTTGATTCAAGCTAGCACCATCACCTTACCTGTTGACCTTATCTCTTTAAAGATACTTGCTTTTGATGTGATTTTAGGGATTGATTGGTTAACTACACATCATGCCAAAATTGATTATTTTTGTAAGGTTGTTAGCTTTCATATTCCTAAACAACCTGTTGTACGAATTCAAGCAACTAAACCATTAAAATCAATCACTTTCATATCTAATCATAAAGCTATTCGTTTATTGAAAAACGGATGTCAAGCTTTCTTAGCCCATGTTATGGATTTGAATAAAGACACGTCAAATTTGAATAATATTCCTGTTGTTATTGACTTTCCTAACGTATTTCATGAAGAACTTTCCGGTCTACCCCGTAACGTGAAGTCAATTCTTTATTGATCTTGAGCCCGGTACAAAGCCCATTTCTAAAACCCCATATCGAATGGCTCTATTGAACTTCAGGAGTTAAAGGTCCAACTACGAGAATTGTTGGACATCGGTTTCATTCGTCCTAGTACATCTCCTTGGGGTGCTCCTGTTTTATTCGTAAAGAAGAAAGACGGGAGTATGCGACTTTGTATTGACTATCGGGAATTGAACCATGTCATTTAATGTTTTTACACATGGATTAAGTGTCGTTTAAGGTTTTTACACATGGATTAAGAAAGTCAATTAATACTATTATTTAATAATTAAAATTTTATCACTGCCCCTTTATGTGAAGTTGAAAACTATTAATAGTAAGGGTGAGAATTTTTTGGAACAATGAGAGAAGGTAGGGGTGATATAGGAAAGTAAATAATTTATTCTCCTTGAAAGTTGTAAACGACAAATAAATTGAAACAAATTTTTTCTTCTAAAACGTCACTTATTTAGGAATGGAGGGATCGTAGTATTATCCCCTACAAACATTCATGAATTCCAGGAGTCTCAAACCAAAAATTTCAACTCATTCACCATCTTCAATTTTTTTTTCTTCATAAAACTTCAAATTTTCAAAATGAAATTAAACCCATAAATTGAAAGCTCAAAACACCCAGATTCAAAATCATCAAATCAATAAACAAATTAAAAAAAAGGATAGAAGAAAAAGAAGGAAAAAGCATTTATCGCCTTAACCGTCGACTAGATCTACAAAATTATTGTCAAACTCTATTTTCGTGAGCTACTATGCTGCATTCACGTCTCTGCTATTGTACCAGATCATTGACAACTCCTTTGTAGAAATATATGTACATATGTATTTGTATAGCACATGCTGAAACGATTTGGTATGCCTAGATCGATCCTTTGGGAAAGTATTTTTTTGTTTACAATTTTTGATTACTTAAGATGATGAATTGAAGTAAAATATCATGATGGCTTTCGATTTGCCTTTAGGATGAAGAAATACCCCAAAATTTGGGATTGTTCACTTGATTTAGGTTGTTACAAATTGAGATTTCTAGTTTTATATAATATATGTTAGATTATGCTATTTTACTATATTAACCTTTTTAAAATAAAATTATGGTCAATTATTTTATTTGACTAACTATTTTATCTTGATTAAGTGATAGGGTTAATCAATCCATTTGGCATTAATCAATTGTGTTAGTTTTTTATATATTTTTGTTTGAGTTAATTAGGTGTGAAGGATTAAATTTATGTATGTTATTAATTGTTTACAAAAACACGAGAAATTTTTTAAAAGTTCGATTGGGTTATTCCATAAAAGGTATCAAGTAAAATGGGATAAATATTAGTTTTGCCAAATATAATTTGTATGTTTAAAAGTTTATTAATTTTTTTTGGTAATTAAGCCTTTTTTTCAATTTTAATTAAAATAAAAAAAAATTATTTGGTAATCTTTGTATTAATATTTAATTTTAATAATTTAACATATAATAATTAATTATAAAAATTTATATAGATTTAATATGTCAAAATAAGTATTTATACAAATTTAATAAGCTGTCAAATCGTATTCTATATGGTTAAATCTTACACAGAAACCTGGCTGGCCGAAAAATTAGGTATTTCGATTAATTTTGGTCGGATTATAAAATTACGGGCTATATTGTATGCAATTAGATACTTAATGTAGTGTGGGCAAGGAAATCGCACCTTGTTAGTTAGGGTTTCGTATTGGCTGAGGAAGAGAGAAATCCACGAAGAACACAGAATTGGTTGATTGATTGAAGAAGGGAGAAGAACAGGTGAGCGATTACTCCAACGACACGTAGCAGACTTCCTATGTGAGATCCCGAATTTTATGAAATAAAAGTATTCAATTTTTTTATTTTGGTAAATAGTTAAATTGATAAAAGTTTAAAGTTAAGGGTGATATTTGAAAATTTTGCAAAGTATACAAGTTGTTATAAAATATTCGATTAATCGGGGAATATTCCTTTTAATAGAGAATATTCATACGACATCATAATTATTGGTGGACCCCACAACAAAAGTATTGTCGTAGTTAGAAAACGACAGAATTATCTTTTTATAAAAATAACGACGAAAGTTTTACCGTTAAACTGTTGAACTACCCGGTAGTAAAAGTACAAAAGAATACGTCTGGCGTGGTTGCATAAGAGCACACGGTATTGATTATTAATACTTACGTAAGAAGACGCCCCAAAATTAGGTATACGCCACCCATCTTGGTCGCCACTTACATGGTACATAAATTCAAATACAACTTACTAATATAACTCGCTGTGGTAATAATACGACATAAATAAAACCGAGTTTGAATACAAATATTGTCTACTAGATATTATACAAACTCAAAAGGAGTCCTCATTACAACTATTATCACACTATTTCACGTAATAGTGAGGACTACTAATGCTATCCTCTCGACCATTACTCCGCTCCCCGACTCGTCCCAAATATGTTCTCATTTCCTCAAGAGAACAAAGAAAGAAAGGGTGAGCTCAACTAGCCCAAGAAGAAATATTATGACTAAGATAATGCGTAATAAATTATCATTAGCCTTCAACAATGTTAAACCGATAAAATACAATAGACAACCAGCTTAATCATAGCTGAATATGCAATCCATTAAAAGAGTCAAGTAGAAAATAAAGTCTACTATCTTTTAGGTTTTAAAAGGTTTTCATCAATTTTATCACTAAGACTCAGCTTTTAATGAATAAACCACAATATCTAATCATCCCCGTATCACTGGCCAAGGATTTTCATCAAATTATCAATGGTCATGACTATACCGAATCACCCCGGTCATAATCATACCAAAAACTATCCATCACCGCATTACAGCCACCGAGGACTTTTTGTCACATCATTTATATCAAGCCATGATTATACCGAATGATCCTCGGTCATAATCATACTAAGTTCATCTATGCACGTAAGCCAAAGATAACATAATATAATATAAACATGAGGATGATGACAATGATATAATAATTCAATAAAACAAGTTCAAGAATTAATTTATCCAGAATTATTAACGCCCAAATTGTCAACAAGATACTGCTTTTGTAGAGTAAAATTCAAGAATGATCGTAAGAATATTTCCATGAAAAGATATCGATGAAACGCAAATATCAAGGATATTCTACTAATTTCATGGAGTATAGAAGTCAAAGTTTTAACCAACCGGGTATAATAAAGAATGGAATAACAAAAGAAATCACCACGCACGCGGTATTTGCAGATGTATGTGTTATTCCAATAGAATAATAATAATCTAACCAGTCGTGAAATTCACACCGGGCTGTGATGATCCAATGTAATAATAAATGTCAATAATAAACAATGGAACCAGTCCTGTAAAACACACGCATGTGATATTCCAAATGTAATAATAAATGCGAATAATAAACAATGGAACCAGTCCTGTAAAACACACATGCATGTGATATTCCAAATGTAATAATAAAGAATGGAATAATGTAAGAAGATCACCAAGTATAGGGGATTCCACAGATACAAAGTTATTCCAATGTAATAAATAAGAATGGAATAATATAAGGATTTCACCAAGTATAGGTATGCCAACATATACAAAGTTATGTATAGGTATACCACTTTTACAAAAGTTATTCCAATGTAATAATAATGAATGGAATAATGTAAGTTCTCTTCAATAATAAGAAAGAATAACACCCCTTTACGGCACAACAAATAATATCCCTTACCGTAAAAGACACCGGATATCAAAGTAAGAAGTACCGTATCACTTTTCTTCTTTCTCTCTATAGATTTTCTCTCTATAGCTTCTCTCTATAATTTCTCTCTAGTTTTTCAAAGAATTCGTAAGAAAATAATGAAGGAATGAGCTTCTATTTATAGGAAAATAGAATGCATAGTAATTAATCCATGAACTATCCAGATTGATTTACTTTAATCTGACGGTCCATATTTAAAGCAAAATCTTTTAAATAAAATATCATATATTCTATTTATATAAAAACATTTTACTATGCAAACACTATGCAAAACACTATGCAAAACACTATGCAAAACTACTATGCAACACTATGCATAATAAAATATAATATATTCTATTTATGTATAACTTTAATAAAGTATTCTCGCTTTATATAAAAAGATGTTTCGCTTTTATTACGTTAATAATACTAATAAAACAAAACGTCATTATCGCTATAATAATTCATATTATTAATCGACAATAATGGAATCAAACCGAGTGACTTCTCACATAAGCATCAATAATCAATACCGCAAAGCTACTACTAACCACACGACATCGTATTTTTACTACCGAAAGTAGTTCAACAAGATCAACCAGAAAACTTCCGCCGTTATTTCAATAAAATATTTTTGTCGCTTTCAATCCGACAATAATTTCGCTAGGTCCACCAATGATTGAGCCATTGTATTTAATATTCCCTCGCTAAACCGAATATTCCCCACCAATCGATATATAATATAACCACTGCATACTTTGCAAAATTTATAAATACTACCCACAACTATAATATTATCTCAAATTCACACCATAATATTAAAAAATTATTTCGACAAAATTTAAATCTTTATCGATAAAATCTGGGTCTCACAATCTCCCTCCTTATGGAATTTCGCCTCCGAAATTAGGGTACGACTGACGTATGATAAAGAGGTGAGGATACCTTGAATACCTTTATCGTTGAAAACATTAAATTCATCTTTGCAATCCTACCCAAAGATATTCATTAACAATTCATCTTTGCACTACAGCCAAAGATATACAACTCAGAAACCAATAATGCCGAGACGCAATTTTTAATAAGATCACAACCACAAATTATCCATGCACCAATCGCCAAGGATATTCGTGTTTTCAATTACTACCATGATTATACCGAATAACTCGGTCATAATCATACCAAGTCTATCAATGCACTACTACCAAAGATGACTTTTTACCACATCCATGAATTAATATTTCATTGAGACTCGAGACTCACCAATAATTAATCCATATCATCGAATCATCCCCGCACTACATCCAAGGATATTCATTAGTATCACAACCACAATTATCCATGCACTACTACCAAAAGATAATCGTATTCATTAAGATCACGACCACAAATTATCCATGCACTACTACCAAAGATAATCGTATATTCATTAGTATCACGACCACAAATTATCCATACACTACGGCCAAAGATAATCGTGTATTCATTAGTATCACGACAACAAATTATCCATGCACTACTACCAAAGATAATCGTGTATTCATTAAGATCACGACCACAAATTATCCATGCACTACGGCCCAAAGATAATCGTGTATTCATTAAGATCACGACCACAAATTATCCATGCACTACGGCCAAAAGATAATCGTGTATTCATTAATATCACCCAAAGATAATACACAAATAATCGTGTATTCATTAAGATCACGACCACAAATTATCCATGCACTACTACCAAAGATAATCGTATTCATTAAGATCACGACCACAAAATTATCCATGCACTACTACCAAAGATAATCGTGTATTCATTAGTATCACGACCACAAATTATCCATGCACTACTACAAAAGATAATCGTATTATTCATTAGTATCACGACCACAATTATCCACGACTACGTACCAAAGATAATCGTGTATTCATTAAGTATCACGACCACAAATTATCCATGCACTACTACCAAAGATAATCGTGTTTTCAATTACTACTATGATTATACCGAACAATCCTCGGTCATAATCATACCAAGTCCATCTATGCACCACAGCCACGTATTTACTTTCAACATAATATAAAAAATGAGGATAATGATATAAAGAATCAATCAAATGAGATAAAGGATAAATATTAAACATTTATAATATAATTTATCCAGATTCAAGAATATCCCCATGTTATCAATCACTTAATAATCTCATAATCTAATATCATTAATATTATAACAATATTTTAATCACTTTAAAATTTATAAACAATTTATCTCAATTGTTTACGCTTTACCATATAATGCATTTAATCATTCAAAATGCCATACTCATAAGATATCATCACCAATTATCAAATCCTCATCAAAAAAAATATGCATATACTCTATATAGGATTTTCTAGCCATAAAATCCTATTTTCAACTTTGTTACTTCACATAACATATTTAACTCATATGTTCAGAATTAAACTATTTTCATGAAAATACCAAATCAGTCCCAAAAATATTTCTTTTCTGGGATTTAGCATAATATAGTCCCATAATGAAAATATATTTTTCTCGAATTTTTAAAATTCATTTACTATTTTTCAAAAATCAATTTCTAATTAATTCCTTAAGAAATTAGCTACCTCAAGTTTAACTCCAAAATTCCCAAATCTTGGCAGGACCTTACACATGTTAACGTGAGCTTCCAGTTTAAATTTCATGGTCATCTGAGTTATAGAACTCCTTATAGCGCGCATTTCTAAAAAACCTAAATATTGAAATAGTCATAACTTGCTCATTTTAAGTCGAAATGAGCTCATTTTTGGACAGGAGGTACTTTATACCATATACTTTCATGTCCCAAAAGGCCAGAATTTTTCTCATAATTTAAGTGGCCGAAACAGCCCTCTAAAATCATGGCAGCAGCTTTTTTTCGGTTTTTTGCAGCTTTGCACCCTTTTGCTAAAATCAGTCCACACAAAAATCTAACAACACCTTTTCCAGTAATTCCACTTGGATTAGTTAGGTAACTCATAGATCTAACTCTAGGACTTGACCACACTCAAAAATTCAAAATATAATAGGAGATATGGTCAATTGAATTTCATGTTACGCTTTTCACCAAAATCTGATTTTCAACTCTTTGTGATTTCTAAGAAACTTTCATGTTTTCACATACTAACCAACATAACTCATCATAACACTTACTAATACCATATACCCATGATTTTCATTAGTCCAATGCTTTTATTATGACTTTCATCATAAACCACGTAAACAATCCTTTTAGTTGAAGAAATATTTGAGGGTTTAAGAAATGGGTTTTGTAGATCGGGTCAATACAAAATTCGATTTCACGCCTAGGTAGGCTAGAAAGTCTTCAAGAATACGCCAAGAAATTTATTAATGATAGAAATATCATTCAAAACTGTGACTCTCATCCAAGACTTGATAAGACGTCACATTGATACCAATCGTGACTTCTATCCCTTAACCCTAGATAAGACCTCACAATGATACCTATCAACTTGCCATCTTCATTCACGATGTCGCCACGTGTAAAGTCCGCTTCGGCAGCATTCCACACAAGGAAGTCAACAACGAAAGGTTCGGGCTCTTTACTTATGGCTTGATATGACAATAATTGACTTTAGTAGTTTGGTTACTTGAATTCGCATAACAACAAGTTGGTATATGAATATAAAAGCTAACAACCTTACGAAAAAGCATGATGAGTAGTTAACCAATTGATTCCTAAAATCACATCAAAGGCAAGTATTTTCAAAAGATAAGATCGACAGTAACGTGAAAGTGTTTATTTGAATCAAACAAGATTTAAAAATAGTAAGCAGAACGGCGGCTCCTACTAACGGTTTCAACCAATAAGTCAAAGTCTAACTTCTCCTGAGTCAAATTTAAACGCTGAACGCAAGCAAGAGAGATAAAATAATGGGTAGAACCGGTATCTTATAAGGTATAGACTTCAAGAATTTATAATTAACTAACCCGTGCTAACTTCGTTTCGCTTACTCGCTTTTTGAGAAGTCATGAAAATGCACTTCCTAAAACCAACGACTTTTGTTTTTGTCCATATCCACCTTTGGTGCCACCGTCCCAAATTAGACTTGACTTTGGTGCACAACAAAATCGAGCTAAATGACCTTCTCTTCTTGCAATTTCCACTTCTATTATCTTTGCCATGATTACCACCAAGTGGTTACCATTCTTAGCATGATAATTTCCCCACGATGGTTATCATTGTTCGATAGCCGCCACCACCAAAGATGATTATTATCGTGTTGTTGGTCGTTACCTTTTGTTTGAAATAATCAACACTCTCATGTGCTTCATTGCTTATCTCAAAGATTTTCGATGTCATTCTCAAACACCGCCACAAAACAAGGGTTAATTAACATATCACATATTATCCCTATACTCTAATCGACCAATTAAATACCAAATAAATTTAGGTAGGTCATACTAGCTAAGGAATTCCCCGCCTCCTCCTAGTTCTTATCTCACATCTCACCCGTGGATCATATCCCTAAGCTCGATATATAACCGCGACGCCCCCCAAAATTAGGTATACGCCACCCATCTTGGGTCGCCACTTACATGGTACATAAATTCAAATACAAACTTACTAATATAACTGTCTGTAATATACAATACACATATAAACCGAGAGTTCTAATACAAATATTGTCTACTAGATATTATACAAACTCAAAAGGAGTCCTCATTACAACTATTATCACACTATTTCACGTAATAGTGAGGACTACTAATGCTATCCTCCTGACCATTACTCCGCTCCCCGACTCGTCTCAAATATATTTCTCATTTCCTCAAGAGAACAAAGAAAGAAAGGGTGAGCTCAACTAGCCCAAGAAGAAATATTATGACTAAGATAATGCGTAATAAATTATCATTAGCCTTCAACAATGTTAAACCGATAAAATACAATAGACAACCAGCTTTAATCATAATGAATACGCAATCCATTAAAAGAGTCAAGTAGAAAATAAAGTCTACTATCTTTTAGGTTTTAAAAGGTTTTCATCAATTTTTATCACTAAGACTCGCGCTTTAATGAATAAACCACAATATCTAATCATCCCCGTATCTACTGGCCAAGGATTTTCATCAAATTATCAATGGTCATGACTATACCGAATCACCCCGGTCATAATCATACCAAAAACTATCCATCACCGCATTACAAAATAATCGAGGACTTTTTATCACATCATTTATAACAAGCCATGATTATACCGAATGATCCCCGTCATAATCATACTAAGTTCATCTATGCACGTAAGCCAAAGATAACTTTCAACATAATATAAACGAGGATGATGACAATGATATAATAATTCAATAAAACAAGTTCAAGAATTATTTTATCCAGAATTATTAACGCCCAAATTGTCAACAAGATACTGCTTTTGTAGAGTAAAATTCAAGAATGATCGTAAGAATATTTCCATGAAAAGATATCGATGAAACGCAAATATCAAGGATATTCTACTAATTTCATGGAGTATAGAAGTCAAAGTTTTAACCAACCGGGTATAATAAAGAATGGAATAACAAAAGAAATCACCACGCATGCGGATTGCATGTATAAAAGTTATTCCAATGTAATAATAATAATCTAACCAGTCGTGAAATTCACAATCGACATGTGATGATCCAATGTAATAATAAATGTCAATAATAAACAATGGAACTGTGTCCTGTAAAACACACGCATGTGATATTCCAAATGTAATAATAAATGCGAATAATAAACAATGGAACTGTGTCCTGTAAAAACACACGCATGTGATATTCCAAATGTAATAATAAAGAATGGAATAATGTAAGAAGATCACCAAGTATAGGGATTCACACATACAAAAAGTTATTCCAATGTAATAAATAAGAATGGAATAATATAAGGATTTCACCAAGTATAGGTATGCCACATATACAAAGTTATGTATAGGGTATACCACTTTTTACAAAAGTTATTCCAATGTAATAATAATGAATGGAATAATGTGTTCTCTTCATGAATAAGAAAGAATAACACCCTTTACGGGTACAACAAATAATATCCCTTACCGTAAAAGACACCGGATATCAAAGTAGTGAAGTACCGTATACTTTCTTCTTTCTCTCTATAGATTTTCTCTCTATAGCTTCTCTCTATAATTTCTCTCTCTAGAGTTTCAAAGAATTCGTAAGAAAATAATGAAGGAATGAGCTTCTATTTATAGGAAAATAGAATGCATAGTAATTAATCCATGAACTCATCCGTATTGATTTACTTTAATCGACTATCCATATTTAAAGCAAAATCTTTAAATAAAATATCATATATTCTATTTATATAAAAACATTTTACTATGCAAACACTATGCAACACTAAAACACTATGCAAAACACTACGCAACACTATGCATAATAAAATATAATATATTCTATTTATAGTAATAACTTTAATAAAGTATTCTGCTTTATATAAAAAGATGTTTCGCTTTTATTACGTTAATAATACTTAATAAAACAAAACGTCATTATCGCTATAATAATTCATATTATTAATCGACAATAATGGAATCAAACCGAGTGACTTCTCACATAAGCATCAATAATCAATACCGTAGCAGCTACTATGCAACCACACGACATCGCATTTTTACTACCGAGTAGTTCAACAAGATCAACCAGAAAACTTCCACCGTTATTTCAATAAAATATTTTTGTCGCTTTCTCAATCCGACAATAATTCCACCAATGATTGCTGCTGGGTCCACCAATGATTGAGCCACTTGCATACTTAATATTCCCTCGCTAAACCTATTCCCCCCAAATCGAATATAATATAACCACTTGCATACTTTTGCAAAATTTATAAATACTACCCACAACTATAATATTATCTCAAATTCACACCATAATATTAAAAATTATTTCGACAAAAATTAAATCTTTATTGATAAAACTGGGGGGGGGTTAGTTGCTAGATTGATAATTACTTGCACGACTTAAATTAAAAATGAGGTCATTCATTTTTTTTACATATTTAGAGAGATTTACTATTTGGTGCATAATACTCAATACTCAATTAAAAATGAAAGAAAAGTTAAAGGTATGTTAATATTTCCATTAATTATCAAAATTATATTTTCTATATAAGAATTCATTTCTCACCAATTCACTAAGTCTCACAAGAGCAATTATTATAGAGAGAAATTATAAAGAGAAAGAAGAAGAAATATGCTACCTCACTATTCCATCTAGTTTTTCTTCTAAGGTAAAGGGTATTATTCTTTCGTATTCATGGAGAGTTATTTTCATTCAATACTGTGTAAGAGTTGTTATTCCATTCTTTATTATTATGTTGGAATAACTCGCTTATACGTGAAGTACCATATACATGGTGAAATTCTTCATTATTCCATTCTTTAATATTCTCGTTGAATAATCATTGCGAATATCGCACGCCCGTGAATTAAGTTGTTATTCCATTCTTTATTATTCCGTTGAATATCCTGCTTTGTCAGTGCGATTACGCATGACTCGGTTCCATTCTTTATTATTCTCGCTGAGAATAACTCGTCTTGGCTTTATCGCATGCGTGGTGAATTCTTCATTATTCCATTCTTTATTATTCATTGGAATAACTCGCCTATGTGGATTACCGCATACAGGGTGAATGATCCTTTGTATTCATTCTTTATTAAATTGTGGAAATGATCCTTTGTATTCATTCTTTGTATTCATTCTTTATTATTCTGTTGGGAATAACATGTCTGTGCGGTCTATCGCATGCATGATGAATTCTTCTGTTATTTCATTCTTTATTATTCTGTTGGAATAACCTGTCTATGTGGATTAGCGCATGTATGGTGAATGATCCTTTGTATTCATTCTTTATTAAATTGTGGAAATGATCTGTCTACGTGGATTACTGCGCATGGCGGTGAAAAATCCATTTGCGCTTCATATATTCTATTATACTCACTGGTTAAAGTGTTGGCTTCTATACTCCATGAAATTAGTAGAATATCCTTGATATTTGCGCTTCATCCAGTATCTTTTCATGAAAATATTCTTCTGAGCATTCTTAAATTTTACTCCACAAAGAAGTATCATGTTGATAATTTGGACATTATTGATTTCTGGATAAATTAAAATTATAAATCTTTAAAATTTATCCTTGAACTTGTTTTATTGAATTATTATGTCATTGTCATCATCCTCATGCTTATATTGTGATGAAAGTCATCTTTGGCTTACGTGCATAGATGGACTTGGTATGATTATGACCAGGAATTATTCGGTATAATCATGACCGTAATGTGACGAATGATTTTGTGAAAGTCCTCAGTGGCCTGTAGTGCAATGATGGATAGTTTTTGGTATGATTATGACCAGGGATTATTCGGTATAGTCATGACCATTGATGATTTAATGAATATCCTTAGCCCATAGTGCAGGGAAGATTCGATGATATGGTTTATTTATTAAGTTGAGTCTCAGCGATAAAAATTGATGAAAACATTTTAAATCATAGAAGATAGTAGATATCATGCTCTACTTGACTCTTCTAATGGATTGCTTATTCCGCTGCAGTTAAACTTGATGTCTATTATCAGTTTAACATTGTTGAAGGCTAATGATAATTTATTCTGCATTATCTTAGTCATAATATTTCTTACTGGGCTAGTTGAGCTCATCCTTTCTTTTACTGTTCTCTTCAGGAAATGAGAATATAGTTGGGACGAGTCGGGGAACGGAGTGACGGTCCAGATGATAGCATTAGTAGTCCTCACTATTCTGTTAAATAGTGTGACAATAAATGTAATGAGGACTCCTTTTAGTGTGGATATTGTCTAGATGACAATATTCTTAGTAAAACTCTCAGTTTATGTTTTGTCGTATTTTACACGACAGTTGTATTATTAAGTTGTATTTGAATTTATGTACCATGTAGTATCTGACGACTCAAGATGGGTGATGTATACCTGTTTTGGGGGCGTCACATCCTAGAATCTGGGAACCGTGTTAGGGTTATTGGGATTACAAGAGCCTTTTTCTTGAGTCCTTTGAGTTGAGAGAGAGTGTCCAAACCCTTTAGTACTTTTAGGTGGAATATCCAAGCCTTAAGTCACCAAAAGAGTTCTCCCTCTTCCTAGAATGGAAGGGGTATTTATAGAATTTTCTGAAATTAAGTAGTCACATGTTAGGCACATATGTTTTAGGGAAATTCCAAAAATACCCTTTAGTCATTGGAATAATATTGTCCATATTGTCCTGTCCTTCTAGCCACCAATCCAATCCCTCAATCAATTCCCAAAACGAGCCGCCTCCACGAGTCTTCTACCTCGGGACACATGGAGGCTTCTCCCGGGTCTAGCACATTTATTTTTGACTTTTTCGTCTTCATTCGATTAGGTTATGTGAACCCTATTTTACACATTTAATGAGGTCGTGGAACCTTAATTGTGCATTTAATTCAATTAGGTCATGTGAACCCTAATTTTGCTCTTGGACTCATATGTAGTAAATTGTAAGCTCAAATTTTTTATAGACCAAATCATGAATATGATGATACTTAATATAACGAAAGTGTATTTAACACTATATTCTATGTTGTAATCAGATTCACAGTTCATTTATGTTTAAGACATTGGAAAAAAATTGAGCATAAATTTAAATATTGTTAAATCTGTACGTAACTTAAAAAAATATAAATTAAATTTAGAATAATTTGAAGTTAATTTAAACACTAAAAAAAGTATTTAATTTTGAATAAAAATATTAATTTAATTCTAGAAATATTAATATTAATTTAGAATATTTTTTTTAAAAATATTAATATTTAATAAAATAAATAAATTTAATTTAGAATAATTTGAAGTTAATTTAAATACTAAAAAATACTCTAAATTTATATTTTTATGTAGTTAATTTAAAATATTTTTAAAAAAATAAATTAAAAATATAGTAACAATTTTAAAAAATTAATTTAAAAATATTTTTATGTAGTTAATTAAAAGAAATAACTTATATTTAAAAAAAATAATTTAAAATTTTTAAAGAAATACTGTATATTTTAAAATATATAAAATTATTCTAAATTTAAGTAAAATACTTAATTCAAATTAACTACATAAAATATACATTTTTAGAATTTAAATTAACTTCAAATCATTCTAAATTAAATTTATATTTTTAAGTTAACTATAAATTTAACTATATTTAAATTTATGCTTAAATTATATTTTAAGTTAGCTATAAATTTAACTATATTTTACTATATCTAATTTACATTTTACTTTTCTTATATATATATATATATATATATATATATATATATATATATATAGGTTGTCATATTGGTGGCGGTATGAGTTTTGGAAACCAAACCTGTCGTCAAGGGCGGATCCAGGCGCAAAATTTAGTGGGGTCAAATTAAAAAAAAAAATCCTTTATAAATAAAATTTTAATATAATGAATCACAAAACTAAATAATTCTCAAATATTATTTATAATAACATTTTTCGAGATTTTATTGTTTGAAATTGTTGCATAATAACCTCATTTTTAATAGTTGTAAAAATATTACACTCAATGTAAGTTACTAATGTACCATTATATAGGTTTCATTGGGGCTGGATTTTGCTCAAAAACTAGAACAATATCCATTGTTGTATATTTTTAATAACTAATGTATAGCCAAATGAAAACAACAAATATAAAAATCAAAACAGTTTCAACATTAAATATTATACTATGCAGATTACAAGTACATTTTGTAATGTAAAATTACCAAAATTTCTTATAAGGAATCCTTAGTTATCGTATACTCTGTTATATTTGAATACGTAACCTATTTCACAAGGTTTTTCATCCATTAATTTAACCAACTAACATAATTTTGTACAATTATAAACGGATTAAATTACAAAGTGACAAATTTTGTGACAAAAGAAGTGTTGAATAAAAAAAGAAAGATAATAGAAAAGGAAGATGAAAAATAAATCATGGACTTATCTTGCATATGATAATGTTTTATTCTATTTTTTTCTTTTATTCGTGTCTAAATAATATTTTAAATAAACAAGGAATCAAATAATTTGAATTTACACAAAGAACAAATAGTTTCTCACCCTAGTTTACGTTAAATAATTGTTAAAAGATATTTACAATCAAAGATTTTTATTTATCTAAACTCACATAATACCTACTAAGCTTATAAAGTTAAATAGATCCATAGAGGGGAGGGTTTAAATAAGTCTAGTTAGAAAGGAAAGTTCGTCGCATTCATCATTTTTATATCTACGTGGCCTAAAAAAGAGTAAAAATATACAACCATATAAATTTCAGTCATGCCTGGGTTAGTCCCTGCCTGCCGTTACTCTTTGTAGCGACAAGGAATTAATCTAATTTAATCTCAGTCATTTATTATTATAATTAACGGTTTAGAGGTCGGTTATTGGAATAGTTTCCGCAGCTAGAAAGACAAGTTCGTTGCATTCATCATTTTTATATCTGTGTGGCCTAAAAAACAGGTAGAAGTATACAACGATAGAAATTTCAGTGGGGGCAGGAGCTCTCTGCCCCATGCTTAGGTTCGTCCCTGCCTGCCGCTACTTTTTAGAGTGACAAGGAATTAATCTAATTTAATATCAGTCATTTATTATTATGATTAACGGTTTAGAGGTCGGTTATTGGAATAGTTTCCACGGATAGAGACCCATATATATATAATCAAGATCAGGTCCGGACTCCCGGACTTGATTAAATTCGGACTCTTTTTTTTTTTTTGCTTTTTTTTTAAAACAACAAAAAAAAAAAAAAAAATTATGGAACTGGAATTTTTACATAATACAGTGTTTTGGATGAGATTTGGATACATATAACAAAACATGTCTGTACAGATTATGTATTATGTAAAAATTCCAGTTTTATAAAAAGCAAAAAAAAAAGGTCCGTATTTTTATAAAGTCCGGAATCCCTGACTGGATCCTGTAAGAGAATGGTTTTCCTTGCCCTTCATAATTACAAAGGGTACAATTATATACACTTGATTCGTAACTGATTAAGCTAGAGTGAAGGCTAAATAATAGCTAACAACTAATGCTATTTACAAAGGGTTGATTTATAATCGCCTAATGCTATTTACGAGTTGATTTAGAATCGCCTAATATAGATAATGTTAACACTCCCCCGCAGTCGAAACGGGAGATTTTTGGACGTTGAGACTGTCTCGAAAGTCATTAAAAAGTACGCGCGAAAGTCCTTTAGTGAGTATATCGACTGTTTGATAACGAGACGAAACGTGATGAACTCGAACTTGTCCACGAGCAACTTTTTCACGAACAAAGTGTATATCCATTTCAACATGTTTGGTGCGTTGATGTTGAACGGAGTTTCTGAAGAGGTAAATTGCACTTACATTGTCACAATATACGAGTGTTGCTTTGGAGACCGGGACATGCAATTCCAAAAGTAAGTTTCATATCGAACAAGATTCAGCAACAACATTAGCAACACCGCGGTATTCGGCCTCAGCGCTTGATCGAGATAGAGTCGGTTGCCATTTAGAGGACCAAGAGATTAAATTATCGCCGAGAAACACACAGTAACCGGAAGTTGAACGTCTCGTGTCGGGACATCCACCCCAATCTGTATCCGTGTAAGATAGGAGGTCGGATATTGGCGACTTCGAGGGTTTAATGCAATATGCGAGTATGCCTTGGATGTAACGTAGTATGTGTTTCAAGGCTGTCATGTGTTCGACTCGAGGATCGTGCATGTGTAAGCAAACTTGTTGGACCGCATAAGATATATCGGGCCTAGTGAAGGTGAGATATTGAAAAGCTCCTGCTACGCTTTGATAAAGTGTGGGATCTTCGTTTGGAAGGCCAGAGTTGGCGCTTAGTTTGATTTTGGTGTCAACAGGAGTTGTGCCATCGATTTGCAAGTAGTCATTCCTACGCGAGCAATAATTTCTTCTGCATATTTTTGTTGAATGAGGAAGAGACTTGTTGCATTGCGAGTGACGGCGATTCCCAAGAAGTAACTCAAAGGACCCAAGTCCTTCATAGCGAATTTTGATGCTAGACTTGACATGATAGATTGGCGAAGTGTGAGTGACGAAGCTATGAGAATGATATCGTCCACATATAGTAGTATATACGTCATATAGTGACCTCGTTGGTAGATAAAGAGAGAATGATCAGATTTACTATGTGAGAAACCAAGTGTTGAGACAAAATCGACAAACCATTTATACCAAGCACGAGGGGCTTGTTTTAAACCATAGAGAGATTTCTTTAACAAACATACGTGATCCGAATGAGTTAAATCTCTAAAACCCAGTGGTTGATACATGTATACTATTTCATGAAGTTGTCCATGTAAGAAAGCATTCTTATCATCCAACTAGTGAATGGACCAAGACTTGGAAAGAGCAATGCTTAGAACCGTCCGAATAGTAGCCGGTTTCACGACCGGACTAAAGGTTTCATCACAATCCACGCCTACCTGTTGAGACCTTCCATCACCAACAAGACGAGATTTGTATCGCTCAAAAGAACCGTCAGATTTCTTTTTATGTCAAAAAATCCACATAGAGCGAATAACATTAATATTAGGCGGACGTGGCACCAACTCTCACATCTTATTTTTAATAAGTGCACTAAATTCATCTTGCATGGCAGCGTACCAATTTGGGTCGGACAGGTCTGTCTTGGGGTTTTTGGGTAGGGGGGACGGAGTGGTAGATGAGGTCAAGTTATATTGACGTTTCGGACAGAAAATACCGTGCATGCTTCGAGTAGAAAAGGTTTGTGGTTGAGCTGGCTGAATTGGGTTGGGCGGCGAGTGGCTGGGTGAGCGTTGGGCCGTAGTGGTGACTGGCGAGGTGTGGGCCAGCGGAGATAATCTGTTGGATGTGGGACTGGTTCGTGTTGGGCTCAAAGGGGGGTGCGGCTGATTGTCTTGAGTAGAGGGTGGATGTATATGGTGTTGTAGAATTGGATTGAGACCATCTTCCAAGAACTTATAGAACATGGTAGTCGAGGTGTGTAGATGAGCAAATGGGAATGTTGACTCATCGAAAACAACATGACGGAAAATGATTATCTTGCGATTTGAGATATCTTAACACTTGTAACCTCTATGATTTTGGGGATAGCCTAGGAAAACACAAGGTACGGAACGAGGTTGGAGTTTATGGAAGGTGGAGGAAGGATGGAGAGGGTAACATAAACAACCAAAGACTCGGAGGTGTGTATAGGAAACCATGTAAGAGAATGGTTTTCCTTGCCCTTCACAATTACAAAGGGTACAATTATATAATTATATACACTTGATTCGTAACTGATTAGGCTAGAGTGAAGGCTAAATAATAGCTAACAACTAATGCTATTTACAGTGGTTGATTTGTAACTGTCTAATGTTATTTATAATAGTTGATTTGTAACTACCTAATATAGATAATGCTAATGATCCAGACTTCGTATATATATATATATATATATATATATATATATATATATATATATATATATATATATATAAAGACGTCACTAGTTCGTGGTTCGACTGATGGTTGAAGATGGATGAAAATATTGGTTCTCATCATTCCATCAAGTGAATTAATTTTCACTAAAATCAATACTGAAAATTACAAACTTTATGTTATTAAGACATTCATTCATTCATTCACAAATTATGACTTGGAAAATAAAATAAAGGAAAGTTAAAATATGTTCTATTTGTATTTTGTAAGACAATTCAATGGATTTATTAGTGATCAGCAAAAGTTATATTCCTCTTAAAGACTTTTGTTGTTCACGGAAAAATTAGAAAAAAACATGTAAATAAGAATAAGTATTACTAAAAAATTGAGCTGGAATTGATTATATATATATATATATATATATATATATATATATATATATATAGTAGGGAAATAATTTTATTTCGGCATAATTTTTAGTTGAATTGATTATTTGGACTTACCTATATACATTTAATAAGAAAATAATTTATATGCCAACAAATTTATGAAGAAATTGAATTGTGATCGTATAACTTTAAACTATAAAATATGTCATTCTTAATTATATGCACATCATTTATTATTGTAAGAACTCAATTTTTATGAATAAAGATTTAATTTTCTTTAAATATTATTTTGATTAGTAAAATGTTGATTTGATATAATGTTATAGTTATGAGTGATATGTGTAAATTTTATAAAGTATGTAAGTTGTCATAAAATATTCGTTTACTCGAAAAATATTCTTTTTATCGGAAAATATTTGTACGATGACGCAATCATTGGTGGATCCCATAACGGACTAACTGTCGGATATAGAAAGCGACTAAAATAACCTTTTCATAAAATAACAACAAGACCTTTATCGTTAAACTGTTGAAATATCCGGTGATAAAAGTACAGTAATATGTGTTATTCCACAATGGTACGAGGTATTGCACAGTAACACACGGTATTGCATACTATATCTCTGATTATTGATGCTTACGTAAGAAGTCACTCAGTTTCATTCAATAATTGTCACAATAGTTGTTGCACAGTATCTCATATTATTGATTCAATTATTGTCACAGTATCATCTGCACAATATTTTATATTATTAAATCAATAATTGAGACGACACATTTATTCATATTATTATTTGCATTATTGACAATGTCTAAAAAAATTTATCGAGGAAAGAGGTTATGTTATTTAATTGCGCGCCAATAAAGAGAAATCCTTATCGAAAAGTCTCCTCTTTCCTGGGAATGATCTGGTTGTCAATATTGTGAGTTATAATGATGAATAAGTGTTGAAATATTAAAAATATGTTGATTGAAGATAAGTGATTTGTGGTATATATTTATTCAATTTTTGGTATAAATAAATGAGTTTGTCATGAAGCTTTTGTTGTAAGTCGTCCATGTGCCAATTTGTTAAACCGTCGGTAGAAAGTTATCTCAGTTTTATTTTATTATTCTTATAATAGTAATAAAACAGAAAAAAATTTTATATAAAACAGAAAAAAAAAATTATAATATATATAAAGTTGTTTGTTTTATTAGAATATAAATAGAATATATTATATTTTATATAAAGTTTTATTTTATTAGAATATTTTATTGCATAGTGCTACATAGTGAAAATCATATTTCGCCCATGAAATCATCCGTGAAAAACTTTTTGTTCATCCGTGATTATTTTCTTAAATAGTCCCCTGACATTCTCTTGTAAATAGGATGCTTACTTAACAAATGAAAATTACACCAGAATCAGAGAATTCTTCTTCTATAATATTGTGCGTATTTCTTTCTAGTATAAGAATACATTGAGTGTAGTTAATAGTGCAAGATTTCCTCAAGAATATCTCCGCTATACCAGTCAGATTTAGTCTCTTACTAAGGTAAAGGATGTTATTTTTTTCATACTCATAAGGGTTGTCATTCTATTCCTTATTAATCTGTGGGAATAACATGTCTACGCAGATTACCGCATGCATGGTGAATAACCCTTCGTATTTATTCTTTATTAAGTTGTGTAAATAATCTGTCTCCGCGGATTATTGCCTGACGGGTAAAAATCTATTTGCAGTTTCATATATTCTTTCATACTCGTATGGGATAACATTAATTCTTTTGTACTCGTCAAGGGATATCGTTTTCTTTCATATTTTTCTCCATTTATAGTACAAATTTATTGTTTGTTTCCATAACCTTATTGTTAAATGGTGAAAATTTCTGAAATTAGTATAATATTCTTAATAGTTTGCGCTTCATCTAATATTATTTCATTGAAATATTGGTTTGAACTTTTTTATTAAATTTTAATATTTTCATTCGGGGTACTATTCACGGGGTACTATTCAGGAGATACTATTTATTCGGGATACTATTCACGACAAAATTAGTTTCTTTTTCTGTCCAAATTATTTTTGATACATGAATATCATTCTTGAATTTTATTCCACAATTAGTTATCATGTTGACAATTTGGACATTCTTTAACTCTAGATAAATTGAATTATAAATCTTTAATATTTATCATTGATCTCACTTGATTCATACTTTATATCATTGTCATCATCCCCATACTTATATTTGTGATGGAAAGTCATCTTTGGCCCGTAATGCATAGATGGACTGTTGATTGATATGATTTTGACCAAGAATTATGTATTGGTATAATCATGACCTTTAATGTTACAGACAAAGGTTTATGATGAAAGTTCTCTTTAACCCGTAGTGGAAAGATGGACATGTGTTTGGCATGATCATGACCACTAGTGATGCAAACAATTATCTTTTGGCCCGTAGTGCATAGATAATTCGTTGATTGGAAATAATTATTGGTTGGTGTTACATGGATAAAATATTGATGATGAACTTTTAAATCATAGAAGATAGTAGACATCATCCTCTACTTGACTCTTCTAATGGATTCCTATTTTCGCTGCAATTGTTAATCTAAAACTTGTTGTCTATTGTATTCTATAAGATTTTTTGTAAAACCCCAAATTTTACGAATAAGGATTTAATTTTCTCAAAATATTTTTTTAATATTATGGTGCGGATTTGAGATAATGTTATAGTTGTGGGTAGTATTTATAAATTTTGCAAAGTATGCAAGTTGTTATATAATATTCGATTGGTCGGGGAATATTCTTTTTGTTTGGAATATCCGTATTTACTCAGACAATCATTAGTGGACCCTATAACGGAATTATTGTCGGATTAAGAAAACGACAAAAATATTTTATAAAAATAACGGCGAAAGTTTTACCATTAAAACTATTGAACTACTTGGTAGTAAAAGTACAGTAACACGCGTGATTGCATAGTAGCACACGGTATTGATTATTAATGCTTACGTGAGAAGTCACTCAGTTTTATTCAATTATTGCTACAGTAATTGTTGCATAGTATCTCACGTTATTTGATTCAATTATTATCAATATTTTATATATTATTAAATAAATAATTGAGATGACAGAGTTATTAATATTATTATTTGCAATATTAACGATGTCTAGAAATTACATCAAGGAGAGGTTTGGTCACCTAATTGCGCTACAATAGGAGAAAATCTTTATTGAAAAGCCCCTCTTTCCCAGAACAACCTCGGTCGATTAATATTGTGAATTATAATAGTGATGATAAATGTTGTTAAATATATTGAGGTGTCTTTTATGAAGTCATGGAAGTTTATATATATATTTATTATATATATAAATTTTGTTTTATTAGTATTATTAATGTAATAAATGTAAAAAACTTTTTATATAAAATAAAATACTTTTATAAAGTTATTTGTTTTATTAGACAATAATTAGAATATATTATATTTTATTATGCGTAGTGTTTTGCATAGTAAAATCTTTTTATATAAAAAAAAATACTTTTATAAAATTATTTATTTTATTAGACAATAATTAGAATATATTATATTTTATTATGTGTAGTATTTGCATAAGGCTCTGATAGTGTTTTGCAGATAGTAAAATCTTTTTATATAAAATGTAATACTTTAATAAAGTTATTCGTTTTATTAGATTATAAATAGAATATATTATATTTTATTTAAAAGATTTTATTTTATTAGAATATTTTATTTATACTGCATAGTAAATCAATATGGACCGGCCCATTTAAAAGAAAATCAACTGGACTGCTCATGAATTAGTTACTATTCGCCTATTCTCCTATAAATAAACTCATTCCTTCATTATTTCTTACGAATTCACTAAAACTAGAGAGAGAAACTATAGAGAGAAAAAAGAAAAGTATTCTGCTACTTCACTACTCCTATATCCAGTTTCTTCTAAGACAAGGGATATTATTTATTGTACTCGTAAGGGAAATTATTTCTTTCGTATTTATGAAGAAAGCTATTGTTATTCCATTCCTTATTATTCTGTTAGAATAACCTGTATACGCGGACTACCGTATACATGGTGAAATTCTTCATTATTCAATTCTTTATTATTATGTTAGAATAACTTTATATATGCATGCAAGTCATCGTATACACGGTGAAATTCTTCTATTATTTCATTCTTTATTATTCGTCGAAAAATCCTGCCTCGTGCGCTTACCCATGACCTGGTTCCATTCTTTATTATTCTGTCCGAATATCCTGCCTATGCGTTCGTATGCACGACCGTTCCATTATTTATTATTCCGTTGGAATAACTCATCTGCATGGCCTCATCGCATGTATGGTGAATTTCATTGTTATTCCATTCTTTATTATTCTCATTGGGAATAACTCAGATAAAGCGCGGTCTATCGCATGCATGGTGAATTCTTCATTATTCCATTCTTTATTATTCATTGGAATAACTGCCTATGTGGATTGCTTGCATGCATGGTGAATGATTCTTCGTATTCATATGAATAGTATTTTTATTTAAAAAGGGGTTTCTGCCAGGGGCAGTTTTGTAATTTTTTTGACCCTCAAAAATTCTGAAAAAAATTTGAAATGATAATTTGATGAGTTTTCTAGATTGTGTCCAAAAATGGCGATTTTTGGATGTATAGATTAGGAGTTATGAATTTTATAAGAAAAGACTATTTTAAAAGTAAACCCTTATAACTCCTTGTGGTTAACTCCAAAATTGGTAAAAATTTTATTGGGAGTACATGTATATAATAGGAGTATATCCTGTAAATTTTAGAATTTTTGGACAAAAGTACAATTTATGATAAATGTCTAAATATTCGACAGTTTTAGCCATATAAAAAATAGTAAATGAATTTTAAAAATTCCGAGAAAAATATATGTTCAATATGGGACTATATTCTGCTAAATCCTAGAAAAGAAATATTTTTGAGACTGATTTGGTATTTTTCATGAAAATGAACTAGTTATGAGTAAATGAATTAAATATGTTATGTGAAGTAACAAAATTGGAAAATAGAATTTTATGGCTTGGGAATCCTATATAGGGTATATACAGATTTTTTATGAGGGATTTGATCATTGGTAATGAAATCTTATGAGTATGACATTTTTGAATGATTAAATACATTATTTGATAAAGTGTAAACAATTAAAATAAATTGTTTATAAGTTTAAGAAATGATTAAAATATTGTTATAATATTAATGATATTAGATTATGAGTTTATTAAGTAATTGATAATATTTAGATAAATTTAAAGTCTTTAATATTTATTCTTATTTTCGTTTGATTAATGCTTATATCATTGTCATCATTCTCATGTTTATATTGAGATAAAAGTCATCTTTGACTTACATGCATAGATGAACTTGGTATGATTATGACCAAGAATTATTCGGTATAGTCATGACCGTAATGTGACGGATGATGTGGTAATAATCCTCGATTACAGTAGTGCGTTGATGGATAATTTTGGTATGATTATGACTGTGGATTATTCTAAGATAGTCATGACCATTGATGATTTAATGAATATCCTTGGCCCGTAGTGCAGGGATGATTCGATGGTGTGGTTTATTTATTAAGCTGAGTCTCAACGATTAAGTTGATGAAAAACTTTTTAAATCATAGAAGATGGTAGATTTTATTCTCTACTTGACTCTTTTAATGGATCGCTTGTCTAAATGCAGCTTAAACTTGATGTCTTTTGTATTTTATCAATTTAACATTGTTGAAGGCTAATGATAATTTATTCTGTATTATCTTAGTCATAATATTTTTTACTGAGCTAGTTTAGCTCACCCTTTCTTTCACTGTTCTCTTCAGAAAATGAGAATATAGCTGGGACGAGTCGGGGAACAGAGTTATGGTCCAGATGATAGCATTAGTAGTCCTCACGATTCTGTTAAATAGTGTGACAATAAATGTAATGAGGACTCCATTGACTGTGGATATTGTCTAGATGACAATATTCTTATTAAAACTCTCAGCTATGTTTTGTCGTATTTTTACACGACGTTTGTATAATTAAGTTGTATTTGTATTTTGTACCATGTATCTGGCGACCCAAGATGGGTGATGTATACCTATTTTGGGGGTGTCACATTTTTCCTTGTTGAGGACTAAGGATAATTTATTCTAAATTATCTAAGTCATAATATTCTTTACTGGGCTAATTGAGCTCACCCTTTTCTTTTATTGTTTTCTTCAGGAAATGAGAATATAGTTGAGACTAGTCGAGTAATTGAGTGATGGTCCGAGATAGTCACTATAACAGTTTTTCTTATATTATAAAATAGCGTGACAATAATTGTAATAAAGACTTAATTTGAGTACGTATATTGTCGTATTATGTACGGTGCAATATTTATATTCAAACTCAGAACTTATGTGTTGTCGTATTTTGCACGACGATTGTATAAATGAAGTTTGTATTTAAATTCTATACCATGTATTTTAGCGACTCAAAATGGGTTGTATGGAACTATTTTGAAAACGTCACAATTATTTATTATTGACAAAATTTATGATTGACACTATTTGTTAATGTTGACCAATATTTTCCTAAATAAACTTAGTCGTGTATCAGTGTACAAGTCCACTTTTATGCTACTTTTGAATTGAAGGAGTAGAGTTAATGAAGAAATGAAACAGAGATGAGAATGAAATGAAAAATGGAATGGTTCATTCCATTCCAATTAAAATGAGTCATTTTATATTTTTCCCTAAAGAATAAAAATCATAAATTTGATAAGAATGAAAATAATTCATTTCATTTCTATGAACAATAAATATAATTTTTTTATTTCATAAAAATGAGTCATTTCGTTCCTATTATCATTCCTGTAATCCAATCGCAATATTATGGACCCAAAATCAAATACATCAACCACAATAATTTATTGACATTTATGCAGAATAGACATAGGGGTACAACACATAAATGCACAACTTATCCCTATGTCTAGCTAGTCGACATAGGTTTCTACTATACCGCAAGAATGCGGTGGTCCTACCAAATAGGTCGCAAGGCGAGTGGAGAATGGCCAAAAAAGCCAAGCGCCAAAAAGGCTCAATTTTACTAGGCCAAAATTTTATGCGATTTAAAGTCTGACCAAGCAGGCGGTGCGTGTGACCACATGTAATAGACCACTGTGTGCCTATTTTATGCTATTTTTTTGAATTTGATCGAACGTAGGTTCGTGACGGACGAAAACAAAAACTAAGGTGGCCAAAAGGCCCAATTTTTATTTGGCCAAAATTTTGCGTTAAAAACCTTAATTTAATTCGACCAATTCATGTGAATGCAGCCATTGTGTCTCTAGTTTCTACTTTCAACATATGTACTACTATCATTTTCCAATCACTTAAAATTGAAAGTGGCTAGTATGAAGTTTATTTTTGGATAAATTGATTAATTAACTAATAGAGTGTTGACACGCAAATGAGACTCTATATATATCAATATTCTATTGACCAATTAACTAACTTATCAAAAAATAAACTTCTAACCGGATCCCTTAAAATCTACCTTTGCCAAGCTTAATTGGGATATATAAATATATCAAAAATTGTGGGGACTTGATAGGACAATACCATGTGTAAGGTGGATGAACAAATTAATGCATTTCTTTGAAAAATCTCTTTCTATTTTACTTTATTTTATTTATTTCGTAGTATTGAATCCGCCGCATCAAACAGCAAGATAATTTCTAGTGGCTAGTAAAAAAAAAAAATGTTTTTATAAATTAATGTCATATTCATCCCATTAGATTTTCAAAAAATATTTTAATTTTTCTGTAAAGACAACAGGAGGTAAGACTGTAAACGAATTAAACAGTTCGGGTTCGACTCGAGCGAGACTCAATTTCGTTAATAATATGATTTAAAATCGAGCATAAAAAATAATTCGAAAAAAAATATGAGTAGAATCTAAGCAAGATTATACTAGACTCGTTTAAAATTCAAAATACTCGAATTCTCGATTGTGATTCAATACATATTCGATTGATATAGATTCGATTAGATATTCGATACATTCTCTTGTAATATATGCTAAATTAAATCAAATTAAGATAATTAATTATTATTTTGTTTTTAATTTTAATTGTGATTTAATATTTATATAGTGTAATAGTAAATATATTTTCTCATTTTTAATTAAAATAATAAACTTAATTTATAATTATATTTATTATAAAAATAATTATTATGTGGAGACTCGAATTCGAATTTGAATTTGAAGTTCGTGAGTAGTTGAATATAATTCGATCCGAGTCGAATAAAATTCGAATAATAAATATATTTCGAGTCGAGTCGAATCTAAGTATAATTTTTAAAATATAATTTAAATTTTAGTTAAATTCAAGTATAAATTTAATATTTTAAATCGAATTCGAATAATTTCATGTTGGTTTCTATTCGACTGGTTTCACAACTACTTAAATGTATCAATCACTCAACTGCTTATTAGCTACTAGTAATTAATTAAATTTTCAGGCCTATATAATGATTAAGTGCACTGGTGGGTGGTCTCTATCAATTCCACTTTTAACAAAGATTATACGCTTTTGGCAGTAAATAAAATTTATTGCTACATTGCAGCGAGATTAATTGCTGACAATTTCTAGCATTAGTTTTTCCTTTTCTTCCCCCTAGGGGTGTTCAAATTTATCGATTTTTTCAGTTTTTTGATTTTTCAGATCGGACAGAACTGATCGATTCGGTATAAAAAAGAATCGGTCTGATTTGATACGAAAAATCGATATATACTAATTTTTCAGTCTGACATTTTTATGATTCGGTGTTACCGAACTGAACCGGACCGGTATATACCGATTTTCTAATTTTTTTTATTATTAATAATTTATTATTATTATTATTATTAATAAAATAATTATTATTATAATAATAAAATAATAATAATAATAAATTATTATTATTATTATAAAATTGGCTACTATCGGTATTCGGTACAATACAATTCGGGCCAATCCGGTTTTTTTACCGATGATCACCCCTACCCCTACCACCCCACCCACCCACCCATCCACCCGCCCGCCCGATTCTCCCCTTCCTCTGGTATTGAAGAAATTTTTTTTACTCGCTCCATTCAAAATTATAAGATTATTATTGATTTTTAAAAATTAAAATTCAAATTATTCATTTAAAATTATAAAATAACAAAACGTACAATAAGTAATACTTTTACTTAATTTACAACTACCTACTAAAATTAAAAAAATTCATGTCAATTTTAAATTCAAAAAAGTCTTGAATTGAATCAAAAAGTTAATAATTTATGGCACAAAACCTTTGAATACTAGTAAAAGATAGTAGTATAGGTCATTACTGAATTGTAATCAATGAATTTCAATTCCATATAATTAGAATTTCATATGAATAACAAAACTGTATATCCAAACACACCCCAAGAGTTTCAGAAACTAGTTATTACACGGCAAGTAATTCGATCAAATATTCCACTAACCCCTCCTTAAAATTGGTAAATAACAGCAGCAAATCTGTAAATTGATGAGAAGACCAGAGCAGCCATAGAAGGAAAATTACACAAACTGTTTGCATTCAGCAGTTCCACAAATGGACTAGCAGCCTAACTGAAAAACATCCCAACATCCCCACTGGTATATAATTTTGTGAAAAGTGTCTAAAAGAAACTCCAAGATGCAAAAAAATAGTAATTACAACAAAATCAGCTTCTTCGCCAATTAGTCGGCTACCTCTTCCTGAAAACTAATCTAAGAAAGAATTTGAGAAAAAATTCATTGCATTTGCGCAACCACAGACGAGCTAAGTTTGCTATACCCTACAACAATGTATCAGGTGGTGAGCTTTTTGCTCCTTTTGTGGGAAGTTTTAGCAAGAGCTTCACAAATTTCCTTTTTTCGTTTGTTATTGTTGTTTTGGTGGTTGTTACCACCCATGCTTGCCGAACTCTTACCTTTAAGCTGCAGCGCATCCTTCACAAAAAACTTTAACTTCCATAATGTGGATTCGCTCTGCACAAGATACATTATCATTCAGTATATATTTCGTGAAAGTTTTAGGACAATTTATAGGGCAAGTAGAGTACGCTAATATCATAAAGTAATTTATATATCATGACCTGGTAATCCATGTCTAGATCCACCTCATAAGATGTTGCTTGAAAGCTTGGGTTATTCTGGGCAACAATTTTTAGTGCCTTGTCAAGATCTTCAAGAGACAGACTTGTGATAGCTTCTTGGAGTTTCTTTTTCTCATCAGTGGATATCCTCCGAAGAAAGTTATATTAAATTTAGCATAAGTGAACATTGATATGCTAAGTGATGTATCATAATAAAATACAGAAAGCACGGATACAAGTGTGTCATATGGGGATATGACAATTCGCCAAATCTTAAAAGATGGGGATTCGGCACATATTTTATTATTAAATATGTATTTATTAATGTATAGTAGCATATATATATAATCATAGATACTTCAAACCCCATAAGATATAAAGGAGGGTTTTTGAGAACCCCCAGATCCCGAATTGCTATGTGATCGGGTGAAACCGTCATGCAAGCCCAAAAACTATCGCCATACAGAAGAATCCTACTGCTTCTTAGTATATTTTTCTATATATATATATATATATATATGATAAAACATTCAAAAAATAGATACTACAAGTGAAAAACAACTAACATCCAAAAAACTATCAGAACAAACCTGCACTTCTGAAGTACCATTTCTCTAAGTTCTTCCAGATGCCTATCAACCTCATCGAGCTGAAAAAAATGTTCATATGATTTAACTTATATTATGCAGGTGTAAGACTATGAAATCTTAAAAAAATTAAAATTTATATCAATGTTTGTTGTGGTTTAAACAATATAAGTACCTCAATACTTAGATCCCTTGCCATTTTGGCATGAATAGCTTCCTGGGCTAGCTGCATATCTAACTGCGCCTCTGCTTCTTCCTCTTTTCGACTTTTCTCCTGCAAATAATAGTTTGAAGTTGACCAACAATATTGAAATAAGATAAAATAAAAACAGATAATTTAACACACCTCCTAATCTACTGTCTAAAGAAATAAATCGAACCCCTCTTTAACTAAAGAAGACACACTGATACTCCAAGACAGATACGGAAACAAGTCCTCTGAGAGAATTTTTTTACCTCTTTATCAACTTTTGGTAAAAGTTGCAACCATTTCTCCTCAAACTTTGCCAACAAAGTTTTTGCCATCACATGAACATCATCCCTTTCATCATTATATTTCATTGCATTCTTGAATATCAGTCTCACATCGGCGCACATCTCCCGGACGCTTTTATATCCTCTACCATCCATGGCCTCCATTTTGTTTTTTATTGTACTAAAGTCCATCGGCTAGTCAATCACCTAAAAATATGGGTACAAAGTTGAGTCAACATTGACGCATGGCTCGAAAAGAAGAAAACCGAAGAAGCAGTGAAAAGCTTAACCTCATAGTAGTCATGCAAACCAAGACCTACAACATCCACAGGGTGCATAAAAGGCCCTGCCCATTTGTGCTGAGTGATCTGACAAGTAAACCAGGGTTATGTTAGGTAAATTCTCCTGTATTTTACCATTGATTCATTATTTGTATTGTGTTTGGGGTTAGAGATATAAAAGCAGCAAGTACATTCACTATCATCTAATACTCCCTCCATACAACATTACTTGTCCCCAATCTTAAGTATGTCTAGGCTCGAGCACACGCTTAAAGACGCGTCCGAAAACACATTAACATAAACATGTTTTTGTTATATAATATATTATATTTTCAACTATATTACCAATGTATAGACTGGTATAAATATGTTTTCATCATGCCTTAAAACCCGTGCCACAATCAAAGGACGAGGAAAAATAAAGTTGGACAGAGGGAGTATGTTATATTAGAAAACTGTTTGCTAGCATTATAAACTGCCCAAGTATGGAAAAACGATTCTCAAATTCTTAACGAAGTAGTACACAGAATCCAAACAAAGCTCTTTTATTTGCACTTGGCATGTCTTTTCTAAATTAGATTGACCATCAAATACTTAACCATAAATTGTTTACACTACTAAAGAAGTAACATGTACTTTTGTATGTTCCTTATCCCATTGTATATTTGTATTTCTTCTTCTATGCATGTAGATCATTGCCAATATCTCCTTTCTAATTAACTGTACCAAATAACATTTTTTTCCCCACATTTTTTAACATAATAAAAAAAATATGAGAGAATAACTCCAAAGCAAAATGAGATATGCTTTATGCATTGTAGAGTCAAAAAAGAATTTAAGAACTTGAAAGCTTTAAACCCCACAAATTTCATGTAAGAAAAAAAGTACAACGAAAGAAAAGGAAACTTGCAAAGGATTTGTGATTGCCTGTCGTAATATCGTTCCAAACTGGCGCATAAGCTCTTGCATTCTCTTTACAGCAGCTGATTCTCTACGTGATGCATCCTGTTGCCGCTTTCTGTAGCTAGCTAGATGTTTATCCTTATCCTTGTCCTTCATGATTGAGCTACCTTTAGAAGTATTTAATTGCTTTCTACTTGGCATTGAGTAGAACTGTTCAACTTCGTTCAGTGTTTGCTCAAGCTGCAATAAAATAAGATGAGACACTTTCAGAGGAATAGAAACCTGAAGGTTTAGAATGTCAATATATCTTTAGCAAATAGCAAGAATCTAATACATGTACCAACTTAATTCATGCGAAGAACCTAGAAGATAATCATTCAGGAAAGCTACATGGTATTTTCAATATTGCAGTACCAATTGAAGGATGAGTTTTCATGCTACTCGCCCACTGCATTTAGATTGTGGTAGGCTATGCAGAACACTAATGTGCATAAAAGAATAGTACGATACAGATTACAGAAAAACCGTAAACCAGAAATTATTTTTTTTGGGGGGATGTAGGGTGGGGGAGTCTGAGGAGCCAGAGAGCAAGACCTAATCCTATAGTAGGCTGAAAACTGACTTTCAGATTCAAATGATTCGTAAACTTATGTTTGAAACTATGTCAAACCAATATTAAACTCTCGAGATGAGTTAGTAAAGCTCCAAAATTTTCAGGATTTTGCTAAAGTCAATGAGAGAGTTGTTAGAAATTATCACCACTTTTTTCTCTCTCTAGAAATATCCGGTTTCTCTCTTCTAGAAGGTTCAGATTTATCTCTATCTCTGGTTTCTTTCTTCTAAAAGAGTTCAGATTTCTCTCCCTTCATAATTCTCTCTTTCTAGATTTCCGCAGCGCTTTCTCTCATTAAATTCAACTCCTTCCATTCCAAAAAAGAGTCTCATTTGCACCCAAAAAATTGTTCCACAAACAGTCATCTTTCTAATAGCATAAAATGAAATAATGTCCTCAAGTATAACAACACAATTTCACTACCATGCCATCACTACTAAACTTAAAACTCGTTATATTTAGGGATAAACATGGGAAAAATATATACTTACAGTTTACAATTTTTTAAATGCGACTCTTTTATGGAACAGATGAAATTTTGTTTGATGTAGGCAACATCCTAGATTTCAAGAGAGGTAATAGTCGGTGGATCAGCAGTATAAATAGAAGATAAGATCTCATTTGGGTATCAAGTGAGTATCATGTGCAAGTAAACATCATCTAGTTATTATACTTAAATACTCCCTCCGTCCCGGATAAAAGTCCTTATGTTTTTGGGTATCTTATGTTAAATGTCCACTTTCTTTTAATAACTTATACTATTATGCCCATATAAAATATCTCAATTTTCTTATTGCCAGTTTAATAAGACATTGTGTCAGATCAGGTCCACGGGACTTTTGGAGGATTCTAATAGCTATCAGGTAATGTGAGGTAATATTATTAGTATGTGTATTTGTACTTAGTGTACAGGTGTTCTCTTGAAATATAATTATTATTTTAAGGTTTTTCAATTGTCCATTTTTCTCACAAGGGTTGTAGAAGTGCAATAGTGGTATTTCAATGTTGGAAAGGAAGTGCTTCATGCAATGGTGATGACGGTACCAATGAATAATGGATGTAAAATGTGGTGAAAAGTTGCCATTGCTGTTATTGTTATATGCATATAAAATAAATAAAAGACCCAAAAAGTATGCCTTTTGTTACGGTGACAAAATAACATGCTATCCAGATCATTGTCCATAATTTCAAGTCAGAAAGCTAGATAATGATGTCTTAAAATTCAAGGAACTTCCTAATTTCCTACGCTCCTTTATTTGCCTTTCATTTAAATAATCCAACTTATGAGTTATGACTACTTTTATTGGCTACCCCAGATAATAATAATTCAGGCAATTAATCATTAATCCTAACTGATCAATGTTTATACCTCCTAAAAGATCAATGTTTTATACATATCATTTAAGTAAAATTTGTTTGAAATTCATCACTACCCTTTATTATTAATACAAGGAAGAATTTCTTGGGACAATGAGAGAAGGTAGGGGTAATATAAGAAAGTAAATACAATTCTACTTGAAGTTGATACATAAGAATAAATTCAAAAACAATCTTTTATATGACACTAATCTTTAAAACTTTATTTATTAAAACAATCAAGATAAAAGAATTTAAAAACTAAATATGCAGTAATCTTTAAATTTATTTATTAAAATCTAAAAATATTTATAAGCAGTAATAACTTTTATGAAGATAACTTTAATGACCTAAGTTTGGGTTAACAATTAATAAGTTAAGTGAAAGACGCATAACATATAAATTGAAAATGCCGATTGAACAAAAATATTTGCACAAAAGATGTAATGTTTGTCTCAATCAACTAAACCCACCTTATCAACCTTTATAAACATTTCATCAACACGCTGCCCAAAATCCTCCGCTTCATTTGCATTGACCTCGGGATTTACTGGCCCCATTATTCCAACATCTGGCATTGATGCATCCATCATTTCCATCTGAAAAAAGACAAAGACTAACTGTGAAATCATTTTCAATGACAATACTAACTGAAATGATGATGGAATCAAGTGACAATGAGAATATATCAGGAGGATAATCCGAATTAAAATTTCATATAAAGAAAATAATTTTTGCACCAGATTCCAAAAGAAAAAGGACAACATGGAATACTGAGACAAGATATTGTATAACCAACGGAAATAAATGACGAAACTTTTGCAGAAGCGTAAAGAACAGGTAAATAGGCTTTAGCACATTAAGCAACAGGCACAACAAACATAATATTCAGGATTTCAGAAACAGATTCAAGCTTCTCAACTACCAGTTATCAGAAATTTCCATAGCCAAGAGTACATGTCTACTGCAACTTCTTCCTCCCCCATTCCTTGTGTACCAAGAGGGTGGGGTTTCAAACCTTGGCAGTGGTAAATATTAGGTGTGTGTGTGTTTAGATTATGTCTCAAACTAGCAAAAAAAGTTAAATAAAGAAAATCAAGGAATAATATTTGCATTTTTCACAAAACTTTCTGGATTCTACAATCCTTGTTACACAAACTAAAGAAGACAGGATAAAGGGGTAATGTATTAAGATGTTCTTGTTCACTCGACGCAGACAGGGTTAACAAGGTTCAAGTTTTTATTTATTTATTTGTTGTCATTAATAAAAGGAATATATTCAAGAGGTACCCCCCAAAAACACACACACACACACACACACACAAGACACAGAAAAAAAACAAAGAGAAAACTAACGACCTTAAGCCTAACCACCACATACAGAAAAAGTGATTGGCTGATTCTCACTCTTTCTTGCACAAATAACACTGGCACACCACAAACGACACCTTTTCACAGCACATCTTGTTCATGATACCCCTCAAAGCTGCTGAACACTAATAAAGATACGGGTCTGGGATACGAGTGCGGTATACAGGACTACGAGGGTTCTAATTTGAAGATTTGGGCCACAGGTTCAGCTGGCAAAGCGCGATAGAACAATCTAACAGAGAAAAGTCCAATAAGTTCCCAATCCAAAAAATGCCTTTGAAAGCCTGGTTGCCACACCACCCTACCATCCACTTCAGACAGGTAATCAGCAACCAGAGCCTCGCAATCTCATAATTCACAGCAATAACAAACAGGTTTAGAAATCTCACACTAAATGCAACATCCCCAATCCATAGATCAAGCCAATAAAGGATCTTTCTTTTTATCAATCAGAAAACCACCTTAAAAATGTATGCCACACAAAGACCTCCCACCCTTTTGATATTGCCTTCCACCCCACAACACCAATAGGAAATCTTCAATCGCGACTGAAAACTAACCATTTTGGCAAACCCCAAATATGCTTACCACCGGGCCTAGCCTCCACAGATGGACTTTACAAACCACTAAAAGCCATTTATCTAGCAATGGCAACGCAACAAAAAGTTGATCACGTAATGGGAACAAACCTCAAATTCCATGTCTTTATAGTCAACTTCAGATCTATTATTTGGATACTCTTTAGTTTAGTTGCTAATGTCCTCCAATTAGGACTATAAATGAATTTGGCTACCTGCGAGCCCGGCCCTACTCCGCAACTCAACTTGATTTTGCTTAATGAGTCGAGCTCAAACAAGTCTTTTTTACCCGGTTAACTAAACTTAATAAATAAAATAACTTTAATTTATACACTTACAATTGTCGAGATTAGGCTGGACCAGACTCGACTTGACTCGCTTAAGGCCGGCTCCAGCTCACGAACAATTCATCTATAAAACGTGTACACGGAACTTTAGTCTAGTTTAAAGACCAGCTCGAGTCTGCTTGTCCACAATCGTACCTCCAGCAAAATGATTTCAGACACCCAAGCCCTTAGAAGAGCATATCTTATGGCTTTCACTCCTTTACTTCTCCTGTGTCTGCGCTGCACATCTCAATCATGTTCAAGACCAATAAATTACTTGAACTGCAGAACTTGGCTCGTCTTTCATATAGGTATATTATGTGCAACCAGATTACGAGTCCCGCATTTACTTCTTTATTCTTTGTCAAACAATGAGAAATCTTTGGAACTCTTACTTGGAGGAGCTTGACCAAGAATTGGTTTAAACTTAGGATTTTGAGAGTTTGTTATATCTTAGGGATTTGGCACAGAAAAAAAAAAAGGACGATAGGATTCTGCAGCTTTGTGTGTGAATTGCCATTTTTAAGGGTATATGGACTCGTGAATGTTGGAATCTTCAGAAACATCTATGTCCCAATTCACTCCCTTCAATTTGAACCTAGACTATATAGGGTGTATATTTCTTTGGAGGGAACTAATCAACATTTACATTTTATTGTTTAAATTCCTAATACAATTTCTCAAAAACTGAAAAATGCAAATTTAAATCTATATTAACTCTGTTTGTACGGTTATCAATAGATTAATAAAACATGAAGTAATGAAAACTCACAAATATACCTCAGAGATTCAGGAAATTGAACAGCAGTCCATATATATATATATATATATATATATATATATATATATATAATAGAAGGAGAGAGTGAAAAATGTTACCAGGATTGGATGAAATGAAGAACCCTCTGCACAAAATGAAGAACCGAGTAAAGGTTGTCACCAATAATCTGATTCACTACTTTTTCACAACAGAGGTTAAGGGGAGATTGTAGGGTCGGTAATGTAACGCTGATTGAATGAAGGAAGAAATTATTTTATTTTATAGAAATAATCTTGTTATTCAATATTGAATTAATCGTGAGTTTTAAAGTTTTTTTAATTCAAAATTTATGCAATTAAGCTACTCCATTTATAAACAATAAAATTTGAATATGTCTCTTATAAAATATATGTTATTTATTACTACTCATTAAGACTTTACTTGATTTCACACAATAAATAGGTAGCATATAAACATACTAACAGTCTGCACAAATTTATTGGCCTATATATATTAAATTTATATTATAAAACCTCCATAGAAGGTTTGGTGACGCTTTTTATTTTTCTTTTGCTTCTACAACTTTAATTATATTATATTTTTTATTTTTTATTTTTTTTCTTTCTATTTAGTTATTTAAATTTTATAGATTTTTTATTTTATTCAATATAGTTTACACACGTAGTGTGTAGGGGGGAGCAAAAATTAAACGAGTAAAATTGAATTATCGAACTAATTTTTTTAAACCAAATTATTTCAGTTATTTAATTTGCTTAATTCTGTTATCACCGTTTAATTATTCGGTATGCGGGCTTGATTTTGGTTTTTTAAATTATGCTATTCGGACACCAGAATAACCGAATTAGATATTTTTAAAAAATAAAAAAATAAACTGTCATATGGTTATGTACTTTACATTGTTGATTTGAAATTGTTAAATTAATTTATGAATTATTATGATTGTCGATTGTGGTTAAATAACTGTAAAATTTAAAATGATTTTTTTATTTAATAAAAATAAATTAATATTTCAATTATAAATCGAATATCCGAATAATATATTTGGGTTGGACACTTTGGAACTTGATGTTGCAAAGGTTAATCCCTCAAAAACTTGGGCAGTGAAATCATGGCACGGGTCTGCTAACGGAATAATACATAAGATACATAGATTTTAACTTACTCCATTTAAAAAAAAGAAAAAATATATATATATTCGGACGATGAGAAAAATTATTCTACTCATGATCTAGAGTTGGCAGCAGTCGTTTTTGCGCTTAAGATTTGGATGCATTACCTATATGGAGAGAAAGTGAAGATCTATACGGATCATAAAAGCCTCAAATATTTCTTCACTCAAAAAGAACTCAACATGCGGCAACGACGATGGCTTAAGTTGTTGAAAGATTATAATCATACCATTCAATACCATCCTGAAAAAGCGAACGTAGCAGCTGACGCATTGAGTAGAAGATTATATGCGGGTACGAGTGCAATATTGTCAACGCAAAGACTCATTTTGTATGACTTGAAAAAGATGGAAATAGAGTTAAAGACTCCAGGAACTCATGTGATGATGGCGAATATATGAATGGAACCGACTTTAATCGATAAAGTTAAAGCTGCTCAAACTACAAACCTGGAGCTGATGCGTATGAAGAAGAAATTGCAAGGAGGTGCTATCCCGGAAGCAAGAATCGATGAAGAATGAATATTTCGGGTCAACTCCAGACTTTGTGTTCCTAACGATTCTGACTTGAAGTATAAAAAAAATGCGGTTTTTTTTTGCTTTTTTTTAAAACAACTAAAAAAAAAATTATGGAACTGAAATTTTTACATAATACAGTGTTTTTAGTTGTTTTAAAAAAAAGTAAAAAAGCAAAAAAAAAATTGGATCCGTATTTTACTCCAGTCTAGACTCCCGGACTGGATCTGCTGGCTATATATATATATATATATATATATATATATATATATATATAATTAGGTTCGGACTCTCGAACGGTACTAAAATACGAACTTTTTTTTTTGCTATTTTTTAAAAACAACTAAAAAAAATTAATATTTTATGGAATTAAAAATTTTCCATAAGACAGTGTTTTGGGTGTGATTTGGATACATATAACAAAACAGGTTTGTGAGAAAAAAAAAGTCACATATTTTAGTAATGGTCAAGAGTCCTAACTGGGCCGAACTCTCTCTCTCTCTCTCTCTCTCTCTATATATATATATATATATATATAGGGAAGTTCAAAAGCATAAGTGTTAAATAGCATAATTCCCTAAGTAACATAACTATTTAAAAGTCAAAACTCGGCCTTCCTTTCGCGTTTTTTTTAAAAAACTCAAACTGTGTCTTCCTTCGCTCTTCTTTCCTCTATCCAAATCGGAAGCCCTAGCTTCTCTCTTCTCTCCAAATGCTTCTCTAAGATTCGCGATTTAGGCAAATCACTGAGAATCGTGACCTATTTCCCTGTGCCCTAGCTTATCTGTTCTCTTTTCTCTCCAAATCACTGAGAACCGCGACCTATTTCTCTTTGGATGAAAGCGGGTATGTGTATGTAATAGATTCTTTTCCTTCTAATTTTTCCGTGATGATATGTTTATTTCTTGAAGTTTCGTTGTGGTTGAAGTTTATTCAACATTGAAGGTCCTTCTAATTTTACTAGGATGCCCTATTTTTTCTAATTTTTGCCTTCAAACTAGTTTGGTACTGTTGAACAACTAGGTATGCTAAATATAGGTACTTTTTGAGATTTTATATTGTTTTGGCTTATTCTTTAATTGAGAATGATAATTTGGAGAGAGCCCGTGAAGTAATGTAGTGTATGGTGAAGAATTTTGCTAAAATTGGGAGGTTTTATATTGTTTTGGCTCTTTTTTTTTTTTGTTTCCTCATTGTCTATGCAGAGATGATTTCATTGATAAAATGTATGAAATGAATGCTAAGATGAGGTAAGTCCTATGTACTCAGGATATTGGGCATGGAGTTTGGTTTCTTCTATATCATTGGCTCTTTTATTTTTAGTTTGTTCTTTGACCGATATGTGCATATAGTGATGGTACTTGTTTTCTATTGTATCGGTCGAAGGAAAAATTAGTCATGACAATTTGTTTGTCATTTTATGTATTATATTTCTGAACTAGTTAATTTTCCTAGTTGAAATACTGGTAAAAAGAGAGAATGTTTTTTTTTGTTTAAAAAAAGATTATATTGAATGAGAACTATTCATCAAATTCAGACTCTTGCTCACCTTCCTTCTAGAGCTTTTTAACTTGCATTCAGCTTGACACGGTTTTGATGATTCTTTCTCAATCTCATGTTTTTCTAGCTGGTATTTAGTGAACATTTCTTCTTGTTACGTTAACATATCCATACATATAAACAATTTACTTTTCTCTGGGTTACATTGAATGCTTGTAGCTTTGTCTCTAGTTGTTATAACAAGTTGTCATAATAGTGCGTGGAACTGCAAAATATTTCGGCAACCATCTCAACTTTTTTCTCAACCACTTTGACAAAATGGTAGTTTGTTTAGCAACTTAATTAAAAATTATACATTTAATTGTGCACCTTAGATTTTCCATGTGATGAATATATATTTAGGGCTCTTGCATTTTCCACTTTTAGCACCAACACATTATCCTACTACACCTGCTAATAGAATTTTGTTGAATAGCTTCACTTGTGATGCAACACTCAAATGTTGAAATATTTGCATAATTTCATCATTTCACGACTGATGAATCATGAATCAATCGTAAAATTTATGTTGTCAACGTATTAACCCTAATTAATTCTCTCTCCCTAGTCATGAGCACAAATTCATCAGGGAGTTCATCACGCAGTTGCAAATGTGGAGTTCCTTCACCTATGAAGGTATTATGGACCAAAACAAATCCCGAGAGACGATTTGTTGGTTGCACAAATTATAAAACAATACCATGTAACTCGTTTGAATGGATTGATCCACCAATGTCACCGGGGCTCAAGAATTGCTCAGTATTATCGCGAAAACAATGAATTGAAGTCTAAAATAGAAATTTTGAATAAAAGGATTAACGATTAGTATTGTATGTGGTGCAAATATCATTCCATAACAATTAGTATTGTATGTGGTATCAAAAATGACAACATCACCGTAAAATCTATAAGCCCGTCTAGAACTTGTATAGGCCCAAAAACGAGTGATCCTTTTTTCATTGTATGTGTCAATTGTGAAAGTGAAAGCAGGATTCTTTTTGTAAGACCCCAACTTTTATGAATAAAGAATAATTTTCTCGAAATATATTTTTGAATATTATGTGTGGATTTGATATAATGTTATAGTTGTGGGTAATATTTACAAATTTTGCAAAGTAAGCAAGTGGTTATATAATATTCGATTGGTCGGGGAATATTCGTTTTAACAGGAATATTCATGACGACGACACAATCATTGGTGGACCCCACAACGAAAGTATTGTCGTAGTTAGAAAATGACATAATTATCTTTTATAAAAATAACGGCGGAAGTTTTACCGTTAAACCGTTGAACTACCCTAGTAGTAAAAATACTGATGTCTGGCGTGGTTACATAGTAAGCACACCGGTATTGATTATTGATGCTTATGTGAAAAGTCACTCAGTTATACTCAATTATTGCTACAAAGATAATTCTTTATCGTCATCGTCTCTCATATTATTGATTCGATTAGTGTCACAAAGATCATCTCGCATAATATGATATAATATTAAATCAATAATTGAGACGACAAAGTTATTCATATTATTAAATTGCAATATTTACAATGTCTAAGTTTTGTCGAGGAGAGGTTTGGTCATCTAATCAAGCGCACTCAATAAGGAGAAATCCTTATCGGAAAGCCCTCTCTTCCTCGAGGAGCGACACGGTTGTTAAATATTGTGAGTTATAATATTAATGATGAATAAGTTCGTGTTGATTAAAGATGAAATTGATAGTTCCATTGTGTTGGAATTATTAGTGTTAATGTAAATTGGCATTTATTTCGATATTAATTGATGTCTGGAAGTTATACTGGCCAGTCGGGTAATTAACCGGATAAATGAGCAATTAATTACTATTAATTCACATGATTATAACTATTTGTTCACATGTGTGTACTATTGATTCACATTCTTGTACTATTAGGGGAGTTGGTACAAGATTGATAATACTTGCATGACTAAGTTAAAAATGGAGGTATAGATGGAGGTACTATACTATATTCGTATTTTTACATGATTATAACTATTGATTCACATGATTGAACTATTGATTCACATTATTTACTATTAGGGGAGGTGGTGCAAGTTTGATAATACTTGCAGGACTAAATTAAAAATGAAAGAAAAGTTGAAGGTGTTGTACTGTCATATTTTGAGCCCCAAAACGTGCAATTATCGAAACTATATTTTCCTATAAATAGAAGCTCATTCTTCCTTCATTTCTCACCAATTCACTAAAGCTATAGAGCAATTATTATAGAGAGAAATTATATAGAGAAAGAAGAAGAGAAGTCTGCTACCTCTCTACTCCAATATCCAGTTTCTTTCTAAGGTAAGGGGTATTATTTCTTTCGTATTCATGAAGAGAGCTTCTGTTATTTCATTCTTTATTATTATGTTAGAATAACCTGTCTATGCGAAGTACCGCATACATGGTAAAATTCTTCTGTTATTCCATTCTTTATTATTACATTGAATATCCCATCTGCATGCGGATTACGCTAGACCTGGTTCCATTCTTTATTATTCTATTGGAATAACCTTTCTGTGCGGTCTATCGCATGCATGGTGAATTCTTTGTTATTCCATTCTTTATTATTATGTTGGAATATCTTGTCTGTGCGGATTACGCTAGACCTGGTTTCATTCTTTATTATTCTGTTGGAATAACTTGTCTGTGCGATCTATCGCATGCATGGTGAATTCTTTTATTATTCCATTCTTTATTATTCTGTTGGAATATCCTGTCTGTGCGAATTACCCATGACCTGGTTCCATTCTTTTTTATTCTGTTGAAATAACTTGTCTATGTGGATTATCACATGCATAGTGAATGTTCCTTCATATTCATTCCTTATTAAATTGTGGAAATGATTTGTCTACGTGGATTACCGCATGGCGAGTGAAAATCCTTTTGCAGTTTCATATATTCTATGATACTCATTTGGTTAAAGTTTTGGCTTCTATACTCCATGAAATTAGTAGAATATCCTCGGATATTTAAGCTTCATCCCAGTATCTTTTAGTAGAAATATTCTTACGAGCATTCTTGAATTTTACTCCACAAAGCGATGTCATGTTGACAATTTGATTTAATTGATTTCAAGATAAATTAACTTATAAATCTTTGAAATTTATTCTTGAACTTGTTTTATTGAGTTATTATGTCATTGTCATCATCCTCATGCTTATATTGTGATGAAAGTCATCTTTGGCTTACGTGCATAGATGGACTTGATATGATTATGACCGAGAATTATTTGGTATAATCATGACACTGTAATGTTATAAATGATGTGGTAAAAGTTCTCGAGAGCTTTCAGTAGTGTATCGATGGACAGCTTTTGGTATGATTATGACCGAGGATTATTCTAAGATAGTCATGACCATTGATGATTTAATGAATATCTTTGGCTCAGTAGTGCGTGGATGACTCGATGATGTGGTTTATTTATTAAGTTGAGTCTCAAATGATAAAATTGATGAAAACATTTTAAATCATAGAAGATGGTAGATATCATGCTCTACTTGACTCTTATAATGGATTGCTTATTCATTGCGCAGCTTAAACTTGATGTCTATTGTATTTTATCAGTTTAACATTATTGAAGACTAATGATAATTTAATTCTGCATTATCTTAGTCATAATATTTCTTACTGGGCTAGTTGAGCTCACCCTTTTGCTTTCATTGTTCTCTTCAGGAAATGAGAACGTAGCCGGAACTAGTCGGGGAACGGAGTGATGTTGCTCGATTTTGCAACCGAAAAACACGCGCAAGTATACGCGGTCTTAACAAGTAATATAAGAAAGTAGAGTGTCGAACCCACGAGGACAAAGATTTAACGGAAACAAATACTTAGGTAAAGTCGCTACTAAACTTATCTAAACGATTGAAAGTAATGGTTGGTTAAGCTATTTCAATAAGTAAACTAATTAAGAGAAGTTGATTGCTAGGAAGGTAAGATAGGATTACAACTCCCCTAATGCTTCGCCTAATCTTCTAACTCTCCGCAATACAAACGAATCAAGGAATGGTCGACATAGATCAAAATTAGGCATAAACTTACGTCAAGGTCATATGCACATCCCTAATAAGCTAGAACACCATATGTCTATGGGTGAAACTAATCTGGGTCGAGGTCATTAAGCATATTTCAAAGGTCGCACAAGGCAAATAAGGATATGTCTATCCTATTGGCACATTAAGCCCACATTCAAATGACAAGGGCATAACAGTGTTGTTGTTGATTAAAAGATGATGCGAGAATATCCATTTATCAATTTCCATTACTATCGAGACAAATTTCTTTATCAAGAAATCGTATAATATAAGCAAAATACAACAATCCATTCCAAAATGCTTCATTATATAAAATGAGAGAGAAAGCCGATTAAGCTATTCAAAAGGTTACAATGCAATCCTAAAAATTAAGTTAGCTCATAACTATGGGACTAACATAAATTTTACTGCACTATCCATTATCAGACAAATTCAATAAATAGAATATTTGAACTAAGAAAAACCCCTGTAGAACGAAGTTATCTTCTGCCAAATATTCTCTTCAAGGCTTCAGTTTGAAAATGTGGAGAGCAAGATCTTCCCTTTCCTTTAAGCTCCTTCCTTTTCTCTCTCTATCTATTTTCTGGTATGAATAATGTGTGTCTGAAAGCTGCCGTCTCCTTCCTTCTAACATGTTTCCCCCCCCCCTTTTCGCTAGGTCAAATAAAGGACTTATCTAGAAACCGGAGGTGGCGCCATGGCATGAATACCATGTATTGAGTGGTGAATGCTATTTCCACACGAGAAATCTGGGACGCGAGCTCGTCTGTCGCAGTGCCGAGCCAAAGGAGGAGGAGTGGCCATTGCCACGCGCTTTATGTCAACATGAGTCAGTCATGGTGAGTCATGGCTGCCACCATTAAGCTCAGTGTTGGCGCCATGGCCGAGAAAGAGCAAAATGACTATTTTGCCCTTTAAAAGCTGCAAAAACACTTTGAAGCTCTGCAGTGCAACGATTAAACACAATAACACTATATTTCTATAAAATTACCTAAAAACTACGAATTCGGGCAAGTATTTAAGTCATAAAGTATCCGATTCGCGGGTTTAAATCCCACTCATCAAGTGACGGTCCAGATGATAGCATTAGTAATCCTCACTATTGTAAGACCCCGAATTTTATGAAATAAAAGTATTCAATTTTTTTTTATTTACTATTCATGAGTTACTATTCACGAGTCACTATTCACGAGTTACTATTCATGAGTTACTATTCACGAGTTACTATTCATGAGTTACTATTCACGAGTTACTATTCACGAGTACTATTCATGAAGCATGATAATTTTTTTTTTTTTTAAGAAGGCATTACTCAATAATTGTTACGAGTAATTATCGTTCAATATTTTATTTTATTGATTCAATAATTGCTACGTTGATATTTTATATTATTGTTGTTTCAATAATTGTCACTAAGACAGTATTTTCCATTATCGGAGCAATAATTCATATTATCCGAATAATATTATTGGATAACATTATTGGCAATGCCTAGAAAGTTCTGTCTAAGGAGAGGTTTGGTCACCTAATCATGCCATGATGAAGGAGAAATTCTTATTGGAAAGCCCCCTCTTTCCTGGGAACTGCCTGGTTGTTAATATTATGATTATGTAATATTATTTGTGAATAATTAATTATTGATTTTTATGATGAGGAAAATATTGATTTTATGTGGATATAGATGGAGAAAATTTTTAAAATGACAATTGTTGAAAATTAATATTTTATCTTTTTCTGATAAAATAATTCATTTAAATATATTATTTTAATAATATATTAATGGTGATATTTTTACAATGAATGTGGAATATATAAGTATATGAGGAAGAGTATTTTTGGTATTAAATGTTTAACACATGTTTTGTGTGTTGGTGGACACAATTATTAATCAAATTTGATTATAGCCAGAAAATCGCCTGCTTTGTGGATTTCGGTTAATTTACATTTGGAATTTGGAAAAACTTTCTTCTGCAAAGTTGTAGAGAATTGAATTTCCTATAAAAATCGCGAGATTTGAATTTTCTGATAAAAGAGCTATTTATTATGAATTATTGAAGTTTCTAGATATATCGGTGTGAATTGATTTTGGAGTTTAAATTATTTTTGTTAGAAAAACATTTTTGTATTTTTTGGACATCATTAACATGTGTGGCTGGTGTTTTTGACCAAAAGGTGGGCTAAAGAAAATTTGTATAATTATATTAATATTATATTCAATTTTCTGCTTTGGTGTTCTAAGCAATTTCCTATAAATAGGGTACTTAGGTTAGAATTGAAAATCACACCAGAAACTGAAGTTTTCTCTCTATTTCTCTCTCGATATTTTGAGCGTATTCTTGTGAGTATTTTGAGTATACTTTGAGTATTGTTATACGGTGCAAGTTAATTCAACGTTTATTCTAATCGTAAGTCTTTTCTTTTTTGAGGTAAGGATAGTAAAGGGATTTTAAGGGTTATTATGTTTTTAGTTTTGAAATTTTTCTGAACCTTCAAAAATACTAGAAAAATTTGAAATGATAATTTGATGAGTTTTATATATTGTGTCCAAAAATGGCGATTTTTGGATGTATAGATTGAGAGTTATGAATTTTATGAGTAAAGACTATTTTAAAAGTAACCGCTTATAACTCCTTGTGATTAACTCTAAAATTGATGAAATTTTTATTGGGAGTACATCTATATAATATCAATATACCGTGTAAATTTCAGAATTTTTGGATAAAAGTATAATTTATGATAAATGTTTAAATATTCGGTGGTGTTGGCCATGTGAAAAATAGTAAATAAATTTTAAAAATTCTGAGAAAAATATATATTCAATATGGAACTATATTCTGCTAAATCCCAGAAAAGAAATATTTTTGGAACTGATTTGGTATTTTTCATGAAAATATTCTAGTTGTGAGTAAATGAATTAAATATGTTATGTGAAGTAAAAAAATTGGAAAATATGATTTTATGGCTTGAGAATCATATATGAGGTATATGCAGATTTTTGATGAGGGTTTTGGTTATTGGTGATGAAATCTTATGAGTTTGGCATTTTTAGATGATTAAATGCATTAATTATTAAAGTGTAAATAATTGGATTAAATTATTTATAAGTTTAAGAAATGATTAAAATATTATTATAATATTAATAATATTAGATTATGAGATTTCTAAGTGATTTATAACATTTGGATTAAGGTGTTATAAATATGGATATGAATTTTATTATGAAACTTTATCTTTTCGTGTCGAGGTTACTATGCACGTATACGGTACTATGTATGAATACGGGGTACTATTCACGACAAATTGGTTTCTTCTCTGACCAAATTATCGTTGATTTATGAATCTTACTCTTGAAATTAAAACCATGTTTTGATTATATTGTTTTTATATAACATTCTTATAACCCTAATGATGATATTTCTCTTTGACTTGAGTGTAAAGATGGGTAGATTATTGGTATGATCGTGACCATAGGTTCTCTTTGGCCGATGAAGGCAAAAGTTGAATTGTTGACCGTATGATTATGACCATTGAATTTACAATTGAATATTTTTAGCTTAAGTGCAAAGGTGAATTGATCAACATGGTTATAATTATTGTTATATAACTTCCGAAATGATTATGTATTTCTTTGATACATGAATATCTTTGGCTCAGAGTGCAAAGATGACTTGTTGATGAATATCTTAAATTTGTAGTGCAAAGATGAATTATTGATGAATATCTTTTCGCTCGTAATGCAAAGATGACTGTTGTTGAATATCTTTAAATTTGTGAGTGCAAAAGATGAATTATTGATGAATATCTTTTGCTCGTAATGCAAAGATGACTTCGTTGTTGAATATCTTTAATTTTGTAGTGCAAGATGAATTATTGATGAATATCTTTGGCTCGTAATGCTTAGATAACTGTTGTTGTTGAATATCTTTAGCACAGTGTAAAGATGAACTATTGATGAATATCTTTGGCCCGTGGTGCAAAGATGAATTTATTAGTATGATTATGAACATTGTAAGACCCCAACTTATTATTAATGAAATTTAATTTTCTCTATTTATTATTTTGAAATAGTAAGGGTTGATTTGATTAATGTGGATAGTTAGGGGTAAAATACGCAAATATTTCAAAATAAGCAAGTAGTTATAAAATATTCATTGTTGTTTGGGAATATTCGTTTTGGTCGTGGAATATTCAGATCTTTGTCGGAATATTCGTATGCGACCATGAGCAGACCATGTGTGGGCCCCATAACTTGAGCGATTGGATGAAGAAAATGACAAATATAAGTGGTTTAAAAAATAACTAGGCGTAGTTATTCTAATTATCGTTTAAAATAAAATACCCGTTGGTTAAAAACACACGAAAGCACCAGATTACACAAATTGTTGATTCTTACGTGAAGAAGGCACTACTCAATAATGGTTACGATAATTATTTGTTCGATTATTTTATTGAGTTAATAATTCTTCTAGCGTTGATATTTTATATTCATTGTTGTTTCAATAATTGTCATTACACAAGATTTTTCATTATCGAAGCGATAATTCATATTATCTGAATAATATTATTAGATAACATTATTGGCAATGTCTAGAAAGTTACATCTAAGGAGAGGTTTGGTCACCTAATTGCATGGCCAAGAAGGAGAAATTCTTATTGAAAGCCCTCTTTCCTGAACCCCTGCGGGTTGTCAATATTGTGATTACGTAATATTATTTGTGAATAATTAATTATTGATTCATATGATGAGGAAAATATTGATTTTATGTGGATATAGATGGAGAAAATTTTAATGTGACAATTATTGAAAATTGAAATTTTATCTTTTCTAATAAAATAATTTATTTAAATATATTATTATATTTTAATAATATAATAATGGTGATATTTTTACAACGAATGTGGGATATATGAGTATACGAGGAGGAAGAGTATTTTTGTTGCAATAAATGTTTAAAACATGTTAAACATGTCGATGGACCCCATTTATTGATTTGAAATTTGATTATAACAGTAAAATCGCCTGGATTTGTGGATTTCGGTCAATTTCATTTGGAATTTGGAAAACTTTCTTCTGCAAAGTTGTAGAGAATTGAATTTCCTATAAAACTCGCGAGATTCAAATTTTCTGATAGAAGGGCTATTTATTATGAATTATTGAAGTTAGAAGTTCAAATAATTGATTTTGGAAGTTTAAAATATTTTAAATAATAAAAGCGTTAATATTATATTAACATGTGCATAATGAGCTGAGATCAGATCTAGGAAGGTGGGCGTAGAAATCTTAATATATATATTAATATTATATTAAATTTTCTGCTTTAGTGTTCTAAGCATTTTCCTATAAATAGGGTGTTTAGGTTAGAATTGAAAATCACACACCGTAAATCAAGTTTTCTCTCTATATTATCGAGCGTATTCTTGTGAGTATTTTGAGTATACTTTGAGTATTGTTAGGCGGTGCAAGTTCCTTCAAAGACTATACCCTATTCCAAATTTGAAGTCTTAATCTTTCGAGGTAAGGGATGTTATTTTCTTCCCAAATGATATTATTTCTTCAATATCATTATCTTTGAAATATTGGTTGAAACTTTTATCAAATTTGGAACTTTTTCATGTCGGGTTTACTATTCATGAGTTACTATTCATGAGTTACTATTCACGAGTTCTTATTCACGGAAGCTTGAAGATGTTTTTGGGAAATTTCTATCTTTTGGTGTGAGTTCTTATTCACGATATTGACACTATTCACGATATCTGCACTATTCATAGAAAAAATAAAATTTCTTCTTTTTGTCCAAAGTATCTATTCGGATACTAGCTTTGATTGTATCCATGTTTTGATCATTCTTGAATTTTACACTATTATGATTTATTTTGAGGTATTTGAACATGGATAAAACAAAAGTACTGAATCCTTAATCCTTAATCCTTGTCATTTTGTTTCAATTTGGATTCGTTTCTTTAAAAATATTTTCATCATCCTCGGTCTTAAATGATGATATTATTGAATATCTTTGGCTGTAGTGCGAATGATGAATGATTTCTGAAGAATATCTTTGGTAGTAGTGCAAAGATGAACAGTGTTTAGATGAACATGACCAATCGATGAATATCTTTGGCACAGTAGTGCAAAGATGAATATTTGATTCGAGATGTATATTGATTGATGTTACAAGGATAAAAGATGAGCGATGAACTTTTAAATTCATACATAGAAGATAGTAGTTTGCATTCTCTACTTAACTCTTCTAATGAATTATTATTTCATTGCGAATATTGATTTAAAATTTGTTGTCTATTGTATTCTATTAGATTTTTCCTGTTGAAGACTAACGATAATTTGTTGTATATTATCTTAGTCATAATATTCTTTCTTGGGCTAGTTGAGCTCACCCTTTTTTTTTTTTGTTCCATTTTTCTTTTCGGAGGCGAGAATATAAGCGATGCAGTGGGGGTATGGAATGAAGGTTTTAGAAAGAGTTGTTTAGTAGTCCTCACCATTTTTGTAAAATAATGTATCAATAAATGTGATGAGGATTTATTTGAGTATAGATATTGTCTGAAGATAATATTTGTATTCAAACTCACAGTTTCTTGTTGTAATAATAAAGTTGTAGTTGTTTACATCTACGATATTGTACTCGTAATAGGTGATGTATACCTATTTTGGGGCGTCACAATTGGTATCGAGCTTAGGGATATGATCTCTGGCGGAGATTGGGGAATAGAACTAGGAGGGAGAGACGAGTAAATCCTTCGCTAGTGTGTCCTACCTAAGCTTATTTTTTAGTTGGTCGGAAGATATAAGGATATTATGTGATATATTGATTTCCTTAATTAACTCTTGTTTTATGGCGGTGTTTGAGAATGTCGACCGAGAATATTAACAATGGAAATGAGACCGTGGAGAGCCTTTGTACTCACCAACGAGGAGAACGTGCACAGTGGTGGCAATGTTCCTCCGTGAACAACACCACCGAATGATGATGAACGAGGGGATGTTTAGAAGCTTTTTGCGATTCATGCAAAATCGCACGAGGGAGACTTCGTGTTCAAAATACAGAGGAAATGATAGCAATTCACGGGTTGTCACAAATGCAAGCGATTCAAAGAGTTGGGACCACGAAATTTAAGGAAAGCGAGATCCGATCATGGCGGAAATATGGGTCAAGCAAATTACCAAGATATTCGATGTCTTGGGATGCACGGAGGAAACGAAGGTTCCATTCGCCACCTTTATGTTCCGTGGCGGCGCGGCACTCTTTGGTGGGAGTGCGTGAAGCGTACCCATCCAAACGCGACTCAATGTGTTGGGAGACGTTTGAAAACTATTTAATGACAAATACTTTCACGAAAGTGTTCGTCGTATGAAGGAAGTGGAGTTTATTAGACTAGAGCGAAACAACATGGCGGTGTCTCAATGATGAAGGCAAAGTTTGCGAGTTATCGGTTTTCAGACCTCATTTGGTGGAGAATGAGGAGCGTTATGACGCGGATGTTTCTTAGAGGTTTGAAACCCGGCGTACGTCGATGTCTCATTTCTCATAAATTTTCTCTCTATTCGGATGTTGTATGCGCAGGGCTCAATTATTAGAGCGAGATAACGAAATACGGTTCAACTGAGGACCACAACCCGAGATCGTACTGAGAGATAGCGATCAATGTAATAATGATAACCGGCGGAAAAAAGCAGAGCGGAAAAAATGGTAACCACTCGGTGGCAATCATGGCCATGAAAATAGAAGAAGCGAGTCGGGAGGAGATTTTAAAGAGGAGATTTAACAATGACCATGTGAAGGCAACAAAGGTCTTAAAGAATCGGGTTCTAAGGGAGGAGAACGACCACCGGTCATATGTTACAAATCACGGAAAGAGGGACATATCGGTCAAAGCGCCCACAACAGTTCAAGGTATGCTATAATTATGGAAAGGAAGGACATATCGCTCGAGATTATGCAATGGCGAAACCTAGTTCGATGGGGACGGTGACTCAAAAGATCATCCCGGAAAAGTCAAAGTCAACGATTACGGGAAGAAGCGTTTGTTGTGATCGGGTCATAATGCGAGGAACCCAAACGAGGTGATCACGGGTAAGCTATTTATAAATTCTTGCGAAGTTTATACCTTACTTGATCATCGGTGCTACCCATTCATTTATCTCTCTGCGTGTGCTCAACGTTTAAACTTGACTTGGAGGAGAAATTAGACTTTGACCTATCTGTGGAAACTCAGTTAGAGAAACTTTCATCACATCCAACATTTTATAAATCTTGTTTGATTCAAGTTGGCACCATCACCTTACCCGTTGACCTTATCTCTTTAAAGATACTTGCTTTTGATGTGATTTTAGGGATTGATTGGTTAACTACTCATCATGCCAAAATTGATTGTTTCCGTAAGGTTGTTAGTTTTCATATTCCTAACCAACCTGTTGTACAGATTCAAGCAACTAAACCATTAAAATCAATCACTGCCATATCTAATCATAAAGCTATTCGTTTATTGAAAAACGGATGTCAAGCTTTCTTAGCCCATGTTATGGATTTGAATAAAGACACGTCAAATTTGAATAATATTCTGTTGTTATTGACTTTCCGACGTATTTCTGAAGAACTTCCCTGGGCTCACCCCGAGCGTGAAGTTGAATTCTTTATTGATCTTGAACTGGTACAAAGCCCATTTCTAAAACCCCATATCGAATGGCTCTATTGAACTTTAGGAGTTAAAGGTTCAACTACGAGGAATTGTTGGACATCGGTTTCATTCGTCCTAGTACATCTCCTCGGGGTGCTCTGTTTTATTAAGTAAAGAAGAAAGACGGAGTATGCGACTTTTGTATTGACTATCGGAATTGAACCATGTCACCATCAAGAATAGGTATCCTCTACCTCGTATTGATGACTTATTTGACCAACTTCTGAGGGCACAATTCTTTTCAAAAATCGATCTTAGCTTACGGATATCATCACCAAGATTAGAATCGAGGATATTCCAAAGACGCCTTTAGAACTTCGATGCGGGCATTATGAATTCTTAGTCATGTCTTTCTGGATGACTAATGCTCCTATGACTTTCATGGATATGATGAACCGAGTATTCAAGAATATTTGGATCGGTTTATTGTTGTCTTTATTGATGACATCCTTATATATTCCAAAAGTCGTGAAGATCATGAGCACCATTTGAAGCTTGGTACTCCAAAGGCTTCGTGAAAACAAACTATATGCCAAATTGAAGAAGTGCGAGTTCTGTCTTGAGGAAGTAGCATTTCTTGGGCACGTGGTGTCGAAACATGGAGTATCTGTTGATCCGGCGAAGATTGAAGCAATACAAAGTTAGAGCAACCAAGAAGTCGGTGGCCAAAGTACGTAGCTTTTGGGCTTAGCCGGTTATTATTGGAGATTCGTGGAAGGGTTTTCTCGAATCGCTACTCCATTAACTCATTAACTTTCGAAAGGATCTGAAAATTCGTTTGGAGCGAAGAATGCGAGAAGAGTTTCCAAGAGCTTAAGAGGAGACTTATTCGGCACTTTGTTCTAACAATACCATCCGGTTGGGATGGATTTGTTATCTCTGATGATGCTTCGAGCAAAGGTTAGGGCGTGTTCTCATGCAACGTGGGAAAGTCATAGCTTATGCCTCGCGATAACTTAAAGAGTATGAGAGGAGTTATCCTACTCATGATCTAGAGTTAGCGGCCCGATCGTTTTCATTGTTAAAGATATGGAGGCACTATCTATATGGGGAGAAAGTGGAGATATATTCGGACCATAAAAGCCTTAAATATTTCTTCACTAAAAAGAAGAACTCAACATCTTGGCGGACGTGACGCTCGAGAGCTATTGAAGACTACGACCACACTATTCAATACCATCCCGGAAAAGCGAGCGTGGTAGGCGACGCGTTGAGTAGAAGATCATCATATCACGAAACAAGTGCGATAATGTCAAGTATCGACAGAGCCAACTTTAATAGAAAAAGTTAAGGTTGCTTTCAAGCCACCGCATCTTGAAATGATGCGTATGAAGAAGAAAGTACAAGAAGGAGCTATTTCGAGCGAGAATTGATGAAGAAGGAATACTTCGAGTCCACTCTAGACTTTGTGTTCCTAACGACTCTGATTTGAAGTACAAGATTATGATGGAGGCACACAATACACCATTTGCAATCCATCCTGGAAGTACTAAAATGCATCGTGATCTTCGACATACATTTTGGTGGAACAATATGAAGAGAGAGATTGCAAAGTTTATCTCAATGTGTTTAACTTGTCAACGTGTAAAGGCGGAACATCTTGTACCTAAGGGTCCGTTGCAACCACTTGAGATTCCGAAATGGAAGTGGGAACACATTACCATGGATTTCTTTACGGGTCTTCCTACGGTTTCTTAGGGCATCAATACTATTTGGGTTATTGTTGATAGATTAACCAAGTCTGCTCATTTCTTGCCGATACGGGAGACTTATTCACTTGAACGTCTTGCTAGTATGTACGTGAATGAGATTGTGAGGTTGTATGGCATGCCTGTATCCATAGTTTCGGATCGTGACCCAAGATTCACTTCAAGATTTTGGGTTAGCTTGCAAAAAAGCTATGGGCAAGGATTTACGATTGGATTGACGCATACCATCCTCAAACCAGACGACGACAATCGAAAAGGACTATTCAAACTCTTGAAGATTTATTAAGACTCGTGTCCTGAGACTTCAAGGGTAGTTGGGATAAGTATTTACCATTGGTGGAATTCTCCTACAACAACAAGCTTATCGAGCAAGTATATAGTGTGGCTCCATTCAAGCATTATATGTACGAAAATGTCGTTCTCCAATATGTTGGGATGAGGTGGGTGAAACAACATTGTTGGGACCCGAGTTAAATACGTATGATGACTACGGAAAAGATCCAAATGATTCGACAACGTATACAAAGCGGCACAAGATCGACAAAAGAGTTATCGGGATCTTCATCGAAAGGACGTGGAATTTAGTGTAGGGGATCATGTATTATTGCGAGTTGCTCCATGGAAGGAGTTACAAGATTTGGGAAGAGAGAAAGCTCAATCCACGATTTATTGGTCCATTTCAAATTCTTGACCGAATAGGAAATGTAGCCTATAGACTTGCGTTACCTCTCGAGTATGTCTCGTGTTCATAATGTGTTTCATATATACAGACTTCAGTAAATATATGAAAGACCCGAACCACGTTATAGAGTTAGAACCGGACGAAATAATAGAAGACTTAACGTATGAGGAGATACTGTTAAGATCTTGGATAGGAAGGAACATGTCCTACGCCAAGAAAAATCATACCACAAGTTAAAGTTACGTGGAGGAATCATGCTATAGAGGAAATGACACAGGAATTGGAAAGCGGAAATGAAAGCGAGGTATCCTCACCTTTTGAAACACCGATTCGTGCGTCAATTTCGAGGGACGAAATTTCATAAGGAGGGGAGGTTGTAAGACCCCAACTTATTATTAATGAAATTTAATTTTCTCTATATATTATTTTGAAATAGTAAGGGTTGATTTGATTAATGTGGATAGTTAGGGTAAAATACGCAAATATTTCAAAATAAGCAAGTAGTTATAAAATATTCATTGTTGTTTGGGAATATTCGTTTGGTGGTGGAATATTCAGATCGTTCGTCATTCGAATATTAAAATGCGGCGCTAGACCATGTGTGGGCCCCATAACTTGAAGCGATTGGATGAAGAAAATGACAAATATAAGTGGTTTAAAAATAACTGGCAGAAGTTATTACTGATTATCTTCTGTTAAAATACCGGTGGTTAAAACATACGATGACACTACGGTATTACACCAATTGTTGATTCTTACGTAAGAAGGCACTCTTGAATAATGGTTCTGATAATTACCGCTCAAGATTTTATTGAGTTAATAATTGTTGCGTTGATATTTTATATTCTTGTTGTTTTAATAATTGTCATTACACAAGATTTTCATTATCAAAGCAATAATTCATATTATCTGAATAATATTATTAGATAACATTATTGGCAATGTCTAGAAAGTTCGGTCTAAGGAGAGGTTTGGTCACCTAATTGCGGCGCAAGAAGGAGAAATTCTTATTGAAAGCCCCTGCTTCTGGAACCACTGGTTGTCGATATTGTGATTACGTAATATTATTTGTGAATAATTAATTATTGATTCATATGATGAGGAAAATATTGATTTTATGTGGATATAGATGGAGAAAATTTTTAATGTGACAATTGTTGAAAATTGAAATTTTATTTTTTTCGATAAAATAATTCGTTTAAATATATTATTATATTTTAATAATATAATAATGGTGATATTTTTACAACGAATGTGGGATATATGAGTATATGAGGAGGAAGAGTATTTTTGTTGCAATAAATGTTTAAAACATGTTAAACATGTCAAAGGACCCCATTTATTGACCGAATTTGATTATAGCACAAAAATCGCTTGGTTTGTGGATTTCGGTTAGATTTACATTTGGAATTTAGAAAAACTTTCTTACTGCAGTTGTAGAGAATTGAATTTCCTATAAAAACTAAGCGAGATTAGAATTTTCTTCTCGATAGAAGGGCTATTTATTATGAATTATTGAAGTTTGAAGCTCAAATAATTGATTTTTGGAAGTTTAAAATATTTTAAATAATAAATACGTTTTTTGTTTGTTTTGTGGGCTACAACATGTGCATAATGAGCTGAGATCAGATCTAGGAAGGTGGGCGTAGAAATCTTAATATATATATTAATATTATATTAAATTTTCTGTTTTGGTGTTCTAAGCATTTTCCTATAAATAGGGTGCTTAGGTTAGAATTGAAAATCACACCAGAAACTGAAGTTTTCTCTCTCTATATTATCGAGCGTATTCTTGTAAGTATTTTGAGTATACTTTGAGTATTGTTAGACGGTGCAAGTTCCCTTCAGCACTATACCCGGTATTCCAGCTAGAAGTACTAATCTTTCAAGGTAAGGGATGTTATTTTCTTCCCAAATGATATTATTTCTTCAATATCATTATCTTTGAAATATTGGTTGAAATTTTTATCAAATTTGGAACTTTTTCATGTCGGGTTACTATTCATGAGTTTCTTATTCATGATTTACTATTCACGAGTTACTATTCATGAGTTCTTATTCACGAGTTTCTTATTCACGAAGCGTGAAGATGTTTTTGGGAAATTTCTATCTTTTGGTGTCGAGTTACTATTCACGATATCGGCACTATTCACGATATCTGACTATTCACCCGAAAAAAAAATTCTTCTTTTTGTCCAAAGTATCTATTCGGATACTAGCTTTGATTGTATCCATGTTTTGATCATTCTTGAATTTTACACTATTATGATTATTTTTTGAGGTATTTGAACATGGATAAAACAAAATCACGAATCCTTAATCCTTAATCCTTGTCATTTTGTTTCACTTGGATTCGTTTCTTTAAAATATTTTCATCATCCTCGGTCTTAAATGATGATATTATTGAATATCTTTGGCACTTGTAGTGCAAAGATGAATGATTTCTGAAGAATATCTTTGGTAGTAGTGCAAAGATGAACAGTGTTTAGATGAACATGACCAATCGATGAATATCTTTGGCTTTGTAGTGCAAAGATGAATATTTGATTCCGGATGTATATTGATTGATGTTACAGGGGATAAAAGATGAGCGATGAACTTTTAAATTCATACATAGAAGATAGTAGTTTGCATTCTCTACTTAACTCTTCTAATGAATTATTATTTCATTATGCGAATATTGATTTAAAATTTGTTGTCTATTGTATTCTATTAGATTTTTCCTGTTGAAGACTAACGATAATTTGTTGTATATTATCTTAGTCATAATATTCTTCTTTGGGCTAGTTGAGCTCACCCTTTTCCTTTTTGTTCCATTTTTCTTCTCGGGAGGCGAGAATATAGCGAGTATGCAGTTGGGGGTATGGAATGAAGGTTTTAGAAAGAGTTGTTTAGTAGTCCTCACCATTTTGTAAAATAATGTATCAATAAATGTGATGAGGATTTATTTGAGTATAGATATTGTCTGAAGATAATATTTGTATTCAAACTCACAGCTTTCTTGTTGTAATAATAAAGTTGTAGTTATTTACGTACCATGTATTGACAACTCGAATAGGTGATGTATACCTATTTTGGGGCGTCCACAAACATGAATCGTGATTTAGTATAACCATGATATTTGATGTTTCGTAAAAAGGCAATGATAAAATTATCTTCGTCCCGGATGAAAAGAGAATTTAGAATCACAATTATGATTATGAATTATTCATATAATTGTGGAAAGAGGCTGTTGATTGATGTTACTGAGGGATAAAACATTGTTGGTGGACTTTTAACGTGGAGAAGACAATAGACTTTATAGTCTATTTGACTCTTTTAATGGATTGCTTCGTTCACCGCAACTATGGTTGAAAAGTTTTATCTTCTACCATATGTTCTAAATCTACGATTTATTATTGATGAAGACTATTGATAATTTATGTATCTTTAGTTATAATATTCTTTATCTTGAGCTAGTTGTGCTCACCCTTTTGTTTCACAATTCCTTCGTGTAATAAAAGTGTAGGCTGGGTTGAAAGGGGGATAACAAGGAATAGAATCGGTGGTCTATAGTTGTTGAGGTTCTCCTAAAAAAGTATGAAAATAATTTTATTGAGGGCTTTAGTGTGTTGTATTTTATACATCATTCAATAGTTATTTTGGTGAATTAAATAGGGTGAGTGCGAACCCAACTTTGGAAGGGTGTTTTGTCACTATCATACAAGATGTCTAATGACATACAAACTGTGTTATCATAAGACATGGTTGTGCTCATCCACTTGCCGAGTATATTTACAAGCACTACCTATATAATCTTGGTGTTTGTTTGGAGTATAATACCCAATTAGAGATGGAGGAGATAATGATATGTCAAGAGAAGACTCACCATTGGGAAGAATACGATAGTAATCTTCTCGCTTTTTCTTTAGGGGTCTATTAGATCAACCAAGGATAATTACGTGGCCATATGATATCTACCATAACCTAAAAGCATGGCCTCCCATGTATGAAGGTTTCTCCTTGAGCACTTCCCAAAGATTCTAATTTCTAAAACAATTTTGACTATACCTTTATTTAAGGTGTCATTGTCTGTAGTACTTCTGATTGGTATAAATTTGTATCCAAACTCACAAAGATATGTGTTGTTGTATTTTGCACGATAATTGTTGTAATAAAGTTGTAGTTGTTTTTCGTACCATATATTTGGCGACTCAGAATGGGTTGGATGGAATGGACCTATTTTGGGGGCGTTACAACTATTCTGTTAAATAGTGTGACAATAAATGTAATGATGACTCTATTGAGTGTGCATATTGTCTAGATGACAATATTCTTATTAAAACTCTTAGATTATGTTTTGTCGTATTTTACACGACTGTTGTATAATTAAGTTGTATTTGAATTTTGTACCATGTATTTGGCGACTCAAGATGGGTGATGTATACCTATTTTGGGGGCGTCACACTTTTGTTGTTCTAACTGTAAGTACTCATTCAACATATCACCATCATGTCCCTTTAACTCATTGTGCTTGTCTCTTTCAAAGTTATACAAATCTCGTTGCGTGCAACCAATATTTTTAAACCCTCCCACCTGAACTAAAAGAAAATTATATTGTTGGCATTGTGGTATATTCACCATGCCAAGTTGTTGACTCAAAGATTTTTGGGCAGTTAACACATTACGATGCGATCGTAAAATTAAAGATGCCTCATATGTGGGGTTGACAATGGGTGACAATAGCCCTCCTTAATTTTCTTAATTACATATAAGTCATTTCTTTTTACCACTACGATTCTTGCACTACAACCTTTTTTTTGAAAGTAATATGCACACAAGCCAATCATGTTTGATGATAAAGCATATACTTTGTAATAATCTTATTCATTTATTAATAAAAGCATTAATTTATTAAAGGCTTTTAATTATCTACATGATGCTGTTTTATAATATGTGATAAACCTATAGTTTTAAGCAATGCTTTTAGAATAATGATGATGATCATTCTAATAAGATCTAAATTTTTAGAAAGCTTAAAACTAAAATAGTTCTCAATCATTGGATTACTAAATTGGGGATTAGTGAATCCGGATAGATTGGTACATACGTTGCTTGCTCATTGGATGAGGATGATTGATCTCATGATCATTTGTGTGGAGACACTAAAGCAAGTATGTAGGTGCTTATTAGAGAATAAAGTTCACTCGAACGTTGGCTCGCTAAGGAATACCTAATGGAGTTTTACTTGCTCGTCAATAGAAATTCTGTAGTGATAGTAAGACAAGTGATCCTTGGACTTGAGATCATCATAGTATCTTGTGTATGATGAATTATACTTTGACTTATTCCTTAAGACCCTTAGGGTATATCAAAGGGTATGCTTGGGTATAATAAGTTGTATACATGGAGATAATGTATGATCAATAAAGAATCTACCACTTCTAATAAAAGAAGAAAATGTCCTATGTGATTCGATAAATGACAACCCGAAGAGTCCTCGCCAAGCGTAATGAAATTAGAAAGGAGTTTCTAATTTGCATTATTTGGAGTTATGCATTTAAGAGTCGAAATACATATAATTAAATAAAATAAGACTTGACAAAGAATTCCATGTCTTATATTTAATTGGGACATTGTATGGTGGAAGGATTGAATTGTCGCAGTAACTATTTACTCAAAAGGTTCTTTAATGATTAATGTTGAAATCTATATTATCCGGAAAGTCGTTGATCGCTAGGGGAGGCTTATCCCTATTGTAGAATAAATATTATTTATTTAAATAAATTAATTATTTAATTTATTTATTTAAATAAGATTAGAATTGTTCTAATTGATTTATTCACAACCTATTTAATATGGAGAACCTAAAGGGTCACACCATAAAAGGAAGAATAATTATTTAAGAAGTTAATGGTATAATCGTAATAATATGTTATGTATATTTAATTTAATCTATGGTGATATAATAAATTAAATAGCTTAATATTTATTATTTAATATTTTAGAAATATTAAATATAAATTAATAAGAGGAGTCTTATTAATATTATTACAATTGTTATTATTTTAATTTCTAAAAGAGTTTAGGAATTAATTTAATATAAGTACTCTCATTTATTCCTAATTGGATTAGGAAGGAAAATTAGTTAAAAGAGTTTAATTAATTATCCCTAATAAGATTAGGGAGCTTAATTAATTAAAAGAATTTAATTAATTAAATAAATCCCAATTCCTTAATTGTTAAGGTGGGTTGCCCACATCTATAAATAAGAGGAGTCTTATTATGGGTGATGTGGTTGTTGACTTTTTACAACATACGTAATTCCAATAGTTGGAGAGTACGCCTTTTTTATATACAGAGATAGGAAAAACTAGGGTTTGAGCCATACCCTTCTTCTTGAAAATTCTTTTTTCCTCGGTGGATCACCTCTAGAGGCCAAACACTTGGGTGGCTAACGTTGATCAAAGGAAGGAACCAAACCCGGTGGATTCAAGTTGAACGCGAAAAGGATTGGAGGTGAACTTGTACCTGAGGAAGCTCGATCTTCAAGGGTATGATTCTTATTCGTTATCTTTTTCAATTATTTTAATAATTGTGCATAAAGGGTGATCCGGGTATATGGTTTGTAAAATTTTAAACTCTGATTTTTACACGTTTCCGCTTATTTTTGCAATTTGATTGCGTTCTTGAATATTACAAACCTAACAGTGGTATCAGAGCCAAACCTTTATGCGAATTATTAATTGTTTTAATTTGATATGTATATTGATATGTATTTAGAACAATTTAATTGGGCATATTATTGTTGTATAAAATTTATTGTATGAAAAAAAGGAATTCGCGAATCTTGATATTTCGTGATTACCTGTTGCTTTCTTCACAAATGCTCCTGATTATTATGATTCCACCAAATGTTTCTTATATATAATATATATATATGAAACGGAAATATATATTATATATATAATATTTAAGTAATCATAAGATTACTTTTGAAAAACATCCTGTTAACATATAAGCTTCTGCCGAATTCCTTGAAACCATGCTGCAGGATTTTTTTTTTTTTTTGAATATATGGAGTGCTAGGTCGGACTTAACTTGGATAATTTTGATTCGGATGTGCCACCACTTGATCAAAATAATCTAAGAGGCAAAAGAAAAGGAGTTGCATAGTTGATGTAATTGACAAAAGTTGTCTACCTATTTATTTATATATAGTTTGTTGTGTCACCACAAGGCTATATACATTTGAAATGGGATCCTTATTCTCACTAGCAAATCTTTAATTAGATTTTGCTTAACTATATATAAGTGAGGTAATATAGTTTGAAGAAAATAGTGGGAGATACCAATTTAAAACAAGACCTAAATTATTTTGGTAATTAATAAAAGAATGTATGTTAAAATATTGTTAATTACAAATTCATTTACAAAAATTTTACAATGTCTAAAATTACTATCATCTGCGAAGCATATTAGATGCTAAATTAACAAGATCAAATTAAGCGGATTGGTTAAGGAATTTGAGAATAGTTCTCATAGTCGAAAAGCTATCTTATGTCCTTAATACGCCTATCCCGACAATGGTTGTAGACAATGCCTCGAGGAAGAGATTGCTACTTTTATAAAGTGGCAAGATGATGCATGATTAGCTCAATGCATCATGCTCGCATCCATGAGTAACGAGCTTTAGCGTCGACAAGATGAAACTATGGATGCTCTCTACTATATTCCCGCACATCAAGTAGTTGATGGTGAGGAAAGTAGGGGCCGATAGATATCGAGATATCTAAGGAGCTCTTCCGATCTAGAATGGCCAATGGCACTATAAAGCATGCATAAAAAGTTCTTAACATAATCAATTTGATTGATCAATTAGGACAACTGGTTTTTGTCATGGATGGAGAGTTGAGCCAAGATTTGATCTTGCACTCACTCCCTTAACTCCTTTCACAACCAAGTGAATTTTTCATATAAACAAGCTAGATATCGCCTTCGTTGATTTGCTTAACATGTTGAAAAATGATGAGAGTCACTTTCCAACCAAGAAAGACCATGTCTTCTTGGTAGGGGCCAAAGGATCTTCCGAAAGAAGAACGATTCAAAGAAGGTATATAGAAAGGCATAAACAAAGGATAATAAGAACAAAAGCGATATGGATAAAGCAAGGAGTTTGCTTCCACCGCAATAAGCCCGGACACTTGGAAAGAAATCTGCGAGAAGTATCTTGCGTTGGCTAACCAAAGAAGCTTAATGAAGTTTCTATTACAAATACAATTTTGTTCAAGATTTAAAATAAATTTTTCTTTAAGTCAAGGTTCTACTTGGATATTGGATATCGACTTTGGTTATCATAAATATAGATTTATGAAGGGACCAAGAAGAAGTAGAAAGCTAAACAAAGATAAATAATCTTATGTGTGGGAAATGAAGCAAAGGTTGCTATATTAGCCATAGAAACTTATAGTTTAGCAATGCTACGACGGCAAATCTATTAAGTCAATAAGTTGTTATTGTATTCCAGTTCTTGTTAAAATATTATTTCCATTTTATTGTTGGACAATGAAATCTTTGGTATTATAATTAAGAACAATTGTTGTTCTATTTATAATAATAATATTTTGTATAGAATCGAATATTACTTAATAAATTTTGTATACTTGACTAACATGAAAATAATTTTGCATATTGAACAAATTAGTATAAGAAAAGGAGATGATCATTCAAAGAGTTGAATGTGTGTATTTGCTGAAATACAAGTGTGAATTATTTGAAAGGTTCAAAGAATTCAGAAGTGAAACAAATTGGCAAAGTATTAAGATTCTTTGATTAGATCAAGGAATAAATACTTGTGCAATAAGTTTCTAGATCATCTCAAATGGTTTTCTCATAATGGACGCCTCCTGATACGTAATAATTGATTGATGTATCTGAAAGGAAAAATCGTACCTTGTTGGACATGGTACGGTCCATAATGATTTTACCGACATTCCAGTATCCTTCTAGGATCATGTCCTAGAAATGGCTGCATATCTATGAAAATAGTAACCTCAAAATCCGGCCCCAAGACTCCATAAAAGTTATGGACAGGGAGGATTCCTAATCTTAAGTATGTTAAGATAAGGGGTTGTCCAACTTATGTGAAAAGGTTTCAAAGGATAAGCTTGGGACAAGATTTGACAAGTACAATTTGTGGGACATCCTAAAGTAAGTTTAGGGTATATGTTCTATAATTCTACTTAGCAAAAGGTGTTTGTTACGAAACACACGCTTTCTAAGATAAAGGTGTTTATCATTAAAAGGGGCTAGTGGGAGGATAATAGATCTTGAAGAGTTCAAAACCACAAAATACTATAAGTCAAATAAGAGGAACTCAGTAGATAGACCTATTATACCACAACCGAATCAGAAATCGAATAAGACCAAGATACCTGGAGGTATGGATTCATCATAGATGATGATGATGAGGTACATATCATGAAGATGATGATCCAGCTTACATACGATGAGGTAAGTGTTGTAGACACTCGAGAGAAATGGATTGAAGCAAGTTTCTCAAATATGGAACATTCGTTTTGATGAGGCAATCAAAAGAGTTTGATTTTATCAAAAATAAGAATGAACCTAGTGTGTACAAAAGGGTCAGTGGGAGCATCGTGACATTCCTAGTACTATATGTTGATATACTACGGATAAGGAATGACATACCAATGCTACAATCAGTAATGATAAAGTTGTCTCCATGAATGGTTTGGGAAGAGTATCTTAATTGGGGATAAAATCTATATAGATAGATACAAGAGGATGCTCGACTTAACCCAAAGAATGTATATTCATTTGATGCTAAAGTCGTTTAGCATGGCAAACTCCAAGAGATGTCTCATGTCGATGAGCTATGGAGTGTATCTCTCTTAATAGTCCCCACGCACTCTCGAAAAGAGAGGTCGCATGAGAGTAATCATCATGTATGCAATGAAATGTACGAGACTTGATGTTGATCACCATATTATGGAGAAGTTCACTATGAGTCGCTGAAAAACATCTTAAAGTGCTTAACCCAAGCACTAAGGATGTGATCATATTCATGGTGGGTCTTAATTAAAACTAGAGGGCTTAACAGACTCAAGTTTTCGTAGACGGATCAAGATGACGTAAAATCCACTTTAAGGTAAAGCGTTATCTTGAATAAGGTGCAAAGAATTGAAAGGTTCCAAATAGCAAAGAGTTCTTTGGTTTAGTGATAAAGACAAAGTATATAGCTATAAATGAAGTCGCAAGTTGATTGTTTGGATTAAAAGTTCATTTCGGAACTAGGAATAGTTCCTAAGTCTCATCTTGGATCTAAACATGTGTTGTGGCACTTTCATTTGATTATAAGAATCATTGAAAGATGGGAAATCACTATAGAGATGGTGAACTCTCAAGAACAACATTACATATCCATTAACTAAAGCTTATCCAACAACAGGATAATCGCCACTTGAGAAGAAGAGTATATAAGATACAATGGCGATTGGCTTTAGTGCAAATGGGAGATTGAAAGTAATATGCACACAAGCCAATCATGTTTGATGATAAAGCATATACTTTGTAACAATCTTATTCATTTATTAATAAAAGCATTAATTTATTAAAGGCTTTAATTATCTACATGATCTTTGTTTTATAATATGTGATAAACCCATAGTTTTAAGCAATGCTTTTAGAATAATGATGATGATCATTCTAATGAGATCTAAATTCTTAGAAAGCTTAAAACTAAAATAGTTTCCAATCATTGGATTACTAAATTGGGGATTAGTGAATCCGGATAGATTGGTACATACGTTGCTTGCTTTTATTAGATGAGGATGATTGATCTCATGATCATTTGTGTGGAGACACTAAAGCAAGTATGTAGGTGCTTATTAGAGAATAAGTTCATTTGAACGTGGCTCGCTAAGGAATACCTAATGGAGTTTTACTTGCTCACAATAGGAATTCTGTAGTGATATAGTATGACAAGTGATCCTTGGACTTGAGATCATCATAGTATCTTGTGTATGATGAATTATACTTTGACTTATTCCTTAAGACCCTTAGGGTATATCAAAGGGTATGCTTGGGTATAATAAGTTGTACATGGAGATAATGTATGATCAATAAAGAATCTACCACTTCTAATAAAAGAAGAGAAATGTCCTATGTGATTCGATAAATGACAGCCCAGTAGTCCTTGGCCAAGGCAGAATGAAATTCAAAGATTTGTCTTTGAATCCTTTACTGTACACCTGTGATTTTCTAAATTCAAATAGTATCCTTTCCATTCTCCTATTAATAGGATGCTTAGTTTAGAATTGAAAATCACACCAGAATCAGAGAATTCTTCTATAATATTAAGCGTATTTCTTTAGAGTTTAAGGAAACTTTGAGCGTAGAAAATAATATAAGTTTTTTTCAAGAATATCCACGCCCTACCAGTCAGAAGTACTCTCTTTTTAAGGTAAGGGATATTATTTTTGTTTAATATTCGTATGAAATAATATTTTTTTCAATACTCTGTAGTATGAAGTAATATTATTTTGTTTCAGATTCTGAATTTACACTTATTTTGTTAAAGTATGGCTTCTATACTTCTTAAAATTAGTAGAATATCCTTGAAATTTGCGCTTCATCAAGTATCTTTTCATGAAAATATTATTCTAAGCATTCTTGATAATTTTTAATCTTTTCATGCTGGAGTACTATTCACGGGGTACTATTCTCGAAGTACTATTCATGGGGTACTATTCACTTGGATACTATTCACCCGGGGTACTATTCATGACAAAAATTGATTTCTTTTCGATCCAAATCATTTCTGATACAATATTATTCTTGAATTTTACTCCACAAAGCAGTATCATGTTGATAATTTGGACATTATTGAATTCTGGATAAATTAAATTATAAATATTTAAAATTTATCCTTTGTTTTTATTTAATTGATATCTTATATCCTTGTCATCATCATCATGCTTATATTATGATGAAAGTCATCTTTGGCTCATAGTGCATAGATGGACTATTGATTGGTATTATTGGGAGATTGCATATTTAAATTTGATGTTGGAAGTAAATATTCATGATTATATGTAAAGTCCTTCAAGGAATACATGTACAAGGACTTAGTGGTAGATCAAACTTGTCAGGTTGATCTGGGCTTTAATGTTTATCATTCTGTAAATAAATGTATAGAAGAAAAGATCAAAACTGTTAGGTTGATCTATATCTTGAGATGTAATAGATAGGCTTCAGCAGAATCGTAGTCTATCAAACTGATTAAAAGATTGCAGAAGCCAAGGCAAAATCGTAGAGCATCGAGAATCGTAGTTTGTCTGCTTTGTAGGGCCTCTCATGAAATCGTAGAGTGGTCCAAACGTCTGCCAAGTCAAACTCAAGAATCGTAAAGTGCTCTCAGAAGCGTAGAGTCTGCAATTCAAGCAAGTGAAGGGTGTACCAGTACTTAAGAGAAATTGTATTGTTCTCATCCATCAGCACCAGATCAAGCACAAAGGTGGCAAGACACCACGATCATGATCGTAGTGTATAATCTATCTACATCAGAGGCATCGAGCCTTGTCCATTTGTTTAAGAATAAAAGTCAACAAATGTGGAATGGATTATAGACATTGAGACTATCGGGAGTCCTAATGACACAACAATCATGTTTAGTATGCAAAAAAGAAACATATTAAAGAAACTAAGGAAGTAATATGAGTCAACAGAAAACACCTTTTCAGGTGTTAGGTGAGATAGCGATCTGCGATGTCGATGGGCCGTACTTGGACGATGAAGATTTCCAAAAGTCACCATCGCTGCTTTCGAAATGTCAAATACATTTAATGCTTCAACGGATGTCTTCAAACAGATATATTTCAAAGGCATCATATATGCAAAACAATAGCAGATGCAAGATACATGTAAGCAAAGAATAAAAATGATGAAGAACACTCAACGCTCAACTGTACGATCTGAAAAGAAAACTTGCTGAGCTACTCAGTTCTTTTGAACTCAAGCTTAACGGAAACTGAGTAGCACCATTCAAGAACTCAATTATTATTAAGTGAAGTAAGAAGTTCAAAGTCAAAAGGACTTGAAGAGTTCTAAGTGAACTGAGAAATACCAAGTCTGCTGGACTTGAAGAGTTCAATAGTGAACTAAGAAGTTTCAAGACTGCTGGTCTTGAAGGAATCTGTGAGATTCAAAGATTGTAAAGATATCCTTAGTGGATTTCCTACTCAAGGAGTAGAAGAGTGGACTAGGAGTTTTGAGTGCTCTGAACCACTTAAAATCACTGTGTCTCTTGTATTCCTGCCATAACTGCTATAACTACCATAACTGCTGAACTCTTATTAACCCGTTATATCTTAAAGGGAAAACAAAAAAATCTCAATTCTATTGTGATTAAATCATTATCGAAACTAACAAGTATTTTGTAACAAAGAATTTTAAAATATCTATTCAACCCCCTCTTCTAGATAACTTTTGTGCCTTTGGGAACTAACATGTATGATTATGACCAAGGATCATTCGGTATAATCATGACATGTAATGTTACAAATGATGTGGTAAAAGTCCTCATTGGCCCGTAGTGCATTGATGGACAGTTGTTGGCATGATCATGACCATTAGTGATTACACGAATATCCTTGGCCCGTTGTGCATGGATAATTCGTGGACGTGATACTAATAAATATCCTTGGGCCGTAGTGCATGGATAATTCAATGATGTGGATTATTTATTTAGCTGAGTCTCAGCGATAAAATTGATTATAAACTTTTTAAATCATAAAAGATAGTAGATATCATGCTCTACTTGACTCTTCTAATGGATTGCTTGTTCCGCTGCAGTTAAACTTGATGTTTATTGTATTTTATCAGTTTAAAACTGTTGAAGGCTAACGATAATTTATTCTGCATTATCTTAGTCATAATATTTCTTACTGGGCTAGTTGAGCTCACCCTTTTGCTTTCATTGTTCTCTTCAGGAAATGAGAACGTAGCCGGGACTAGTCGGGAAACGGAGTGATGGTCCGAGATGGTGTCTGTATAGTCCTTACTATTTTATAAAATAGTGTGATAATAATTGTAATGAGGACTCCATTTAAGTTTGGATATTGTCTAGAAGATAATATTCGTGTAAAAACACTCCGCTATGCTTTTGTTGTATTGTATAGATGAAGTTTGTATTTAAATTCTATACCATGTATTTAACGACTCAGAATGGGTGATGTATACCTATTTTGGGGGCATCACAATTGATATATATACAAGTGTTATATAATTATATATATATATATATATGTATTATTTGGGAAATTGGGGGGGGTAACGTGAATGGAAGGTAAGGTTATTATTATTATATAATATATTATAATAAGTTTTGTTTTTTTTATGTAAAATATAATATATTATATTTATTATGCATAATCTTTGCATAGTATCTGTATAATGTTTGTATAGTAAAAAAAAAATATTCGATTCGACGCCCGTGAAAATTTTCGTTCGTGAATCCTTTACTGTACACCCGTGATTTTTTAAATTCAAATAGTATCATTTTTATCCTCCTATAAATAGGATGTTTAGTTTAGAATTGAAAATCACACCAGAATCAGATAATTCTTCTTCTATAATATTAAGCGTATTTTGTGACGCCCCCAAAATTAGGTATACATCACCCATCTTGGGTCGACACTTACATGGTACAGAATTTAAATACAACTTATTAACATAACTGTCGGGTATAATACGACATAAACTGTGAGTTTAAATACAAATATCGCTCTACTAGATATTATACAAACTCAAACAAAAGTCCTCATTACGCTTATTATCACACTATTTTACGAATAGTGAGGACTACTAATGCTATCTTCGTGACCATCACTCGTTTCCCACTCTTCCCCGGCTATATTATCATTTCACTCAAGAGAACAAAGAAAAGAAAGGGTGAGCTCAACTAGCCCAAGAAGAAATATTATAACTAAGATAATGCGAATAAATTATCAATAGTCTTGAATAATGTTAAACCGATAAAATACAATAGAACCAACCGGTTTAATCTGCGGCGGAATATGCAATCCATTAAAAGAGTCAAGTAGAAAATAAAGTCTACTATCTTTTAGGTTTTAAAAGGTTTTTCATCATCGCTTTATAGTTTGAGACTCAACTTTAATAAATATTCCACATCATCGAATCACCCCCGCACTACTACTTCTGAAGGATATTCTTTAAGTATCAATCGTGCGACGCCCCCAAAATAGGTAAACACAACACCCATTCTCGAGTCGCCAAATACATGGTACGTAAACAACTACAACTTTATTATCACAACAATAAAATCGTGAGTTTAAATACAAATATTATCTTCTAGACAATATTTATACTCAAATAAATCCTCATCACATTTATTGATACATTATTTTACAATAATGGTGAGGACTACTAAACAACTCTCTCTAGAACCTTCATTCCATACCCCGACTAAGTACTACTCGCTACATTCTCGCCTCCCGAGAAGAAAAATGGAACAACAAGGAAAAGGGTGAGCTCAACTAGCCCAAGAAGAATGTTATGACTAAGATAATATACAACAAATTATCGTTAGTCTCCAACAGGAAAAATCGATAGAATACAATAGACAACAAGTTTCAGATCAATATTCGCAATGAAATAATAATTCATGAAAAGAGTTACGTAGAGAATGAAATCTACTATAATCTATGAATTTAACAGTCCATCATCAATATTTTATCCTCAGTAACATCAATCAATATTGATCTCAAATCAAATATTCATCTTTGCACTACTGAGGCCAAAGATATTCATCAATCGGTCATATTCATCTCAACACTGCTCATCTTTGCACTAAAGGCCAAAGATATTCATCACTCGGTCATGTTCATTTAAACACACGCTCATCTTTTCACTACAGTGCCAAAGATATTCATCGATCCATCGTGTTCATTTAAACACATGCTCATCTTTTTGCACTACAGCCAAAGATATTCTTCAGAAATCATTCATCTTTGCACTACAAAGCCAAAGATATTCAATAATATCATCATTTAAGACCGAGGATGATGAAAATATTTTTAAAGAAATCGAATCCAGTGAAACAAAATGACAAGGATTAAGGATTAAGGATTCATACTTGGTTTTATCCATGTCCAATAATACCTCAAAAATAATCATAGTGGTGTAAAATTCAAGAATGATCAAAACATGGATACAATCAAAGCTAGTATCCAAAATAGATATTTTGGACGAAAAGAAAAAATTTCATTTTTCTATGAATAGTCTTAGATTCGTGAATAGTGTCAGATACGTGAATAGTCTTGATATCGTGAATAGTAACTCAACACCCAAAGATAGAAATTCCACAAAAACATCTTCACGCTTACTTAATAGTACTCGTGAATAAGAACTCGTGAATAGTAACTCATGAATAGTAACTCGTGAATAGTAACTCATGAATAGTAACCCCGATATGAAAAAGTTTCAAATTTGATAAAAAGTTCCAACCAATATTTCAAAGATAATGATATTGAAGAAATAATATCATCCGAGAAGAAAATAACATCCCTTACCTCAAAGAATCGAGACTTGGAAGGAAAGGCGGAAGTGATCTTTGAATGAAACTTGTACGCGAACAACAACTCTCAAAGTATCTAAATACTCACAAAATACGCCCAATAATATAGAGAGAAAAGAGAAAAACTTTGTTTACGGTGTGATTTTCAATTCTAACTTAGCCCTCTATTTATAGGAAAATGTTAGCCGTACCAAGCAGACTTGACTGCTACTACGATGGCTTTACTCGCTACTATTGCCACCCACCATATTTGAAATAAAATTCAGCACATTTTTTCACCAACCACAAGTGGGGCCCACTCAATTCTAGAATTTTCCACCAAAATCAATTATAAACCTAATTTAGAATCCGACACCTCTTAAAATTCACAACAAATCATTCGTGCATTTTAACGGTTCAAAATTTGTGGACATATACTCAACTTATATATGTATAACATATCCAAAAATTACAACGATCCAACGGTTTGATTAAAATTATAACCCCGCAATATATCTCAAAACCCCGATTTGATTTTTAATACCTCCAATCCGATAAAATACTTGATAAAACACCTCAACATTAATTCCTTCATTAATAACCACATAAATAAATCCATCATTTATATTCATATAAAATAAATATTTCCTTATCATATGAATCAATAATTAATTATTCACAAATAATATTACGAGAATCACATTTATGACAACCAAATTTGCTCCCGGAAAGAGTGGGCTTTCCAATAAGGATCTCTCCTTACTTGGGCGCCGCAATTAGGTGACCAAACCATTCCTTAGATGCGAACTTTCTAGACATTGCCAATAATGTTATCTAATAATATTATTCAAATAATATGAATTATTGATCCGATAATGGGAAATCTTGTGCGATGTGACAATTATTGAACAACAATAATATAAAATATCAACGCAAAGAATTATTGAATCAATAAAATATTGAGCGAAGAACTACCGTGAAAATTATTGAGTAGTGCCATCTTACGTAAGGATCAATAATTCAACAATATTGTGCAATCTGGTGTCTTCTTTATAAACCACGCCAGACATCGTATTTTAACCACCGGGTATTCCAATGATCTTAATTGGTATATAACTACTGCCGTTATTTTTAACCAACTTATATTTGTCGTTTTCCTCATCCAATCGCTTTCCATTATGGGGCCCACACATGGCTGCGCCGTCATACGAATATTCCCCGACCAAACGAATATTTTATAACCACTTGCTTATTTTGAAATATTTGCGTATTTAACCCCTTAACTATCCACATTAATCAAATCAACCCTTACTATTTCAAAATAATAAATAAAGGAAATTCCTTTTTATTTAAAAAATTCGGGGTCTTACAACCTCCCTCCTTATGAAATTTCGTCCTCGAAATTAACGTGACGTACACGGTGTTTGAAAAGGTAAAGATACCTCGCTTTCATTTTCGTTTCCAACTCCCAGTGTCATTTCCTCAATAAAGATGGTTTCTCCACAAAACTTTAACTTATGGTATAACCTCGGTACATAGGTCATGTTCTTTCCTCTACAAAATCTTTGACAGTACCTCCTCGTGATCGTTAAGTCTTCGGCTATCTCGTCCGGTTCTAACTCAATGACGTGTTTCGGTCGTCCACATATTTACGTAACATCGATCACGTGAAAAACGTTATGAACACGCGCGTCATACTTGGTGGTAAAACGAAGTCTATAGGCCACAGCTCATATTCGATCGAGAATTTCAAATGGATTAATAAATCAAGGTTTGAGCTTTCCTCACCTCACCGATTCTCGCTTTTAAAATAACAACTTCTTGCACCTCCTTCTTCAAATTCATCACCTCCGATTGTGTAGCTTGAATGACTTTAACTTTATCGATTAAAGTCGATTATACTCGTATATCATCACGTATCAGATATCATCACGTGGGTACCTAGAGTTTTCATCTCCATCTCTATTATTTGTAAATTATACTGAAATTAGTCTTTGACAATATCGTACTTCGTGATTGTATACGATTTTCTACTCAACACGCCAACTACCACGTTCGCTTTTCCGGGATGGCATGGTCGAACATGTCTTTGAAATGAGTCTCCTCTTGAGTTCTTCAAGCTCTTCCCACATTCCTTGCTCCATTCGAATTTTGTATCTCTACGAGTTAGCTACATTAATGGAATAGCGATTCGAGAATACCCTTCAACGATATCTCCGATAATAACCAACTAAGCCTAGAAAACTACGATTTCGATTACCGACTTTAGGTTGTTCTCAATCGTGACTCATATCCCAACCTTGATATAGCACGTCACAATGACACACTATCGCTTTACTATCGCATCTAATATAACGTCCCTACAGAGAGTCTAGCTTAGGTGAATTCCACAAAGGAAGTCACAAGATAAAGGCTCATGTACCAAATTCTATAGTTGAATTTTAACTCCTCAAGTTCAATAGAGCCATTCGATATGAGATTTTAGAAATGAGTTTTGTCTGGGTTCAAATTCGATACAAAATTTAATATCGAGCTTTGGGAGTAAGCCAAGAAATTCTTCAGAAATACGTCGGGAAAAATTCAATAACAACAAGAATATTATTCAAATCGACGTGTCTTTATTCAAATCCATAACATGGACTAAGAAAACTTGACATCCGTAATAAACGAATGACTTCATGGCTTGATATGAAAATGTTTGACTACAATGGTTTGATCGCTTGAGTTCGAATAACAGTTGCTTAGAATATGAAAACTAACAACCTTACAAAAGCAATCAATTTTGGCATGATGAGTAGTTAACCAATCAATCCCCAAAAGCAAGTATCTTTAAAGAGATAAGGTCAATGGGTAAGGTAATGGTGCCAACTTGAATCAAACAAGATTTTTTAAACAACGGATGTAATGAAAGTTTCTCCTAACTGAGTCTCCATAAATAGGTCAAAGTCTAATTTCTTCGTAGTCAAGTTCAAACATTGAGCGCAAAAGCAAGAGAGATAAAAGAATGGGTAGAACCAGATCTAGTAAGGTATAAACTTCGCAAGAATTTATAATTAACTAACCCGTGCTAACTTCGTTCGGGTTCTCGCATTTTAACCGTCCACGACAAACGCTTCTTCCAAGAACCGCTGACTTTGACTTTTCTCGGGACATCCTTTTGAGTCACCATTCACGCTGGATCGGGTTTCGATATCGCATAATCTCGGCGATATGTCCTTCTTTTCCACAATTATAGCATACCTTAAACTGTTGTGGGCGGTTTGGGTGATATGTCCCTCTTTCCGCATTTGTAACATACGATAGATGGTTTTTCTCCTCCTTTGGAACCGGTTGCCCATTGGCGCCGACGTCTTCACATGGTCGTTGTTGAATCTCCTCTTTTAAAATCTCCTCCCAACTCGCTTCTTCTATTTTTCATGGCCACGATTACCACCGAGTGGTTACCGCTTTGTCCGTATTCTTCTTTCTCCACCGGTTATCGTTATTACGATGATCGCTATCTTCTTGGTATGATCCTCGGTTATGGTCCCTCGGTTGAACGTACTTTCGTTATCTCGCTCTAACAATCGAGCCCTGCTGACAACATCCTGAATAGAGAGAAAATTTATGAGAAATGAGATCTTGGCGTATGTCGGGTTTCAAACCTCTCGAAAACATCCGCGTCATACGTTCCTCATTCTCCACCAAATGAGGTGCAAACTCGGATAACTCCGCGAACTTCGCCTCATCTTTGGGACACCGTCCATGTTATTCTCTCTGAGTCTAATAAACTCCACTTCCTTCATATACGACGAATACTTTCGGGGAAGTACTTGTCATTGAATGCTTCAAACGTCTCCCATGACATCTTTGAGTGCGGTTTGGATGGAGTACGCTTCACGATTCCCACCAAGAATCTGCCTTCGCCACGGAACATAAAGGTGGCGAATGGAACCTTCTGTTCTCCGTGCATCCCAAGACATCGAATATCTTGGTAATTTGCTTGACCCATGTTTCCGCCATAATCGGATCTCGGCTTTCCCTTAAATTCCGTGGTCCCAACTCTTTGAACCGCTTGCATTGTGACCACCCGTGAATTGCTATCATTTCCTCCTATATTTTGAACACGAGTCTCCCTCTCGTGCGATTTTGCATGAGCTGCAAAAAAAGCTTCTAAACATCCCTCGTTCATCATCTCGCTTTCGGGGTATTATTCACGGGAGGTACATTGTCGACTGTTTGCACGTTCTCCTCGTTGTTAAGTACAAGCATCTCCACGGTCTCATTTACACCACTATTAATATTCTCGATCGACATTCTCAATTATCATCATAAAACAAGGGTTAATTAAGGAAATCAATCACATAATATCCCTATATCTTGACCAACTAACAAATAAGCTTAGGCGGGACACACTTAGCGAAGGATTTACTCGCCTCTCCTCCTAGTTCTATTCCCGATCTCCGCCAGAGATCATATCCTAAGCTCGATACCAACCGTGACGCCCCCAAAATAGGTAAACACAACACCCATTCTGAGTCGCCAAATACATGGTACAGAAACAACTACAACTTTATTATCACAACAATAAAACTGTGAGTTTAAATACAAATATTATCTTCTAGACAATATTTATACTCAAATAAATCCTCATCACATTTATTGATACATTATTTTACAATAATGGTGAGGACTACTAAACAACTCTCTCTAGAACCTTCATTCCATACCCCGACTAGTACTCGCTACATTCTCGCCTCCTGAGAAGAAAAATGGAACAACAAGGAAAAGGGTGAGCTCAACTAGCCCAAGAAAAGAATGTTATGACTAAGATAATATACAACAAATTATCGTTAGTCTCCAACAGGAAAAATCGATAGAATACAATAGACAACAAGTTTCGGATCAATATTCGCAGTGAAAATAATAATTCATAGAAAGAGTTACGTAGAGAATGAAATCTACTATAATCTATGAATTTAACGATCCATCATCAATATTTTATCCTCAGAACATCAATCAATATTCATCTCAAATCAAATATTCATCTTTACACTACAGTGCCAAAGATATTCATCAATCGGTTATGTTGTTCATCTCAACACTGCTCATCTTTTGCACTAAAGGCCAAAGATATTCATCAGTCGGTCATGTTCATTTAAACACCTGCTCATCTTTGCACTACAGGCCAAAGATATTCATCAGTCGGTCATGTTCATTTAAACACCGCTTCATCTTTTTCAGACTACAGCCAAAGATATTCTTCAGAAATCATTCATCTTTGCACTACAGGCCAAAGATATTCAATAATATCATCATTTAAGACTGAGGATGATGAAAAATATTTTTAAAGAACGAATCCAGTGAAACAAAATGACAAGGATTAAGGATTAAGGATTCATACTTGGTTTTATCCATGTCCAATAATACCTCAAAAATAATCATAGTGGTGTAAAATTCAAGAATGATCAAAACATGGATACAATCAAAGCTAGTATCCAAAATAGATATTTTGGACGAAAAGAAAAATTTTCATTTTTCTATGAATAGTCTTGATTCGTGAATAGTCTTGTCAGATATCGTGAATAGTCTTGATATCGTGAATAAGAATCTCACACCCAAAGATAGAAATTCCACAAAAAACATCTTCACGCTTCATGAATAGTACTCGTGAATAGTAACTCGTGAATAGTAACTCATGAATAGTAACTCGTGAATAAGAACTCATGAATAAGTAACCCCATACGAAAAAGTTCCAAATTTGATAAAAGTTCCAACCAATATTTCAAAGATAATGATATTGAAGAAATAATATCATCGAGAAGAAAATAACATCCCTTACTTCAAAGAATCAAGTGCTTCCGGAAGGAAAGGTCAAGTGATCTTTGAATGAAACTTATGCGAGCAAAGAACTCTCAAAGTATCTAAATACTCACAAAATACGCCCAATAATATAGAGAGAAAGAGAAAAACTTTGTTTCGGTGTGATTTTCAATTCTAACTTAGCCCTCTATTTATAGGAAAATGTTAGCCCCAAAAGCATTTTGACTCTTTACACACGATGGCTTTACCCGCTACTATTGCCACCCACCACATTTGAAATAAAATTCAGCACATTTTTTCACCAACCACAAGTGGGGCCCACTCAATTCTAGAATTTTCCACCAAAATCAATTATAAACCTAATTTAGAATCAGACACCTCTTAAAATTCACAACAAATCATTCGTGCATTTTTAACGGTTCAAAATTTGTGGACATATACTCAACTTATATATGTATAACATATCCAAAAATTACAACGATCCAACTATTTGGATTAAAAATTATAACCCCAAGCAATATATCTCAAAACCCCGATTTGATTTTTAATACCTCCAATCCGATAAAATACCGATAAAACACCTCAACATTAATTCCTTCATTAATAACCACATAAATAAATCCATCATTTATATTCATATAAAATAAATATTTCTTTATCATATGAATCAATAATTAATTATTCACAAATAATATTACGAATCACATTTATGACAACCAGTGTTGCTCCTGGAAAGAGTGGGCTTTCCAATAAGGATCTCTCTCATCGGGCGCCATGATTAGGTGACCAAACCTCTCCTTGATGTAAACTTTCTAGACATTGCCAATAATGTTATCTAATAATATTATTCAAATAATATGAATTATTGATCCGATAATGGGAAATATCGTGTGCGATGACAATTATTGAACAACAATAATATAAAATATCAACGCAAAGAATTATTGAATCAATAAAATATTGAATAAGAACTCACCGTGAAAATTATTGAGTAGTGCCATCTTACGTAAGGATCAATAATTCAACAATCTTGCACAATCACCGTGTACTCTTTATACAACCACAGCATTCGTATTTTAACCACCGGGTATTCCAACGGTCTTAATTCAGAATAACTACGCCGTTATTTTTAACCAACTTATATTTGTCGTTTTCCTCATCCAATCGCTTTCCATTATGGGGCCCACACATGGTCATTGTGTCAATATAATATTCCCCACCAAACTAATATTTTATAACCACTTGCTTATTTTGAAATATTTGCGTATTTAACCCTTTAACTATCCACATTAATCAAATCAACCCTTACTTATTTCAAAATAATAAATAAAGGAAATTCCTTTTTATTTAAAAAATTGGGGTCTTACTGACGACCACAATTATTCATGCACTACGGGCCAAGAATATTTGTGTATTCATTAATGGTCATGATCATGCCAACAATCATTGTCACCAATGCACTACTGACCATTTGAGGATTTTTACCACATCACTTGTAACATTACTATTATGATTACAAGAATAGAATAGTCTCTCGGTCATAATCATACCAAGTCCATCTATGCACTACAGCCACGAGATGACTTTAAAAAAAAATATAAACATGAGGATGATGACAATGATATAAGAATTCAATAAAACAAGTTCAAGAATTATTTTATCCGGAATTATTAACGTCCAAATTATCAATATGATCTTTGTTTTGTAGAGTAAAATTCAAGAATGATCGTAAGAATATTTTCATGAAAAGATATTTGGATGAAACGCAAATATCAAGGATATTCCACTAATTTCATGGAGTATAGAAGTCAAAGTTTTAACCAACTGGGGTATAATAAAGAATGGAATAACAAAAGAAATCACCGTATGCATGCGATAGATCGCATGCATGTGTTATTCCAACAGAGTAATAAATAACGAACCAGTCCGCGTAAAAATAAATGCATGTGGATGTTCCAATGAATAATAAAGAATGGAACCAGTCCCACAGAAACACACAGACGGATGTTCCAATGTAATAATAATAAAGATTTTAACGGTCCGATGTAAAAACACATGCATGTGATGTTCCAACGTAATAATAAAAAGACGGAACCAGTCCGTGTAAAACACACGCATGTGGATGTTCCAATGAGAATAATAGAAGAATGTCACCAAGTATAGGTAAACCACGTATACAAAGTTATTCCAACGAAATAATAAGCAATGGAATAACAACAGTTCTCTTCATGAATAAGAAAGAATAACACCCTTACATTTGGTAGGAGATTGAATCTTTAGCAGCGGTGTAGAAAAAAATACTCTTCTTCTTTCTCTTTATTCTCTCTATACTTTCTCTCTATATAGCTTGAATGAATTCGTGAAAAATAATGAAGCCCTAGGCCTCTATTTATAGAAGATTTCTAGCTTAGCACCTTGCCGCGTGTGAAAAGGCAAGTGGCTTGACAATGGTTTGACGCTTTTAATGTGAAACGACAAGTGGTTCGATGCACGTAATGTGAAACGACAAGTGGTTCGGTACGTCTGTAAAGGTAATTACTATTAACGAAGGTAAATACTATTGATAATTACTAAGGTAAATACTATTCATAAGGGTAATTACTATTGATTTAAGGTAATTACTATTGACGAAGGTAAATACTATTCACAAGGGTAATTACTATTGACGAAGGTAATTACTATTGACGAAGGTAAATACTATCGATGAAGAGACTCTTAGATGATGACATATGAGCCCCCATAAAATAATCAAACTTACCACAAATCATTTTTTTTTCATCAACACATATTTAATCTTTCAACAATTATTAATCATTTATAACTTGTCGTCTCAATTATTGATTTAATACTATAACATATTATACGTATGATACCGTGACAATAATTGAATCAATAATATAAGAGATATGATCGCAAGAATTCAGTAGTAATAATTGAGCATAATGAGTGACTTCTCACGTAAGCATCAATAATCAATACCGCAGCTTACTACTATGCAACTACGCGACATTCTTTTTCTTTACCACCGGTAGTTCAACAGCTTTTAACGGTAACACCTCCGTAGATTATTTTTTATAAAATATTTTTGTCGCTTTCTCAATCCGACAATAATTACATTGTGGGGTCCACCAATGATTGAGCCATTAGATTTAATATTCCTACTACAAAAAGAATATTCCCTAACCAAACGAATATTTTATAACAACTTGCATACTTTGCAAAATTTATAAATATTACCCACAACTATAACATTATATCAAATTTATTCCATAATATTCAAAAATAATATTTATAGAAAAATTCATCTTTATTTATAAAAGTGGGGTCTTACAACCTCCCTTCTTATGAAATTTAGCCCTCGAAATTAGGGTACGATACTGGTATGTCAAGAGGTAAGGATACCTTGATTTCATTTCGATTCTAACTCCCAAGTCATTTCCTCAACATCGTGGTTCCTCCACAAAACTTTGACTTGAGGTATAACCTTGGAGCGTAGAATATGTTCCTTCTTATCCAAAATTTGAACAGAACCTCTTCATACGTCCAAATCTTCCGCTATTTTGTCCTGCTTCTAACTCAATAATATGGTTCGGTCTTTCACATATTTACGTAACATAGATATGTGAAAAACGTTATGAACACGAGACATATTTGGCGGTAAAGCGAGTCTATAGGCCACAGTTCCTACTCGATCGAGGATTAAAAATGGACCGATGAATCGAGGGTTAAGTTTTCCTCTCTTTCCAAATCTTGTAACTCCTTTCCATGGAGCAACTCTTAACAACACATGATCTCCTATATCGAATTCCACGTCCTTTCGATGAAGATCAGCATAACTCTTTTGTCGATTTTGTGAGGTTTTATACGTTGTCGGATCGTTTGAATCTTTTCCGTAGTCATGCGTACCAACTCCGGTCCCAACAACATTGCTTCACCCACCTCATCCCAAAGATAATCGGAGAACGACACTTTCTTCCATACAACGCTTGAATGGAGCTATGCCAATACTTGCTTGATAATCTGTTGTTGTAGGAAAACTCCACCAATGGTAAGAACTTGTCCCAACTCCCTTGAAATCAAAGACACGAGTCTTAATAGATCTTCAAGAGTTTGAATAGTCCTCTCCATTCTCCGTCTGGCTCGAGGATGATATGCCGAGCTAAATCGTAAGTCTGTGCCCATAGCTTTTTGCAAACTAACCCAAAATCGTGAAGTGAATCTTGGGTCTCGATCAGAAACTATGGATACCGGCATACCATGCAATCTTAAAATCTCGTTTATGTACATACGAGCAAGACGTTCAAGTTTATAAGTTTCTCGTATAGGTAAGAAATGAGCAGACTTGGTCAACCTATCAACAGTGACCCAAATCGCATCAATGCCTTGAGAAACCTTAGGAAGACCGGTAACGAAATCCATGGTAATGTGCTCCCACTTCCATTCTGGAATTTCAAGTGGTTGCAATGGACCTTTTGGTACTTGATGCTCCACTTTAACTCGTTGACAAGTTAGACACCTTGAGATAAACAAATACTTATATCTCTCTCTTCATATTGCTCCACCAAAATGTATGCCGAATATCATGATACATTTGGTACTCCTGTGATGGATTGCAAATGGTGTGTTGTGTGCCTCCATCATGATATTATACTTTAAATCGTGGTCGTTAGGAACACAAAAGTCCGGAGTTGACTCAAGTATTCCTTCTTCATCGATTCTTGCTTCCCAAGATAGCACCTTCTTGCACTTTCTTCCTCATACGCGCATCGACTCCGGTCCAGTAGCTTGAAGCAACTTTAACTTTATCAATTAAAGTCGGTTCTACTCAGATACTCGCTATCATCACATGCGTCCTCGAGTCTTTAATTCTATCTCCATCCTTTGCAAGTCACACAAAATGGGCCTTTATACGTTGACAATATCGCACTCGTACTTGCATATGATTTTCTACTCAATGCGCCGCCTACCACGTTCGCTTTTCAGGATGGTATTGGATGGTATGATCATAATCTTTCAACAGCTTCAAGCCAACGTCGTTGTCGCATGTTGAGTTCCTTTTGAGTGAAGAAATATTTGAGGCTTTTATGATCCGTAAAGATCTCCACTTTCTCCCCATACAAGTAATGCCTCCAAATTTTAAGTGCAAGATAATAATCGCTAACTCTAGATCATGAGTAGGATAATTCCTCTCATATTCTTTGAGTTGTCATGAGGCATAAAGGCTATTACTTTTCCATGTTGCATGAGAACACATCCCAAACCTTTGCTCAAGCATCACCAGAGATGACAAATCCCTCCGAGCCGATGGTATTGTCGTAACAGTCTTTGAAATAAGTCTCCTCTTGAGTTCTTGAAAACTCTTCTCATATTCTTCGCTCCAACCGAACTTTATATCTTTCCGAGTCACCGAAATAATGGAATAGCGATTCGAGAAAATCCTTCCACGAATCTCCGATAATAACCAAATAAACCGAGAAAGCTACGTTTCTTGGGTCATCGATTTAGGTTGTTCCCAACTTTGAATAGCTTCAATCTTTCTTTGGGTCAATGATATTCCATGACTTGATACCACGTGCCCAAGGAATGCTACTTCTTCAAGCCGTAACTCACATTTCTTCAACTTGGCATAAAGCTTATATTCACGAAGCTTTTGGAGTGTCGACCTCAAGTGTTGCTCATGATCTTCACGGCTTTTGGAATAAATAAGGATGTCATCAATAAAGACGACCACAAAGTGATCTAAATATTCCTTGAATACTTTGGTTCATCATATCCATGAAGGCGAGGAGCATTAGTCAATCCAAAGGACATGACTAGGAATTCATAATGCCCATCTAGAAGTTCGAAAGCCGCCTTTGGAATGTCGTGGTTCTAATCTTCAATTGGTGATATCCTAACGAAGATCAATCTTTGAAAAGAATTTGCTCCTTGCAAATCGGTCAAACAGTCATCAATACGTGGCAATGGATACCTATTTTTGATGGTGACATGATTCAACTCCCGATAATCAATACAAAGTCGCATACTCCCATCTTTCTTCTTCACGAATAGAATGAGAGCACCCCAAGGAGAAGTACTAGGACGAATAAAGCCAATGTCTAACAATTCCTCGCATTGGGTCTTTAACTCCTCGAAGTTCAATAGAGCCATTCGATATGGGGCTTTGGAAATAGGTTTTGTCCGGGTTCAAGGTCGATACAAAATTCAATTTCACGCCTGGGGGTAGGCGAGAAGTTCTTCGAATACGTCGGAAATTTATTAACAATAGGAATATCGCTTAAAACCGATTTATTTTTATTTAAATCATGACATGAGCTAAGAAAGCTTGACATCCGCTTTTCAATAAACGAATAGCTTTATGGCTTGAGATGACCGTGATTGATTTTAATGGTTTGGTCGTTTGAATTAAGCATAATAGGTTGATTAGGAATATGAAAGCTAACAACCTTACGAAAACAATTAATTTTTGCATGATAAGTAGTTAACCAATCAATCCCTAGAATCACGCCAAATGCAAGTATTTTTAATGAAATAAGATCGACAGTAATGTGAGGGTACCGATTTGAACCAAACAAGACTTATAAACAAAGTGGATGTAATGAAGGTTTCTCCCAACGGAGTTTCCACAGATAAGTCAAAGTCTAATTTCTCCTGAGTTAAATTTAATCGATGAGCGCAAGTAGGAGAAATAAAAGAATGGGTAGAACCCAGATCAAATAAAGTATAGACTTCATTAGAGTTTATGATAAGCTTACCCGTGATGACCTCATTCGATTCCTTGCTCTTTGGGAGGTCACAACAAATGCTCTCCTCAGACTACCGGTTTTGAATTTTCTCGATGGCCTTTGGTGCCTCCATCCTAGTCGAATTTGTCTTCTCAGAACGACAAAATCGAGCTAAGTGACCTTCTCTTCCACAATTATAACATGCTTTGACTGCATGGCGCAGCTTGATCGATGTGTCCCTCTCCTCCGCATTTGAAGCATATGATAGGTGGTCTTTCTCCTTCCTTAACAATGGGTGCCAGGTCTTGACGCTCTTTCCATCATTGTTGAATCTCCTTTTCTTGAAATGTCCATTCTTATTGTTTTGGCCCCGATTACCACCAAGTGGTTACCATATCCGCCCGTTGATTCCTCCACGCTTGTTGTCACCGCCTCGATGACTATTCTCATTTGGTATTATAATTTTGCTTTTGCCGCTTCTTTTTAGTCATATTGACTCATTATCGCGCTTCCACTAATCGAGCCCTATTTACAACATCCGAATACAAACACGCTTTATGAGAAATAAGATGTTGACGTATTTCCGCTTTCAAACCTCTTAAAACATTCGCGCCATTCTCTTCATTATCCACCAAGTAGGACGAACCGTGATAACTCCGCAAATTTTGCCTCGTATTGCGACACGGTCCATATTGTTTTGTTCCAACTTGATAAACTCCACCTCCTTCATGTGGCGAATACTTTCGAAAGTATTTGTCGTTGAATGCAGCTCCCCGAACTTCTCCCAAGATATCTTCAAGATGCAATTGGTTGAGTACGCTTTTACTGATTTCCACCAAGAATCCGCCTCCGCACAAGCGCTTACATAAAGGCGTGAAGTGGAACCTTTGCTCCTCGAGCATCCCAAGACATCAAATATCTTGGTAATCATTTATCCATGCTTCCGCCAAGTGGTTTTGGCTCTCCTTAAACTCCGGTGGTCCCAGCTCCTTAAATTGTTTAGCGGTGACCGCCCGAGAGTTTTCCGTGTTTCCACCTACGTTTTGGACAGGAGTCGCTCTCGCCTGCTGTTGCATAAATTGCATAAAGCCTCTGAACATTTGATCATTCGTCATTTGGTCAATGTTGTTGTTTGCATGAGGATTGTCGCCTTCCTGAGCACATTATCCCGATTATTGATATGTGGTGAATCAACGAACGGCCTGCGCTCCATTGCTATTCTCAACATTCTCAGATGTCATTTTCAGATACTGCCACAAAACAAAAGGTTAATTGACATGTAACAAATTATCCCTATCTCTCCCGACCAACCAATAAAATAAACATAAACTTAGGTAGTCATACTAGCGAAGGTATTCCCCGCTCTCCCCTCTCCTAGTACTATTCTCACATCTTAGCCAGGATCATATCCCTAAGCTCGATACCAACCGTGACGCCCCAAAATTAGGTATACATCACCCATCTTGGGTCGACACTTACATGGTACGTAATTTAAATACAACTTATTAACATAATCGCCGGGTATAATACGACATAAATCGTGAGTTTAAAGACAAATATCGCCTCTAGATATTATACAAACTCAAACAAAAAGTCCTCATTACAGCTTATTATCACACTATTTTACGTAATAGTGAGGACTACTAATGCTATCTTCGTGACCATCACTCGTTTTCCCGACTCGTCCCAAATTTATATTATCATTTCTCGAAGAGAACGGTGAAAAGAAAGGGTGAGCTCAACTAGCCCAAAGAAGAAATATTATGACTAAGATAATGCGTAATAAATTATCAATAGTCTTCAATAATGTTAAACCGATAAAATACAATGAGGACAACCGGTTTAATCGGTAATGAATATGCAATCCATTAAAAGAGTCAAGTAGAAAATAAAGTCTACTATCTTTTAGGTTTTAAAAGGTTTTTCATCATCGTTTATAAATTTGAGACTCGACTTTAATAAATATTCCACATCATCGAATCACCCCTCGCACTTACTGGCCAAGGATATTCTTTAGTATCACGACCACAATTATTCATGCACTACGGGCCAAGAATATTTGTGTATTCATTAATGGTCATGATCATGCCAACAATCGGCCCACCAATGCACTACTACCAATCGAGGATTTTTACCACATCACTTGTAACATTACTTGTCCATGATTACACCGAATAGTCTCTCGTCATAATCATACCAAGTCCATCTATGCACTACAGCCACGATGACTTTTTAAAAAAAAAATATAAACATGAGGATGATGACAATGATATAAGAATTCAATAAAACAAGTTCAAGAATTATTTTATCCGTGAATTATTAACGTCCAAATTATCAATATAATCTTCGTTTTTGAGTAAAATTCAAGAATGATCGTAAGAATATTTTCATGAAAAAGATATCGGATGAAACGCAAATATCAAGGATATTCCACTAATTTCATGGAGTATAGAAGTCAAAGTTTTAACCAACCGGGTATAATAAAGAATGGAATAACAAAAGAAATCACCATAAATGCGATAGATCGCACGCATGTGTTATTCCAACAGAGTAATAAATAATCGGAACCCAGTCCCCAGTAAAACGCATGCATGTGGATGTTCCAATGAATAATAAAAAGAATGGAACCAGTCCTGCAGTAAAACACACGCAGCATGTGATGTTCCAATGTAATAATAATAAAGATTTTAACCAGTCCGGTGTAAAACACATGCATGTGATGTTCCAATGTAATAATAAAGATTTTAACCAGTCCTGTGTAAAACACACGCATGTGATGTTCCAATGTAATAATAGAAGAATGTCACCAAGTATAGGGTAAACCACAGATACAAAGTTATTCCAATGTAATAATAAGCAATGGAATAACAACAGCTTCTCTTCATGAATAAGAAAGAATAACACCCTTACATTTGGTAGGAGATTGAATATCGCAAAGCAGTGTAGAATAAAATACTCTTCTTCTTTCTCTTATTCTCTCTATACTTTCTCTCTCTATAGCTTGAATGAATTCGTGAAAAATAATGAAGCCCTAGGACTCTATTTATAGAAGATTTCTAGATTAGCACCGCCGTGTGAAAAAAGGCAAGTGGCTTGGACTACCGGGTTTGACGCTTTATAATGTGAAACGACAAGTGGTTCGATGCTGTAATGTGAAACGACAAGTGGTTCGACGTCTGGTAAAAGGTAATTACTATTAACGAAGGTAAATACTATTGACGAAGGTAAATACTATTCACAAGGGTAATTACTATTGACGAAGGTAATTACTATTGACGAAGGTAAGGATTAATGATTCATACTTGGTTTTATCCATGTCCAATAATACCTCAAAAATAATCATAGTGGTGTAAAATTCAAGAATGATCAAAACATGGATACAATCAAAGCTAGTATCCAAAATAGATATTTTGGACGAAAAGAAAAAATTTCATTTTTCTATGAATAGTCTTAGTATTCGTGAATAAGGTCAGATATCGAATAATAGTCTTATATCGTGAATAGTAACTCTACACCCAAAGATAGAAATTCCACAAAAAACATCTTCACGCTTCATGAATAGTACTAAGTGAATAGTAAATCGTGAATAAGAACTCATGAATAGTAACTCGTGAATAAGTAACTCATGAATAAGTAACCCCACATGAAAAAAGTTCCAAATTTGATAAAAAGTTCCAACCAATATTTCAAAGATAATGATATTGAAGAAATAATATCATCCGAGAAGAAAATAACATCCCTTACTTCAAAGAATCAAGATTTCTAAGGAAAGGCTCAAGTGATGTTTGAATGAAACTTATACAGAACAAAGAACTCTCAAAGTATCTAAATACTCACAAAATACGCCTAATAATATAGAGAGAGAAGAGAGAAAACTTGTTTCGGTGTGATTTTCAATTCTAACTTAGCCCTCTATTTATAGAAAATGTTAGCCCGCCAAGCGGACTTGACTGCTTGCACCGATGGCTTTACTACTCGCTACTATTGCCACCCACCACATTTGAAATAAAATTCAGCACATTTTTTCACCAACCACAAGTGGGGCCCACTCAATTCTAGAATTTTCCACCAAAATCAATTATAAACCTAATTTCCGAATCCGACACCTCTTAAAATTCACAACAAATCATTCGTGCATTTTTAACGGTTCAAAATTTGTGGACATATACTCAACTTATATATGTATAACATATCCAAAAATTACAACGATCCAACTATCGATTAAAAATTATAACCCATAATATATCTCAAAACCCCGATTTGATTTTTAATACCTCCAATCCGATAAAATACTGATAAAACACCTCAACATTAATTCCTTCATTAATAACCACATAAATAAATCCATCATTTATATTCATATAAAATAAATATTTCCTTATCATATGAATCAATAATTAATTATTCACAAATAATATTACAGAATCACATTTATGACAACCAGTCGCTCCTCGTGAAAGAGTGGGCTTTCCAATAAGGATCTCTCCTTCTCGGGCGCCGCAATTAGGTGACCAAACCTCTCCTTAGATGTAACTTTCTAGACATTGCCAATAATGTTATCTAATAATATTATTCAAATAATATGAATTATTGATCCGATAATGGGAAATATCAGTGCAGTTGACAATTATTGAACAACAATAATATAAAATATCAACGCAAAGAATTATCAATCAATAAAATATCAATAAACTCACTGTGAAAATTATTGAGTAGTGCCATCTTACGTAAGGATCAATAATTCAACAATATCAGCAATACCGTGCTATCTTTATCAACCACGCCAGACATCGTATTTTAACCACCGGGTATTCCAACAGTCTTAACGGTAATAACTACGCCGTTATTTTTAACCAACTTATATTTGTCGTTTTCCTCATCCAATCGCTTTCCATTATGGGGCCCACACATGGCTGCGCCGTCGTACGAATATTCCCCGACCAAACGAATATTTTATAACCACTTGCTTATTTTGAAATATTTGCGTATTTAACCCCTTAACTATCCACATTAATCAAATCAACCCTTACTATTTCAAAATAATAAATAAAGGAAATTCCTTTTTATTTAAAAAATTCGGGGTCTTACAACGACCACAATTATTCATGCACTACGGGCCAAGAATATTTGTGTATTCATTAATGGTCATGATCATGCCAACAATCATTCACCAATGCACTACTACCAATCGAGGATTTTTACCACATCACTTGTAACATTACTACCATGATTACAATCGAATAGTCTCTCGTCATAATCATACCAAGTCCATCTACGCACTACTGTGCCACAGATGACTTTAAAAAAAAAATATAAACATGAGGATGATGACAATGATATAAGAATTCAATAAAACAAGTTCAAGAATTATTTTATCCAGAATTATTAACGCCCAAATTATCAATATGATCTTTGTTTTGTAGAGTAAAATTCAAGAATGATCGTAAGAATATTTTCATGAAAAGATCTCGGATGAAACGCAAATATCAAGGATATTCCACTAATTTCATGGAGTATAGAAGTCAAAGTTTTAACCAACCGGGTATAATAAAGAATGGAATAACAAAAGAAATCACCACGCATGCGATAGATCGCATGCATGTGTTATTCCAACAGAGTAATAAATAACGGAACCAGTCCCGTGTAAAACGCATGCATGTGATGTTCCAACAGAATAATAAAGAATGGAACCAGTCCCTATGTAAAACACATGAGACGAGGATGTTCCAACGAAATAATAATAAAGATTTTAACCAGTCCATTAAAAAACACATGCATGTGATGTTCCAATGTAGAATAATAAAGATTTTACCGAATTCCTCCTGTAAAACACATGCATGTGATGTTCCAATGTAATAATAGAAGAATGTCACCAAGTATAGGTAAACCACAGATACAAAAGTTATTCCAATGTAATAATAAGCAATGGAATAACAACAGCTCTCTTCATGAATAAGAAAGAATAACACCCTTACATTTGGTAGGAGATTGAATATCGCAGCAAGAGTGTAGAAACAAAATACTCTTCTTCTTTCTCTTATTCTCTCTATACTTTCTCTCTCTATAGCTTGAATGAATTAAGTGAAAATAATGAAGCCCTAGGCCTCTATTTATAGAAGATTTCTAGCTTAAGACCGCCGTGTGAAAAGGCAAGTGGCTTCACGAATCGGTTTGACGCTTTGTAATGTGAAACGACAAGTGGTTCGATGCCCGTAATGTGAAACGACAAGTGGTTCGACGTCCGGTAAAGGTAATTACTATTAACGAAGGTAAATACTATTGACGAAGGTAAATACTATTCATAAGGGTAATTACTATCGACGAAGGTAATTACTATCGACGAAAGGTAAATACTATTCACAAGGGTAATTACTATTGACGAAGGTAATTACTATCGACGAAGGTAAATACTATCGACGAAGAGACTCTTAGATGATGACATATGAGCCCCCATAAAATAATCAAACTTACCACAAATCATTTTTTTTCATCAACACATATTTAATCTTTCAACAATTATTAATCATTTATAACTTGTCGTCTCAATTATTGATTTAATACTATAACATATTATACGATGATAATCTTGTGACAATAATTGAATCAATAATATAAGAGATATGATCAAAGAATCATCGTAGCAATAATTGAGCATAAATGAAAGTGACTTCTCACGTAAGCATCAATAATCAATACTGCGTGTGCTACTACGCAACTACGCGTAGACATCGTACTTTTACCAAGGGTAGTTCAACAGCTTTTAACAGTAACACCTCCGCCGTTATTTTTATAAAATATTTTTGTCGTTTTCTCAATCCGACAATAATTACATTAGGGGTCCACCAATGATTGAGCCATTTATCTTTAATATTCCCTTACAAAAAGAATATTCCCCGACTAAACGAATATTTTATAACAACTTGCATACTTTGCAAAATTTATAAATATTACCCACAACTATAACATTATATCAAATTTATTCCATAATATTCAAAATAATATTTATAGAAAAATTCATCTTTATTTATAAAAGTTTGGGTCTTACATATTTCTTTAGAGTTTAAGGAAGCTTTGAAATGCGTAGAAAACAAAGATAAGTTTTCTTCAAGAATATCCCTTACTACCAAATGTAAGTACTCTCTTTTTAAGGTAAGGGATATTATTTTTGTTCAATATTCGTATGAACTAATATTTTATTCCATACTTTGTAGTATGTAAGTAGTATTATTTCGTTTCAGATTCCAAATTCTATACTCGTTTTGTTAAAGTATGGCTTCTATACTCCTTGAAATTAGTAGAATATCCTCGAAATTTGCGTTTTATCTAGAATCTTTTCATGAAAATATTATTCTGAGCATTCTTGATAATTTTTAATCTTTTCATGCCGGAGTACTATTCATGGGGTACTATTCTCGAAGTATTATTTACTCGGGTACTATTCACCCAGGGTACTATTCATGACAAAAATTAATTTCTTTTCGGTCCAAATTATTTTTGATACAATATTATTCTTGAATTTTACTCCACAAAGCAGTATCATGTTGATAATTTGGACATTATTGAATTCTGGATAAATTAAATTATAAATCTTTAAAATTTATCCTTTGCTTTCATTTAATTGAATTCTTATATCATTGTCATCATCATCATACTTATATTGTGATAAAAGTTATCTTTGGCCCGTAGTGTATAGATGGACAGTTGATTGGTATGATTATGACCAGGGATCATTCGGTATAATCATGACCTGTAATGTTACAAATGATGTGATAAAAGTCCTCATTGGCCCGTAGTGCATTGATGGATAGTTGTTGGCATGATCATGATCATTGGTGATTACACGAATATTCTTGGCCTGTAGTGCATGGATAATTCGTGGACGTGATACTAATGAATATCCTTGGTCCGTAGTTCATGGATAATTCAATGATGTGAATTATTTATTTAGCTGAGTCTCAGCAATAAAATTAATGATAAACTTTTTAAATCATAGAAGATAGTAGATATCATTCTCTACTTGACTCTTCTAATGGATTGCTTGTTCTGCTGCACTTAAACTTGATGTTTATTGTATTTTATCAGTTTAACACTGTTGAAGGCTAACCATAATTTATTCTGTATTATCTTAGTCATAATATTTCTTACTGGGCTAGTTGAGCTCAACCTTTTGCTTTCATTGTTCTCTTCAGAAAATGAGAACGTAGCCGAGACTAGTCGGTGAACGGAGTGATGATCCGAGATTGTGGCTGTAGTAGTTCTCGCTATTTTATAAAATAGTGTGATAATAATTATAATGAGTACTCCATTTGAGTTTGGATATTGTCTAGAAGACAATATTCGTGTAAAAACTCTCAGCTACGCTTTTATTGTACTGTATAGATGAAGTTTGTATTTAAATTTTGTACCATGTATTTGATGACTCAGAATGGGCGATGTATACTTATTTTGGGGGCGTCACATAAACTCATCAGCAACTGGAGGATAGTTGACAAAAGTGTTAGTATTGTTCACATTCAACCCCTCTGAACTTAAGTTATCTCCATTCATTTCTATTTCCAAATCCATTTCTACATTATCACCACAACTCCCTATTTAATGGTCCATGTCATCCATTGTATTTACAATTGGACAAACAAAAAACTTGAGGAGGTGCAGAGCAAGTGGAACAAGAAAGTAATAGGCATATCAAAAAAGGGCAATCTTGTAATGTAATTTTTATACCTGATATAAAAAATCATCAAATGTTCAAATAATGTGATTATAGCCCTCTGGTGGATTATTATTAAGAGAGAAGGTATATTAGAAAAATGATAATCACAGACACTCTTGCATGCACTATTTAAAAGTAAACATAAAAATAAAAGGTCTTATATTTTGGGGCTTTTCTGTTTCATCCATAATATTTTTATAGAGAAAGAAACTTTTTAAGCTCAAGCAGATAATTAAATTATGATAAGATCCATGCCTTTAATTTTGGTTGAACTGATAGGGTTCTTTAGACAATTAAATTCACTGGCTTACTTTTTTTCAAATCAAATTCACTAAACTTCTTACACAGTTTGCAAAATAAAATAACATAAAAGTTCAAAATTGCATCAATACGAAGAAAAGTTGAAAAATAAAAACTGCAAAATTAGAAATATAAATACAATTAAAATAACATAATTGGGATTTTAGTTTCTCTCTCCATTTGTATATATCTATCTGTCCTGGGTCCATGGTGTCATCTACGCTATCAATTCACTAGCTTACTTTTTTTCAAATTAAATTCACTAAACTTCTTACACAGTTTGTTTTGTCTCCTTAGATTTTCCGAAGTAGGTTCGGTATTCATACTCACTTATTGCAAATCAGTAAATAATGATGAAGTATCTCGAGCAAGAGCATTTTATATGAAAACTGCACTTCGTATAAATAGAGGAACTTACATATACATACCTGATTTGGAGAGAAGCGAGAAGAGAAAAGCTAGGGATTTGGCTTTGCTTGCGTCCGATTTGGAGAGTAGAGAGAAGCTAGGATTTGGCTGTGCTTACGTCCGATTTGAAGAGAAGAGAGAACGCATTTGGAGTGTCTGCGATCTGTTTTGGAGAGAATAGAAAAGAGAGAGCGAAGAAGCTAGGGCTTGTAATTGGGTTTTAAAAAAAAGACAGAAGGCACCATTTTGGGTTTTTTTAAAAAGACGCGGAAGGAAGGTCGAGTTTTGGCTTTTAAATAGTTATGTTACTTAAAGAATTATGTTATTTAACACTTATATATATATATATATATGTGTGTGTGTATGTGTCTGTGTGTGTGTATATATATATATATATATTGTAAAATCCCAAATTTTACGAATAAATATTTAATTTTCTCGAAATATTTTTTTCAAAATTATGGAGTGAATTTGATATAATGTTATAGTTGTGGGTAGTATTTATAAATTTTGCAAAGTATGCAAGTTGTTATATAATATTCGATTGGTTCTGAGAATATTCGCTTTTAGCGAGGAATATTCGCATAACCAAGACAATCATTGGTGGACTCAAGAACGGAATTATCATTTGGATTGAGAAAACGACAAAAATATTTTATAAAAATAACGATGGAGGTGTTCTTTGTTAAAACCGCTGAACTACCCTAGAGTAAAAAGTACAAGAATATCATTGGTTGCATAGTAGCACACACCAGTATTGATTATTGATGTTTATGTGAGAAGTCACTTCCGCTTATACTCAATTATTGCTACATCATATCTCTCATATTATTGATTCGATTATTGTCATGTTATCATCATCGCATTATATGTTATATTATTAAATCAATAATTGAGACGACAAAGTTATTCATATTATTAAATTGTAATATTTACAATGTCTAGAAGTTCTGTCAAGGAGAGGTTTGGTCACCTAATTGCGCGCCAATAGGTTGAAATCCTTATTGGAAAGCCCCCTCTTTCTTGGGAACAACCTGGTTGTTAAATATTTTGAGTTATAATATTAATGATGAATAAGTTCGTGTTGATTAAAGATGAATTTGATAGTTTTATTGTGTTGAGATTATTTGTGTTAGTAGATATCGACATCTATTCCGATGATAATTGATGTCTGGAGGTTATATTATTCAATCGGGTATTCGGGACACTTTTTGTGTCAAGTTACTATTCATGAGTTACTATTTATGAGTTACTATTCACGAGTTACTATTCACCCGAACAATATATTTCTTTTCGGTCCAAATTATTTTTTGGTACAATATTATTCCATGAGGAGATGTGCTAATTTTCGCACTGTTGGTTGAATTTATAATAGTAAATCAATATGGATCGCTGGTTTAAAGTTTTAATAGTAAATCAATATGGATCGCTAGTTTAAAGTTTTAATAGTAAATCAATATGGATCGCTGGTTTAAAGTTTTAATAGTGAATCAGTATGGACCATTGCTTTAAGTTTTAATATGGACCGTCCGTTTAAAAATAAATCAATCTGGACCGTTCATGAATTAGTTACTATTCAATCTATTCTCCTATAAATAGAAGCTCATTCCTTCATTATTTCTTACGAATTCACTGAAGCTCTAGAGAGAGAAATTATAGAGAGAAAAGAAGAAGAATATTCTGCTACTTCACTATTCCAGTATCCAATCTTCTTTTGAGGTAAGGGAATTATTTCTTTTGTATTCATGAAGAGAACTTCTGTTATTCCATTCTTTATTATTCTGTTGGAATAACCTGTATACGCGGGCTACCCTATACTTGGTGAAATTCTTCCATTATTCCGCCTTTATTATTCTCATTGAAATATCCTCGTTTACGCGCTTTACGCCGGACACTCGGTTCCGCTTTTATTATTCATTGGAATATCCTGTTTTATGCGCTTTTACGCCGACTGGGTTCCGTCTTTATTATTCTATTGGAATACCACATGCACATGCGTTTTTACGGACTGAATTCCGTTCTTTATTTTATTATTCTTATTCGTTGGAATATCCTGCTCATGCATTTTACGCCGGACCGGTTCCGCTTTTTATTATTCTCGCTGAATATCCTGCCTATGCGCTTTTACGCCGGGACCGGTTCCATTTTTATTATTCTGTTGAACATCCTTCTTGGTGCAAATTTACTTTGACCGTTCCGTTATTTATTATTCTGTTGAATAACTCGCTCATGCATCACCGCATGCATGGTGATTTCTTTTGTTGTTTCATTCTTTATTATACTAAGTTGGTTAAAGTTTTGACTTCTATACTCCATGAAATTAGTGGAATATCATTGATATTTGCGCTTCATCCTGTATCTTTTCATGGAAATATTCTTCTGAGCATTCTTTAATTTTACACTACAAAGAAGTATCATGTTGACAATTTGGAAGTTATTAGTTCCTGGATAAATTAATTCTTGAACTTGTTTTATTGAATTCTTATATCATTGTTATCATCCTCATGTTTATATTTTATTAAAAGTCATCTGTGGCCTGTAGTGCATAGATGGACTTGGTATGATTATGACCAGAGATTATTCGGTATAATCATAACCGTAATATTACAAATGATATGGTAAAAGTCCTCATTGGCCCATAGTGCATTGATGGACAGTTGTTGGCATGATCATGACCATTGATGAATACACGAATATCCTTGGCCCATAGTGCATGGATAATTTGTGGTCGTGATACTAATGAATATCCTCGTAGTAGTCAGGGGGATGATGTGGATTATTTATTAAGTCGAGTCTCAAATAAAAGTGATGAAAAACTTTTTAAATCATAAAAGATAGTAGATTTTATTCTCTCTACTTGACTCTTTTAATAGATTGCTTATTCCGTCAATGCAGCTTAAACTTGTTGTCTATTGTATTTTATCGGTTTAACATTGTTGAAGGCTAATGATAATTTATCCCGCATTATCTTAGTCATATATATTTTTACTTGGGCTATTTGAGCTCACCCTTTTTTTTCACTTTTTCTCTTCGTGAAATGAGAACGTAGCGAGGACTAGACTTGGGGAACCTGGAGTGATAGTCCGATGATAGCATTAGTAGTCCTCACTATTCTATGAAATAGTGTGATAATAATTGTAATGAGGACTTATTCGAGAGTGGATATTGTCTAGAAGATAATATTTGTATTAAAACTAATGACTCTTGTTGTATATTTAAGATTGTATTTGTATTCGTACCATGTATTTGGTGACTCAAGATGGGTGATGTATACCTATTTTGGGGGCGTCACAGTTGGTATCAAAGCTTAGGGATATGATCCCTGGCTAAGATGTGAGACAAGAACTAGGAAAGGAAAGACGGGGAATTCCTTCGCTAGTATGACCTACCTAAGTTTATTTGTTATTTAATTGATTGGTCAAAGTATAGGGATAATATGTGATATGTTAATTAACTCTTGTTTTGTGGCAGTGTTTGAAAATGGTAGCTGAAAATGTTAGCAATGGAGTGAATGGGACCATTGAGACACCTTTAATCACTAATCAGATTAATGTGATGTCAGACGAAGAAGAAATTAGAGATATCTACGTGGTAAGTGAAGAACTAATAGTTGCACCCGAGCTAGTTGCAGAGGTAGCAGCTAAGAGTGAGGAAGAATAGGAAGAAGAGGAACCTGAGGAGAATTGGTTAGAAGAAGTTTATGATCAAAATTTAGAATTACAAAATCGTATTCATGAGTTGGAAGAGCAGGATGAAGAACGACAGGCGGTTGTGGAGCAAAGAGATGCAACAATTCAAAATTATGTTACCCGATGTGCGATGCTTGAACAAAAGCACTCTTTGGCAGAGTATAAGATATTAGACCTGGAACCTGAGAATGCTATGATCAAAGTTCTGATGAAAGAAGAAGCAAATGAACGATTGAAAATAGATGATGCATGGGTAAAAGCCGCACGACGTGTGGATATTGTAGAAAAAGACGTCCGATCTAATAAGGCCAAAATAGATTAAATGGATTTCGCTTTTTGGACGGCAATTGGGAGAATCCAACATCGAATTCGGAATTACCCTGTGCAGAGCGGTCAACCCCAATTCGATATAGATCGAAGAATAATGATTCGAATCATGGATCAAAAATGTGACGAAGTAATTAAGGGTGGAATGTACTCTACAACAAAGTTAAGTCCAACTGGGATGTCTCAGACAAGTCAAAATTGGTAGTTTAAGTGAGAGCGTTTGTCGAGAAACCCGAACGAAGTTAGTACGGGTAAGTTAATTATAAACTCTTGCGAAGTCTATATCTTATTCGATGCTAGTTCGACCCACTCTTGTATTTCACCTAGTTGTGTTCAACGTTTAAATTTGACCCCAGAGAAGTTAGACTTTGACTTATTGGTTGAAACTTCGTTAGTAGAAACCTTCGTTACCTCCACTGTTTATAAACCTTGTTTGATTCAAATCGACACTTTCACGTTACCTGTCGATCTTATCTCTTTGAAAATACTTGCCTTTGATGTGATTTTAGAAATCGATTGGTTAACTACTCATCATGCTTTTCGTAAGGTTGTTAGCTTTCATATTCTTAACCAACCTGTTATGCGAATTCAAGTAACCAAACCACTAAATTCAATCATTGTCATATCAAGCCATAAGTAAAAAGCCCCGTTCCTTTCGTTGTTGACTTTCTTGTGTGGAATGCACCGAAGCTAGACTTTCTGTAGGCGACGTCGTGAATGACGATGACAATTTGATAGGTATCAATGTGGCGTACTATCCAAGTCTTGGATGAGAGTCATAGTTTTGAATGATATTTCTATTGTTAATAAATTTCCTAACGTATTCTTGAAGACTTCTTGGACAACCCCAGAGCGTGAAATTGAATTTTGTACTGACCCCAATACAAAACCCTATTTCTAAAACCCTTAAATATTTCTTCAACTAAAATGAACGTAACATGCGTTAAAGACGTTAGCTTGAGCTGTTGAAGATTACGATCGTACCATTCAATATCATCGTGGAAGAGCGAACGTGGTAGCTGATGCGTTGAGTAGAAGATCGTATGCGTTTACGATTGTGAATATACGAACCTATGTGAAGATAACGAATATACGAGTAGAATCGACTTTAATTGATAAAGTTAAAGCCGCTCAAGCTACATACCCGGAGCTGATGAACACAAAAAAGAAGGTTCAAGAGGGCGTTATTCTAGAAGCAAGAATCGATGAAGAGAGGAAATCTTAATCCTCGATTTAATTGGCCCATTTGAAATCCTTGATCGAGTAGGAACTATGGCTTATAGACTCGTTTAACCGCCAAATATGTTGCGTGTTCATAACGTTTGTCACGTATCGATGTTACATAAATATGTGGACGACCCGAACCACATTATTGATTTAGAACAGGACGAGATAGCGGATAATTTAACGTATGAAGATGTACCTGTTAAAATCCTGGAATATATTCTACGCTTAAAGGTTATACCTCAAGACTTAGAATCTGACGAAGTGTACTCATTTGTTCGGCATGTGAGACCCCAGATTTTACGAATAAAGATTTAATTTTCTCGAAATATTTTTTTCAAAATTTTGGTGTGGGTTTGAGATAACGTTATAGTTGTGGGTAATATTTATAAATTTTATAAAGTACGCAAGTTGTTATATAATATTCGATTGGTCGGGGAATATTCATTTTAACAGGGAATATTCGTACGACGACACAATCATTGGTGGATCCCACAACGGAATTATTGTCGGATTGAGAAAATGACAAAAATATTTTTATGAAAATAACGACAGAAGTTTTACCGTTAAAACTGTTGAACTACTCGGTAATAAAAGTACAGTAAGCATAGTAGCACACGGTATTAGTTATTGATGCTTATGTGATAAGTCACTCAGTTAAATTCAATTATTGCTACAGTAATTGCTGCATCATATCTCTCATATTATTGATTCGATTATTGTCACAGTATCATCTGCATTATATGATATACTATTAAATAAATAATTGAGATGACAAAGTTGTTCATATTATTAAATTGTAATATTTACAATGTCTAAAAGTTCTGCCATGGAGAGGTTTGGTCACCTAATTGCGCGCCAATAGGGAGAAATCCTTATTGGAAAGCCCCTTCTTTCCTGGGAACAACCTCGTTGTTAAATATTATGAGTTATAATATTAATGATGAATAAGTTCGTGTTGATTAAATATGAATTTGATAGTTCCATTGTGTTGGGATTATTGGTGTTAGTGGCAGTCGACATTTATTTCGATAATAATTTATGTCTGGAGGTTATATTATTCAATCGGGTATTCAGGGCAATTTTTGTGTCAGAGTACTATTCATGAGCTATTATTCACGAGTTACTATTCATGAGTTACTATTTACGAGTTACTATTCACGAGTTACTATTCACGAGTTACTATTCACGGGATACTATTCACCTGAACAAAATATATTTCTTTTCGATCTAAATCATTTTTGGGTACAATATTATTACATAAGGAGGTGTGTTAATTTTTCAGACCGTTGATTGAAATTATAATAGTAAATCAATATGGATCGTTGGTTTAAAGTTTTAATAGTGAATCAGTATAGACCGTTAATAGTGAATCAGTATGGACCGTTGGTTTAAAGTTTTAATAGTGAATCAGTATGGACCGTTGCTTTAACTTTTAATATGGACCGTTCGTTTAAAAGTAAATCAATCTGGACCGTTCATGAATTAGTTACTATTCAGTCCATTCTCCTATAAATAGAAGCTCATTCCTTCATTATTTCTTACGAATTCACTGAAACTCTAGAGAGAGAAATTATAGAGAGAAATTATAGAGAGAAGCTATAGAGAGAAAATCTATAGAGAGAAAGAAGAAGAGAAGTCTGCTACCTTTCTATTCCAATATCCAGTTTATTCTAAGGTAAGGGGTATTATTCTTTCGTATTCATAAAGAGAATTACTTTCTTTCAATACTCGCAAGAGTTGTTATTCCATTCCTTATTATTATGTTAGAATAACCTGTTTATGCGAAGTACTGCATACATGGTGAAATTCTTCTATTATTCCATTCCTTATTATTATGTTGGAATAACCTATCTATGCGAAATACTGCATACATGGTGAAATTCTTCTATTATTCCATTCCTTATTATTATGTTGGAATAACCTGTTTATTCGAAGTATCGCATACATGGTGAAATTCTTCTATTATTCCATTCTTTATTATTCATTGAATATCCTGTTGGTGCGGAAATTTCACTTTGACGGTTCCGTTCTTTATTATTCTGTTGAATAACTTTTGTTTATCTGTACCGCATACATAGTGAAATTCTGTTGTTATTCCATTATTTATTATTCTCGCCGGAATATCACATCGTGCGCTTTACTACCGGACTCGGTTCCATTATTTATTATTCCGCATTTATTATTACGTTTAATATATCATATACAAGGCGTTTCGCCGGACTGGTTCCATTATTTATTATTCTTGCTGGGAATAACTTTGCTCTGCAGGCAGCTCTCTATCGCATGCATGGTGAATCCTTCATTTATTCCATTCTTAATTATTCTGTTGGAATAACCTGTCTATGTGGATTACCACATGCATGGTGAGTGATCCTTTATATTCATTCCTTATTAAATTGTGGAAATGATCTGGTTACGTTGATTATGATGAGAGTCATAATAAAAGCATTGGACTGATGAAAATCATGGGTATATGAAGTATTAGTAAGTGTTATGATGAGTTATGTTGGTTATTATGTGAAAACATGAAAGTTTCTTAGAAATCACAAAGGGTTGAAAATCAAATTTTGGTGAAAATGGAACATGAAATTTAATTGACCATATCTCCTATTATATTTTGAATTTTTGAGTGTGGTCAAGTTCTAAAGTTAGATCTATGAGTTTTGTAGCATCTCCAAGTGGAATCACTGGAAAAGGTGTTGTAGATTTTCGTGTGGATTGATTTTAGCAAAGGAGTCAAAAGCTGGAAATTACCGAAATGCTACTGTCCAGATTTTTAGAAGGGTTGTTTTGGCCACCTAATTTGTGAGAAAAATTTTGGGCTTTTGGGACATGATAGTATATGGTATAAGGTACCTCCTGTCCAAAAATGAGCTCATTCCGACTTAAAATGAGCAAGTTATGACCATTTCAATATATAGGTTTTTCTGACAAAAAATGCTATAACCGGAGTTTTATAACTCCGATGACCATGAAAATTAAACTGGAGGCTCACGTTAACATGTGTAAGATCCTGCCAAGATTTGGGAATTTCTGAAGTTAACCTTGAGGTAGCTAATTTCTTAAGGAATTAATTAGAAATTGATTTTTGAAAAATAGTAAATGAATTTTAAAAATTACGAGAAAAATATATGTTCATTATGGGACTATATTCTCGCTAAATCTCGGAAAAAAATATTTTTAGAACTGATTTGGTATTTTCATGAAAATGGTTTAGTTACTGAACATATGAGTTAAATATGTTATGTGAAGTAACAAAGTTGGAAAATAGGATTTTGTGGCTTCAAATCCTATATAAGGTATATATGAAGATTTTTGATAAGGAATTTGATCATTGGTGATGAAATCTTATGAGTATAGCATTTTTGAATAACTAAATGCATTATTTGGTAAAGTGTAAACAATTGAAATAAATTGTTTATAAGTTTAGGAAGTGATTAAAATATTGTTACGATATTAATAATATTAGATTATGAGTGGTTGATAATATTTGGATAAATTTAAAGTCTTTAATATTTATCCTTGTTTGCAGTTGATTAATGTTTATATCATTGTCATCATCCTCATGCTTATATGGTAATAAAAGTTATCTTGACTTACGTGCAAAGATAGACTGTGGATTATTGAATTGTATATCTTTAGCTTACGTGCAAAGATAGACTGTTGGTTGTTGGTTTTATAGTTGTATATCTTTGACTTACGTGCAGAGATGGACTTGGTATGATTATGACTAGGGATTTTTCGGTATAGTCATTACCATTGATGATTTAATGAATATCCTTGGCCCGTAGTACAAGGATGATTAGAAGATGTGGTTTATTTATTAAGCTCAGTCTCAGGGATAAAAGTTGATGAAAATATTTTTTTAAATCATAGAAGATAGTAGGTTTTATTTTCTACTTGACTCTTCTAATGGATTGCTTATTTCGCTGCAGTTAAACTTGATGTCTATTGTATTTTATCGCTTTAACATTGTTGAAGAAGACTATTGATAATTTATTACGCATTATCTTAGTCATAATATTTCTTACTAGGCTAGTTGAGCTCACCCTTTCTTTCAATTGTTCTCTTGAAAATGAGAATATAGGCCGGGACGAGTCGGGGAAAGGAGTGATCATCGTGATGATAGCATTAGTAGTCCTCACTATTCTGATTAAATAGTGTGACAATAAATGTAATGAGGACTCCTTTAAGTTTGTATACTGTCTAGATGACAATATACGTATTAAAACTCTTAGATTATGTTTTATCGTATTTTACACGACAGTTATATTTGAATTTTGTACCATGTATTTGGCGACTCAAGATGGGTGATGAATACCTATTTTTGGGGGCGTCACACGGCATACCAGGTACGTACGTAAATTTCAAGGGAGAAATTTCATAAGGAGGGGAGATTGTAAAATCCCAAATTTTACGAATAAAGATTTAATTTTCTGGAAAAATTATGGAGTGAATTTGATATAATGTTATAGTTGTGGGTAGTATTTATAAATTTTGCAAAGTATGCAAGTTGTTATATAATATTCGATTGGTCGGGGAATATTCATTTTAGCAGGGAATATTCGTACAACGGCACAATCATTGGTGTACCCCGCAACGGAATTATTGTCGGATTGAGAAAACGACAAAAATATTTTATAAAAATAACGGCGAAGGTGTTACTGTTAAAACTGTTGAACTACCTGGTAGTAAAAGTACAGTAATACGTGTGGTTGCATAGTAGCACACGGTATTGATTATTGATGCTTACGTGAGAAGTCACTCAGTTATACTCAATTATTGTTGCATCATATCTCTCATATTATTGATTCGATTATTGTCACAGTATCATCTGCATTATATGTTATATTATTAAATCAATAATTGAGACGACAAAGTTATTCATATTAATAAATTGCAATATTTACAATGTCTTGAAGTTCTGTCAATGAGAGGCTTGGTCACCTAATTGTGCGCCAATAGGGAGAAATCCTTATTGGAAAGCCCCCTCTTTCCTGGAAACAACCTGGTTGTTAAATATTGTGAGTTATAATATTAATGATGAATAAGTTCGTGTTGATTAAAGATGAATTTGATAGTTTTATTGTGTTGGAATTATTTGTGTTAGTAGAAATTGACATCTATTCCGATGATAATTGATGTCTGGAGGTTATATTGTTCAATCGGGTATTCGGGACACTTTTTGTGTTGAGTTACTATTCACGAGTTACTATTCACCCGAACAATATATTTCTTTTCGGTGCAAATTATTTTTGGGTACAATATTATTCCATGAGGAGATGTGCTAATTTTTCAGACCGTTGGTTGAATTTATAATAGTAAATCAATATGGATCGTTGGTTTAAAGTTTTAATAGTAAATCAATATGGATCGGTAGTTTAAACTTTTAATAGTAAATCAATATGGATCGCTGGTTTAAAGTTTTAATAGTGAATCAGTATGGACCATTACTTTAAGTTATAATATGGACCGTCCGTTTAAAAGTAAATCAATCTGGACCGTTCATGAATTAGTTACTATTTAATCCATTCTCCTATAAATAGAAGCTCATTCTTTCATTATTTCTTACGAATTCATTGAAGCTCTAGAGAGAGAAATTATAGAGAGAAAAGAAGAAGAATATTCTGCTACTTCACTATTCTAGTATCCAATCTTCTTTTGAGGTAAGGGGTATTATTTCTTTTGTATTCATGAAGAGAACTTCTGTTATTCCATTCTTTATTATTCTGTTGGAATAACTCAGATATCATGCCAAGCTACCCTATACTTGGTGAAATTCTTCTATTATTCCGCCTTTTATTATTCTATTGAAATATCCTGTCACATGCATTTTACGCCGGGACCGGTTCCGCTTTATTATTACATTGGAATATCCTCGTTGCATGCGTTTTATGCGGGACACGGTTTTTCTCTTTATTATTCTATTGGAATATCCTCATCACATGCATTTCTACGCCGGACTGGTTCCGCTTTTTTATTATTCTGCTGAATATCTTGTTCGTGCGTTTTATCTTGGACACGGTTCCGCTCTTTATTATTCTCGTTGGAATATCCTGCTCATGCGCTTTATCTTTAACTGGTTCCGCTTTTTATTATTCTATTGGAATATACTGCTTATCATTCGCTTTTACCCTTTACACGGGTTCCGTCTTTTATTATTCTCGTTGGAATATCCTGTCTATGCGTTTTACGCCGGACCTGGTTCCGTGTTTATTATTCTGTTGGAACATCCTGTCGGTGCGAATTTCGCTTGACTTGGTTCCATTATTTATTATTCTGTTGGAATAACCTGTCTATGCGATGTACCGCATGCATCATGATTTCTTTTGTTATTTCATTCTTTATTATACTCAGTTGGTTAAAGTTTTGACTTCTATACTCCATGAAATTAGTGGAATATCATTGATATTTGCGCTTCATCCAGTATCTTTTCATGGAAATATTCTTCTGAGCATTCTTGAATTTTACTCTACAAAGAAGTATCATGTTGACAATTTGGACGTTATTAGTTCCTGGATAAATTAATTCTTGAACTTGTTTTATTGAAATCTTATATCATTGTCATCATCCTCATGTTTATATTTTATTGAAAGGCATCTGTGGCCTGTAGTGCATAGATGGACTTGGTATGATTATGACCAGAGATTATTCGGTATAATTATAACCGTAATATTACAAATGATGTGGTAAAAGTCCTCATTGGCCCGTAATGCATTGATGTACAGTTGTTGGCATGATCATGACCATTGATGAATACACGAATATCCTTGGCCCGTAGTGCATGGATAATTTGTGGTCGTGATACTAATGAATATCCTCGGTCGTAGTGCGTGGATGATGTGGATTATTTATTAAGTTGAGTCTCAAATGATAAAAGTGATGAAAAACTTTTAAATCATAAAAGATAGTAGATTTTATTCTCTACTTGACTCTTTTAATGGATTGCTTATTCACCGCAGATTAAACTTGTTGTCTATTGTATTTTATCGGTTTAACATTGTTGAAGGCTAATGATAATTTATCCTGCATTATCTTAGTCATAATATTTTTACTTGGCTAGTTGAGCTCGCCCTTTTTTTTCATTGTTCTCTTCTGAAAATGAGAACGTAGTAGGGACTAGTCGGGGAACTGGAGTGATGGTCCGATGATAGCATTAGTAGTCCTCATTATTCTATGAAATAGTGTGATAATAATTGTAATGAGGACTTATTCTGAGAGTGGATATTGTCTAAAAGACAATATTTGTATTAAAACTCACAGCTCTTGTTGTATATTTAAGATTGTATTTGTATTCTGTTTCATGTATTTGGCGACTCAAGATGGGTGATGTATACCTATTTTGGGGGCGTCACACACACACACACACACACACACACACACACACACACATATATATATATATATATATATATATCATCCTTAATTATAAATCAATTAAACATTTAAACTCTTATACATACATCTTGTACAAGCTAACATAACTGTAAGACCCCGAAATTTTTTTAAATAAAAAGGAATTTCCTTTATTTATTATTTTGAAATAGTAAGGGTTGATTTGATTAATGTGGATAGTTAAGGGTTAAATACGCAAATATTTCAAAATAAGCAAGTGGTTATAAAATATTCATTTTGTCGGGGAATATTCGTTTTGGTCGTGGAATATTCGCATGCTTGTCAGGAATATTCGTAAATGCGCAAGGCAGCCCATGTGTGGGCCCCATAACGGAAAGCGATTGGATGAAGAAAACGACAAATATAAGTTGGTTAAAAATAACGGCGTAGTTATACTGTTAAGATCGCTGGAATACCCGGTGGTTAAAATACAAATGTCTGGCGTGGTTGCCAAAGAGAAGCACTCGGTATTACAGTATTTGTTGAATTATTGATCCTTACGTGAAAGGCACTTTACTCAATAATTTTTACAATGAATTACTGTTCAATATTTTATTTTATTGATTCAATAATTGTTGCGTTGATATTTTATATTATTGTTGTTCAATAATTGTCACCGCACATTATCTCCATTATCGGATCAATAATTCATATTAATAATATTATTAGATAGCATTATTGGCAATGTCTAGAAAGTTCTCATCAAGAGAGGTTTGGTCACCTAATTGCGCTACCAAGAAGGAGAAATTCTTATCTGAAAGCCCCTCTTTCCTAGAACTACCGTCATCATAATTGTGATTCGTAATATTATTTGTGAATAATTAATTATTGATTCATATGATAAAGAAATATTTATTTTATGTGGATATAAATGATGGATTTATTTATGTGGTTATAAATGAAGAAATTATTGTTGAGGTGTTTTATCGGATTTTTTACCGTATTGAGGTATTAAAATTAAATCGTGGATTTTGAGATATATTATGGGGATTATAATTTTTAATCCGATAGCCGGATTATGGTAATTTTGGGTATGTTATACATACATAAGTTGAGTATATGTCCACAAATTTTGAACCGTTAAAATGCACGAATGATTTGTTATGAATTTTAAGAGGTGTCGATTCTAAATTAGGGTTATAATTGATTTTGGTGGAAAATTCTAGAATTGAGTGGGCCCCACTTGTGGTTGGTGAAGAAATGTGCTGAATTTTATTTCAAATGTGGTGGGTGGCAATAGTAGCGTAAAGCCATCATAAGAGTGGTCAAGTCTGCTTCTTGGTAATTAACATTTTCCTATAAATAGAGGGCTAAGTTAGAATTGAAAATCACACCGTAAACAAAGTTTTCTCTTTTCTCTCTATATTATTGAGCGTATTTTGTGAGTATTTAGATACTTTGAGAGTTCTTTGTTCAATCTAAGTTTCATTCAAAGATCACTTCCGATCTTTCCTTCCGGCACTTGATTCTTTGAGGTAAGGGATATTATTTTTTTTCAGTAATGATATTATTTCTTCAATATCATTATGTTGAAATGTTGATCTGAAGTTTTATCAAATTTGGAACTTTTTCATGTCGGGTTACTATTCATGAGTTACTATTCATGAGTTACTATTCATGAGTTACTATTCACGATTCTTATTCACGAGTACTATTCATGAAGCGTGAAGATGTTTTTGTGGAATTTCTATCTTTTGGTGTCGGATTTACTATTCATGTATCTTGGTCTTATTCACGATACTGCACAGACTATTCACGATATCTGACTATTCACCAAAAAAATAAAATTTCTTCTTTTGTCCAAAACATCTATTTTGGATACTAGCTTTGATTGTATCCATGTTTTGATCATTCTTGAATTTTACACCACTTGTGATTATTTTTGGGGTATTGTTGGACATGGATAAAACAAAGTACGAATCCTTAATCCTTAATCCTTGTCATTTTGTTTCACTTTGGATTCGTTCTTTAAAAATATTTTTCATCATCCTCGGTCTTAAATGATGATATTATTGAATATCTTTGGCCCATAGTGCAAAGATGAATGATTTCTCAAGAATATCTTTGGCCTCAGTAGTGCAAAGATGAACAGTGTTGAGATGAACATACGACCGACCGATTAATATCTTTGGCCCAGAGTGCAAAGATGAACAGTGTTTAAATGAACATGACTAATCGATGAATATCTTTGGCAGAGTGTGCAAAGATGAATATTTGATTCCGATGTATATTGATTGTTGTTACAGGATAAAAGATAGAGCGATGAACTTTTAAATTCATACATAGAAGATAGTAGTTTGCATTCTCTACTTAACTCTTCTAATGAATTATTATTTCATTGCGAATATTGATTGAAAATTTGTTGTCTATTGTATTCTATTAAATTTTTCCTGTTGAAGACTAACGATAATTTGTTGTATATTATCTTAGTCATAATATTCTTTTCTTGAGCTAGTTGAGCTCACCCTTTTCCTTTTGTTCCATTCTTCTCGGAGGCGAGAATATAGCGATGCAGTCCTGGGGTATGGAATGAAGGTTTTAGAAAGGATTGTTTAGTAGTCCTCACCATTTTGTAAAATAATGTATCAATAAATGTGATGAGGATTTATGTGAGTATAAATATTGTCAGAAGATAATATTTGTATTTAAACTCACAGTTTCTTGTTGTAATAATAAAGTTGTAGTTGTTTACTGCACCATGTATTGACAACTTTCGGAATGGGTGATGTATACCTATTTTGGGGGCGTCACGGTTGGTATCGAGCTTAGGATATGATCTCCAAGCGGAGATCGGGAATAGAACTAGGAGGGAGAGACGAGTAAATCCTTCGCTAGTGTGTCCTACCTAAGCTTATTTGTTAGTTGGTCGATATATATAGGATATTATGTGATATATTGATTTCCTTAATTAACCCTTGTTTTATGACATGTATTTGAGAATGTCGATTGAGAATATTAACAAAGGAGTAAATGAGACCGTGGAGATGCACAGACTTACCAACGAGGAGAACGTCAACAGTGGCAATGTTCCTCCCATGAACAACACCAATGGCGCGATGATGAACGAGGGGATGTTTAGAAGCTTTTGCGCTTCATGCAAAATCGACGAGGAGACTCGTGTTCAAAATACGAGGAGGAAATGATAGCAATTCACGGGTTGTCACAACCAAGCGCTTCAAAGAGTTGGGACCACCGAAATTTAAGGGAAAGCCGATCCGATCATGGCGGAAACATGGGTTAAACAAATTACCAAGATATTCGATGTCTTGGGATGCACAGAGGAACAGAAGGTTCCATTCGCCACCTTTATGTTCCGTGGCGAGGCGGCAGACTATCATCGGTGGGAGTCTCAGTGAAGCGTACCCATCCACCGCACTTTCGGCGATGTCTTGGGAGACGTTTGAGACTATTTAATGACAAATACTTTCCCGAAAGTGTTACGTCGTATGAAGGAAGTGGAGTTCATCGAGTTAGAGCAAAACAACACGACGGTGTGTCTCAAAGATGCGAGGCAAAGTTTGCGAGTTATCCAGTTTGCACCTCATTTGGTGGAGAATGAGGAACGATGACGCGGATGTTTCTTAGAGGTTTGAAACCCAGATACGTCGATATCTCATTTCTCATAAACTTTCTTTATTCGAGGATGTTGTGTGTGGCTCAATTATTAGAAGCGAGATAACGAGTACACGGTCGGCCGAGGACCATAACCGGATCGTACCGAGAGATGGCGGTCAATGCGAATAATGATAACTGCGGAAAAAGAAACAGACGACAGAAATGGTAACCACTCGTGGTAATCATGGTCATGAAAATGTAGAAAAGCGAGTCGAGGAGATTTTAAAAGAGGAGATTTAACAACGACTATGTGAAGACGCAGCGGCTGCGTGAAAGAATCGGTTCTAAGGGAGGAGAACGACCACCCATTATATGCTACAAATGCGGAAAAGAGGGACATATCGATCCAAACGCCCACAACAGTTCAAGGTATGCTATAGTTGTGGAAAGGAAGGACATATCGCTCGAGATTATGCGGTAGCGAAACCTAGTTCAAGGGACGGTGACTCAAAAAGATCGTTCGAGAAAAAGTCAAAGTCAACGATTCCTAAGAAGCGTTTGTTGTGATCGATCATAATGCGAGGAACCCAAACGAGGTGATCACGGGTAAGCTATTTATAAATTCTTGCGAAGTTTATACCTTACTTGATACCGATGCTACCCATTCATTTATCTCTCCGCATGTGCTCAACGTTTAAACTTGACTCCGGAGAAATTAGACTTTGACCTATCTGTGGAAACTCCGTTAGGAAAACTTTCATCACATCCATCGCTTATAAATCTTGTTTGATTCAAGTTGGCACCATCACCTTACTGTTGACCTTATCTCTTCAAAGATACTTGCTTTTGATGTGATTTCGTGGATTGATTGGTTAACTACTCATCATGCCAAAATTGATTGTTTTAAATAAGGTTGTTAGTTTTCATATTCCTAACCAACCTGTTGTACAAATTCAAGCAACTAAACCATTAAAATCAATCACTATCATATCTAATCATAAAGCTATTCGTTTATTGAAAAACGGATGTCAAGCTTTCTTAGCCCATGTTATGGATTTGAATAAAGACACGTCAAATTTGAATAATATTCTGTTGTTATTGACTTTCCCGACGATTTCAAGAAGAACTTCGATTACCCCCCGAGCGTGAAGTTGAATTCTTTATTGATCTTGAACTCGCACAAAGCCCATTTCTAAAACCCCATATCGAATGGCTCTATTGAACTTGGGAGTTAAAGGTCCAACTACGTGAATTGTTGGACATCGGTTTCATTCGCCCTAGTACATCTCCTTGGGGTGCTCTGTTTTATTTGTAAAAAAGAAAGACGAGAGTATGCGACTTTGTATTGACTATCGGAATTGAACCATGTCACCATCAAGAATAGGTATCCTCACCTCGTATTGATGACTTGTTTGACCGATTCACCGAGGGGCACAATTCTTTTCAAAAATTGATCTTAGCTTACGGATATCATCAATGAAAATTAGAATCGAGGATATTCCAAAGATCGCCTTCGAACTTCGGTATGGGCATTATGAATTCTTAGTCATGTCTTTCGGACTAACTAATGCTCCTGCGCTTTCATGGAAATGATGAACCGAGTATTCAAGGAATATTTGGATCAGTTCGTTGTTGTTTTATTGATGACATCCTTATATATTCCAAAAGTCGTGAAGATCATGAGCACCATTTGAAGTTTGGTACTCCAAAGGCTTCGTGAAAACCAACTATATGCCAAATTGAAGAAATGCGAGTTCGGCTTGAGGAAGTAGCCTTTCTTGGGCATGTGGTGTCAAAACATGGAGTATCTGTTGATCCGTGAAAGATTGAAGCAATACAAAGTTAGAGAGCAACCAAGTCGGTGATCAAGTATGTAGCTTTTTGGGCTTAAATTTGGTTATTATCGGAGATTCGTGGAAGGGTTTTCTCGAATCGCTACTCCATTAACTCAAATAACTTTCGAAAGGATACGAAATTAGTTTGGGGCGAAAGAATGCGAGAAAAAGTTTCCAAGAGCTTAAGAGGAGACTTATTTCAACACTGTTCTAACAATACCATCCGGTTCGGATGGATTTGTTATCTCACGATGATGCTTGAGCAAAGGGTTAGGATGTGTTCTCATGCAACGTGGGAAAGTCATAGCTTTATGCCTCATGACAACTTAAAGAGTATGAGAGGAATTATCCTACTCATGATCCGGAGTTAGCGCGGTAAATCGTTCAGCGCTAAAGATATGGAGGCACTATCTATATGGGGAGAAAGTGGAGATATATTCGGACCATAAAAGCCTTAAATATTTCTTCACTCAAAAAGAACTCAACATGCGCGCAATGACGTTGGCTCGAGCTATTGAAAGACTACGACCACACACTATTCAATACCATCCCGGTAAAGCGACGTGGTAGTGACGCATTGAGTAGAAAGATCATATGCGAACGAAAAGTGCGATGATGTCAAGTATACGCGTAGAGCCAACTTTAATAGAAAAAGTTAAGGTTGCTCAAGCCACCGGCAGGAGTGATACGTATGAAGAAGAAAGTACAAGAAGGAGCTATTAGGGCGAGAATTGATGAAGAAGGAATACTTGAGTCCACTCTAGACTTTGTGTTCCTAACGACTACGATTTGAAGTACAAGATTATGATGGAAGCACACAATACACCATTTGCAATCCATCCTCGGAAGTACTAAAATGTATCGTGATCTTCGACATACATTTTGGTGGAATAATATGAAGAGAGATTGCAAAGTTTATCTCGATGTGTTTAACTTGCCAACGTGTAAAAGGCGGAGCATCTAGTACCTAAGGGTCCGTTAAACCACTTGAGATTCCTTGAATGGAAGTGGGAACACATTACCATGGATTTCATTCACGGGTCTTCCTACGGTTTCTCAAGGCATCAATGCTATTTGGGTTATTGTTGATAGATTAACCAAGTCCGCTCATTTCTTTGCCGACACGGAGACTTATTCCTTGAACGCGTCTTGCTAGTATGCGTAAATGAGATCGTGAGGTTGCATGGCATGCCCAGATCCATAGTTTCGGATCGTGACCCAAGATTCACTTCAAGATTTTGGGTTAGCTTGCAAAAAAAGCTATGGGCGCAGATTTGCGATTTAGTTCGACATACCATCCCCAAGCGGACGAGACAATCGAGAGGACTATTCAAACTCTTGAAGATTTATTAAGACTCGTGTCCTAGACTTCAAGGCGGTTGGGATAAGTATTTACCATTGGTGGAATTCTCCTACAACAACAGCTTATCGGCAAGTATAGGTGTGGCTCCATTCAAGCATTATATGGACGAAAATGTGTCGTTCTCCAATATGTTGGGATGAGGTGGGTGAAGAAACATTGTTGGGACCCGAGTTAAGACGTATTATGACTCACCGAAAAGATCCAAATAATTCGACAACGATATACAAGCGGCTCAAGATCGACAAAAAGAGTTATGCGGATCTTCATCGAAAGGGCGTGGAATTTAATGTAGGGATCATGTATTGTTGCGAGTTGCTCCATGGAAGGGAGTTACAAGATTTGGGAAGAGAGGAAAAGCTCAATCCACGATTTATTGGTCCATTTCAAATTCTTGACAGTAGGAAATGTAGCCTATAGACTTGCGTTACCTCAAGAGTATGTCTCGTGTTCATAATGTGTTTCACATATCGTCCTTATTAAATATGTGAAAGACCCGAACCACGTTATTGAGTTAGAACCCAGATGACGAGATAGCCAAAGACTTAACGTATGAGGAGGTACCTATCAAGATCTTGGGTAGGAAGGAGCATGTCCCTACGCCAAGAAAGGTCATACCACAAGTTAAAGTTTTGTGGAGGAATCATGCTATAGAGGAAATGACCGGAATTGGAAGCGGAAATGAAAGCGAGGTATCCTCACCTTTTCAAACACACCGAATACGTCACGTCAATTTCGAGGACGAAATTTCATAAGGAGGGAGGTTGTAAGACCCAAAATTTTTTAAATAAAAGGAATTTCCTTTATTTATTATTTTGAAATAGTAAGGGTTGATTTGATTAATGTGGATAGTTAAGGGTTAAATACGCAAATATTTCAAAATAAGCAAGTGGTTATAAAATATTCATTTTGTTTGGGAATATTCGTTTGGTCGTGGAATATTCAGATCTTTGTCGGGAATATTAAATGCGACGGTAGCGACCATGTGGGGCCCCATAACGGAAAGCGATTGGATGAAGAAAACGACAAATATAAGTTGGTTAAAATAACTTGGCGTGGTTATTACAGTTAAGATCATTGGAATACCCGTTGGTTAAAATACGATGTCTGGCGTTGTTACAAGAAGACACCAGATTACCGCGATATTGTTGAATTATTGATCCTTACGTAAGGCACTACTCAATAATTTTTACGATGAGTTTCTTATTCGATATTTTATTTTATTGATTCAATAATTCTTTGCGTTGATATTTTATATTATTGTTGTTCAATAATTGTCACACGCATTATCTCCATTATCGGATCAATAATTCATATTATTTAAATAATATTATTAGATAGCATTATTGGCAATGTCTAGAAAGTTCATCGAGGAGAGGTTTGGTCACCTAATTGCGGCGCCAATGAGGAGAAATCCTTATCTGAAAGCCCCTCTTTCTGAGGAGCTACTGGTTGTCATAATTGTGATTCTGTAATATTATTTGTGAATAATTAATTATTGATTCATATGATAAAGAAATATTTATTTTATGTGGATATAAATGATGGATTTATTTATGTGGTTATAAATGAAGAAATTATTGTTGAGGTGTTTTATCGATATTTTACCGTATTGGAGGTATTAAAAATTAAATCGTGGATTTTGAGATATATTGCGGGGATTATAATTTTTAATCCGACCGTTGGATTATGGTAATTTTTGGGTATGTTATACATACATAAGTTGAGTATATGTCCACAAATTTTGAACCGTTAAAAATGCACGAATGATTTGTTATGAATTTTAAGAGGTGTCTCGATTCTAAATTAGGGTTATAATTGATTTTGGTGGAAAATTCTAGAATTGAGTGGGCCCCACTTGTGGTTGGTGAAGAAATGTGCTGAATTTTATTTCAAATGTGGTGGGTGGCAATAGTAGCGGAGTAAAGCCATCGGTGCTTGGTCAAGTGCCTTGCTTGGCGGGCTAACATTTTCCTATAAATAGAGGGCTAAGTTAGAATTGAAAATCACACCGAAACAAAGTTTTCTCTCTTTCTCTCTATATTATTGAGCGTATTTTGTGAGTATTTAGATACTTTGAGAGTTCTTTGTTAAGATTACAAGTTTCATTCAAAGATCACTTGAGCCTTTCCTTCCAAGAAATCTTGATTCTTTGAGGTAAGGGATATTATTTTTTTCGTAATGATATTATTTCTTCATATCATTATGTTGAAATGTTGATCTGAAGTTTTATCAAATTTGGAACTTTTTCATGTGGGTTACTATTCATGAGTTACTATTCACGAGTTACTATTCATGAGTTACTTATTCACGAGTTACTTATTCACGAGTACTATTAAGTGAAGCGTGAAGATGTTTTTGTGGAATTTCTATCTTTTGGTGTCGGATTTACTATTCATGTATACGGTACTATTTACGATATCTGACTTATTCACGATATCGGCACTATTCACGATATCTGACACTATTCACCAAAAAATAAAATTTCTTCTTTTGTCCAAAACATCTATTTTGGATACTAGCTTTGATTGTATCCATGTTTTGATCATTCTTGAATTTTACACCACCGTGATTATTTTTGGGGTATTGTTGGACATGGATAAAACAAAGTACTAATCCTTAATCCTTAATCCTTGTCATTTTGTTTCACCGGATTCGTTCTTTAAAAATATTTTTCATCATCCTCGGTCTTAAATGATGATATTATTGAATATCTTTGGCTTTAGAGTGCAAAGATGAATGATTTCTGAAGAATATCTTTGGCCCTTAGTGCAAAGATGAGCAGTGTTGAGATGAACATATTGGGCCGATTAATATCTTTGGCTGTGAGTGCAAAGATGAACAGTGTTTAAATGAACATGACCAATCGATGAATATCTTTGGCTGTAGTGCAAAGATGAATATTTGATTCCGTATGTATATTGATTGTTATTACGGGGATAAAAGATGAGCGATGAACTTTTAAATTCATACATAGAAGATAGTAGTTTGCATTCTCTACTTAACTCTTCTAATGAATTATTATTTCATTGCGAATATTGATTGAAAATTTGTTGTCTCATTGTTCTATTAAATTTTTCCTGTTGAAGACTAACGATAATTTGTTGTATATTATCTTAGTCATAATATTCTTTACTTGAGCTAGTTGAGCTCACCCTTTTCCTTTTTGTTCCATTCTTCTCGTGGAGGCGAGAATATAAGCGAAACGTAGCCTGTCGGGGTATGGAATGAAGGTTTTAGAAAGGATTGTTTAGCGATCCTCACCATTTTTGTAAAATAATGTATCAATAAATGTGATGAGGATTTATGTGAGTATAAATATTATCTGAAGATAATATTTGTATTTAAACTCACAGCTTTCTTGTTGTAATAATAAAGTTGTAGTTGTTTACGCATCATGTATTGACAACTCAGAATGGGTGATGTATACCTATTTTGGGGGCGTCACAATAACCATAATATTAGTTCTTTATAAATAAAAGTGAAATAGATCATGATCCAAAGTTTAGCTTAAGTTATATGCCCACCAAAAGAAATTCTGTAAGGGGATAATTACACTCTATCAAATTCATAATTCGGTCTCCAAAGAATTTGGGCTTATAATTTACTGTATCAAGTGCCTAATTTGATACAATTTAGCCCCCAAATTCTGAATCTGGACAAAATTGGCCGGAATACTCGATCCGCCCAATAATCCGATCGGGTTTTGTGTATTTAATACCAGTTGACCGTATAAATATGGGGTTTGACTTAATTTTAAAGAAGGGCTATTTACAGTTTCATTACATCAAGTACCACCATATTCATGATTCGCCCCCCAAAAAATAAAAAATAAATTATAAATATAATAATTTTTAACCCTTTAAAAAAAGTATCAAATACCGTAGAAATACGTTATAAAATTATAAATACAATTTAAGATTATAAATATTTATAAATAATATTATAAAAATTATAAATATAATTTGTAAAATTTAAGTTGTGATATAATTTATAAAATTTAAGACGTAAAATTTATAATTTATGATATAATTTATAATTTACAAGATTTAAGTTGTAAAATTTATACATAATTTTTTTTATAAATACAATATATGTATTAATTATTGTTTATTTGAAAAATAAAACGGAAAACGGAAGAAAAGAAAATGTTGTTGGATAAACTAATTAAATACTATTTATTTGAAGAATTTTTTAACAAAATAAAAACAACTCAATTTTCAAATCCAAAATACATTACCTATGTTGTCTTATGTATATTCTCCTTTGCAACTCACTTTTTGCACACCATCTCCTCTCTCTTCCTCCTGCAATGGCGATAATCAGCATTTTTTTGTCAAAAAATTCTTTGAATTAATATAAAATTTCAGGTTATTTTCTACTTAAGTTTATCAAAACTACTGGACAAAATCCAATGCACTCAAATTTTCAAATTTGAAGGATTAGGGAAGAGAGAGAGAGAGAGAAGAGAGAGCAAATGAGTCAATTTTTTCCTTTTTTATTGTTTCCTCCTCCTTTTGTATGCTCTTCCAATATAAAAAGGGTATTATTTAATTAATTAAATTTTGGGCACTTTTGCCAATTGTTTAAAAGTTTAATGTTATTCGTGTTAAAAATATATTTGTATGTTTAAAAGTTTATTGATTTTTTGGTAATTAAGTCTTTTTTAAAATTTTAAAACTATAAAAATTATATTTGATAATCTTTATATTAATATTTAATTTTAATAATTTAATATATAATAATTATTTATAAGGATTTATACAGATTTAATATGTCAAAATAAGTATACAAATTTTATATGAATTAGGTACTTGATTTAGTAAATTGTGAATTTGGTGATACTTGATGTAATATATATGTTACTAGCCCGTATTCTATACGGTCAAACCGTATACAATTCATATCTGGCCAAAAAATTAGGTATTTCAGTCGGATTCTGAAATTGGGGGCTAAATTATATCAAATTAGACACTTGATGTAGTAAAGTGTAAGTGTAAGACCCAATTTTATGAAATAAAAGTATTCATTTTTTCTTATAATTACTATTCAGTAATTGGTTAAATTGATAAAAGGTTAAAGTTAGAGGTAATATGTGAAATTTTTTCAAGTAAGCAAATTGTCATAAAATATTCATTTGGTCGGGAAATATTTTTTTGTCAGGGAATATCCGTACGACGACACAATCATTGGTGAACCCCACAACGGAATGACTGTCGGATATAGAAAGCGACAGAAATAACGTTTTTATAAAAATATAGGTAAAACTTTTACCGTTAACTGTTGAAATACCGGTGAAAAAAGAACAGTATTACGCGTTGTTGTTCAGTAGCACATAGTATTGCACAGTATCTCTGATTATTGATGCTTACGTAAGAAGTCACTCAGTTTCATTCAATAATTGTTACAGTAGTTGGTGCATAGTATCTCATATTATTGATTCAATTATTGTCACAGTATCATCTGCACAATATTTTATATTATTAAATCAATAATTGAAACGACACAGTTATTCATATTATTATTTGCATTATTGATAATGTCTAAAAAGTTCTGTCGGGGAAAGGGGTTTGGTTATCTAATTGCGCGCCAGTAAGGAGAAATCCTTATCGGAAAGCCCCCTCTTTCTCGGGAATGATCTGGTTATCAATATTGTGAGTTATAATATTAATGATGAATAATTGTTAAAAGATTAAAAATGTGTTTATTGAAGATAAGTGATTTGTGGTAAATATTTATTCAATTTTTGATATAAATAGAGGGGTTTGTCATGAGGCGTTTGTTGTAAGTTTGATTTATTATTCCATGGGGAGATGTACTACTTTTTCAGACCGTCGGTTGTGGTTGTAATAGTAAATCAATATGGACTGTCGGTTGTAGTTTTAACAGTAAATCAATATGGACTATCGGTTGAGATTTTAATAGTAAATCAATATGGACTGTCCGTTTTAATAGTAAATCAATCTGGACCGTCTGTTTTAATAGTAAATCAATCTGGATCGTCTGTGAATCAGTTACTATTTAATCCATTCTCCTATAAATATAAACTTATTTCTTCTTTCATTATCACCAATTCACTAAGACTCACAAGAGAAACTATAGAGAGAGAAATTATAGAGAGAAAGAAGAAGAGTATTTTGATACTTCACTAATACAATATCCAATCTCCTACTAAGGTAAGGGATATTATTTTTCATATTCGTAAGGAATATTATTTTTCGTATTCATTCTTTAATCTGTGAGAATAACCTGTCTACGCGGATTTCTGCATGCATGGTGAATAACCCTTCGTACTCATTCTTTATTTGTGGAAAAGATCTTTCTACGCGGATTACCGCATGACAGGTGAAAATCCATTTGCAGTTTCGTATATTATTTCTTTTTATATTCTTAAATCTAAACTTACTATGGTAAGTATTACTTCTATAACTATCTGAAATTAGTAGAATATTCTTGAGTTTTGCGATTCATATAGTATCGTTTCATTAGAATATTGGTTTGAACTTTCTCATTAAATTTTAATATTTTCATTCAGAGTACTATTCACGTGGTACTATTCACTCGGGGTACTATTTATTCGGAGTACTTTGCATGATGGGGTACTATTCACGACAAAAGTGATTTTTTTTCTGCCCAAATTATTTTTGATACATGAATATCATTCTTGAATTTTACTCCACAATTAGTTATCATGTTCACAATTTGGACATTCTTGAACTCGGGATAAATTGAATTATAAATCTCTAATATTTATCCTTGATCTCACTTGATTGATTCCTTATATCATTGTCATCATCCTCATGCTTATATTATGGTGAAAGTCATCTTTGTCTCGTAGTGCATAGATGGACTGTTGATTGGTATAATTATGACCAGAAATTGTGTATTGGTATAATCATGACGTGTAATGTTATAGATAAATGATGCGGTGAAAGTCGTTTTTGGCCCGTAGTGCATAGATGGACAGTTGTTTGGCATGATCATGACCACTGGTGATACAAACGAATATCCTTGGTCCGTAGTGCATGGATAATTTGTTGGTGATACTAACAAATATCTTTGACCCATAGTGCATGGATAATTCGTTGATGTGAAATGTTTATTAATTGGTGTTACAGGGATAAAATATTGATGATGGATTTTTTAATCATAGAAGATAGTAGACGTACATCATTCTTTACTTAATTCTTCTAATGGATTGTTGTTTCCGCTGTAGTTATTGATCTAAAACTTGTTGTCTATTGTATTCTTTCAGATTTTTCCCTGTTGAGGACTAAGGATAATTTGCTCTACTTTCTCTTAGTCATAATATTCTTATTTTATTGGGCTAGTTGAGCTCACCCTTTTTCTTTTGGTTCCATTATTCTTCTCAGGAAGCGAGAATGTATCTAGGACTAACCTGGGAGTGAAGTAATGGTCCAACATGGTTCTTATAGTAGTCCTCATTATTTTGTAAAATAGTGTGACAATAATTGTAATGAGGATTTTATTTGAGTTTGGATATTGTCTACAAAACAATATTGGTATTAAAATTCACAGCGAATGTGTTGTCGTATTTTGCACGACAGTTGTATAAATGAATTTTATATTTGGTTTCTGTACCTTATATTTGGCGACTCAGAATGGGTCGTGTGGACCTATTTCGGTGGCGTCACAGTAAGCCCAAATTCTTTGAGAGCCTAATCATGAATATGATGATACTTCATGTAGTAAACTGCATTTAGTCCTTCCGTAAGGCTCTTTTTTATATATAATTTGTAAGACCCCGAAATTTTTTTAAATAAAAAGGAATTTCCTTTATTTATTATTTTGAAATAGTAAGGGTTGATTTGATTAATGTGGATAGTTAAGGGTTAAATACGCAAATATTTCAAAATAAGCAAGTGGTTATAAAATATTCATTTTGTTTGGGAATATTCGTTTCGTGGAATATTCAGATCGCTGTCGGGAATATTCGTATGACGGCGCAACCATGCATGTGTGGGCCCCATAACTAAAGCGATTGGATGAAGAAAACGACAAATATAAGTTGGTTAAAAATAACTACAGAAGTTGTTATCAAGTTAAGATCATTGGAATACCCGTGGTTAAAATACAATGAATACTGCGGTCAGCACAAAGAGCACCGATTGCATATGTATTGTTGAATTATTGATCCTTACGTAAGAAGGCACTACTCAATAATTTTTACAGTGAGTTATCGCTCAATATTTTATTTTATTGATTCAATAATTGCTGCGTTGATATTTTATATTATTGTTGTTCAATAATTGTCACCGCACATTATCTCCATTATCGGATCAATAATTCATATTATTTAAATAATATTATTAGATAGCATTATTGGCAATGTCTAGAAAGTTCTCATCAAGGAGAGGTTTGGTCACCTAATTGCGCGCCAAAGAAGAGAGAAATCCTTATCTGAAAGCCCCCTCTTCCTGAACTACCTTGTTGTTATAATTGTGATTCTCGTAATATTATTTGTGAATAATTAATTATTGATTCATATGATAAAGAAATATTTATTTTATGTGGATATAAATGATGGATTTATTTATGTGGTTATAAATGAAGAAATTATTGTTGAGGTGTTTTATCAAGATTTTACCAGATGGAGGTATTAAAAATTAAATCGTGGATTTTGAGATATATTATGGGGATTATAATTTTAATCCGACCGTTGGATTGTGGTAATTTTGGGTATGTTATACATACATAAGTTGAGTATATGTCCACAAATTTTGAACCGTTAAAAATGCACGAATGATTTGTTATGAATTTTAAGAGGTGTCCGATTCTTAAATTAGGGTTATAATTGATTTTGGTGGAAAATTCTAGAATTGAGTGGGCCCCACTTGTGGTTGGTGAAGAAATGTGCTGAATTTTATTTCAAATGTGGTGGGTGGCAATAGTAGCGAGTAAAGCCATCGTGTAGCAGTCAAGTCTGCTTTGCGGGCTAACATTTTCCTATAAATAGAGGGCTAAGTTAGAATTGAAAATCACACCGTAAACAAAGTTTTCTCTTTCTCTCTCTATATTATTGAGCGTATTTTGTGAGTATTTAGATACTTTGAGAGTTCTTGCTCAAGATAAGTTTCATTCAAGATCATCCTTGAGCCTTTCCTTCCGGCAATCGATTCTTTGAGGTAAGGGGATATTATTTTTTTTCAGTAATGATATTATTTCTTCAATATCATTATGTTGAAATGTTGATCCAAGTTTTTATCAAATTTGGAACTTTTTCATGTGTCTGGGTTACTATTCATGAGTTACTATTCACGAGTTACTATTCATGAGTTACTATTCACGAAGTTACTATTCACGAGTACTATTCATGAAGCGTGAAGATGTTTTTTTGGAATTTCTATCTTTTGGTCTGATTTACTATTCATGATACTTGACTTATTCACGATATCTGACTATATCACGATATCAAGACTATTCACGATACTCTGGACTATTCACCAAAAAATAAAATTTCTTCTTTTGTCCAAAACATCTATTTTGGATACTAGCTTTGATCAGATCCATGTTTTGATCATTCTTGAATTTTACACCACCGTGATTATTTTTGGGGTATTGTTGGACATGGATAAAACAAAGTACTAATCCTTAATCCTTAATCCTTGTCATTTTGTTTCACCGGATTCGTTTTTAAAAATATTTTTCATCATCCTCGCCTTAAATGATGATATTATTGAATATCTTTGGCCCGTAGTGCAAAGATGAATGATTTCAAGAATATCTTTGGCAGAGTGCAAAGATGAACAGTGTGTTGAGATGAACACGACCGATCCGATTAATATCTTTGGCTCAGAGTGCAAAGATGAACAGTGTTTAAATGAACATGACCAACTAATCGATGAATATCTTTGGCCTCAGAGTGCAAAGATGAATATTTGATTCGGATGTATATTGATTGTTGTTACAGGATAAAAGATAGACGATGGACTTTTAAATTCATACATAGAAGATAGTAGTTTGCATTCTCTACTTAACTCTTCTAATGAATTATTATTTCACGCGAATATTGATTGAAAATTTGTTGTCTATCAGTATTCTATTAAATTTTTCCTCGTTGAAGACTAACGATAATTTGTTGTATATTATCTTAGTCATAATATTCTTTATCGAGCTAGTTGAGCTCACCCTTTTCCTTTTGTTCCATTCTTCTCGTGAGGCTAGAGAATATAAATGAAAGTACGCAGCCTCGGGTATGGAATGAATGAAGGTTTTAGAAAGGATTGTTTAGTAGTCCTCACCATTTTGTAAAATAATGTATCAATAAATGTGATGAGGATTTATGTGAGTATAAATATTGTCTGAAGATAATATTTGTATTTAAACTCACAGCTTTCTTGTTGTAATAATAAAGTTGTAGTTATTTCGTACCATGTATTGACAACTCGAAATGGGTGATGTATACCTATTTTGGGGCGCCACAGCTTGGTATCGTAGCTTAGGGATATGATCTCTCATGAGATCGGGGAATAGAACTAGGAGGGAGAGACGAGTAAATCCTTCGCTAAGTGTGTCCTACCTAAGCTTATTTGTTAGTTGGTCAAGATATATAGGGATATTATGTGATATATTGATTTCCTTAATTAACCCTTGTTTTATGACGATGATTTGAGAATGTCGATCGAGAATATTAACAAAGGAGTAAATGAGACCGTGGAGATGCCTCAGACTACCAACGAGGAGAACGTGCAACAGTCGGCAATGTTCCTCCCGTGAACAACACCAATCGAAAGCGATGATGAACGAGGGATGTTTAGAAGCTTTTTGAAGTTCATGCAAAAATCGACGAGGGAGACTCGTGTTCAAAATACAGGAGGAAATGATAGCAATTCACGGGTTATTCACAACAAGCGCTTCAAAGAGTTGGGACCACCGAATTTAAGGGAAAGCCGATCCGATCACGGCGGAAACATGGGTCAAACAAATTACCAAGATATTCGATGTCTTGGGATGCACGGAGAACAGAAGGTTCCATTCGCCACCTTTATGTTCCGTGGCGAAGGCAGACTCATCGGTGGAGTCAGAAACGTACCCATCCAAACCGCACTCAAAGATGTCTTGGGGGACGTTTGAGAGATTATTTAATGACAAATACTTTCCGAAAGTGTTCGTCATATGAAGGAAGTGGAGTTCATCGATTAGAGCAAAACAACACGACGGGTGTCTCAAAGACGAGGCAAAGTTTGCAGAGTTATCCGTGTTTGCACCTCATTTGGTGGAGAATGAGGAACGATGACGCGGATGTTTCTTAGAGGTTTGAAACCCGGCATAAGTCAAAGATCTCATTTCTCATAAACTTTCTCTTTATTCGAGATGTTGTAAAATGTGGCTCAATTATTAGAGCGAGATAACGAGTACGGCCAACTCGAGGACCATAACCGAGGATCGTACTTTAGATAGCAATCAATGTAATAATGATAACTCATGAGAAAGAAAATGAGATTTTACAAAAATGGTAACCACTCGGTGGTAATCATGGTCATGAAAATGTAAAGAAGCGAAGTCGAGGAGATTTTAAAAGAGGAGATTTAACAACGACTATATGTGAAGACGACAAAGGCTTCAAGCAGAATCGGTTCTAAGGGAGGAGAACGACCACCACCCATTATATGCTACAAATGCGAAAAGAGGGACATATCACCAAACCGCCCACAACAGCTCAAGGTATGCTATAGTTGTGGAAAGGAAGGACATATCGCCGAGATTGTATGCAGAAGCGAAACCTCTAGTTCAATGAGACGGTGACTCAAAAGATCGTCCCCGTAAAAGTCAAAGTCAACGATTCCGGAAGAGCGTTTGTTGTGATCGGTCATAATGCGAGGAACCCAAACGAGGTGATCACGGTAAGCTATTTATAAATTCTTGCGAAGTTTATACCTTACTTGATACTTGGGTGCTACCCATTCATTTATCTCTCCGCTTGTGCTCAACGCTTAAACTTGACTCGAGAAATTAGACTTTGACCTATCTCGTGGAAACTCCGTTAGAGAAACTTTCATCACATCCACCGTTTATAAATCTTGTTTGATTCAAGTTGGCACCATTACCTTACCGTTGACCTTATCTCTTTAAAGATACTTGCTTTTGATGTGATTTTAGGGATTGATTGGTTAACTACTCATCATGCCAAAATTGATTGTTTTCGTAAGGTTGTTAGTTTTCATATTCCTAACCAACCCGCTTGTATGCAATTCAAGCAACTAAACCATTAAAATCAATCACCGTCATATCTAATCATAAAGCTATTCGCTTATTGAAAACGGATGTCAAGCTTTCTTAGCCCATGTTATGGATTTGAATAAAGACACGCCAAATTTGAATAATATTCCCGTTGTTATCGACTTTCCCGACGATTTCTGAAGAACTTCCCGCCTACCCCCGTAACGTGAAGTTGAATTCTTTATTGATCTTGAACCTTGCACAAAGCCCATTTCTAAAACCCCATATCGAATGGCTCCTATTGAACTTCAGAGTTAAAGGTCCAACTACAGAATTGTTGGACATCGGTTTCATTCGCCCCAAGACATCTCCTCGGGGTGCTCTGCTTTTATTCAGAAAAAAAAAGACGGAGTATGCGACTTTGTATTGACTATCGGAATTGAACCATGTCACCATCAAGAATAGGTATCCTCTACCTCGTATTGATAACTTGTTTGACCAAATGCAAGGGGCACAATTCTTTTCAAAATCGATCTTCGCTCGATATCATCAATGAAGATTAGAACCGAGGATATTCCAAAGACGCCTTCGTAACTCTGTATGGGCATTATGAAATCTTAGTCATGTCTTTCGGACTAACTAATGCTCCTCGGCTTTCATGGATATGATGAACCGAGTATTCAAGGAATATTTGGATCGGCTTCGTTGTTGTTTTTTATTGATGACATCCTTATATATTCCAAAAGTCGTGAAGATCATGAGCACCATTTGAAGCTGGTACTCCAAAGGCTTCGTGAAAACCAACTATATGCCAAATTGAAGAAATGCGAGTTCTGGCTTGAGGAAGTAGCCTTTCTTGGGCATGTGGTGTCAAAACATGGAGTATCTGTTGATCCGGCGAAGATTGAAGCAATACAAAGTTGGGAGCAACCAAAGTCGGTGACTGAAGTACGTAGCTTTTGGGCTTAATTTGGTTATTATCGGAGATTCGTGGAAGGGTTTTCTCGAATCGCTACTCCATTAACTCAAATTAACTCGGAAGGATACAAAATTCGCTTGGAATGAAGAATGCGAGAAGAGTTTCCAAGAGCTTAAGAGGAGACTTATTTCGGCGCTGTTTCTAACAATACCATCCGGTTCGGATGGATTTGTTATCTACAGCCGATGCTTCGAGCAAAGGGTTAGGATGTGTTCTCATGCAACGTGGGAAAGTCATAGCTTTATGCCTCGCGACAACTTAAAGAGTATGAGAGGAATTATCCTACTCATGATCTAGAGTTGGCAAGCAGTCGTTTTTCATAAAAGATATGGAGGCACTATCTATATGGGGAGAAAGTAGAGATATATTCGCACCATAAAAGCCTTAAATATTTCTTCACTCAAAAGAACTCAACATGCGGCAAAATGACGCTGGCTCGAGCTATTGAAAGACTACGACCACACTATTCAATACCATCCCGGTAAAGTTTAACGTGGTAGCCGACGCGATTGAGTAGAAGATCATATGCGGAACGAAAAGCGATGATGTCAAGTATACGACAGAGCCAACTTTAATAGAAAAGTTAAGGTTGCTCAAGCCACCGACCCGGAAATCGATACGTATGAAGAAGAAAGTACAAGAAGGAGCTATTCCGGAAGCGAGAATTGATGAAGAAGGAATACTTCGAGTTCACTCTAGACTTTGTGTTCCTAATGACCCTGATTTGAGGTACAAGATTATGATGGAGGCACACAATACACCATTTGCAATCCATCCTGGAAGTACTAAAATGTATCGTGATCTTCTACATACATTTTGGTGGAATAATATGAAGAGAGAGATTGCAAAGTTTATCTCGATGTGTTTAACTTGCTAACGTGTAAAGGCGAGCATCTAGTACCTAAGGGTCCGTTGCAACCACTTGAGATTCCTAATGGAAGTGGGAACACATTACCATGGATTTCACACGGGTCTTCCTACGGCTTCTCAAGGCATCAATGCTATTTGGGTTATTGTTGATAGATTAACCAAGTCCGCTTATTTCTTGCCGATACGGAGACTTATTCCCTTGAACGCCTTGCTAGTATGTACGTAAATGAGATCGTGAGGTTGTATGGCATGCCCAGTATCCATAGTTTCGGATCGTGACCCAAGATTCACTTCAAGATTTTGGGTTAGCTTGCAAAAAAGCTATGGGCACGGATTTGCGATTTAGTTCGCATACCATCCCCAAACGGACGGACAATCGAGAGAGACTATTCAAACTCTTGAAGATTTATTAAGACTCTGTGTCCTAGACTTCAAGGGCGCTTGGGATAAGTATTTACCATTGGTGGAATTCTCCTACAACAACAGCTTATCGTGCAAGTATAGGTGTGGCTCCATTCAAGCATTATATGGACGAAAATGTCGTTCTCCAATATGTTGGGATGAGGTGGGTGAAGAAACATTGTTGGGACCCGAAAGTTAAGTATGTATGACTCACCGAAAAGATCCAAATAATTCGACAACGATATAAAAACGGCTCAAGATCGACAAAAGAGTTATGCGGATCTTCATCGAAAGGACGTGGAATTTAATGTGGGGATCATGTATTGTCATGAAGTTGCTCCATGGAAGGGAGTTACAAGATTTGGGAAGAGAGGAAAGCTCAATCCACGATTTATCGGTCCATTTCAAATTCTTGACCGAGTAGGAAATGTAGCCTATAGACTTCATGCGTTACCTCCGAGTATGTCTCGTGTTCATAATGTGTTTCACATATCTCGTATTTCAGAAATATGTGAAAGACCCAACCACGTTATCGAAGTTAGAACCGGACGAGATAGCCAAGACTTAACGATGAGGAGGTACCTATCAAGATCTTGGATAGGAAGGAGCATGTCCCTACGCCAAGAAAGGTCATACCACAAGTTAAAGTTTTGTGGAGGAATCATGCTATAGAGGAAATGACCGGAATTGAAACGGAAATGAAAGCGAGGTATCCTCACCTTTTCAAAAACCAGTATCGTGACGTCAATTTCGAGGACGAAATTTCATAAGGAGGGAGGTTGTAAGACCCCAAATTTTTTAAATAAAAAGGAATTTCCTTTATTTATTATTTTGAAATAGTAAGGGTTGATTTGATTAATGTGGATAGTTAAGGGTTAAATACGCAAAATATTTCAAAATAAGCAAGTGGTTATAAAATATTCATTTTGTTTGGGAATATTCGTTTGGTCGTGGAATATTCGATCGCTTCGAGAATATTCGTATTTATCGGTAAAAACCATGTGTGGGCCCCATAACGGAAAGCGATTGGATGAAGAAAACGACAAATATAAGTTGGTTAAAATAACGGCAGAAGTTGTTACTGCTTAAGACTTGTTGAATACCCGTTGGTTAAAATACAATGAATACGCGTGGTCGCACAAAGAGAAGACACCAGATTGCACAAGATTGTTGAATTATTGATCCTTACGTAAGAAGCAGGCACTTTTCAATAATTTTTACATGAGCTTACCGCTCAATATTTTATTTTATTGATTCAATAATTGTCGCGTTGATATTTTATATTATCGTTGTTCAATAATTGTCACCCGCACATTATCTCCATTATCGATCAATAATTCATATTATTTAAATAATATTATTAGATAGCATTATTGGCAATGTCTAGAAAGTTCTCATCGAAGGAGAGGTTTGGTCACCTAATTGCGCCGCCAAAGAAGGAGAAATCCTTATCTGAAAGCCCCTCTTTCCTCGAACTACCGTCATTATAATAATTGTGATTCTGTAATATTATTTGTGAATAATTAATTATTGATTCATATGATAAAGAAATATTTATTTTATGTGGATATAAATGATGGATTTATTTATGTGGTTATAAATGAAGAAATTATTGTTGAGGTGTTTTATCAAGATTTTACCGATTGGAGGTATTAAAAATTAAATCGTGGATTTTGAGATATATTATGGGGATTATAATTTTTAATCCGACCGCTGATTGTAATAATTAATTTTTGGGTATGTTATACATACATAAGTTGAGTATATGTCCACAAATTTTGAACCGTTAAAAATGCACGAATGATTTGTTATGAATTTTAAGAGGTGTCTCGATTCTTAAATTAGGGTTATAATTGATTTTGGTGGAAAATTCTAGAATTGAGTGGGCCCCACTTGTGGTTGGTGAAGAAATGTGCTGAATTTTATTTCAAATGTGGTGGGTGGCAATAGTAAAGGTGTAAAGCCATCGTAGCAGTCAAATCAAGTCTCGCTTTATACGGCTAACATTTTCCTATAAATAGAGGGCTAAGTTAGAATTGAAAATCACACCGTAAACAAAGTTTTCTCTTTTCTCTCTATATATTATTGAGCGATTTTGTGAGTATTTAGATACTTTGAGAGTTCTTTGTTCAAGATAAGTTTCATTCAAAGATCACTTCCGACCTTTCCTTCCGGCAATAATCGATTCTTTGAGGTAAGGGATATTATTTTTTTCAGAATGATATTATTTCTTCAATATCATTATGTTGAAATGTTGATCCGAAGTTTTTATCAAATTTGGAACTTTTTCATGCTCTGGGTTACTATTCATGAGTTACTATTCACGAAGTTACTATTCATGAGTTACTATTCACGAGTTACTATTCACGAAAAGTACTATTCATGAAGCGTGAAGATGTTTTTTTAATGGAATTTCTATCTTTTGGTGTCGGATTTACTATTCATGTATACTATGACTATTCACGATATTTAAGACTATTCACGATACTACACTATTCACGATACTCTGCACTATTCACCAAAAAAATAAAATTTCTTCTTTTTGTCCAAAATATCTATTTTGGATACTAGCTTTGATCAGATCCATGTTTTGATCATTCTTGAATTTTACACCACCGTGATTATTTTTTTTGGGTATTGTTGGACATGGATAAAACAAAGTACGAATCCTTAATCCTTAATCCTTGTCATTTTGTTTCAATCGGATTCGCTTCTTTAAAAAATATTTTCATCATCCTCGCCTTTTAAATGATGATATTATTGAATATCTTTGGCCAGTAGTAAAAGATGAATGATTTCAAGAATATCTTTGGCTCAGTAGTGCAAGATGAACAGTGTTGAGATGAACAATGTACGACCGATCGATTAATATCTTTGGCCTGTAGTAAAGATGAACAGTGTTTAAATGAATACGACTAATCGATGAATATCTTTGGCCTCAGAGTGCAAAGATGAATATTTGATTCCGTATGTATATTGATTGTTGTTACAGGATAAAAGATAGATTTATGAACTTTTAAATTCATACATAGAAGATAGTAGTTTGCATTCTCTACTTAACTCTTCTAATGAATTATTATTTCCATTGCTAATATTGATTGAAAATTTGTTGTCTATCAGATTCTATTAAATTTTTCCTCTGTTGAAGACTAACGATAATTTGTTGTATATTATCTTAGTCATAATATTCTTTATCGAGCTAGTTGAGCTCACCCTTTTCCTTTTTGTTCCATTCTTCTCGTGGAGGCGAGAATATAATGAAAGCAGTACGAGCCTGGGTATGGAATGAAGGTTTTAGAAAGGATTGTTTAGTAGTCCTCACCATTTTGTAAAATAATGTATCAATAAATGTGATGAGGATTTATGTGAGTATAAATATTGTCTGAAGATAATATTTGTATTTAAACTCACAGCTTTACTTGTTGTAATAATAAAGTTGTAGTTGTTTCGCATCATGTATTGACAACTCGTAATGGGTGATGTATACCTATTTTGGGGCGCGTCAATGGTTGGTATCGAGCTTAGGGATATGATCTCCGGCGGAGATCGGGAAATAGAACTAGGAGGGAGAGACGAGTAAATCCTTCGCTAGTGTGTCCTACCTAAGCTTATTTGTTAGTTAGTCAAGATATAGGATATTATGTGATATATTGATTTCTTAATTAACCCTTGTTTTATGACATGATTTGAGAATGTCGATCGAGAATATTAACAATGGAGTAAATGAGACCGTGGAGATGCCTCAGATTTACCAACGAGGAGAACGTCTGCACAGTCGGCAATGTTCCTCCCGTGAACAACACCACCGAAAGCGTATGATGAACGAGGGATGTTTAGAAGCTTTTTGCGCTTCATACAAAATCGCATTTAGGGAGACTCGTGTTCAAAATACAGGAGAAATGATAGCAATTCACCAAGTTGTCACAAAATGCAAGCGCTTCAAAGAGTCAGGACCACCAGAATTTAAGGGAAAGCCGATCCGATCATGGCGGAAACATGGGTCAAACAAATTACCAAGATATTCGATGTCTTGGGATGCACAGAGAACAGAAGGTTCCATTCGCCACCTTTATGTTCCGTGGCGGGCGACCATCGGTGGGAGTGCATGAAGCGTACCCATCCACCAAGACTCAAAGATGTCTTGGGAGACGTTTGAGAGACTATTTAATGACAAATACTTTCCCGAAAGTGTTCAAATATATGAAGGAAGTGGAGTTCATCGACAGAGCAAAACAACATGATGGTGTCTCAAAGACGAGGCAAAGTTTGCAGAGTTATCCGTGTTCAGACCTCATTTGGTGGAGAATGAGGAACGATGATGCGGATGTTTCTTAGAGGTTTGAAACCCAAGATACGCCAAGATCTCATTTCTCATAAACTTTCTCTTTATTCAGATGTTGTAAATGAGGGCTCAATTATTAGAGCGAGATAACGAAAGTACGGTCAACCGAGGGACCATAACCAGGATCGTACGAGATGGCGGCAACAATGTGAATAATGATAACTCAAGCGGAAAAAGAAACAGACGACAGTAAATGGTAACCACTCTGGTGGTAATCATGGTCATGAAAAATAAAGAAGCGAGTCGAGGAGGAGATTTTAAAAGAGGAGATTTAACAACGACTATGTGAAGACGACAAAAGGCTTAAAAAGAATCGGTTCTAAGGGAGGAGAACGACCACCGGTCGTATATGCTACAAATGCGGAAAAGAGGGACATATCGATCAAACGCCCACAACAGCTTCAAGGTATGCTATAGTTGTGGAAAGGAAGGACATATCGCTTTCGAGATTATGACGTAGAAAAACCTAGTTCAAAATGGGACGGTGACTCAAAAGATCGTCCCGTAAAGTCAAAGTCAACGATTCCGGAAGAAGCGTTTGTTGTGATTGGTCATAATACGAGGAACCAAACGAGGTGATCACGGGTAAGCTATTTATAAATTCTTGCGAAGTTTATACCTTACTTGATACCTATTTCTACCCATTCATTTATCTCCTCTGCATGTGCTCAACGTTTAAACTTGACTCGGAGAAATTAGACTTTGACCTATCTGTGGAAACTCCGTTAGGAGAAACTTTCATCACATCCACCGCTTATAAATCTTGTTTGATTCAAGTTGGCACCATCACATTACACCGTTGACCTTATCTCTTTAAAGATACTTGCTTTTGATGTGATTTTAGGGATTGATTGGTTAACTACTCATCATGCCAAAATTGATTGTTTTCGTAAGGTTGTTAGTTTTCATATTCCTAACCAACCTGTTATGCGAATTCAAGCAACTAAACCATTAAAATCAATCACCGTCATATCTAATCATAAAGCTATTCGCTTATTGAAAAACGGATGTCAAGCTTTCTTAGCCCATGTTATGGATTTGAATAAAGACACGCCAAATTTGAATAATATTCTGTTGTTATTGACTTTCCGACGATTTCAAAGAACTTCCCGGTCTACCCCGTAACGCGTGAAGTTGAATTCTTTATTGATCTTGAACTCCGGTACAAAGCCCATTTCTAAAACCCCATATCGAATGGCTCCTATTGAACTTCGGGGAGTTAAAGGTCCAACTACGTGAATTGTTGGACATCGGTTTCATTCGTCCTAGTACATCTCCTTGGGGTGCTCCTGCTTTATTTGTAAAAAGAAAGACGGGAGTATGCGACTTTAGATTGACTATCGGGAATTGAACCATGTCACCATCAAGAATAGGTATCCTCTACCTCGTATTGATGACTTGTTTGACCAACATTGCAAGGGCACAATTCTTTTCAAAATCGATCTTCGCTTCGGATATCATCACCAAAAAATTAGAATCGAGGATATTCCAAAGACCGCCTTCGAGAACTCGGTATGGGCATTATGAATTCTTAGTCATGTCTTTCGGACTAACTAATGCTCCTGCGCGCTTTCATGGAAATGATGAACCGAGTATTCAAGGAATATTTGGATCGATTCGTTGTTGTCTTTTTATTGATGACATCCTTATATATTCCAAAAGTCGTGAAGATCATGAGAGCACCATTTGAAGTCGGTACTCCAAAGGCTTCGTGAAAACCAACTATATGCCAAATTGAAGAAATGCGAGTTCGCTTGAGGAAGTAGCCTTTCTTGGGCATGTGTGTCAAAACATGGAGTATCTGTTGATCCGTGAAGATTGAAGCAATACTGAAGTTAGAGCAACCAAAGTCGGTGGGTCAAGTACGTAGCTTTTTGGCTTAAATTTGGTTATTATCGGAGATTCGTGGAAGGGTTTTCTCGAATCGCTACTCCATTAACTCAATAAACTTCGAAAGGATACGAAAATTCGTTTGGGGCGAAGAATCGCGAGAAAAGTTTCCAAGAGCTTAAGAGGAGACTTATTTCTAAGACTGTTCTAACAATACCATCCGGTTCGGATGGATTTGTTATCTCTGATGATGCTTCGTGCAAAGGGTTAGGATGTGTTCTCATGCAACGTGGGAAAGTCATAGCCTATGCCTCGCGACAACTTAAAGAGTATGAGAGGAATTATCCTAATCATGATCAAGAGTTGGCGGCATCGTTTTCATGCTAAAGATATGGAGGCACTATCTATATGGGGAGAAAGTGGAGATATATTCACCATAAAAGCCTTAAATATTTCTTCACTCAAAAGAACTCAACATGCGGCAAATGACGCTGGCTCGAGCTATTGAAAGACTACGACCACACTATTCAATACCATCCCGGTAAAGCGAACGTGGTAGTGACGCATTGAGTAGAAGATCATATCGGGAACGAAAGTGCGATGATGTCAAGTATCTGCGTAGAGCCAACTTTAATAGAAAAAGTTAAGGTTGCTCAAGCCACCGGGCCGGAGTCGATACGTATGAAGAAGAAAGTACAAGAAGGAGCTATTCTTAAGGCGAGAATTGATGAAGAAGGAATACTTGAGTCCACTCTGAACTTTGTGTTCCTAACGACTCGATTTGAAGTACAAGATTATGATGGAAGCACACAATACACCATTTGCAATCCATCCTCGAAAGTACTAAAATGTATCGTGATCTTCTATTATACATTTTGGTGGAATAATATGAAGAGAGAGATTGCAAAGTTTATCTCGATGTGTTTAACTTGCCAACGTGTAAAGGCGAGCATCTAGTACCTAAGGGTCCGTTGCAACCACTTGAGATTCCTAATGGAAGTGGGAACACATTACCATGGATTTCGTTACGGGTCTTCCTACGGTTTCTCAAGGCATCAATGCTATTTGGGTTATTGTTGATAGATTAACCAAGTCTGCTCATTTCTTGCCGACACGGAGACTTATTCACTTGAACGTCTTGCTAGTATATGCGTAAATGAGATTGTGAGGTTGCATGGCATGCCTGTATCCATAGTTTCGGATCGTGACCCAAGATTCACTTCAAGATTTTGGGTTAGCTTGCAAAAAGCTATGGCACGCAGGATTTGCGATTTAGTTAAGATACCATCCCCAAACCAGACGGACAATCGAGAGGACTATTCAAACTCTTGAAGATTTATTAAGACTCGTGTCCTGAGACTTCAAGGGCGGTTGGGATAAGTATTTACCATTGGTGGAATTCTCCTACAACAACAGCTTATCGTGCAAGTATAGGTGTGGCTCCATTCAAGCATTATATGGACGAAAATGTCGTTCTCAATATGTTGGGATGAAGTGGGTGAAGCAATATTGTTGGGACCCGAGTTAAGACGTATGACTACCGAAAAGATCCAAATAATTCGACAACGTATACAAAGCGGCTCAAGATCGACAAAAGAGTTATGCGGATCTTCATCGAAAGGACGTGGAATTTAATGTAGGGGATCATGTATTGTTGCGAGTTGCTCCCATGGAAGGGAGTTACAAGATTTGGGAAGAGAGGAAAGCTCAATCCACGATTTATCGGTCCATTTCAAATTCTTGACCGAAGTAGGAAATGTAGCCTATAGACTTGCGTTACCTCCGTATGTCTCGTGTTCATAATGTGTTTCACATATATCATACTTATCAAAATATGTGAAAGGCCCGAACCACGTTATTGAGTTAGAACCGGACGAGATAGCCGAGGACTTAACGTGATGAGGAGGTACTATCAAGATCTTGGATAGGAAGGAGCATGTCCCACGCCAAGAAAGGTCATACCACAAGTTAAAGTTTTGTGGAGGAATCATGCTATAGAGGAAATGACACAGGAATTGGAAACGGAAATGAAAGCGAGGTATCCTCACCTTTTCAAACACCAGTACGTCGTCAATTTCGAGGACGAAATTTCATAAGGAGGGAGGTTGTAAGACCCCAAATTTTTTAAATAAAAGGAATTTCCTTTATTTATTATTTTGAAATAGTAAGGGTTGATTTGATTAATGTGGATAGTTAAGGGTTAAATACGCAAATATTTCAAAATAAGCAAGTGGTTATAAAATATTCATTTTGTCGGGGAATATTCGTTTGGTCGTGGAATATTAAGTCTCGTCGGAATATTAAATGCGACGGTAGCGACCATGTGTGGGCCCCATAACGGAAAGCGATTGGATGAAGAAAATGACAAATATAAGTTGGTTAAAAATAACGGCGTAGTTGTTACCGTTAATACTGTTAAAATACTCGGTGGTTAAAATACGATGTCTGGCGTTGGTTAAGCGTGCTGCACGGTATTGCAGTGATTGTTGAATTATTGATCCTTACGTAAAAGGCACTACTCAATAATTTTTACGGTAATTCTTCGTCTCAATATTTTATTTTATTGATTCAATAATTCTTTGCGTTGATATTTTATATTATTGTTGTTCAATAATTGTCACTTTACATTATCTCCATTATCGGATCAATAATTCATATTATTTAAATAATATTATTAGATAGCATTATTGGCAATGTCTAGAAAGTTCTCATCAAGGAGAGGTTTGGTCACCTAATTGCTTGCGCCAAGAAGAGAGAAATCCTTATCGGAAAGCCCCTCTTTCTGAGGAGCTACTGGTTTGTCATAATTGTGATTACAGTAATATTATTTGTGAATAATTAATTATTGATTCATATGATAAAGAAATATTTATTTTATGTGGATATAAATGATGGATTTATTTATGTGGTTATAAATGAAGAAATTATTGTTGAGGTGTTTTATCAAGATTTTACCGATTGGAGGTATTAAAAATTAAATCGTGGATTTTGAGATATATTATGGGGATTATAATTTTTAATCCCACCGTTGGATTGTGGTAATTTTGGGTATGTTATACATACATAAGTTGAGTATATGTCCACAAATTTTGAACCGTTAAAATGCACGAATGATTTGTTATGAATTTTAAGAGGTGTCCGATTCGAAATTAGGGTTATAATTGATTTTGGTGGAAAATTCTAGAATTGAGTGGGCCCCACTTGTGGTTGGTGAAGAAATGTGCTGAATTTTATTTCAAATGTGGTGGGTGGCAATAGTAGCGAGTAAAGCCATCGGTGGTGCTTGGTCAAGTCTGCTTGGTAAATTTAACATTTTCCTATAAATAGAGGGCTAAGTTAGAATTGAAAATCACACCAGAAACAAAGTTTTCTCTCTTTCTCTCTATATATTATTGAGCGTATTTTGTGAGTATTTAGATACTTTGAGAGTTGTTTGTTCGATTAAGTTTCATTCAAAGATCACTTGAACCTTTCCTTCCTAAGTACTGATTCTTTGAGGTAAGGGATATTATTTTTTTTTTCGTAATGATATTATTTCTTCAATATCATTATGTTGAAATGTTGATCTGAAGTTTTATCAAATTTGGAACTTTTTCATGTCGGGTTACTATTCATGAGTTACTATTCACGAGTTACTATTCATGAGTTACTATTCACGAGTTACTATTCACGAGTACTATTCATGAAGCGTGAAGATGTTTTTGTGGAATTTCTATCTTTTGGTGTCGGATTTACTATTCATGATACTCAGACTTATTCACGATATCTGACCTATTCACGATATCTGACACTATTCACGTATCGGCACTATTCACCAAAAATAAAATTTCTTCTTTTGTCCAAAACATCTATTTTGGATACTAGCTTTGATTGATCCATGTTTTGATCATTCTTGAATTTTACACCACTTTGTGATTATTTTTGGGGTATTGTTGGACATGGATAAAACAAAGTACTAATCCTTAATCCTTAATCCTTGTCATTTTGTTTCAATTTGGATTCGCTCTTTAAAAATATTTTTCATCATCCTCGCCTTTAAATGATGATATTATTGAATATCTTTGGCTCAGTAGTGCAAAGATGAATGATTTCAAGAATATCTTTGGCCTGTAGTGCAAAGATGAGCAGTGTTGAGATGAACATGACCGACGATTAATATCTTTGGCACGTAGTGCAAAGATGAGCAGTGTTTAAATGAACATGACTAATCGATGAATATCTTTGGCTGTAGTGCAAAGATGAATATTTGATTCGGATGTATATTGATTGTTGTTACGAGGGATAAAAGATGAGCGATGAACTTTTAAATTCATACATGTAAGAAGATAGTAGTTTGCATTCTCTACTTAACTCTTCTAATGAATTATTATTTCATTGCGAATATTGATTGAAAATTGTTGTCTATCAGATTCTATTAAATTTTTCCCTGTTGAAGACTAACGATAATTTGTTGTATATTATCTTAGTCATAATATTCTTTCTTGAGCTAGTTGAGCTCACCCTTTTCCTTTTGTTCCATTCTTCTCGTGGAGGCGAGAATATAAGCGAAATACGAGTGGGGTATGGAATGAAGGTTTTAGAAAGGATTGTTTAGTAGTCCTCACCATTTTGTAAAATAATGTATCAATAAATGTGATGAGGATTTATGTGAGTATAAATATTGTCTGTAAGATAATATTTGTATTTAAACTCACGCTTTCTTGTTGTAATAATAAAGTTGTAGTTGTTTCGCATACCATGTATTGACAACTCGAGAATGGGTGATGTATACCTATTTTGGGGGCGTCACAGTAATGATGGAAAAAGATTGCAAGAGCTCACAGGTTTTGCGCCTTTTTGTCTGTTTTGATCTATTTTACAAGTCAACTTAAACTTCTTTGAATATATATTAGCCTTTTTGCTTGTTTTAATATATTTTTGACTTCTTTGATCTAACTGTTTTGAAGAGTTGTTAGGATTGATCAGAGCCTTGAAAACTAAAAAAAATTGAATTTGGCATCCGCAGTTTAATACTGCGGACGAGATTTATTTACAAGCGGCGTCGTTTTTAGTTGGCCATTTGGCCATACCTAAGCGTCCGATTTAATCTCTATGAGACGAGGACATTTTGTTACATCCGTCTACGATATTAAAGCTGCGGAATATTAAAAATTAAATTGCAGACGGTCCTTTTATTTAACCGTTTGATCATATTCAAATGAAGGGTCACGATATATTGTAAAAATAATTTTAAGTTGATAACGTTAACTATAGATCGATTATATATATATATATATATAGCGAGGATCAGTCATCTTTTTCTTTACTCACCCGTCTTTTACTTTAGTAATGACGTGACGATTTATTTCATCTACATACAAAAAATATATACTTTTAGCGACGGACAACATATAAGCGTCACTAAAAGTATAGACGCAGACGGTTGTATAATCGAAAATGTCATGAAAGTTTAAATCATTAAAGGGGGTGAAGCGGACGGTGAGTAAGATAAAAGTATATCTTATTTGATCTGAATCATATATATATATATATATATATATATATATATATATATTATTGTAAGTGGGCTTGTTTTTGCCTTATATTAATTAGTGTTAAGACGTACAATAATGCATATCAATGTTTCCCACTCAAATGAGAGGTCAATCTCATGCATTACCACATTTCCTTTCTTCTATAATTGTATTTGTATATCATGGCTAAGAATGGTTCCAGCTCAGGAAGTTGAATTTCTTAGTATACTATTCTAATGATATATAGCCTAACCTATAACACGCATGACTTGTTGATATATGTAACTTGTCTTGGGAATGTGCGAGGTTTCATCGTGTGCTGCTGTAAACAAGAATGAAACTCTCGACCTCTATATATATTAATTAGAAATAAGTCATATACTAGTGGACTAAGTGATTGAGATTTATTGATATTAATTACTATTGTAATTATTGATCTTGATTATGAAACTTACTCTATTTGTATTAGTATTAATATATCCCTCCAAAGTGGGTTTAATAAATTACATATTCGTATAATATGTAAATGTTTCTCTATAAAAGAAGTGTTTCACACACACACACACACACACACACACACACACATATATATATATATATATATTTTGTTCTAAAATTGAACATACATTTTAACTTTAAAATTTATTTATAAAAACTTAAATTTCAAAACTATAAACAACTATAATTATTGAAACTTAACTAAAAGAGTACCATAAATTATCATATTTGATACTTTCAAAGCTTAAAGAATATGTATTAAATTAGAATTTTAGGATTTTTTAGATTGATTTAAAAATTAATTCAACATGAAAAAGTACCATTACTTTAAATTAACTAAGAGTACAATTATTGTAACGTAATTAAGAGTACCATTAATTATTATATTCGTTACTTTCAAAACTTAAAGAATTCATATTAGATTTAAAAAATTTCAGATTAATTTAAATATTTAAAATATATAACTAATTTTAGAATAGATGAAGGGAGCATGATGTAAGATGTTAGTTCCTCAACATGGCATGGGTTTGATTAGACAAAATGGGTCTCCGTAGTGTTTGGATAAATTGACAAGCAAGATTCTGACCTTTCCAATCAAGTACTCCCATGCATGCATATATATATATATATATATATATATATATATATATGTGCTTATCGAAGAAATTAAATATGGTCCTCGTCCTTTTCCAAAAAGTTCAGCCTCCAAAAAAGAAAATTTCAACCGCTTCATCCATAAACAGTAACTATCAACATGTCATTAACATTTTGCAGCATCCAAACTATGTTTATGAAGTGCTAGTAGCCCTAGTGAAATATACTGGACAAAGGTCCTTCATCAGGAAACATAATCTGATATTTTTTTAATTTATTTTTGTTGTGTGTTTCCCTGGGTGGATGTATATATAACAGAATCTGGTGATCAACTTGGCTACATAATGGCTTCACTCTTTTGAATGAATGAATGAATGCATAATTAAGGAGAAGTAATGGGGTATTGGGGTCATACATGGTGCTTCTTTAGCTCATAGAGAGAATGAAACAGTGTATATACACAAGTGGAAGAAATTATAAGGAATGCATGGTTGTAAATGAAAGGCAACTCTATTCACAAAATTAAGTAGCTAGGTATACAACCAGTAACCATCTGTCGGTCGTCTAATAGTAAATGAGACGTTTACCTCGCTCATAATAACTCAAAACTTGGGTTTAATTCTCTAACGAATAGTTGGTGACAACTCTTTGTTCACTACGCTATTTGCGGAGGATTTTTGAGCTTTGGCGTCGACATAGATGCAATGCGGATTCCTTAATTAGTTATATATTTGCAGAGTTTGAGATGCCTTACTTACCTCTCATTTTTTGCACAAAAAAATGAAGTCGTCAAGTATACAACTCTACTTTAAGGCTATGTTTGTTTGTAAGAATTATACTTGGGATATGACTATTAATCTCAAGTGTCTTATTTATTTTCAAATTTAGACTTGGAACTATTAGTTTAGAGATTATAAAATTGCTTAATAGTCTTGTAATTATAATTATAATCTTGGGATTATAATCTTAAAATTAATAGTTTTGGAATTATAAATTCATAGATTATAATACTTACAAACAAACATAACCTAAGAATCATGCACCCTAAAAATTAAGGGGGAAAAAGTGAGGATAATTAAATAAGTAAACTACTTTCAAAAGGGTTTTCAATATTCTAAAATTAGAAATATAATATATAATTTTTTATCTCGTTTTAAAATTAGAGATAAAGTGATGATCATGTTTCCAATTCACCATTATCTTTTACCACCATATTTAATAGTTTCACACTACTACCACTACTAAACTCTTAAATTTATAATATAAAGAATAAACTTGAGAATATAAAATCATCATTTTAACTTGTATCTTAGAAATATATCTCCTTTTTAGAATAAAGGAAAAACTTATTTAAAATGACATATTACTTAAAATTAGTTGGTGACTCAAAACTAATTGTCGTATAGCTATTAGTTAAAGTGTTTGGCTGTCGTTTGATTTATAACAGGTAGAATCAGTTAAAAGAAGTTGTTAATATATTGTTTGGCAGTAATATATAGTATAATTTAAAATAATATTCTTTCCATCTCATTATATCTGACGTTCTAGAGTATTTTTTTCTTCCCAAAATATTTGACGTTCTACAAAATCAAAACTATTTTACCTATTTATTTTCCTTCTCTATCATTCCTTCTCCACCAACCATGAATGACTATTATCACCGATCCAGACTCCAGAGAGAGAGAGGGAGGACCCACTTTCTGTCTCCAAATTAGCCCTAAACCCCCTTTCTCTCTCCTCTTCCTCTTTGTCTTCCGATTGGGTTTTCTGTACGTTGTCATAATCAAAGAGTGTCGAATGCTACGACTAAAAAACAAATAATAGACATGCGAATGGTCAAAGTTTACCAACCTAATACTTCTGAGGACATCTTTTTATCAAAAGTTTGCCCAATTAGATTGTGGGGAATGTTTTGCTGGACAAAATTTTTGATTGACACCCAAATTTGGAATGGTCACCACAAAAATTTAAATTCTCTCACTAATAATTCTATGAGCTAGTTAAGACTCAAAGAGCATATATTTAGAGGGTGTTTGAGATTAAAATACTCTCTACTAGCTAGTTATACTAAACTATAACTACGCATATCAAGATTCTCTAATATATTTAGTTATAGTTTATTAATTTTAGTTTAGTTTAAGTGTCGATAAAATTTTAATCTAATGTTTAACTTGGTCATAAGATTTCTCTTGGAGTAACAAAAGAATCTAAATTGATTAATTTGTCTTGCATGAACATCATGGTGTCGATGAGCTAGGTCTTAACCTAACCATTAGTCATAAGATTCCTCTTGAAGTAACAAAAGAATCTAAATTAATTAATTTGCCTTGTATGAGCATGCATCATGTTGTTTAAGTTCGGCAATAAATAATTATATCTTATAGTGAAAATGATACTCTCTTTTCTTCTTTTTTTCCCGACAAATGGAGTAGTCGTATATTATTTGGATATTTCTTTAAAGAGTAGCTTATTTTTAGTGCATATGAATTATAATGGAAGAAAAGCAACATATAAAAATAGAGTATAATGTCAAAAACAATACCCTTTTAAGTTATAATATTTAATTTTTTCACTAAATATAAATTTTATATTATAATTTGTACTTAACTTGATCTAATTAATTAAATTATGAACTTGTATAATAAATAACATAAATGTCAAAAAATGATAAATATTCCTTTTATCAGGAAAATAAATAAAGTCGTATAATTTTTGCTAATTAAATTTTCAAAGATTAAAAATTACGTGATATATATTCAAATATATTTTATTGTAATTAAAAAGAAAAATTTTAATATCCATAAAAGCATAAATTAACGCAATAAAATTATAATTATTTTTCTAAATATTAAAATTTACGTAAAAGCAAACTTATTATTACTGAAACAAATCTTATTATTCATATAAAAAAGTATTAAAAATTATATAAATTATGTTTCTCATATATTAAACTAAACATAAGTCACACTTAAGCATAATTATTTACAATAAAAATGACAAATGTTGTTACTCAAAAAAGAAAAATATATTAATAGAAACATTGTTTTACAAGATATAGATGTAATAATACATATTATTATATTTTCTTTTATTCACCATTTCATAAAAACAATGCCAATCAGTATTAAAAATGTAATCAAAATTATAAACATCGCAAAAATTTTGAAATATATCAAGAAAATTTAACATATAAAAATCATAATATAAAACGAAGAATTCAAATAATAATTTTTGTTGTTAAACACCAAAAACTAAACTATCAACATACTCAGTCACTCTAATTAGAATAGCTCCATTAATAATTTAATTTAATTTTTTAATATTTGTATCACTTATTCAAAAATGTGTGTTAATTAAACTTTTTTTTATAAGTTACCAACCATTTAAATGAAATAGTCTTAATTACAAATAAAACTATAATTAAAATATATTGTAAAAAAAGGATAATTTAACATGTACATATATATATTATTTATAAATTAAAATTTGATAACATACAAGAGGTAAAAATGTAATTTTATGTATATAGTCATCTCTAAAAACTTATATGTACTAAACATTATTTAAAAAACTAGAAGTAAGATGAATGTTAATTATTATGATTATCTAAAGTAGTGTCATTTGTATTTTACTCTAAAAAATATGATTTAGAGCAATTAATTAAGTATGATATTGAGTATTAATCTTATGATCTATATATATTCTTTTATTATGATTTAGGTTATTTGAGAATGATAAAACCTATGAAGAATGAATATGCTTCTATTAAATATTATGATAATTTTTTTCTTAATAAGGCAATAGTATTATTACTCGGTAAGATTGCAAAATGAGCAAATAATTTGGACTCGATTCGTATTCACATTATTTAAAGTTTGATTCGAACTCGACTTAAAATATAAATGATTTAAATATGAGCAAATTTTAAAATTCTATAAATTACTCGAACCTTCTCAAATTATAATTTTCTATTAATATTCGGATCATATTCGTTCAAAAAATTTAAACTGTTCGGGCTCGATTCGAGATCGTGCTTGACTTGGTAGCTAAATGAATTTCAATCAAATTTTATTTTATACTCGATAAATTTTATAAATGTAAGACCCCAAATTATTAATAAATGAAATTTATTTTCCTTTATTTATTATTTTGAAATAGTAAGGGTGGATTTGATTAATGTGGTTAGTTATGGGTAAAATGCGCAAATATTTTAAATAAACAAGTGGTGATAAAATATTCATTGTTGTCGGGGAATATTCGTTTGGTCAAATGGAATATTAAATCTTTGTCGGGGAATATTAAATATTTGACGGCGACCTTGTGTGGGCCCCATAGCGGAAAGCGATTGGATGAAGAAAACGACAAGAATAAATTGGTTATAAATAACGGCGTAGTTGTTACCGTTAATACTGTTGGAATACCCGGTGGTTAAAACACATTAATACGCGTTGTTGAACGGTAGCACACGGTATTGCACCAATTATTGATTCTTACGTAAGAAGACACTACTCAATAATTGTTACGATAATTCTTGTTGAATTTTATTTTATTGATTCAATAATTCTTGTGTTGATATTTTGTATTCTTGTTGTTTTAATAATTGTCAACTGCGTAGATAGTATTTTCTATTATCTGACAATAATTCATATTATCTGAATAATATTATTAGATAACATTATTGGCAATGTCTAGAAAGTTACTGCATCTAGGAGAGGTTTGGTCATCTAATCATTGCGGCCAAGATGAGAGAGATCTTATTGGAAAGCCCCTCTTTCCTGGGAGCTGCACAGTTGCCAATAATGTGATTCTGTAATATTATGAATAATTAATTATTGATTTATATGATGAGAAAAATATTGATTTTATGAGGATATAGATGGAGAAAATTTTTAATGCGATAATTGTTGAAAATTAATATTTTATCTTTTTCTGATAAAATAATTCATTTAAATATAATATTTTAATAATATATTAATGGTGATATTTTTACAATGAATATGAGATATATGAATAAATGAAGAGGAAGAGTATTTTTGTTGGATTAAATGTTTAACACATGTTTTGTGTGTTGGTGGACCCATTTCTTGACCGAAAATTGATTATAGACTGTAAATCGTCCGTTTGTGGATTTCGGTTAATTTTTGTTTGGAATTTGGAAAAACTTCCTTCTGCAAAGTTGTAGATAATGGAATTTCCTATGGAAAGTCGCGAGTTTCGAATTTTTCTAATAAAAGAGCTATTTATTATGAATTATTGAAGTTCCAAAGTTCCGAAATAATTGATTTTTGGGAGTTTTAATTAATTATTTTGAGAAAAACGTTTTTGGTGAGTTTGTGAACCTCATTTAACATGTGCTATGGCTGAAATCAGATTTCAAAAGTGGTCTAAGGAATTTTGTTTATAAATAATATTATTATATTCAATTTTCTACTTTTGGTGTTTCTAAAGATTTTCCTATAAATAGGTGCTTAGGTTAGAATTGAAAATCACACCGAAATCAAGTTTTCTCTCTCTATATTATCGAAATATTCTTGTGAGTATTTTGAGTATACTTTGAGTATTGCTTATACGTGCAAGTTCAAGTCACAACCTATATTCTTGTTTCAACTAGAAATCTTGTCTTTCGAGGTAAGGGATGTTATTTTCTTCTCAAATGATATTATTTCTTCAATATCATTATCTTTGAAATATTGGTTGAAACATTTTATCAAATTTGGAACTTTTTCATGTCGGGAGTTACTATTCATGAGATTCTTATTCATCGATTACTATTCACGAGTTACTATTCATGAGTTACTATTCACGATTACTTATTCACGAGTACTATTCATGAAGCGTGAAGATGTTTTTTGGGAAATTTCTATCTTTTGGTGTCTGAGTTACTATTCACGATATCAAGACTATTCACGATCTTGACTATTCAATCTAAAAATAAAATTTCTTCTTTTGTCAAAATATCTATTACGGATACTAGCTTTGATTGTATCCATGTTTTGATCATTCTTGAATTTTACACCACTATGATTATTTTTGAGGTATTTTTGAACATGGATAAAACAAAGTACGAATCCTTAATCCTTAATCCTTGTCATTTTGTTTCACTGGATTCGTTTCTTTAAAAATATTTTTCATCATCCTCAGTCTTAAATGATGATATTATTGAATATCTTTGGCAGAAGTGCAAAAATGAATGATTTACGAAGAATATCTTTGGTAGTAGTGCAAAGATGAATAGGTGTTTAGATGAACATGACCAATGATGAATATCTTTGGCACAGTAGTGCAAAGATGAATATTTGATTCCGGATGTATGTTGATTGATGTTACGAGGGATAAAAGATAGATTTAATTAACTTTTAAATTCATATATAGAAGATAGTAGTTGCATTCTCTACTTAACTCTTCTAATGAATTATTATTTCATTGCGAATATTGGTTTAAAAACTTGTTGTATCTATTCTATTATTAGTTTTTTTCCCTGTTGAAGACTAATGATAATTTGTTGTATATTATCTTAGTCATAATATTCTTTACTTGGGCTAGTTAAGCTCACCCTTTTCCTTTTTGTTCCATTTTTCTTCTTAGGAGGCGAGAATGTAAGCAAGTACTAGTGGGGTATGGAATGAAGGTTCTAGAGAGAGTTGTTTAGTAGTCCTCACCATTTTTGTAAAATAATGTATCAATAATTATGATGGGGATTTATTTGCGTGTGGATATTGTCTAGATGGCAATATTTGTATTTAAACTCACAGTATATATGTTGTCGTATTTTGCACGACAAATGTATTAATAAAGTTGTAGTTATTTCTGTACCATGTATTTGGCGACTCAAAATGGGTTGGATGGAATGGACCTATTTTGGGGGCGTCACAGTTGGTATCAGAGCTTAGGGATATGATCTCTGGCGGAGATCGGAGAATAGAACTAGGAGGGGAGAGACGAGTAAATCATTCACTAGTGTGTCCTACCTAAGCTTATTTGTTAGTTGGTTAGTATATAGGGATATTATGTGATATATTGATTTCCTTAATTAACCCTTGTTTTATGCGATGTTTGAGAATGTCGAATGAGAATATTAATGATGGAGTAAATGAGGCCGTGGAGATGCCTGTGCTTACCAAATCTAGGAGAACGGTAACAGTGACAATATACCTCTTGTGAACAACACCACTTTGAGCGAGATGATGAACGAGGGGATGTTTAGAAGCTTTTGCGATTCATGTAAAAATCGATGCGGGAGGAAATGATAGCAATTCACGGGTGGTCACGACCAAGTAGTTCAAAGAGTTGGGACCACCGTAGTGCTACGAAAGCGGATCCGATTAAAGAAGAGACGTGGGTCAAACAAATTACCAAGATATTCGATGTCTTGGGATGCGGAGGAACGAAAGTTCCATTCGCTACTTTTATGTTCCGTGGCGAGGCGATTCATGGTGGGAATCAGTGAAGCGTACCCATCCAAATTTGCCACTCGGCGGATGTCATGGGAGATGTTTCGAAGCAGTTCAATGACAAGTACTTCCTGAAAGTATTCGTCATATAAAGGAAGTGGAGTTTATTAGGCTGAGCGAGAATAACATGGCGTGTCCCGAAGACGAGGCGAAGTTCACGGAGTTATCCAGTTTGCACCTCATTTGGTGGAGAATGAGGAGCGTATGACGCGGATGTTTACGAGAGGTTTGAAACCCGGCATACGTCGATCTCATTTCTCATAAATTTTCTCTATTCGAGATGTTGTCAATGGGGCTCGGTTGTTAGGCGAGATAACGAAACGTTCAACCGAGGGACCATAACCGAGGATCATACCGAAGATAAAGAATCATCGAAATAACGATAACCAAAGTGGAGAAAGAAGAATACGGACAAAAGCGGTAACCACTCGGTGGTAATCGTGGCCATGAAAATAGAAGAAGCGAGTCGGGAGGAGATTTTAAAAGAGGAGATTCAACAACGACCATTTGAAGACGTCGGCCACCATGAGTAACCGGTTCCAGGAAGAGAAAGACCATCGGTCGTATGTTACAAATCTTGGAAAAGAGGGACATATCATTGAAACCGCCCACAATAGTTTAAGGTATGCTATAATTGTGGAAAAGAAGGAGATATCGCCGAGATTATGCGATATCGAAATGCGATCCAAATGAATGGTGACTCAAAAGGATGTCCCGTAAAAGTCAAAGTCAACGATTCACGGAAGAGCGTTTGTCGTGACCATTCAAAATCTGAGGAACCCGAACGAAGTTAAGTACGGGTTAGTTAATTATTAATTCTTGCAAAGTTTATACCTTACTAGATACCGATTCTACCCATTCTTTTATCTCTCTTGCTTGCGCTCAACGTTTGAACTTGACTACGGAGAAATTAGACTTTGACCTGTTTATGGAGACTCCGTTAGGAGAAACTTTTATTACATCCGTTGTTTAGAAATCTTGCTTGATTCAGGTTGGCACTATCACATTACCTGTTAACCTTATTTCTATTGAGATATTTGCTTTTGATGTGATTTTAAGGTTAACTACTCATCATGCCGAAATTGATTACTTTCATAAGGTTGTTAGTTTTCATATTCCTAAACAACCTGTTATTCGAATTCAAGCAATCAAACCATTGAAGTCAAACTCTTTCATATTAAGCCATAAAGCCATTCGTTTATTAAAAAACGGATGTCAAGCTTTCTTCGCCATGTCATGGACTTGAACAAAAATAAGTCAGATTTGAATGATATTTCTGTTGTTAGTAAATTTCCTGTCGTGTTTCCTGAAGAATTTCTTGGCTTACTCCCAAAGACTGATATTAAATTTTGTATCGACTTTGAACCCGGTACAAAACTCATTTCTAAAATCTCATATCGAATGGCTCTATTGAACTTCGAGTTAAAATTCAACTATAAATTTGGTACTGAGCCTTTATCTTGTGACTTCCTTTGTGGAATTCACCTAAGCCGAACTCTCTGTAGGGACGTCATATTAGATGCGATAAGTAAAGCGATAGGTGTCATTGTGACGTCTTATCCAAGGTTGGGATATGAGTCACAGATTGAGAATAACCTAAGTCGGTGAATCGAAATACGTAGCTTTCAGAAGCTTAGTTGGTTATTATCGAGAGATTCGTTGAAGGATATTCTCGAATCGCTATTCCATTAACGCAGCTGACTCACAGAGAAACAAAATTCGAATGGAGCAAAGAATGTGGGAAGAGCTTCGAAGAACTCAAGAGGAGACTCATTTCAGCACATGTTCTGACCATGCCATCCTGGAAAAGAGAACGTGGTAGCTGACGTGTTGAGTAGAAGATCGTATACAAGTACGAGTACGATATTGTCAAAGACTCATTTCGTATAATTTACAAATAATAGAGATGGAGATGAAAACTCTAGTTACCCACGTGATCGTATACGTTCCTTGGGTTAAGTCGAGCATCCTCTTAAATCTATCTATATAGATTTATATCCCCAATTAAGATACTCTTCCAAATCATTCATGGAGGAATGTTTAGACAACTTTATCTTTACTGATTGTAGCATTGGTATGTTATTCCTTATCCGTAGTATATCAACATATAATACTAGAAATTTCACGACGCTCCCACTGACCCTTTTGTCCACACTAGAAGTCTTACCTCATCGAATGTAACTCTGGATCATCATCTTCTATGATGTGTACCTCATCATCATCATCCATGATGAATCCATACCTCCTAGGTATCTTTGGTACTATTCCAGATTTACGATTCAGTTGTGGTATAATAGGTCTATCTACAGGTTCCTCTTATTTGACTTATAGTGTTTTGTGGTTCTTGAACTTTTCAAGATCTATTATCCTCCCACTAGCCCCTTTTAATGATAAACACCTTTATCTTAGAAGGCAGCGTGTTTCGTAACAAACACCTTTTGTTAAGTAGGATTATAGAACATATGCCCTAAACTTACTTTAGGATGTCCCACAAATTGTACTTGTCAAATCTTGTCCCAAGCTTATCCATTGAAACCTTTTCACATAAGTTGGACAACCCCTTATCTTAACATACTTAAGATTAGGAATCCTCCCTGTCCATAACTTTTATGGAGTCTTGGGGTGGGATTTTGAGGTTACCATTTTAAATAGATGTCACGACCATTTCTAGGACATGACCCTAGAAGGATACTGGAATGTCGGTAAAATAATTATGGATCGTACCATGTCTAACAAGGTACGATTTTTCCATTCAAATACATCAATCAATTATTGCGTATCAGGAGGCATCCATTATGATAAAATCATTTAAGATGATCTAGAAACTTATTGCACAAGTATTTATTCCTTGATCTAATCAAAGAGTCTTAATACTTTGCAAATTTGTTTCACTTCTGAATTCTTTGAACCTTTCAAATAATTCACACTTGTATTTCAATAAATACATACATTCAACTCTTTGAATGATCATCTCCTTTTCTTATACTAGTTTGTTCAATTTATAAAATAATTTTTTACGTAAGTCAAGTATACAAAATTTATTAAGTAATATTCCAGTTCTATACAAAACATTATTATTATAAATAGAACAACAATTGTTCTTAATTATAATACCAAAAATTTTATTGTCCAACAATAAAATGGAAATAATGTTTCTAACAAGAATTGGAATACAATAACAACTTATTGACTTAATAGATTTTTCCGTAGGCATTGCTAAACTATAAGTTTCTATGGCTAATGCAGCAACCTTTGCTTCATTTTCCACACATAGGATTACTTATATTTGTTTAGCTTTCTACTTCTGCTTGGTCCCTTCATAAATCTATATTTATGATAACCAAAGTCGGTATCCAATACCCAAGTAGAACCTTGACTTAAAGAAAAATTTATTTCAATCATGAACAAAAGCGATATTATGGCAAAACTTCACTAAGCTTCTTTGGTTAGCCTCTCGCAAGATGCTTCTCATGCAGCTTCTTTCCGGTGTCCAAGCTTATTGCGGTGGAAGCAAACTCCTTTCTTTATCCGTATCGGTTTTGTTCTTATTATCCTTTGTTTTTGCCTTTCTATATACCTTCTTTGAATCTTTCTTCTTTTGGAAGATCCTTTGGCCCCTACCGGTGAGCATGGTCTTTCTTGGTTGAAAGTGACTCTCAACATTTTTCAACATGTTAAGCAAATCAAAGAAAGTCGATATCTAGCTTGATCATATGAAAAATTCACAACAATTGTGAAAGGAGTCCGGAGTGAGTGCAAGATCAAATCTTGGCTCAACTCTCCATCCATGACAAAATCCGTTGTCTAATTGATCAATCAAATTGATTATGTTAAGAACTGTTTATGCATGTACTATAGTGCCATTGGCCATTCTAGATCGGAAGAGCTCCTTAGATATCGATATCTATCGGTCCTACTTTCCTCACCATCAACTACTTGATGTGCGGGAATATAGTAGGAGCATCCATAGTTTCATCTTGTGGCTGAAGCTCGTTACTTCGTGGATGTGAGCATGATGCATTGAGCCAACTGTGCATCATCTTGCCACTTTCTAAAAGTAACAATCTCTTCCTCAGAGGCATTGTCTGCAACCATTGCAGGGATAGGCGTATTAAGGACATAAGATAGCTTTTCAGCTATGAGAACTATTCTCAAATTCCTTAACCAATCCATTTAATCCGGTTTGGTTAATTTAGCATCTAATATGCTTTGCAGTGATAGTAATTTTAGATATTGTAAAATTCTGTAAATGAATTTGTATTTAACAACATTTTAACATACATTCTTTTATTAATTACCAAAATAAATTAGGTCTTGTTTTAAATTGGTATCTCCCACTATTTTCTTCAAACTATATTACCTCAATATATATAGTTAAAGCAAAATCTAATTAAAGATTTGCTAGTGAGAATAAGGATCCCATTTCAAATGTATATAGCCTTGTGGTGACACAACAAACTATATATAAATAAATAGGTGAGACAACTTTTGTCAATTACATCAACTATCAACTCCTTGTATTTTGCCTCTTAGATTATTTTGATCAGTGGTGGCACATCCGAATCAAAATTATCCAAGTTAAGTCCGACCTAGCACTCCATATATTCAAAAAAAAATATCATCCTTGTGTTGACACAACAAAAAAAACAATATTGTTCAATTTTCTTTATAAGCATCAAATGTGATAAATTAACATCTTAAATACTTAATACTTGCCTTGTGGTGACACAACAAACTCATATTAAATATTTAATACTCTATTAATTTTATCATGCTAGAAAGCGACGTTCGATATTCCAAATATCTTTGACGCTTAGGACTTAATATAAAAAAAAAAATTGAGGGTTTGTTATTAATTTGTCTCATCTTGTTTAGCGCAGCATTTATATATATATAAATACGGCGTCGTATTAATGAACATGCGAAGCATGTTTGCATAATATATAATATATATAGAATAAGCATGCACATATAGAATATTATATTCTACTCCGGATTGATTATGGACTTTTATTCTAGTTTGGTTCACTAGAGCCACCAAGTGAACCAAAAGGTCAAACTCTTAGGGGTGCAAGAAATAATATTTAAATATAACTATTACATTTAAACTCTGAACTATTATTACAAATGTCTTCAAGCGCTTCTTGTCCTTGATCTCTAATTCTTCAAAATTAATTCTAAATATTCCTATTACAAAACTATTTTAAAATAAATAGAAACCTTGATCGTGATCGAGGGAAGTACATAGGAGAGAGATAGAATTTACATTAAGAAAAATTAGAGAAGGCGAAGTCTGTGATCCCCATTTAATAAAACCCATACATTCATGCATCCAACTAAAATAAAATCCAATCACATTGGTCAATAGTCCATAATCAATCCCATTTATTATCATACGCATCACCATATGCATCAATAAATAACATTCATCTTATGAATAATAAACATTTAATATATATATTGATATCATTTAATGGGCAAATTTAGTTAGTATAAAATCTATTTTTGAATCAAAATAAACTCCTTTATTTTAATCCAAATTTAAATCAAAATAAAACTATTTTATTTTAATTTATCCATTTTGAATAAAATAAACTATTTTATTTTAATCAAAATTTTAATCAAAATAAACTCCTTTATTTTAATTAATTATGGAATTCAATTCCAAGTAAAAAAAATAAACTCCTTTATTTAAGAAATACGGATTTTCTTTCCTATTCACAAATAAACTCTTTTATTTTGAATAATATGAAATCTTATTCCATATTTAAATAAACTCCTTTATTTAAGGAAACACGGATTTTCTTTCCTATTCACAAATAAACTCCTTTATTTTGAATAATATGAAATCTTATTTCATATTTAAATAAACTCCTTTATTTAAGGAAATTAGGATTCTCTTTCCTATTCACAAATAAACTCTTTTATTTTGAATAATATGAAATCATATTTCATATCTAAATAAACTCCTTTATTTAAGGAAAAATAAAATCCAATTTCAACTCCAATTAGTTATCATGGAATCCAATTCCAACTCTAATTAGTTAGCATGAAATTTAATTTTAAAATTAAAATAAACATTTTTATTTTAAGATTTTAAATAAACCTTTTATTTTAAAATTAAAATAAACTTTTTATTTTAATTATAAAATAATTAAAATTATATATTACATATACATAATATATATATTACGAAATATATATATATATATATTATATTTATATATAACATATAAGTAAAACTTTTAAAAAATCGTGCCTTTTCAAAGCTCCTGCTGCCGTTTTTTTTTTATTTATTAAATTTCGTCTTTGTTGTTTCAAAATGATCCGCTTGATCATCACCAATCATCACCCGTGATTTCAGTTCTATAATCATCAGCCAATCATGCCAACATTAGCCTTGATTTCCATGCATTGGGTGGTACGGTGTATCACGATTTCTCGATTTCCGTCTACTTACCCTTTAAATCATTACATGATTGTTGCTGACTTCGTTTTTTTTTAAAGTGCTGCACGGATTTCGAGGCAAACTAACAATTGAATGCTTTTGTTGCCTTAAAAAAATTCGGTCCTTTTTTTTTTTTTATATAAATTTTATACAATTAAATTATGCCCAATTAAATTGTTCTAAACACATATCAATATAATATCAAATTAAAACAATTAATAATTCGCATAAAGATTTAGCTCTGATGCCACTGTTAGGTTTGTAATATTCATGAACGCAATCAAATTGCAAAAATAATGCGGAAGCGTGTAAAATCAAAGTTTAAAATTAATTACAAACCATATACCCGGATCACCCTTTATGCATAATTATTAATTAAACGAAAAGATAAAGAATAAAATCATACCCTTGAAGATCGAGCTTCCTCAGGTACAAGTTCACCTCCAATCCTTTTCGCGTTCAACTTGAATCCACCGGGTTTGGTTCCTTCCTTTGATCAACGTTAGCCACCCATGTGTTTGGCCTCTAGAGGTGATCCACCAAGAAAGAATAGGAATTCAAGAAGAAGGGGTATTGGCTCAAACCCTAGTTTTCTATCTCTATAGAAAAGGGACGTACTCACCAACAAATTGAAATTATGTCGTTGTTGTAAAAGTCAACAACCCCCAACACCCATAATAAGACTCCTCTTATTTATTGATGTGGGCAACCCTCCTTAACAATTAAGAAATTGGGTTTTATTTAATTAATTAAATTCTTTTAATTAATTAGGCTCCCTAATCTTATTAGGGATAATTAATTAAACTCTTTTAATTAATTTAACCTCCTAATCTTATTAGGAATAAATGAGAGTACTTATATTAAATTAATTCCTAAACTCTTTTAGAAATTAAAATAATAATAATTGTAATAATATTAATAAGACTCCTCTTATTAATTTATATTTAATATTTCTAAAATATTAAATAATAAATATTAAGCTATTTAATTTATTCTATCACCATAGATTAAATTAAATATACATAACATATTATTACGATTATGCCATTAACTTCTTAAATAATTATTCTTCCTTTTATGGTGTGACCCTTTAGGTTCTCCATATTAAACCTTGTGAATAAATCAATTAGAACAATTCTAATCTTATTTAAATAAATAAATTAAACAATTAATTTATTTAAATAATATTTATTCTGATATAGGGATAAGCCTCCCTAGCGATCAACGACTTTCCAGATAATATAGATTTCAACATTAATCATTAAAGAACCTTTGAGTAAATAGTTCTGCGTCAATTCAATCCTTCCACCATACTGATGTCCCAATTAAATATAAGACATGGAATTACTGTCAAGTCTTATTTTATTTAATTATATGTATTTCGATCCTTAAATGCACAACTCCAAATAATGCAAATTAGAAACTCCTTTCTAATTTCATTACGCCTTTACCAAGGACTCTTTGGGTTGTCATTTATCGAATCACATAGGACATTTCTTCTTCTTTATTATTAAGTGGTAGATTCTTTATTGATCATACATTATCTCCATGTACAACTTATTATACCCAAGCATACCCTTTGATATACCCTAAGGGTCTTAAGGAATAAGTCAAAGTATAACTCATCATACACAAGATACTATGATGATCTCAAGTCCAAGGATTACTTGTCTTACTATCACTACTGAATTCCTATTGACAGCAAATAAAACTCCATTAGGTATTCCTTAGCGAGCCAATGTTCGGTGAACTTATTCTCTAATAAGCACCTACATACTTGCTTTAGTGTCTCCACACAAATGATCATGAGATCAATCATCCTCATCCAATGAGCAAGCAACGTATGTACCAATCTATCCGGATTCACTAATCCCCATTTAGTAATCCAACGATTGGGAACTATTTTAGTTTTAAGCTTTCTAAGAATTTAGATCTCATTAGAATGATCATCATCATTATTCTAAAAGAATTGCTTAAAACTATGGGTTTATCACATATTATAAAACAGCATCATGTAGATAATTAAAAGTCTTTAATAAATTAACAGTTCTTGTTAAAAATGAATAAGATTGTTACAAAGTATATGCTTTATCATCAAACATGATTGACTTGTGTGCATACTACTTTCAATCTCCCACTTGCACTAAAGCCAATCGCCATTGTATCTTATACTCTTCTTCTCTAAGTGACGATTATCCTGCTGTTGGATAAGCTTTAGTTAATGGATATGTAATATTGTTCTTGAGAGTCCACCATCTCTATAGTGATTTCCCATCTTTCAATGATTCTAATAATCAAATGAAAGTGCCACAACACATGTTTAGATCCAAGATGAGACTTAGGAACTATTCCTAGTTACAGAATGAACTTTTAATCCAAACAATCAACTTGCAGCTTCATTTATAGCTATATACTTTGTCTTTATCACTAAACCAGCAACTCTTTGCTATTTGGAACCTTTCCAATTCACTGCACCACTGTTCTAGATAACGCTTTACCTTAAAGTGGATTTTTCTGTCATCTTGGTCTGTTTGAAAAACTTGAGTCTGTTAAGCCCTCTAGTTTTAATTTAGACCCACCATGAATATGATCACATCTTTAGTGCTTGGGTCAAGCACTTTAAGATGTTTTCACGCAGACTTCATAGTGAACTTCTCCATAATATGATGATCAACATCAGGTCTCGTACATTTCATTGCATACATGATTGTCACTCATGCGACCTCTCTTTTCAGGAGACTGTGGGGACTATTAAGAGAGATACACTCCATACCTCATCGACATGAGACATCTCTTGGAGTTTGCCATGCTAATAGACTTTAGCATCAAATGAATATACGTTCCTTGGGTTAAGTCGAGCATCCTCTTAAATCTATCTATATAGATTTATATCCCCAATTAAGATACTCTTCCAAATCATTCATGGAGGAATGTTTAGACAACTTTATCTTTACTGATTGTAGCATTGGTATGTTATTCCTCATCCGTAGTATATCAACATATAATACTAGAAATTTCACGACGCTCCCACTAACCCTTTTGTCCACACTAGAAGTCTTACCTCATCGAATGTAACTCTGGATCATCATCTTCTATGATGTGTACCTCATCATCATTATCCATGATGAATCCATACCTCCTAGGTATCTTTGGTACTATTCAGATTCTGATTCTGTTTGTGGTATAATAGGTCTATCTACAGGTTCCTCTTATTTGACTTATAGTGTTTTGTGGTTCTTGAACTTTTCAAGATCTATTATCCTCCCACTAGCCCCTTTTAATGATAAATACCTTTATCTTAGAAGGCAGCGTGTTTCGTAACAAACACCTTTTGTTAAGTAGGATTATAGAACATATGTCCTAAACTTACTTTAGGATGTCCCACAAATTGTACTTGTCAAATCTTGTCCCAAGCTTATCCTTTGAAACCTTTTCACATAAGTTGGACAACCCCTTATCTTAACATACTTAAGATTAGGAATCCTCCCTGTCCATAACTTTTATGGAGTCTTGGGGCCGGATTTTGAGGTTACCATTTTCGTAGATATGCAGCCATTTCTAGGACATGACCCTAGAAGGATACTGAAATGTCGGTAAAATAATTATGGATCATACCATGTCTAACAAGGTACGATTTTTCCATTCAAATACATCAATCAATTATTGCGTATCAGGAGGCATCCATTATGATAAAATCATTTAAGATGATCTAGAAACTTATTGCACAAGTATTTATTCCTTGATCTAATCAAAGAGTCTTAATACTTTGCAAATTTGTTTCACTTCTGAATTCTTTGAACCTTTCAAATAATTCACACTTGTATTTCAATAAATACATACATTCAACTCTTTGAATGATCATCTCCTTTTCTTATACTAGTTTGTTCAATTTATAAAATAATTTTTCACGTAAGTCAAGTATACAAAATTTATTAAGTAATATTCCAGTTTTATACAAAACATTATTATTATAAATAGAACAACAATTGTTCTTAATTATAATACCAAAATTTTATTGTCCAACAATAAAATGGAAATAATGTTTCAACAAGAATTGGAATACAATAACAACTTATTGACTTAATAGATTTTTTCCGTAGGCATTGCTAAACTATAAGTTTCTATATGGCTAATCACAAAGAACCTTTGCTTCATTTTCCACACATAGGATTACTTATATTTGTTTAGCTTTCTACTTCTGCTTGGTCCCTTCATAAATCTATATTTATGATAACCAAAGTCGGTATCCAATACCCAAGTAGAACCTTGACTTAAAGAAAAATTTATTTCAATCATGAACAAAAAGCGTATTATGTAACCAAACTTCACTAAGCTTCTTTGGTTAGCCTTTGCAAGATGCTTCTCGCAGTTTCTTTCCAGTGTCCAGGCTTATTGCAGTGGAAGCAAACTCCTTTGCTATCCGTATCAGTTTTGTTCTTATTATCCTTTATTTTTGCCTTTCTATATACCTTCTTTGAATCTTTCTTCTTTTGGAAGATCCGTTTGGCCCCTACCAAGAAGACATGGTCTTTCTTGGTTGAAAGTGACTCTCAACATTTTTCAACATATTTAAGCAAATCAAGTGAGTCGATATCTAGCTTGATCATATGAAAAATTCACAACAATTATGAAAGGAGTCCGGAGTGAGTGCAAGATCAAATCTTGGCTCAACTCTCCATCCATGACAAAATCCGTTATCCTAATTGATCAATCAAATTGATTATGTTAAGAACTGTTTATGCATGCATTATAGTGCCATTGGCCATTCTAGATCGGAAGAGCTCCTTAGATATCTCGATATCTATCGGTCCCTACTTTCCTCACCATCAACTACTGATGTGCGGGAGTATAGTAGGAGCATCCATAATTTCATCTTGTGGCAAGCTCGTTACTTTCGTGGATGTGAGCATGATGCATTGAGCCAATCAGGTGCATCATCTTGCCACTTTCTAAAAGTAGCAATCTCTTCCTCGAGGCATTATTCGCAACCATTGCGAGGATAGGCGTATTAAGAACATAAGATAGCTTTTTCACTATGAGAACTATTCTCAAATTCCTTAACCAATCCATTTAATCCGGCCCAAGTTAATTTAGCATCTAATATGCTTTACAATGATAGTAATTTTAGACATTGTAAAATTACAGAAATGAATTTGTATTTAACAACATTTTAACATACATTCTTTTATTAATTACCAAAATAAATTAGGTCTTGTTTTAAATTGGTATCTCCCACTATTTTCTTTCAAACTATATTACCTCAATATATATAGTTCGCAAAAAATCTAATTAAAGATTTGCTAGTGAGAATAAGGATCCCATTTCAAATGTATATAGCCTTGTGGTGACACAACAAACTATATATAAATAAATAGGTAGACAACTTTTGTCAATTACATCAACTATGCAACTCCTTGTATTTTGCCTCTTAGATTATTTTGATCAGTGGTGGCACATCCGAATCAAAATTATCCAAGTTAAGTCCGACCTAGCACTCCATATATTCAAAAAGAAAAATATCATCCTTGTGGTGACACAACAAAACAATATTGTTCAATTTTCTTTATAAGCATCAAATGTGATAAATTAACATCTTAAATACTTAATACTTGCCTTGTGGTGACACAACAAACTCATATTAAATATTTAATACTCTATTAATTTTATCATGCTAGAAGGCGACGTTCGATATTCCAAATATCTTTGAACGCTTAGGACTTAATATAAAAAAAAATTGAGGGGTTTGTTATTAATTTGTCTCATCTTGTTTAGCGCGCATGCACATATATATATAAAATACGCGTCATATTAATGAACATGCGAAGCATATTTGCAAAATATATAATATATATAGAATAAGCATGCACATATAGAATACTATATTCTACCCGGATTGATTATGGACTTTTATTCTAGTTTGGTTCACTAGAGCCACCAAGTGAACCAAAAGGTCAAACCCTAGGGGTGCAAGAAATAATATTTAAATATAACTATTACATTTAAACCCGGGCTCTATTACAAACGGGTCTTCAAGCGCTTTCTTGTCCTTGATCTCTAATTCTTCAAAATTAATTCTAAATATTCCTATTACAAAACTATTTTAAAATAAATAGAAACCTTGATCGTGATCGAGGGGAAGTACATAGGAGGGGATAGAATTTACATTAAGAAAAATTAGAGAAGGCGAGGCACGCAGAATCCCCATTTAATAAAAAACCCATACATTCATGCATCCAACTAAAATAAAATCCAATCACATTGGTCAATAGTCCATAATCAATCCCATTTATTATCATACACATCACCATATGCATCAATAAATAACATTCATCTTATGAATAATAAACATTTAATATATATATTGATATCATTTAATGGGCAAATTTAGTTAGTATAAAATTTATTTTTGAATCAAAATAAACTCCTTTATTTTAATCCAAATTTAAATCAAAATAAAACTATTTTATTTTAATTTATCCTTTTTGAATAAAATAAACTATTTTATTTTAATCAAAATTTTAATCAAAATAAACTCCTTTATTTTAATTAATTATGGAATTCAATTCAAGTAAAAAAAATAAACTCCTTTATTTAAGGAAACACGAATTTTCTTTCCTATTCACAAATAAACTCTTTTATTTTGAATAATATGAAATCTTATTCCATATTTAAATAAACTCCTTTATTTAAGGAAACACGGATTTTCTTTTCCTATTCACAAATAAACTCCTTTATTTTGAATAATATGAAATCTTATTTCATATTTAAATAAACTCCTTTATTTAAGGAAATTAGGATTCTCTTTCCTATTCACAAATAAACTCTTTTATTTTGAATAATATGAAATCTATTTCATATCTAAATAAACTCCTTTATTTAAGGAAAAATAAAATCCAATTTCAACTCCAATTAGTTATCATGGAATCCAATTCCAACTCTAATTAGTTAGCATGAAATTTAATTTTAAAATTAAAATAAACATTTTTATTTTAAGATTTTAAATAAACCTTTTATTTTAAAATTAAAATAAACTTTTATTTTAATTATAAAATAATTAAAATTATATATTACATATACATAATATATATATTACGAAATATATATATATATATATATATATATATTATATTTATATATAACATATATAGTAAAACTTTTAAAAACCGTTGCCTTTTCAAAGCTCCTCATTGCTTTTTTTTTTTTTTTATTTATTAAATTCCGTCTTTTGTTTCAAATGATCCGCCAATCATCAGCCAATCATCAGCCATGATTTTCGTGCCTTGTAATCATCAGCCAATCATGCCAACATTAGCCTTGATTTCCGTGCATTGGGTGGTTTGGTGGATGCCGATTCGATTTCCGTATACGCCTTTTAAATCATTACATGATTGTTCTTGACTTCGTTTTTTTTTAAGTGTCTTTTGATTTCGAGGCAAACTAACAATTGAATGCTCCTGTTGCCTTAAAAAATTCCTTTTTTTTTTTTTTTAAAATTTTATACAATTAAATTATGCCCAATTAAATTGTTCTAAACACATATCAATATAATATCAAATTAAAACAATTAATAATTCGCATAAAGATTTAGCTCTGATGCCACTGTTAGGTTTGTAATATTCATGAACGCAATCAAATTGCAAAAATAATGCTGAAGCGTGTAAAATCGAGTTTAAAATTAATTACAAACCATATACGGGATCACCCTTTATGCATAATTATTAATTAAACGAAAAAGATAAAGAATAAAATCATACCCTTGAAGATCGAGCTTCCTCGGTACAAGTTCACCTCCAATCCTTTTCGCTCAACTTGAATCCACCGGTTTGGTTCCTTCCTTTGATCAACGTTAGCCACCCATGTGTTTGGCCTCTGAGGTGATCCACCAAGAAAGAATAGGAATTCAAGAAGAAGGGTATTGGCTCAAACCCTAGTTTTCTATCTCTATAGAAAAGGGACGTACTCACCAACAAATTGAAATTATGTCGTTGTTGTAAAAAGTCAACAACCCCCACCACCCATAATAAGACTCTCTTATTTATCAATGTGAAACCCTCCTTAACAATTAAGAAATTGGGTTTTATTTAATTAATTAAATTCTTTTAATTAATTAGGCTCCCTAATCTTATTAGGGATAATTAATTAAACTCTTTTAATTAATTTAACCTCCTAATCTTATTAGGAATAAATGAGAGTACTTATATTAAATTAATTCCTAAACTCTTTTAGAAATTAAAATAATAATAATTGTAATAATATTAATAAGACTCCTCTTATTAATTTATATTTAATATTTCTAAAATATTAAATAATAAATATTAAGCTATTTAATTTATTCTATCACCATAGATTAAATTAAATATACATAACATATTATTACGATTATGCCATTAACTTCTTAAATAATTATTCTTCCTTTTATGGTGTGACCCTTTAGGTTCTCCATATTAAACCGATTGTGAATAAATCAATTAGAACAATTCTAATCTTATTTAAATAAATAAATTAAACAATTAATTTATTTAAATAATATTTATTCTACAATAGGGATAAGCCTCCTAATGATCAACGACTTTCCAGATAATATAGATTTCAACATTAATCATTAAAGAACCTTTGAGTAAATAGTTACCGTACAATTCAATCCTTCCACCATACAATGTCCCAATTAAATATAAGACATGGAATTACTGTCAAGTCTTATTTTATTTAATTATATGTATTTCGATCCTTAAATGCACAACTCCAAATAATGCAAATTAGAAACTCCTTTCTAATTTCATTCGGCTTTACCAAGGACTACTGGGTTGTCATTTATCGAATCACATAGGACATTTCTCTTCTTTTATTAGAAGTGGTAGATTCTTTATTGATCATACATTATCTCCATGTACAACTTATTATACCCAAGCATACCCTTTGATATACCCTAAGGGTCTTAAGGAATAAGTCAAAGTATAACTCATCATACACAAGATACTATGATGATCTCAAGTCCAAGGATTACTTGACTACTATCACTACAGAATTCCTATTGACAGCAAATAAAACTCCATTAGGTATTCCTTAGCGAAGCCCATGCTCAAATGAACTTATTCTCTAATAAGCACCTACATACTTGCTTTAGTGTCTCCACACAAATGATCATGAGATCAATCATCCTCATCCAATGAGCAAGCAATGTATGTACCAATCTATCCGGATTCACTAATCCCCATTTAGTAATCCAACGATTGAGAACTATTTTAGTTTTAAGCTTTCTAAGAATTTAGATCTCATTAGAATGATCATCATCATTATTCTAAAAGCATTGCTTAAAACTATGGGTTTATCACATATTATAAAACAGCATCATGTAGATAATTAAAAGCCTTTAATAAATTAACAGTTCTTGTTAAAAATGAATAAGATTGTTACAAAGTATATGTTTTATCATCAAACATGATTGGCTTGTGTGCATACTACTTTCAATGACCTGGGAGTTGGAAACGAAAATGAAAGCGAGGTATTCTCATCTTTTCGAAACACCAAGTACGTACGTCAATTTCGAGGACGAAATTTCATAAGGAGGGGAGATTGTAAGACCCCAAATTATTAATAAATGAAATTTATTTTCCTTTATTTATTATTTTGAAATAGTAAGGGTGGATTTGATTAATGTGATTAGTTATGGGTAAAATGCGCAAATATTTTAAATAAACAAGTGGTGATAAAATATTCATTGTTGTCGGAGAATATTCGTTTGGTCATGGAATATTCAGATCTTGTCGGAATATTCGTGACGACCAAGCGACCTTGTGTGGGCCCCATAGCGAAAGTTTATTGGATGAAGAAAACGACAAGAATAAATTGGTTATAAATAACAAATGAAGTTATTATCAAGATATCTTGTTGGAATACCGTATGGTTAAAACACATTAATACGGCGTTGTTGAACGGTAGACACGGTATTGCACCAATTATTGATTCTTACGTAAGAAGACACTACTCAATAATTGTTACATGAATTATTGTTCTAATTTTATTTTATTGATTCAATAATTACCGTGTTTGATATTTTGTATTATCGTTGTTTTTAATAATTGTCAACGTGCATAGTATTTTCTATTATCGAGCAATAATTCATATTATCCTAATAATATTATTAGATAACATTATTGGCAATGTCTAGAAAGTTCGTCTAAGGAGAGGTTTGGTCATCTAATCATGCGCCAAGAAGAGAGATCCTTATTGGAAAGCCCTCTTTCTGAACCCGCCTTTGCCAATAATGTGATTCAAAGAATATTATGAATAATTAATTATTGATTTATATGATGAGAAAAATATTGATTTTATGAGGATATAGATGGAGAAAATTTTAATGCGACAATTGTTGAAAATTAATATTTTATCTTTTTCTGATAAAATAATTCATTTAAATATAATATTTTAATAATATATTAATGGTGATATTTTTATAATGAATATGGGATATATGAATAAATGAGGAGGAAGAGTATTTTTGTTGGATTAAATGTTTAACACGTGTTTTGTGTGTTGGTGGACCCATTTCTTGACCGAAAATTAATTATAGACTGTAAATCGCCCGTTTATGGATTTCGGTTAACTTCTGTTTGGAATTTGGAAAAACTTCCTTCTGCAAAGTTGTAGATAATGGAATTTCCTATGGAAAGTCGCGAGTTTCGAATTTTTCTAATAAAAGAGCTATTTATTATGAATTATTGAAGTTCCAAAGTTCCGAAATAATTGATTTTTGGGAGTTTTAATTAATTATTTTGAGAAAAACGTTTTTGGTGAGTTTGTGAACCTCATTTAACATGTGCTATGGCTGAAATCAGATTTCAAAAGTGGTCTAAGGAATTTTGTTTATAAATAATATTATTATATTCAATTTTCTACTTTGGTGTTCTAAAGATTTTCCTATAAATAGGGTGCTTGGGTTAGAATTAAAAATCACACCGTAAATCAAGTTTTCTCTCTATATTATCGAATGATTCTTGTGAGTATTTTGAGTATACTTTGAGTATTGCTATACGCTGTCAAGTTCAAGTCACAACCTATATCCTTGTTTCAACTAAAAGTATTGTCTTTCGAGGTAAGGGGTGTTATTTTCTTTCTCAAATGATATTATTTCTTCAATATCATTATCTTCAAATATTGGTTGAAACTTTTTATCAAATTTGAAACTTTTTCATGCTCGGGGTTACTTATTCATGAGTTACTTATTCATGAGTTACTTATTCACGAGTACTTATTCATAAAGCGTGAAGATGTTTTTTTGGGAAATTTCTATCTTTTGGTGTTTGAGTTACTATTCACGTATCTGGCAAGACTATTCACGTATCTTGACTATTATTCAATTTAAAATAAAATTTCTTCTTTTTGTCCAAAATATCTATTCTGATACTAGCTTTGATTGTATCCATGTTTTGATCATTCTTGAATTTTATACCACTATGATTATTTTTGAGGTATTTTTGAACACTGGATAAAACAAAAGTACGAATCCTTAATCCTTAATCCTTGTCATTTTGTTTCACCGGATTCGCTTTCTTTAAAAATATTTTTCATCATCCTCAATCTTAAATGATGATATTATTGAATATCTTTGGCAGTAGTGCAAAAAGATGAATGATTTCAAAGAATATCTTTGGTAGTAGTGCAAAGATGAAATGTGTGTTTAGATGAATACATGATTAATCGATGAATATCTTCTTTGGCAGTAGTGCAAAGATGAATATTTGATTCCGGATGTATGTTGATTGATGTTACAGGATAAAAGATAGACGACGAACTTTTAAATTCATACATGTAAGAGATAGTAGTTGCATTCTCTACTTAACTCTTCTAATGAATTATTATTTCCAATCTGCGAATATTGGTTTAAAAACTTGTTGTCTATCAGTATTCTATTAGTTTTTTTTTTTTCCTCATTGAAGACTAATGATAATTTGTTGTATATTATCTTAGTCATAATATTCTTTACTTTAAATTACTTGAGTTCACCCTTTTCCTTTTTGTTCCATTTTTCTTCTCAGAGGCGCGAGAATGTAGCGAAAGATTAGTCGGGAATGATGGAATGAAGGTTCTAGAGAGAGTTGTTTAGTAGTCCTCACCATTTTGTAAAATAATGTATCAATAATTATGATGGGGATTTATTTGCGTGTGGATATTATCAGATGGCAATATTTGTATTTAAACTCACAAGATATATGTTGTCGATTTTGCACGACAAATGTATTAATAAAGTTGTAGTTATTTCGTATCACGTATTTGGCGACTTCGTGAATGGGTTGGATGGAATTGACCTATTTTAGGGGCGTCACAATAAATAATTCAATACTTGACTCGATTCATTTATACCTTTACTAGTGGTGGCTAAAGAGAAGAATGGTGCATTTTGAGTGGGAATATCTTATTCTTTCTCCAAAATAGACATTCTTTTAGGCAAATTAAGACAAATGATAATGATTAAGATTTCAAGGCTGACGACAAAGCTTGCATTTCCTCATTCATAAGAATCACGATTAAACATTTTTTTGACGTGTTTTAGATTTTTATGGATCGATTATCATAAAATTAATTTTATAATAAATTGATTAATTAATTAATACAATACTGATACACAAAAAAAAATCATCTTCTAATATGTATGTCAATACTGTATTGATTAATTGACTAAAATTAATATTATATTAACTACTCCCAATTTTTATATATAACGGATCAAATGTTAGGGTAATAGATACCATTTTAGTACAATATTTTTCGATATGCTTTTTAGCTTTTTCCTTCAAATATACCTTCTGTTTTAAAATATAAGATCGATCGATTATATATTTTGTAAAATATAAATTCTATTGATAATATAAGACCAAAATAGCATCTAATAATAAATTAAGTTGTTGAAATTTCACTTATAACCTGCTCATTTTAATATTAAGAAAAACAAAATTAGTAGCGGATCAACATATATATATGTATGTACTACTTGGGTTAGGTTCAATAAGAATAACCTTATGGAAGATTAAATACTAAATTTTCAAGATGATTGATATTGACCAAGTAAAATGTCGTGATCAAAGTAACTAGTGTTACTTAAAGAAGTGTTGTTAGCACAACTAACAAAATATAAATTTTTTATGTAAATATGAAAATTGGATATGAGTCTTTTATAATTTTACTTATTTGTATTTTATTAAAAATAAAAATATAAATAGGTGAAATTATAAAATACTCGTATCTAATTTTTATATTCGCATAGAAAATCTCAACAAAATATACTTAAATATATATTTGATCTGTGAGTATCATTTTTTTTCCCGGTAATATATCAGCATTACCTTCATAAGCATAAAACTACTATTAGTTTATAAATAATGCTACTATCATAAAATGGTGGTTATATAATATATCATACATACACACATATTATTTGTGGCCCCACATGTTAGTATACCACAAAGATACATGCATGCCATGTATGCGAACATTATGTAGTCTTTTTATATGTGATAAGAATATCATTTGTTGGTTTATATAGATTTCTATTGTCTCCAGATCTTAATTGTTTAGACAATAAGTCTACTATCACATAAAACCACTCTCATACACTCACATGCATATATATATTAATGGTCTACCTGACTTGCTCTGTACGTATATGAGTGTATGTGAGCGGTATACATGTAAACGGTTTTATGTGATAATAAAATTATTTTTGTTTAGATTTGGATCTTATGGTTTAAACCCTAACAGTTGGAAAGTGTGGAATCAGAAGTCACTTTGTGTGTGGCTGAGCACACGATCACACACACATAGTCAAACACCTGTAATTTCTTGCTTCAATTATGACACTATAAATGCTTGTAGTTTCATCAACTTCCATTAATAATAGAGCATAGTACATGATTTTTATCAACTGTTCGATTGTGGTCAAATTAAATTATGTTAATTCCCACTAAATATGAAAAGATTCACTTCTTTTTCTAAATCCATTATATCATAACCTAACTAACAATATTGTCATTTAAAAAAAAAAGAAAAAGAAAAAAAAAAAGAAAAAAAGGTGGATGTGATGAAAACATAATGGTGGGGTCCTAGCTTATTAATTAATTAGTGGAGTACTATATTTTTGTAAGCCTTATTAGTTAATTCCAATCGTTATGTGATTCCACTAGTATATATGGATTTATGCACACCTTGTCTCGCAGTAAAATTCCCAATTTCTTGTGTAGGTGGTGCATAACAAAATCCGGACTCTTTTTTTTTTTGAAAAACAATTAAAAAAAATTATGAAACTTGAATTTTTACATAATACAGTGTTTTAGGTGTGATTTGGATACATATATCAAAACATGTCTACACAGATTATGTAAAAATTCAAGTTCCATAATTTTTTTAATTGTTTTTAAAAAAAAGCCAAAAAAAAAAATTTGGGTCCGCATTTTAATTCAGTCCGGACTCCCGGATTGGATCCATTATATATATATATATATATATATATACGGTCCGAATTTTAAACTCATCTCTTATCTAACATACCTTGCTCACCCCCTTTAGCGATGGATCGGACGACGATTCCGTCCTTCGCTATATGTTCGGTCCGTCGCTATATGTTGTTCGTCGCTAAAAGCTAAGACGACGGTTCTATATATAGCGACGGACCGAATATATCGTCGTTCGGTCCGTCGCTAAAGGAGGTGAGCAAGATATATTAGATAAAAAATGAGCTTAAGATCCGGACCATGTATATATATATATATATATATATGAATCAGACAAGTTCAAATCTTCTGTTCCTTCTTTTTTCTTGCATTATGTATTGGATTTAGGTGTAATGTAATTAGTCACTAATTACATAGTTATTTTTTTTAAATGGATATGTATTACTATCTACAACAATACATGACATCGGACGTAAATAAAATTATAGGGAATCGGACACGTATAATACAAAATGCATGTGTCATGCATGCATGTTTCTTGTAAATCTCACCCTCTCTTAAGTCGTAAACGAGCCAACACAGTTCGGACTCGATTCAGACTCGATTTAAAAAAATACGAGTGACTTGGATTCTTTAATAATATGATTCAAATCTGAGTATTAAAAACAGTTCGAATAAAAATATGAGTAGAATCTGAGCAATGTTATACTTGACTCGTTTAAGATTCAAACTACTCGAATTTTTTATCAGATTCGATACATACTTCTAATTACATATTCATTAGATGTTCGATACATTCTCTTATAATATATACAAATTTAAATCAAATTAGGAAAATTAGTTATTATTTTATTTTGTTTTTAATTTTAATTGTGATTTTATATTTGTAAAATGTAATAATAAATATATTTTCTCATTTTTAAGTAAAATAACAAATTCAATTTATAACTATATTTATTATAAAACTAGTTATTATGTGTAGATTCGAATTCGAGCTTGAATTTGAAGCTCGCGAGTAGTTTGAATAAATATTCGAGTCTAGTCGGATCGAATTCGAGTAATAAATATTCGAGTCGAGTCGAGTCGAATCTGAGTAGGAATTTTCAAATATAATTCGAATTCGAGCCGAATTTATCATTTCGAGTCGAATTTGAGTACCTTTCTGCTTTCATTTCATTTCACTCTGCTTTACATCCTTACCTCTCTATCATATATATATATATATATATATATATATATATATATATATATGGTCCGGATTCAGTCCGGGATTCCGGACTTTCTTAAAATACGAACCTTTTTTTTTGGTTTTTTTTTATAAAAAAACAACTAAAAAAAAAATTAATATTTTATGGAACTGGAATTTTTACATAATACAATATATAGTCTGTACAGACATGATTTGGATACATATAACAAAACATGTCCGCATAATGCAGATGCAGAATATATCTTCAGTATTATGTAAAAATAATGATTTCCATAAAATATTAAATTTTTTTAGTTGTTTTAAAAAAAAATCCGTATTTTTAAAAAATCCTAATTTGAATTGGATCCTGATCCCGGTATATATATATATATATATATATATATATATATATATATAGGAGGTGTGACTGTGCTCCATGTCATTTAATCCATAACTGGGTAAACATATTATGATCAATTGGTTTAGGCCCCATTGCGCCATCTTTTTAAACATGTGCTTCTGATCTGCACGATGAAAATAATTAAATAGAAGTTATATAAAATTAATAGCTAGCTAGATCAAATTAACGAGTGGAAAATGATCTGATTCTTAATGATGGGGGGGTGAAAGATTGATTTACTTTCTAATTAATTGAGTGTTTATGAATTGAAAGATACGTACTACAGCCTGTGCAAATCAAGTCGTGTAGATAAAGAAGTAAGAAATCAAATTTCCAGCCACCCAAACAGAAAAGCGAAAAAGATATAAGAGAGCATTACCAATAATTAACTCCCTTAAGAGTTCTATTTGCCAATATTTATTCACAAAAAATAAATAAAAAATAAAATAAAATAAAATTTGATGCATGGTAGTTTACATGACATAATGTCATCACTGCCAAATTAATTAAGGTGGTATATATAATATAGTTATATAATTAATTAGCCATGCAATTAATTTTTCCAAATTCATTTTTGCTAAAATCTGATCTTAATTAGCTTAGACTACCATATCGTCCTCCATGCATGCAAAGAATTACAGATTTTCTACATTGATATTAGTTTAATTTTATCATTTGTTGTCCAAATTAAAATTGAAAAAAATTAATTTTGTTCGGCATACAATGGAATTCAACTCGTAAAATAAAATTTAATTTAGGAGAACGTAAATCTCAATTGTAGTACATTCTTTAATTATATTGATGGTGAGAGAGACAGTTAATTAATTAATATATCCATTTTTTTTAAAAAAAAAAAAGTGGACTTGGCGTATGGATAAAATCACTAATACAAACATAATTAATAATGTTTACTTACGGGACATAGACGTAATAAAGTTTACATCCATTTTATATTATTATACTCGAACGAAAACCAAAAGCAGCTTTTTCTAACCCTAATTTTGCCCCAAAAAATCAAGAATAGACGATGTCACTAAAAGATTTATATTGGTGTTTCACCAATTGGAATTTTTTATTACAGAAAAACCAAGAGGATTATATTTTAAATCTAATAGCCAATGTCCATGCAGCAGCCAGCCCTTGCCCATATATAATGGATCATAAAGCTAGCTATCAAATGGAGTAGTAGTACATTAATTAATTTTAATTAAAATAATTAATATCCACTTAATGATTAAATAAACCCTAAAAATGTTAATGTGGAGACACGGGCACGGCACTACTAGAATAGCTAATATGGAGATATAGCATTAGTGGGAGATGCATTATAATTATTTGTGGTTAAAATCAGACAAGGTTCATATATTTCAATGGAAAGGTGACTTAAAAGGCCTTCTTAATTCTACAAATATTACTAGCTATAAATTAATTTGGTGGGAAAGTGATGATTCTAAGCATTGACATATATATATATTGCGCGCGCGGGGTTATGGATTTGTTATATAATTTAAATTATTATTTGAAAAGAATATATATATATATATATATATATATATAATTTACAGTTTCATTCAGTTGATGGATCCCTCAAATAGTGTTATTTGAGGGATAAGGCGCTCAACCGTTGGATCTATTTTAATGACTTTATGTGGCTGAGATTATTTTACATCTTTTAACCCGTTTTCTCCAAATAACCCAACACATCCATTAGAACTTATATCATGAATTCATCATTAGGAACCCAAATCAAGAATTTAACACAAATTAAAAATAATCCATTAGAAGTACTTATACCAAGAATTTATCAATGGAATCCAAATTAAGAACTACTCATTAGAACCTATATCTAGAATTCATCATTATAACTAAAATAAAAAATTACCCATTAGATGTTTGATTCTTTTGTTTCGTGTCTCTTGACTTTTCTAAAGTCACATAAAGTTGAGCGCCCTATCCCTCAAATAATACTATTTGAGGGATCCCTCAACTGAAGGGGACTATATATATATATATATATATATATATATATATATATATAGCTAGTTTCTATAGAAAAGGTGTTAAATTAATGAATTTAATTGGCCCTTCATTCCTTTATTAAGATTTAATTTAGCCAATTTCAGCGCAGCCCTTTACCTAATTTATCTTTTTGTCTTAGGAATAAATTTAAAATTTTATTTACTTTTTAAATAATTAATTTATCTGTTTGGATCCGTCCTTGTGATAAATGAGAGGACGCAAACTCATATCAAAACCAAAAAATAAATGAAAAATATAAAGAAAAAGCGTCTACACAAATTTATGGACAGCCTAAAACAATATATATGTGCTCTCGAATCAAGAGCGGATCTCCATTTTGTCTTTTTAACATGAGGTATCTTATTTAATTTTAAAATTAATTGATGTAAAGTAAAAAATTATGTGTCAAAACAGAGAGAATACATATAAAATAAAGACAAAGAATTTGGTCTCGAACCAAAAGGCACCAACATTATTCTTATTCCCAAGCATTAGGAAAGCCAAGAGGCCAAAACCACCCCTATAACATGCATGCCCTTTAATCACTAGGCATTTCGTGCAGTACTGCCTACATGCATAATACTAACAACTAATTAAGCTATAAATACTAATAAATAAAGATGGTGGGCTAGCTATTGGCTTAGTGGAAAACCACAAAAAGGGTGTTCCAACGTCATGCACACTCAAAAAGAAAGTAAAGTAAAGCTACATTTGGATCGATCCATTCATCAGCAAATCCCACTATAACCAGTTCTTTCTTCTTTTTCTTTTTGTCGTTTGAAATACGTACGTACTGCACTGCACTGCACTGCACTGCATATATAAATACAACTTCCCAATACTACTCTCAAATTGCGCCCAAAAGGGTCCACTAGTATGTGTTTGTTTTTATTTTTGTGGCAATGAATCCATACACGTTTTTCAATGCACCCAAGGGGCGTAACGCGTACCACTAACATAATCGATTAATGTTATAAGTCTCAACTTGTACATGTAATTATTATATATATATAAATCCCACTTCTATCCAACAATTATGAACGAAACCAAGAAATGAATCGGTTATAATGCACTGCTTTTTTTCATCGTTATAACATAAAAAATCGGTTTTCATCTTGTAGTATGATTTTAAAAATCGTCGCTTTAATCGATTCGTTTCTTGGATTGTTCATTCCAAATCATTTGGAAACGCGTCTTATATATATATATACTATTGATCAGTAAACTAATATTATAATGATACGTACGTACGTGTATTTAAATTCAGAGTAATAACGTACATAACCCACCGTCGTCATATGTTTTAGCATGCACACTGTCTAAACAAACTACACATTTCTTGATTGGGAATATTCTCCTTACACCGAAAGGAATGATCCAGAGTGGGATCTGCTGCTAGCTTCAGTACTGACATGATTAGAATATTGATTAAATAATTAATAATAATATTGATCTGCTTCGTTAAGTGCACATTTTATTTCCTCTTTTTTGCATAAATACATAACCAAATAAAAGCTACGTAAAGGAACTAGTGGCTCATCTAAAAATTTTGTTTGGCATTTCAATCAATAAAACCTAAACAAATTGATTGTTATCAGTTTCATACCAACTAGAGCATTCCACGTGATTTTTGACTTTAATTGGAGAAACATAAACGATATTGTTTATTATTTGAAAGCCTATTTTTTTTTACCAAAAAAGTAAAATAAAACAATCATTTTTATTATTTTAACCCTTTGATATATCCCCCACACTTAAACATAAGTCTAAGTCGAGCGAGTTTTTGAGTGGACTAGAAGTACTTTTAATTTAAATACGAAAGTGTTTTGGTGTTTGATAACTCTCTGAAAATACTTTTAAATAGTTGAAATTTGAGTTCAAACACACTTTTTAGTTAAAACATAAAATTTGTGCCGCACAGTTATCTTGAATTTGTCATTAATATATACTTTCAAAAGACATTATTTAATTTTTTTTTCTTATAAAAATATATACTTTTGTGAAAAATTCAATTCTACATTTAAAAGTGTTCAATCTCACCGCACAAATCCAAGTGAGATTAATTCGTAAAGTTGTTCACAAATGGATCGAGTTCTTTAATGTATATACGAGCTTTATACATACCAAACTTGATATTTTAAGACAAAAAATTAATAAACTGTTTAGCTAGAAACATACGTATCAGAAGTGCTTTTTTTATTAAACAGTATGTCGTAAACTATCTATGTCCGTTTAAAATTAGAGATATATTTTGATTTTTTTATAACTTAATTGTAAAATTCTAAATTTTAAAATTACTAAATAATATATATATATATATATATTTGTTATTTTTGTTATATTTGTTTTGAGTTTGTTGAGCAAGATCTCCCGTTAAAGTGCTCCTTTTTCTATGTGATGTAATATAAAATCAAAATTAGAAAAGGATACTCCTTCACATTTTATTACAACGAACAATATATTTAGAATATATATGTTTGTTAGCCCTATTCTATTTTTTAAAACATAGTCACAAATATAATTTATACGTAAGATAGTCAAAATGTACATGTCTCTCTTCTACCACAAATATATATTTTTACAACACTACACAATTATTTACGTTGCATTTTTAGTATTGTGTTAAAAAAATAATTATGTTGGACGAATTTTCTCTCCCTAAAATAAGAGTATTTAATTAAATCTTTTTAATTAAATTATTTAACGAGGGGCTAAAATAGTGTTTGGTAAGTTACCTAAAAAATATGTAAAAGTAAGCTGGAGGTTGATGAGTTAGTCCCGTACGTGGACCAATTTCCTCCAGGTTGAGCACTAAATATTTCACGACTCGAGCACTAAATATTTCATAAGTTCGACTTTAATTTCATTAAATCAAAATTATTAAACACGTTTGGATTGATGAAATAAAAAAAAAGATTAAATAAATATAGTGTATTTGATGATCATTTTAGATGATAAATCATTCTAATGGAATGAAATTTATTTAATCCCTTTGACTTTTTATTCTATGTGGAGAAGGTCCAATAAAATTCATTTCAATAGAATGAATATATGTGATAATTTAGTGTTATATGACAACACCCATCACCACCAACAACAACTAAATATACAGTTAAAATACTTTAAAATCATTTCATTCCGTCTTTTATTTTATTCCTTCAACTCAAACGCATGCAACATAAATGTTTTTCCCCTGACCCCTTATCTAGGTGCCCTCGGCCCCTTAAGTTGTTATACGACGGTAAGTATTTTGTCACACAAAATATATACAACTAATTCTTAAAAATTGATTAATGATAACTTAATTATGAATAATAGTTTGATGAAATATTTAGAAACAAATTGTATGGAATCGGGATCCGTCTATACTAGACAAACTTTAATATACAATAGTCAAATTAAATATTTTTTTGAAGGAAGGAGACTAGAGGCGAAACCAAGGAGGGCGGAGGGGGTCAATTGACCCTAGTATATATTTGTACTAATAAGTGTTTTTCTTTTTTCCTATAAGTCTAATTAATTATGCACGGTAAAAAGTTCTTGGTTCCATAACCTATATATACGAATATAGATATAAGCACTTTATGCTTCTATAATTTTTTAATTTGCTTACGAATTCGATCCATAAGCCTTTATATATAAGGGTTTCATCTACAGTAACCGGTTGCTGTGAAGCAATTCCTTGTTTGATCTGTTAATTTTTTTTTTGCTCCAGCCGAAATTTCAACTGGTCAAAAAAGGGTTTCTCCACAGCAATCACTTTTGAATTTTATTTTTATCTCATAATTAATTTTATAGAAAATAACTAGAAATGTTCATATCTTCCTCTCACAACATTGATACTAGTATTTTTTTAAGAGAAAATTAATTACCGTATTAATTTCAAGTCACTAATTTTTATTTTGTTTTAAGACAAAAATAAAATTTAAAAGTGACTATTTGTTAGACATCGTAAGTCCGTGAATATATCTTTTTGTGAGACAATTTATGGAATTATAATCTTTTGATTTGCTTACAAATCATACCTTGCAAAATGGGAACACAGGAAACTCTGCTTTTTGTTTGCACGTGAAAATCATATTGTAAATTTTGTTCTCTTGTTGGATAATGTGAGTTTTGTGGCAGGAATTAAACATGAGCCTTTTGCAACATATAATGAATAGGATACGACCAGTTGTGGGTCTGAAAGACATTTATGTTACTATTAGTTTATTTATCTTTAAGACGTTGGTATTAATAGCGTTATTATTGTCGTCGCTAATTGCCGCCATTGTAACTCACATCACTATAATCATGATTTTACAAGTATATTTTGATTCCACTCTCAAAATTTCTGTTCCGCCACTTGAGGAGACATGACCATCCACTTGTTAATTAGTACACGTCTCTTTTCTCCATGTCTATATCTTCCACTACCTATATATAAACCTCTGTACTTCCTCTCATTCTTCTAAGCTCTTCTTCTTCTTCTCTCTCTCTCTCTCTCTCTCTCTCTCTCTCTCATCTTCATTAATTATATTTCTTCCAGAGCTAGCTATAGCTGGTTAGCCTTTCCTATTCCTATGCCATGGTAAAGTTCTCAAAACAGCTAGAAGCTCAGCTCATCCCCGAGTGGAAAGATGCTTTTGTCAACTACTGGCAGCTGAAAAAACATGTCAAAAAAATTAAGCTCTCAAGATCATCAAAAAATACTCAAGATCAATCCTGCGATATCGGCCTCTCAATTTTGGACCCCATTCGATTTCTTGCCAAGAAAATCTCACACCGCCTCTACAATGCCAAGAGGGAAAACCCTGAAATCATAGAGGTACTTACAGAATAATAATTTAAAAAAAAAACTCCTAATATGAATCCGTATATGTTATAAGGGTAATGCAAAGTTTCAAATATTTTGTCTCAAATAATATATGGTCATTATATTGGTTAAGTACTTTGATTCGTTTAATCATAAAGTAACATTTATCTTATTCACAGTCATGTTATTTGAGAGAGAAGAAAAAACTAGTAAGACTCCAAGCATTACCTTGGTAGAATGGTAGTTCATTCTTGATTTTCCGGCGAGACGTTTAGATCTAAAATTAATTAAAGGTGGCCAAATTAAAGGTATTACGAATTGGATATGAATAGATTTTCCACGAAAATGGGGTGATTTCCTTTTCCAAGTTTGTCCTTTTTGGCAGACAAAGCTGATTTCTCTTTTACAAAAGTATTTTTCTCGCCGGAAATTAAGTGAGAAATGCGGTCAGTTTCTGTCATGCTTTAACGCTTTTTATCATGCACACAGTTGAGCCTTGAAGTATCCTTAATTTATTAAGTTTCGTCTGGACACCGAAAGCAATAAAGGTTCTGTTTTCCAATTTAATACGCAACGTGAAGAAAGAAATGCAAACAAATCAAAATATAGGGAAAAAAGAAAATATATGGATTTATCATATTTATATTTTTAATTAAAAATAAACTCTATACTTTGCAGGTAAGGAGCATAACTATAGATGGAGAAGAAGATGAAGATCAAGAAATGTATGAAACTGAGCTGTCTCAATTATTTTCCGAAGAAGACGAGGTAAATTAATTGTTACACTATTAATACTTAATTACTTATACTTTTTTTTTTCAATAAATTTTTAGTTTTTATTTACTTGGAATGAAATTATATCATATATGTATTTTTGTTATATATATGTACAGGTTAAGCAGTATTTTGCGACATTGGATGATGAGCTTAACAAAGTGAACCAGTTTTATAGGACTAAGGAGAGTGAGTTTCTTGAGAGGGGAGAAATCTTGAACAAACAGCTACAAATCCTGCTGGACCTCAAGCAAGTTTTAAGTGACCGGCGACGTAAAAATCTGTCATCAAAATCCGGCTCCACTTTCTTTTCTCGGTCACACTCCTCGTCTGCTAGGAATTCAGATTATTACGGTGAGTGTATATTTATTTGTAAAAATTATACTTGAGATGCGACTATTAAACAAACGTAACCTAAGCAAAATACCTGATTACGTTACAAAATGTACTATTATGTCATAGTTTTCTGCCCTCTAATTGGCCTTGTGGTCACATGAAATATTTTCATAAGGATGAGGGCAGTCTTGTAATTTTCCCAAAATATATTTGTCAATATTTTCTACTAAATTTATTTTTGTGGATTCTAAATTGGACAAAACTTGGAGTATACTAAAGGTCTATATATAACTGTCCGTTACAAATTATATGCAATTAATTACGTACCATGGTCTAATATATAGTTGCGGTGAAAATATATATTTACTACATCTAGTACAACTCCAAAATGATTGCTATGTGATTTATGATACTTGAGAGGGCAAATTATTGAAAACTTACACTAGTTAAATTTAAGTCTTTAATTTGTTCTCTAAAATCAAAGTCTTATTCATGAGAAAATTAATTATGCTTTTAAGAAAAGTTGTTGGCTTTAATTTAATTTATTTGGCTTTTAACTAAATATAATCAACAATATTACAATATTGATTGATACAAATTGATAAGACAGATTTAACTAGTTTATATAAATGGTAAAATTTAAACCCCGTGGGGTTGCTTAACTAATTAATGGACCTAATATTATTCCAGATATAAAGGTATTTTGGGGTCAGGAGATTTCCATTTGAACACCTTTTTGCGTAGTGGCGTTTTTAGTCTGTTTTTATAAACGAGGGTTATTTTAGTACTCAATAATATATATATATATATATATATATATATATATATATATATATATTCTTTCTAGTCTGTCATACCCATTTATTTTATTTACGTACATCTTCATTATCTTTAGCGACGGTTTTTAATCACCGTCATTATAAATGTAAAAAAATAGTTTATATATTATTATGATAATTCGAAAAAAAGCTAAAGTATAAGATGATATTATTATATGCTGACGAATCGAATCGTCGCATTAAAAGATGATAAATAAAATATGTTAAATAAAGGGATATGCACTTGATACTTTTCGTGTGTATATATATATATAGTTTTTTATTTTTTGAAAGCATATATAAGATTATATATATGACTGATTTTTCCCCTAGACTAAAATGAGCAAGCTACATAACCATCCATGCATGATTAAATTGTGTGCAGTTTTTGTGGTCTCAATGCCAAAACATGCGCATGCTAAGCGTGTGGAGTCCGCTAAAGTATCTTGTTATATATATATATTATCAACCTTTCGCACTAGTTTTCGCTAATATTACGAGGTAATTGATATTAATTTTTATAAATAAAATTTGATATTTATACATGTTATCTCTCACATGGGTGTACACCTATTTACTATTTTATCATTCATGTAAGAGAGGTTTTATGAAACTATTAAATAACCATGCATGTGGAAAGATACCTAGGTAGCATTTAATTTGCAGCAAAGTTTTAAGTCTTTTTTTTATTTATAAAAAAATTAATGGGAAAAATTTAGAATCTTTAATTTTATATGTGGGGTTCGAATTTGATTATATATGTATAATCCAAATTCAACGCAAATCAATGAATATATAATTTGCTATAATTTTTTTTAAAAAAATGTAAACTGCAGGCTTAGAAAAATTAGTTTGACATTTATAAAAAATATATATTAAAAAATATATAAATTAGTAACAATGTTATTATTAATAATCAATTTCATTTCTTAATCGGAAGAGATCAAGAAAATATCAAAGTTTGATCTAGTTCAATTCTCAAATATATATATATATATATATATATATATATATATATATATATCAGTCAATGAATTAATTAGAATTCTAAATGTATTTAGATTTAGATCGAAAATCAACCAGAACCCGACCTATATTAAGTAGATAAAATAAAAAACGACGGACATATATAATATCAATCTTATTGTTAAATTTGCAATAATTATGAGTCATCTTAACATTTTAAATGAGTTGGTCTATATAAATTTATGTAACAAAAACTTTATTCACATGCATGCATTTCTTAAACCAAAAAAAGTGAATAAAAACAAGGAATTTACGTACGATTTTAATTAATTATGCAGACAGCGGGACTGATAGTAGCGAAATAGAAACCTCGTCACAGACAGATGATGTAATTGCGGCACTGGAAAAGAATGGCATAAATTTTATAAATTCGGCATCAAGCAGGTCCAAGTCGACAAAGAAGGGATCAAAGCCTAAAGTGTCAATGAGGATTGATATTCCAGCTACAACACCAACTCGGACTATATCAGCTGTTACTTCCATGTTGTGGGAAGACTTGGTAAATAACCCTAAGAAAGAAGGGCATGGAGAATTCATTACCCGGAAGAAGATTCAGTGTGCTGAGAAGATGATTAGAGGGGCATTTGTGGAACTTTACAGGGGCCTTGGCTTACTTAAGACATACAGGTATACATACATAATTATACCATATACGCACGCCTTAATAATTCTACGTATTTGGTTATCTCAACTACATTCATACATACAAAGATATATATATAATTGATATATGTATCCAAATTCAATTGTGAAACTATTCAAAGATTATATAAAAAACTCAAGTTGATCTAATTTATTTATTTTTTCTTCGTTGTTTTAATAAAAATTGGACCGAATTTTAAGTTTCCTAAAAAGTCAGTTTAAGATTTGTTATAAAGATCATCTATATATATATATATATATATATATATATATATATATATATATATATATTCACATTTATGATGATCAACTCCTAAAATGGGCCGTTACGTAGTACATACATGCATGCATACGTGATACGTTTGTAACTCTTCTTTTAAGAAATTCTGAACAATTTTCCATCTTAGATATATTACTATGCAGCTAGCATTTGTCACATTCTTCTAGGCAGTTGCTTGTACGTACGTTACAAAAAAATTAGTTAGGTTTTGTTTAATTATAGATATCTATATATATTTATGTGTTCTTATCAATTCAATATTTTTGGCAGCTCACTGAATATGGTGGCGTTTACGAAGATACTCAAGAAATTTGATAAGGTAATTAAAGTGTTTACAACAATTTATTAGTTTCCTAGCTAGCACAGGATACATTTTTAGTGAAAAATTAAATAGAAGTTTCAACTTTCAAAAATGATCTATCATTAGTTAGATGCATTTCTGGTAAATAAAATTGTTTCACGATCAATTTTCGCTTTAAAATATGGTAAAGTTCCCCCCCCCCCCCCCCCCCAAAAATGTTAATTTAACTTTTTCTTGAGATGAAATAATCACAATGTTTTTAATTTTCACAGGTTTCCAACCAGGAGGCGTCAGCAAGTTACCTGAAAGTAGTGAAAAGATCCCATTTCATTAGTTCCGATAAGGTAATAAGTTATTTCATAGATATATATATATATATATATATATATATATATATATATATATATATATATATGTGTGTGTATGTGTGGATCCTCCACATATGCAGCTAGTTAATATGTAGAAATATTAATTATGTGAGTTGCATTTTCTTTTAAATTGTATGCACAGAGAGAATTAAAGTGATGATGTGCTGCAAGTCATATACTTCTCCTAGTCATAATCATGTTTACTAATGCAGAAACTACAATAGTCACCTACTACAATACTAGTGATGTTTGATAAAAGTGAATGAAAACTTTTGAATATATAATTAAAAAAATTAAATTTGAATGAAGTAAAAATTATCTGTTTAAAATATCTAAATACGTATATTTTTTTTTTGGATTGTTATGAATAATTATTTGCATCCACTAATCAAAATTGATTTGGAGGTATATATCCTAAGTATCAAACAGAGGCCCTAACATGTTTGTTTGTGGCCACATAATTTTACACCAAAAAGATTATTATAGTGAAATTTGAAGGGAAAAAATTAAGAGGACACATTTCATAATTAGTGATTGCCATGAGGCTGATTAATGGAAAAGTAATGACATTATTTTTTTAATAATGGTGACATTAATTTGGTCCCCCTTGGGTCTCTGGTGAATGCATGACGCATGCAATACTTTAGCAAATATACACACATTAGCTTTCATCATCACACCATCTCTCAGAAAATTAAAGTGTCACTATAACCTTTTCATGCTCCACATTATTTACCATATTTAACCATATAATTAGTAATACTTTCTTAAATCCGTCCCACAAAAATCATCTCTTTTTGAATAATAAATTTCTCTCCCAACCGATATATATATATATATAACCTTTTCACCTCAATTTTATTATATTATAATTTAATTTAAACTGAAATTTGACTTAAATTATTACATTATAAATATTAATGAGCATTACAAAATCACAAAACTTCCCCAAACTTTAAACTGTGAAGCACCACATTACTGATCAGCAACCACATGTTACTAGATGAACTTGTTCATCGATCTTTGTTCCTTAATTCTTTTCTTTTCCCATTTTTCTTTCATTTTTTGTAATCGATCAGAGTTAGATAGTGGGTTTATTTTATAGTTTTAATTTCTAATTAATTAATCTATGGGGATAATAAAAATGTGTGTATATATATATATATATATATTTGTTTTGATTTAGGTGGTTAGACTAATGGACGAAGTGGAGTCCATGTTCACACAGCACTTTGCCAACAATGACAGGAAAAAGGCAATGAAGTTCTTGAGACCCCAGCAGCACAAAGATTCTCACATGGTCACCTTTTTTGTTGGTATACATGCATCTCTTCAAATACTCCCTAGCTCCTCTCAATATACAGGATCTTAATTGATTTTTGAAGTCAATTAAAATATTTTTAAATTTAAAATTAATATAAGTTCAGACAATATAATTACAAAAGTTGTAAACAATTTAAAATATAGTATTATAAGTTATAAGATTTATAATTTTTAAAAATTAACGCATTAAATTAATTTAAATTTCCAGCTCCCGACGGTTCTTTGATTGAAAGTTTATTTATTTATTTATTTTGAAACTAAACAGATTGAAAGTTTATTTAATATAGGGCCTGGCTTCCCATTGGTTTTGCAGGCTTGTTTACAGGTTGTTTTGTAACTCTATTTAGTGTATATGCAATACTGGCGCATTTGAGTGGCATGTTCTCCCCTAATACAGAAGTAGCTTATATGGAAACTGTCTACCCTGTTTTCAGGTACATTCTTCTCACATTGCTTCTTTCCCTCACAATCTTTACTTTTGCATGTATTCTTCTAATTAAAATGCATTTCTTGCTAGCTTGTAAATGTAATTGTATCACTTTTTGTAAAGCATGCCATAATGCATGCCTCGGACAATACATTGCAAAAATTAAAATATTATTGTCTATATTGCAATTCAGTGTCAGAATGAGGGGACAGTTTCGAAATTTGCTCAATAAATATACAATTTTTGAACTTGAATGGATGAGGCAAGCTTAAAAATAAGTAAAAACTCACAATTAGAGAAATTAAAATTCAAAAGTTTTCTAATGATAGAATTCTAATTTTGTTGACACTTGAAAACTTCATCTATAGTACTAGCTACCAGCATTAATTGTGCTAAACTAATTAAGATAGTGGAAATTAATGTATGTTTGCAGCATGTTTGCATTGCTAAGCTTGCATTTGTTCATGTATGGCTGCAATTTGTTCATGTGGAAGGGCACAAGGATCAATTACAACTTCATATTCGAATTCCAGCCCAGCACCGCACTAAAATACAGAGACGCCTTCCTCATTTGTACCTGCATGATGACTGCAGTTGTTGGAGCCATGGTTATCCATCTTATACTACTCTATAATGGCTTTTCACCCCACCAAGTTGATGTCATTCCAGGCATTCTCCTTCTGGTTAGCTACCTACCTACCTACCTACCTACATTTCTTTCATTTAAATCAAATAAATTGCATTTTTCTGGAAAAAATATATTGAAATTAAGTGATAAGAATTCATGCATGACGTACAACCATACTAGCGAGTAGCGACTAAGATGCAAAATTGTACCCGAGTTTTTCATTTTGTAGAGATATATATAGTACGTGACTTTATAATATATAGCAAGCCCTTGCCTAAAACGATACGTTTTGAGTTAGTGTTGCATGACTAATTATACCTTAAATTTAAGGTATAATTTTACACTAATAATTGTATTTTTAAGGGACCGATTTGTTAATTAATCAAATTCAATGAACGGAAATATCACATGGGCACAAATACAGGAGGGAGGGAGGGAAGGGAAGGGAAGGGAGGGACCAATAGTTAAGCCATTTAGTCCATTAAAAAAACTCAAATTTTTTTATAAGTACAATAATACAAGTTTGATCAATAATTTTGTATTTAAAAGAGCAAGAAAAATGAAATTCTAATTTTTTTAAAAAAAAATCATATATTAATTTAATTTAGTATTGAATGGTTAAAAAAAAGGTCCAATTTGATTTGAGACCCCCAAAAAGTTTGAACCAGCCCCTGAGGGAGGGGGGAGGGGGGGGGGGGGGGTGAGTTTTGTATTATAGTTTATCTAATTAACTAAGTTTAATCTTTTTCTGGCATTTTATTTCAGTGTTTCATTACGCTCCTGATATGTCCATTGAATATTTTCTATCGTCCAACACGATATTGTTTCCTTAGAGTGATTCGCAACATAGTGTGCTCTCCATTTTATAAGGTAAATACTTCACATCTATATTTTTCTCATCATTTAATTTGCAATTAAAGAACCATTTTTTGTTATAGGATTAATTAGACAAAGGAATTATATAGAGTTAATTTTGTATTGATATATAATACAATTTGTGCAGGTTTTGATGGTAGACTTTTTTATGGCTGACCAACTTACTAGTCAGGTAATTAAGCTTACACATCCAAGCCTATAATTTTAAATAAGCCTTGTTGAAGAAGAAAAAAAATTAAAATTGTTTGATTTGGACTAAAATTGTACTTTTTTTTTGCGTACAGATTCCATTGATGAGGCACATGGAATCAACAGCCTGCTACTTTCTTGCAGGAAGTTTCAAAACACACCGATACGCAACATGTAAATCCGGAAAAATGTACAGAGAGCTAGCTTATGTCATCTCTTTCGCGCCATACTATTGGCGTGCCATGCAGGTATATAAAGAAAAAATTATTATGGTATTTCTTTCAAAATTGTAAAAGAAATAGTATTAATGTTTGGATCGATATATGTTAGAGAGAATACAAATAGAAATAGAAATAGAAAGAGAAACAATCAAACACAAGACATACATAATTTATGTGGCTCATCTCACCTAAAGGTTAGGTTAGGTTAGGTTAGGTTAGGTTAGGTTATTTCACGATCAGCTACAAATGATCAGTCTCACTATATATCTTTAAAATTCCGATCCGTACATACTATACATGATTAGTCCCTAATTTAAATATATTCTCTTAATTTAATTGTGAAAGTAACATTATTTTAATAAATTACTAGTGTGCTAGGCGATGGTTTGATGAATGTGACGTGAATCACCTTGCCAACTTGGGGAAATACGTGTCGGCCATGGTAGCAGCCGGGGTGAGGTTAACCTACGCCAGGCAGCCAACAACATTGTGGATGATGATAGTGTTGGTGACATCATTAGTGGCCACAGTTTATCAGTTGTACTGGGACTTTGTTAAAGACTGGGGACTTTTTAACCCAAGATCCAAAAACCCTTGGCTTAGGGATGATTTGATACTAAAGAAGAAAAGCATGTACTACATTTCCATTGTGAGCTAGCTCTGTCACGCCTTAAATTAATTCTTTCTGTTTGTGGTGAAATTTGTATCTTTTTTTAAATTCATTCTCCTATATTTTAGCTACTACGTACTCCACATGATTTAATTGGAACTAAATATATATATATATCTAATGAGATGTACATTAATTTCAATTGTAGGCTTTGAATTTTGTTCTAAGAGTTGCTTGGGTGGAGACTGTGTTGCATTTTAACATTGGAATTTTTGAGTCAAGATTGCTAGACTTTTTCTTGGCTTCATTAGAGGTCATTCGACGAGGACATTGGAATTTCTACAGGTACATGCATGCATGTGGCTTAATTTTACACATAATCCATAGCTAGCTAGTACGTATAAATTCATAAACGAGAGCTCAGCACTACTTCCTGACGTACTGACAATATATATATAAAATATAATTCTGCAGGTTGGAGAATGAGCATTTAAATAATTCTGGGAAGTTCAGAGCCGTGAAGACTGTTCCTTTACCATTCCGTGAGGCAGATTCTGATGGCTGAAATCATTCATCAAGTAGATCGAGCGGAGTGACATGCACGCATGCATGCAGAGCGACATATTAATTGAGGGGATTGACTCAATTTCACTGCATGTGACAATTAATTAATTAATGAGAAATTAATTAAGTATATTTGTTAGTACTCTCAAAATTCTGGTAGATTAATTAGATCAATCCAACACACACGTCACACGTGAGCTGTAAAGCTTCAAATGTGATAAAGAAAAAAGATACTCACTAATTAATGCCCCTTTGTATATGTATGTAATAATATATTATTGTCAATTGAATGTAGCATTGGCATAAATGAATACTTATGCATTGTTGTACATTTTTCATTTTTTAGATCAGTACTTGGTACGTGTTTGGTCACTAGTTCATGTTCTAAAATTTCTCTCAATATATATATATATATATATATATATATATATATATATATATGTGCACTAGTTTAATATTATATTTAATATTTTATCATAATTTTTTTAATACTTGTGCACAACTTATATTAAGTAACAAATGGAGTTTTAACAAATTTAACTTTTTTACTACCAGTGGTTAAACTTGCGTAGTTTCATTTTTTGGTCTTGTTAAGAACACATTACATTATTTATCATAGAGTACCGGTACAGACACAAACTATTTTATAAATATTTTATAAACTGTTAGACGTGGTATACTCCGATCGATCAATAAATTGTTTCGATATATCTGTTGCATATTAGACCGAGAATTCTGAGGAGTTGTTAAACCCTTGGCGAACATTGGACTTTCACCATCTTCATAACCCCCAATTACGCAGTTCTTGTTAGGGTAAATAACAATCTATTCAGCTTATTTGTTTATTTATTGACAATTTCTTATAAGTTTTTGGTATCCCTCTGTTTAATTTCCAAGAGAAGTTGACCAAAACAAAAATCAAATTATGTGATTATATTTTGTGGGTTGCTGTTTCTGTTTCTTGATTACTAGTATAAAAATTTGGCATAAATTATACATGATTCAAATGCTAAAATTGTTTAGTTTTTATATTTACCCCGAAACCCTAAAAAAGCCAATAGTGTGAATTACATAAGAGATCTGTGGTATTATTGATGCGGTTTGCTGTGAATTAGGTTTCAACAATGTCAGACAATCAAGGCATTGTGAATGAATTTGTTGCTAAACTTAAAAAACGGTGAGCTTGTTTTGAATCACTGTTACATAGTTTAAATGTTGGTTGGTTGGTTAATTGATTGAATTGACATTGATTTGAATGTATTCTGGCGGCAGTGAGGTTGAGGGGTCACAAGCAACTGCTCGGCTCACTGCAGAGTTGCTTCGATCAGTGATTTCACTACAAAGATTGCCACCTATAAATTTGGCTGTGGCACTTATTGAGGTTGTGAAGAGTGTTGGACAGAAATTAATTGCTGCAAATCCTGTTGGTAATTTTTTTTTGCCCCCTTTCATATTATTTTTCTTTATTTATTATAATGCTTCTATTTGAGTAGTCTTGAGCATGAACTGCTTTGAGCCTGAATTTTGATTCCTGTGCTAATAACCTTTTTGATACTTTTTGAGTGCTTGTTATAATGTTTAGTTTTAAAGTTTGTTGTTTTTGTTGATGAGGTCTGTTTCTTCCTAACAAAGCTGGTACATATTTATGCAGAGATTAGTATGAGTCTGCAACATTAAATTAGAATCGACTACTCCCAAGCTACAGAAACACATTATAAAGTAAAAGTACGGGC